>LR738715.1:98109469-98197850 GCA_902687465.1 Secale cereale
AAAAAAACAAGATGCACCTGCCAGGATTATAGCTCGCATAACCACTACATCGCCTATAGTACGATACAGCGCGAGTTGTTTAAGGACAATTGTAACGTGCTATTTACTGTACATACATATTCGAAAAATGTGATTTTTTTTTCAAAAAATTTGAACAAATTTGAAAGTTCACATTGTTAGAAAAAGACACAAATTAGAAAATGTTCATGTACTCAAAAAAGTTTTCATCAATTTTGAAAAGGGAGACGCTACACGTCCGCCGGGTGATCCGTATAATACATCCACCACCTCGACGGCCGTACGATGTACGCGAGCACAGCCGTCCGATCTATTTCTGGCGCGCGGATCGTTCTCCTCCCCGACCCACTAATTCCTGAAACAATGGTCGAGTTGCAGAAACAAGCGTCTCGCGAGCCATTCGATGCGTGACGCGAGCCGTGCAATCCCCCTCTCTAATTTCCTGCAACGATGCTATTGTTGCAAGATCTGGTCTTCTTTGATTTCCTGCAACAAGACCTTTATTGCGAAACCTCATCTTTTACAATTTTCTGCAACAAGACCCATGTTGCAAAACCTCTTTTTCTTTAGTTTTCTGCAACAAGACCCTTAGAAAAATTGCAACAACATCTCCCGCCGTGTCTAATTTTATGCAACAACCTTTTGTCACACGTCAAATTTTCTGCAACATGTTTCACGCGACTAATTTTTTGAACATCTTTCACGCGTCTAATTTTTCTGCAACAAGATCCTTGTTGCAAAAATTGCAACAACATCTTTCGTTGCGTCTAATTTTTTGCAAAGACCCTTCTTGCAAAAATTAAAGCAACATCTCTGCCACATCTAATTTTCTGCAACTGGACACATGTTGCAAAATTTGCAATAGCATCCCCGGCCGCTAGCGTACTTGCGTTGTCTGTCACCATTCTTGTGACAATACCGTTGTTGCATAGATGATGTTGCAGATTTTTTTTTTCATCTTCACTTTTCATAGATGATGTTGTAGACACAGACGTGAGGCAAAAACAAGACCAACCGAGAGTGTCTTGTGTAGCAGATCACAAGGTGTTGAAGTAAAAAAGCAAATTGTGTTACATAATAGGGACCATCCACGTGATAGCATGCATGCAACACCATCCATCACGGAACGCGCGAGTGTCTATCGGACGACAAAGCGGACGGCTGACGTAAACGCAGAAATCAGTCGGACGATTAGAATCTTTTTCCTTTTGAAAAATAGTTCATTGATTTTGAAAATAAGTTTGTCATTTTTCAAAAAAGGTCACAATTTAAAAAAGTTCATCAATTTTTTAAACGGTTCACAGATTCTCAAAAAAGTTCACGAATTTGAAAAGATGTTCATCGATTTTGAAGAAGTTCATTATGATAAAAGCTGGAAAAAAATTAAGGGAAATAGGAAGAAGAAAAAGAACAAGACAAGAGAGAAGAAAGAAGAAATGTAAGTTGTTACTGCAAGAAGCGGTGTGGGCGGGTGGTTACTGCAGGTTATGTACAGGAAGAACGTGGGCTTGAATCACTGCGAACTTATGTTTTTTGAGATTTTAGGCCCGTTCGGAAATCCACCAGCTCCTAGAATCTGCGGAGTGGCTGTTGGCTCGCTCCAAAATTTTGAGCTACAGCTCGGTCCGCTCCCGGAGCGGAGCTTGGAGCAGAGTGAAGCCGAACGGGCCTTTAGCTAAAAAAACTTGTTTTTTTGCTGTTTCAATGGGGAAACGAAAAGCTGAACGGGCTGGCCTAGCTCGTACGGAAGGTGTGTACGCCTCTTTGCGTTTAACACATCAACGGATGCAGCGGGCGCCAAATAGGAAATGACAAGCGACATGGCAGCCAGCAGTGCATTGTAGGCTTTTCAGCGATGCGGTATAAAACATTCCTCCCTCCTCTCCTCCTACATTGACCATGAATGGTCAGGCAGATCCGTCGAACTAGAAGGGTTGGGCGTGCTTTGCTATGCCATTCGTGTTGTTGGGTTTTCATAAAAAAAATACTTCTCCTGTTTCAAAATATAATAAGTATTAGTTTTTTTAATGTCGATCCTCTTTAAGTTTGACCAAATTAGTAGAGAAATATATGACTGTACCTAATATAAGATCGGTCTCATTAGATGCATCACGAAAGGTATTTTCATATTTTATTTCTTTAATATTGTGGATGTTGATATTTTTGTCTCTGAACTTGGTCAAAGTTTAAAACACTTCACTTTCCAAAAACCTAATACACCTTATATTTTGGCTGGGAGAGTATTTGGTTTGGCGAGTGGAGTCGATGATGGAGTGTGTTCTATTTTTATTTTTAATGCGGTTCTTTCGTGGGCCTTCCGCGGTGTGATCTCGTGTTATCTGCTAATCAACCCATACTTATGTGTGGAAATTTTCTACGTCGGTGACTACTTGTACTATATTTGTGCTACAGTGTCACATGTTGACACTTCTTTTTTCTTTGTGGTTAGAGGGTGTGCGAAATTGATATTTTCTAGCAGGCCGGTTGTTGTTGCTTGACTTGGAAAATAGGTGACCCGGTCAAAATCGTGAATGAAATCCAAAATTGAATATTTCAATCGAGTGAGAGGCTTCAAAATTAGATAGCATAGTGAATTCAAAGAGTTTAATAGGAGACATTCTTGAGAAATTATTGACGGTCAAAATTGTGACCCAATTCTAAATTTAAATGCTCAATTGATTGTGAGGCCTTAAAATTTAGGGAGCATAGTGTATTTACTAGAAGGGTTGGGCGCGCTTTGTTGCGTCGTTGGTGTTTTGGGGTTTCTTAAAAATAATACTCACTAGTAGAAACCATGGCTTTGGTCACAGCGCAATATACACATTAGTCCCGGTTGCATTACGAACCGGGACTAATGTGAGCATTAGTCCCGGTTCGAGCGGCTAAAGGCATTAGTCCCGGTTCAAATGGATCCTTTAGTTTTGGCTTGAGACACGAACCGGGACAAAAGGGCATCGCACCCTTTAGTCCCGGTTCGTGTCTCAAACCGGGACTAAAGATTAGACCTTTAGTCCCGAGATATGAACCGGGACTAAAGGGTACGATGCCCTTTAGTCTCGGTTCGTGTCTCAAACCGGGACTAAATGGCTCATTTCTCAAACTCTACCCCCCTATATCGTCAGTTTTGAAAAAAACAAAAAAAACTTCAAAAAATAAAATCCATCGAGATGTAGTTATATTACTACATCTACTAGTTAGCAAAATTAAAAAACTTAAATTTGGACATGTTTTGCAAAAAAGTGTCATAAAAAAGTAAAATGGCTATAACTTTTGCATATGATGTCAGAAAAAAAGTATAATATATCAAAATGTTTAGCACGAAAATTCGCATCCGATTTGGACCGTCGTAGGCCATTTTGCAATTTTTTAGAATCCTCAAATTCTAAAAGGAAAAAAAGATATGCTCAAATTTCAGTTTTTTTAATATTGTTTAAATCTGGCCAAACTATGGTCAAACTACTTATTCAAGAAGTATTATTGTTACTACATAATTATTCAAGAATATTAGTACTACTAAATAATTATTTCAGTTTTTTTGAATTTTGGTCAAATCTAGTCAAACTGTGGTCAAACTATGGTCAAACTACTTACTCAAGAAATATTAATGTCACTAAATAATTATTGTTTTTTAGAATAATAGTTCAAACTTAAACAGTGAAACGTGTGACTTAATGCTCAAGCTAAACTCCTGAGGGTTAATAAGATTGACATCTTACTGTTGTCAGGAAAACAACAAGTGCAGACTTGGAAATGAGGAGGAATAGAACCCGGAAGTTAAGCGTGCTCATGCTGTAGTAGTGAGAGGATGGGTGACCGGTCGAGAAGTTAGATGATTTGGAATGATGAGGGTGATTAGAGATTAGATGTTAAATTAAGTAGTGATGAGGGGTGATTAGAGATAAAATTGTAAAATAATTCATAAATTTGAAAATCGGAAAAAAAATTAAAAAAATCAAAAAAATCGTAAAATTTCCTTTAGTCCCGGTTGGTGTGGAGCTCTAGACAGCAACCACGTGAAGGGCCTTTAATCCCGGTTCGTATAAGAACCCCGGTTCCAGAACCGGGACTAAAGGCCCTCTAGAACCGGGACAAATGGGCATTTTTCTACTAGTGACTCACTCTACTTCCAAATATAAGGTGTGTTACTTATTCAATATACAAACCTTTTGAGCTTGATCAAATTTGTAGAGAAATGTATCAAAATTCATAATATCAAATCGATATGATTAGATTCACCATAAAATGAATTTAAATACATTTTTTGGTTTAATATTGTGGATGTCGATTATTTGCTCTGAACTTGTCAAAGTTAAAGAAATTTGACTTTCGAGAAAACTAATACCCCTTATATTTTGAAATTGATGGAATATTTAGTTTGACAGGTGGGGAAGATGATGGAGTGTGTTTTATTTTTATTTATAATGCGGTGATTTGATGTGCCTTTTACGGTGTGGTTATGTGTTATCTGCTAGCTAACGTATATTTATATGGGGAAATTTATGTGTCACTGACTGCATTTATATAACGCTGCTATATTATCACATGGTGACACTCCTTTTATCAAGGTGGTGGGAGGGTGCATGGGATTGATATATTTTTATAGGCTCGATGTTGCTGATTAATTTGAATAATCGATGGTCCGATCAAAATCATAAACCGAGTCCACAATTAAATACCATAATTGAATGAAAGCTTCAAAATGGAACATAGAGAATTCAAAGAACTGGATGGGACAACCCTTGAGAAATTGTTAAACCAAACAAAATCAGGCTTACTCAATTCTAAATTGAAGACCTTAATGATTGTGAGGCCTTTGAAATTAGAAAGCATAGTGTATAGTGTAAAATAATTGAATGGGTTAGCTTTGAGAAATTGTTGACCCGGGCAAAATCAAGTTTACTTGGAGACCTCAATTGAATGTAGGTTCTTTAAACTAGGGAGTATAGTTTTAGATCATCTATACTTGCCAAATTTGGCCCCCTATACACCCGCGGATGTGCACGGGCACGCCCGCGGACGCAGCCGGGCTGACCCTCATATTTCGTTCTAGGCATTCGCATCTCCCAAATCCGGACTCTCAAATCCATGCAAATACATGCACGTTGATCATACATGCCAATGTCGCACGTAAATAACAAATGTTGGTACCAAGTATAAATAGTGTTTACATAAGATTTAAGGGCCCACATGTGCTCTTTGGTTTCATTTGTGGGTCCATATGTGCTCCACAAGATCATTGAGTAGCTGCACGTGCACCTGATGATCTCAAAGATTCGGATGCATCTCGGAAAGTTCATAAGCTAACTTGCATCTTGATCTTCTAGGATTTCAACTTGTTCTCCAGGTGCTTCAAAATTATTGGGTTGGGCTACACCATCACCCTCATCCTCGACAATCAAATTGTACAAAATAACACAACATGTCATCAGTTGCCATAATGTTTTTTATTCCCACATCATTGCAGCGCTAAGCACAATTCCCCAACGAGCTTGAAGCACACCAAATGCCCACTTCACATCTTTCCTAGCCGCTTCCTGCATTGTTGCAAAATGACTTTGTTTATTGCCATGCAGTTCGGATATGGTCTTCACAAACGCCGCGCACTGAGGATATATATCATCGGCCAGATAGTATCTCATGTTGTACTCTCGACCGTTGATGGTGTAGTTGCACGGCGGTGATTCCCCATTTCAAAGCCTCCTGAACATCGAAGATCGTTGAAGCATGTTAATGTTGTTGTTAGAACCCGTCATACCAAAAAAGCATGCCAAATCCAAAAGTCATGTGATGCCCCCGCTTCTAATATGATTGTAACCTCTTTGGTGTGATCTTGATACATTCTCCGCATACCTTTGGGGCAGTTCTTCCATTACCAATGCACGCAATCAATTTATCTGAGCATTCTTGGAAACCCCCTTGCCTCTCCAATAGCGAACAACTTCTCCGTGTCCTGCATATTTGGTTCTCCGAGATACTTACACTAGTGCAAAAAGGGCCATTTGTCCCGGTTCGTCAAGGCCATTTGTCCCGGTTGGGGAACCGGGACTAAACGGTCGATACAAATGCCCTAAACCATTAGTCCCGGTTCTTATACCAACCAGGACAAATGGCCCTCCACGTGGCAGTTGCGGCTTGCGCTGGCAGGGGGGGCTTTTGTCCCGGTTGGTAGCACCAACCGGGACAAATAAGCTTGATTTTTTTTCCATGGGCTAGGGTTTTTGTTTTTTTTTCTGAAGAGGGGGGGGGTTGTGGGTTTTGTATGGTTAATTTAGGGGTTTCATATATTCTGTTAGCTAGCTAATAGAGAGAAGTGTCCTCTCTTATCTCCGTGCATGCTCATATAACAATGCATCATCATAATTAATAATAAATCATCATTGTCGTTGTCATAATAAAAAAGTCGTACCCAGCATCATCGTCATCTCACACCTTCTACTCGTTGTCATAATAACAAGCCCTGCTCATCATCATCATCATCATCATCATCATAGTCATTGCTACCTCTTGAACTTGCGTTGTATTCCCTCGAAGAGGAAAGGGAGATGCAGCATAGTAGCGTAAGTATTTCCCTTAGTTTTTGAGAACCAATGTATCAATCCAGTAGGAGACCACGCGCGAGTCCCTCGCACCTGCACAAACAAATAAGAACTTCGCAGCCAACGCCATAAGGGGTTGTCAATCCCTTTACGGTCACTTACGAAAGTGAGATCTGATAGAGATGATAGTTTATATTTTTGGTATTTTTAGTTTATAAGAACAGCAAATAAAAGTGATAAAAGTAAAGTAGATGTAGATTGATATGTTGAGAATAGACCCGGGGGCCATAGTTTTCTCTAATGGCTTCTCTCATGATAGCGATATTCTACGGCGGGTAAACAAATTACTGTCGAGCAATTAATAGAATAGCGAATAATTATGAGACTATCTAGGCATGATCATTGTATATAGGCATCACGTCCGGGACAAGTAGACCGACTCCTGCCTGCATCTACTACTATTACTCCACACATCGACCGCTATCCAGCATGCATCTAGTGTATTGAGTTCATAAGAACAGAGTAACGCCTTAAGCAAGATGACATGATGTAGAGGGATAAACTCAAGCAATATGATATAAACCCCATCTTTTTATCCTCGATGGCAACAATACAATACCTACCTTGTTGCCCCTACTGTAACTGGGAAAGGACACCGCAAGATTGAACCCAAAGCCAAGCACCTCTCCCATTGCAAGAACTATAGATTTAGTAGGCCAAACCAAACCAATAATTCTAAGGGACTTGCAAGGATATTATGAGCACACATAAAAAGTTTAGAGAAGAACCAAATATCTTTCATAGATAACCTTGATCATAAACTCACAATTCATCGGATCTCGACAAACACACCGCAAAAAGAGATTACATCGAATAGATCTCCTCGAAGATCGAGGAGAACTTTGTATTGAGATCCAGAGAGAGAAGAAGCCATCTAGATACTAGCTATGGACCCGAAGGTCTGTGGTAAACTACTCACAACTCATGGTGAGGGCGATGATGATGATGATGAAGGCCTCCGTGATGGATCCCCCTCCGGTGGAGCTCCGGAACAGGCTCCAAGATGGGATCTCCACGGGAACAGAAGGTACGGCGGTGGAATTAGGGTTTTCTCTCTGTTCACGGAGTTTCTGGTGTACCTAGACTTATATAGGAAGAAGGAGGGCACCGGGGGAGTCACGGGGCCTCCACGAGGCAGGGGGGCACGCCCCCACCATCGTGGGCCCCTCGTGGATCTTCTAACATGGTTCCCAAGTTCTTCGTGCGTGATTTCCTCCACAAATATCTCTCGCGAAGGTTTCATTCCATTTGGACTCCGTTTGATATTCTTTTTCTGCAAAACCCTGAAACAGGCAAAAACAGCAATCTGGACTGGGCCTTTGGGTTAGTAGGTTAGTCCCAAAAATGATATAAAAGTGAATTATAAAGCCCATTAAACATTGAAGGCTTCATAAATAATAGCATGGAATAATCAAAAATAATAGATACGTTGGAGACGTATCAACCATCCCCAAGCTTAATTCCTGCTCGTCCTCGAGTAGGTAAATGATAAAGAAAGAATTTTTGATGTGGAATGCTAACCCATATAGTTTTTCAATGTAATTCTCTAAATTGTGGCATGAATGTTTAGATCTGAAAGATTCAACATAAAAGTCTATATTTACATAAGAAATAACAATACTTCAAGCATACTAACAAAGCAATCATGTCTTCTCAAAATACTATGGCTAAAGAAAGTTATCCCTACAAAATCATATAGTATGGCTATGCTCCCTCTTCATCACACAAAATATTCATATCATGCGCAACCCCGATTTCAGCCAAGCATTTGTTTTCATACTCTATCTTTTCAAACCTTTCAACTTTCACGCAATACATGAGTGTGAGCCATGGACATAGCACTATGAGTGGAATAGACGTGGTTGTGGAGAAGACAAAAAGGAGGGAGATAGTCTCACATCAACTAGGCGTATCAACGGGCTATGGAGATGCCCATCAATAAATATCAATGTGAGTGAGTAGGTATTGCCATGCAACGGATGCACTAGAGCTAAATATGAATGAAAGCTCAACACAAGAAACTAGTGGGTGTGCATCCAACTTGCTTGCTCATGAAGACCTAGGGCATTTGAGGAAGCCCATCGTTGGAATATACAAGCCAAGTTCTATAATAAAAATTCCCACTAGTATATGAAAGTGACTAAACACGAGACTCTCTACAATGAAGAACATGGTGCTACTTTGAAGCACAAGTGTGGAAGAAGATAGTAGCAATTGTCCTTTTTCTTTTCTTTTCTTTTTCTTTTTTGGGGCCTTTTTTTATTTGGCCTTTCTTTTTTTCCTTTTTTTTGCGGAGGGGCTTTATAGATTTTGCCTTTCCTCCCATGGGACAATGCTCTAATAATGATGACCATCACACTTTCATTACAACTCGATATTACAACTCGATACTACAACAACTAAGTATGACTCTATATGAATGCCTCCGGCGGTGTACCGGTATGTGCAATGAAACAAGAGTCACATGTATAAAAATTATGCATGGTGGCTTTGCCACAAATACGATGTCAACTACATGATCATGCAATGGCAATATGACAATATGATGCGTGTCATATGAACAGAACAGTGGAAAGTTGCATGGCAATATATCTCGGAATGGCTATGGAAATGCCATGATAGGTAGGTATGGTGGCTGTTTTGAGGAACAATATGGTGGCTGTTTTGAGGAAGGATATATAGTGGGTTTATGGCACCGGCGAAAGTTGCGCAGTACAAGAGAGGCTAGCAATGGTGGAAGGGTGAGAGTGTGTATAATCCATGGACTCAACATTAGTCATAAGAACTCATATACTTATTGCAAAAATCTACGAGTCATCAAAACAAAGCAATCAACGCATGCTCCTAGGGGGGAGGTTGGTAGGAGTTAACCATCACGCGCCCCCCGACCTCCACCCAAAGGTTGGCACTCTACAAATACCTCATGCTCTAACTTCGTCACATAGCGGTTCACCATACGTGCATGATACGTGAATCACTAACCTTAACACAAGTATTTCTCAATTTCATAATAACTCCACTAGCATGACTCTAATATCACTATCCTCATATCTCAAAACAATTATCAAGCATCCAACATCTCATTCTATTCAATGCACTTGGTGTGATTTTTTTTACTACATTGACATTGGATGTCTATCATGTGAAGACTAGTTTCTTTAGCCTAAACACATTACCATGCTGTTTTAATAGACTCTCAAAAGGATATAAGTGAAGCATGAGAGTTCAACAATTTCTACAAAATATTACCACCACCGTGCTCTAAAAGATATAAGTGAAGCACTAGAGCAAAACTATTCAACTCAAAAGATATAAGTGAAGCACATAGAGTGTTCTATCAATTTCTAGGCCGTATTTAACTCTCTCAAATAGGTGTGTCCAGCAAGGATGATTTTGGCAAACTAACAAGCAAAGACTCAAATTATACAAGACGCTCCAAGTAAAACACGTAACATGTTCCGAATAAAAATATAGCTCCAAGTATAGTTACCGATGGATGATGACGAAAAGGGGATGCCTTCCCGGGGCATCCCCAAGCTTAGGCTTTTGATTATCTTGAATTTACTTGGGGTGACATGGGCATCCCCAAGCTTAGGCGTTTGCTACTCCTTGTTCCATAGTCCATCAAAGCAATACTCAAAACTTGAAAACTTCACAACACAAAACTTAGACAAAAATTCTCGTGAGCTCCGCTAGTATAAGAAAGCAAACCACTACTCAAAGGTGCAGCAATGAATTCATTCTTTGTTTATATTGGTGTGAAACCTACTGTATGCCAACTTCTCTATGGTTCATATCCTCCAATACTACTCATAGATGCATCGGAATAAGCAAACAACACACGAAAAACAGAATCTGTCAAAGATAGAACAGTCTGTAGTAATCTGCAGGTTTTGCCTACTTCTGGAACTCCAAAAAATCCAAACTAAATTGGTAAATTTTCGGAATTTGTCTACCAATTATCTGCAAAAAGAATCAACTAAAAAGCACGTTCCAGTAAAATCTGAAGACTACTTTAGCGAGTGCTAACGATTCTGTTTTTCACAGCAAGATCACATAAACTTCACACAAGTCTTCCCAAAGGTTCTACTTGGCACAAACACTAAACAAAACGTGAAACCACATCTAACCATAGGATAGATGCAATATTTATTCCCTAACAGCAACAAAAACAAAAAACAAAAAATTGGGTTTCCTCCCAACAAGCGCTATCGTTTTACGCCCCTAGCTAGGCACGATACAAGATAAATCTAGGTATTGCCATCTTTCGAAGGCAATCCATAAGAGCCACTTATGGATATATCACGAGAGCCACTTAGGGATTGCCTTCCAAAGATGACAATGAAGGAAATATGCCCTAGAGGCAATAATAAATATGTTATTTGTATTTCCTTATATCATGATAAATGTCTTTTATTCATGCTAGAATTGTATTAACCGGAAACTTAGTACACGTGTGAATACATAGACAAAATAATATGTCCCTAATATGCCTCTACTAGACTAGCTCATTGATCAAAGATGGCTATGTTTCCTAGCCATAGACATGAGTTGTCATTTGATCAACGGGATCACATCATTAGAAGAATGATGTGATGGACTAGACCCATCTGTTAGCTTAACACTATGATCGTTTAGTTTTACTGCTATTGCTTTCTTCATGACTTATACATGTTCCTATGACTATGAGATTATGCAACTCCCGAATACCGTAGGAACACCTTGTGTGCTATCAAACGTCACAACGTAACTGGGTGATCATAAAGATGCTCTACAGGTGTCTTCGAAAGTATTCGTGGTGTTGGCATAGATCAAGACTAGGATTTGTCACTCCGAGTGTCGGAGAGGTATCTCTGGGCCCTCTCGGTAATGCACATCATAATAAGCCTTGCAAGCAAATGACTAATGATTTAGTCGCGAGATTATGTATTACGGAACGAGTAAAGAGACTTGCCGGTAATGAGATTGAACTAGGTATAGAGATACCGACGATCGAATCTCGGGCAAGTAACATACCGATGACAAAAGGAACAACGTATGTTGTTATGCGGTTTGACCGATAAAGATCTTCGTAGAATATGTAGGAGCCAATATGAGCATCCAGGTTACGCTATTGGTTATTGACCGGAGATGAGTCTCGGTCATGTCTACATAGTTCTCGAACCCGTAGGGTCCGCACGCTTAACATTTGATGACGATCGGTATTATGAGTTTATGAGTTTTGATGTACCGAAGGTAGCTAGGAGTCCCGGATGAGATCACGGACATGACGAGGAGTCTCGGAATGTCCGAGACATAAAGATTGATATATTGGACGACTATATTCGGACACCAGAAGTGTTCCGTAAAGTTTCGGAATTAACTGTAGTACCGGGGGGTTACCGGAACCCCCTGGGCAAGCTATGGGCCTTAATGGGCCGTAGGAGAAAGAGGGAAGGAGGGCCAGGGCTGGGCCGCGCGCCCCCCACCCCTTGGTCCGAATTGGACAAGGAAGGAGGGGGGCGCCCCTTTCCTTCTCCTTCTCCCTCTCCTTCCTTTCCCCCTTCTCCCTTTTGGTAGTTCCTACTAGGAATAGGATTGCAATCCTATTCCTAGTAGGATTGCTCCTCCTTGGCGCGCCAATAGGGGCCGGCCGGCCTCCCCCTTGCTCCTTTATATACGGGGGCAGGGGGGCACCAAAAGACACACAAGTTGAATTGTTTTAGCCGTGTGCGGTGCCCCCCTCCATAGAAACACACCTCGGTCATACTGTCGCAGTGCTTAGGCGAAGCCCTGCGCCGGTAACTTCATCATATCCGTCATCACGCCATCGTGCTGACGATACTCTCCCATGAAGCTCAACTGGATCAAGAGCTCGTGCGACGTCATCAAGCTGAACGTGTGCTGAACGCAGAGGTGCCGTACGTTCAGTGAGTGATCGGTTGGATCGCAAAGAAGTTCGACTACATCAACCGCGTCACTTGACGCTTCCGCTCCCGGTCTATGAGGGTACGTAGACACACTCTCCCTCTCGTTGCTATGCATCTGGTAGATAGATCTTGCGTGATCGTAGGAAAATTTTAAAATACTACGTTCCCCAACAGTGGTATCAGAGCTAGGTATATGCGTAGATGATATGCACGAGTAGAACACAATGAGTTGTGGGCGATACTAGTCATACTGCTTACCAGCATGTCATAATTTGCTTCGGCGGTATTGTGAGATGAAGCGGCCCGGACCGACATTACGCGTACGCTTACGCGAGACTGGTTTCACCGTTATGAGCACTCGTTTCTCTCACTTTAGTTGAATCGAGTATGGCTACGCCCGGTCCTTGTGAAGGTTAAAACAGCACATACTTGACGAAACATCGTTGTGGTTTTTGTATGCGTAGGTAAGAACGGTTCTTGCTAAGCCCGTAGCGGCCACGTAAAACTTGCAACAACAAAGTAGAGGACGTCTAACTTGTTTTTGCAGGGCATGTTGTGATGTGACATGGTCAAGACATGATGAGATATACGGTTTTGTATGAGATGATCATGTTTTGTAAAGTTATCGGCAACTAGCAGGAGCCATATGGTTGTCGCTTTATTGTATGAAATGCAATCGCCATGTAATTGCTTTACTTTATCACTAAGCGGTAGCGATGGTCATAGAAGCAATAGTTGGCGAGACGATAACGATACTACGATGGAGATCAAGGTGTCGCCCCGGTGACGAAGGTGATCATGAAGGTGCTTTGGAGATGGAGATCAAAAGCACAAGATGATGATGGCCATATCATGTCACATATTTTGATTGCATGTGATGTTTATCTTATTATGCTTCTTATTTTGCTTAGAACGATGGTAGCATTATAAGATGATCCCTTACTAAATTTCAAGGTATACGTGTTCTCCCTGAGTATGCACCGTTGCGAAAGTTCGTCGTGCCGAGACACCATGTGATGATCGGGTGTGATAAGCTCTACGTTCAAATACAACGGGTGTAAGCCAGTTTTGCACACGCGGAATACTCAGGTTAAACTTGACGAGCCTAGCATATGCAGGTATGGCCTCGGAACACTGGAGACCGAAAGGTCGAGCGTGAATCATATAGTAGATATGATCAACATAAGATGTTCACCATTGAAACTACTCCATCTCACGTGATGATCGGACATGGTTTAGTTGATTTGGATCACGTGATCATTTAGATGACCGGAGGGATGTCTATCTAAGTGGGAGTTCTTTAAGTAATATGATTAATTGAACTTTAATTTATCATGAACTTAGTCTTGATAGTTTTTGCATATCTATGTTGTTATAGATCAATGGCCCGTGCTACCGTTCCTTTGAATTTTAATGCATTCCTAGAGAAAGCTAAGTTGAAAGATGATGGTAGCAATTACACGGACTGGGTCCGTAACTTGAGGATTATCCTCATTGCTGCACAGAAGAATTATGTCCTTGAAGCACCGCTAGGTGACAAGCCCCCTCCCGCTAATGTAGACGCTTTGAACGTCTGGCAGACGCGGTCTGATGACTACACGATAGTTTAGTGTGCCATGCTTTACGGCTTAGAACCGGGACTTCAACGACATTTTTAACGTCATGGACCATATGAGATATTCCAGGAGTTGAAGTTAATATTTCAAGCAAATGCCTGGATTGAGAAATATGAGATTTCCAATAAGTTCTACAGCTGCAAGATGGAGGAGAATAGTCCTATCAGTGAACACTTGCTCAGAATGTCTGGGTACTACAATCATATGACTCAACTTGGTTGTGAAGTTGACGAGGATAGTGTTATTGATAGAGTTCTTCAATCACTGCCACCAAGCTATAAAGGCTTCGTGATGAACTATAATATGCAAGGGGTGCAGAAGACAATTCCCGAGCTCTTCGCTATGCTCAAAGCTGCGGAGGTAGAAATCAAAAAGGAGCATCAAGTGTTGATGGTTAACAAGACCACTAGTTTCAAGAAAAAGGGCAAGGGAAATAAGGGGAACTTCAAGAAGAATAGCAAGACAGTTGCTACTCCCGCGAAGAAACCCAAGTCTGGAGCCAAGCCTGAAACTGAGTGTTTCTACTGCAAAGGGGCTGGACACTGGAAGCGAAACTGCCCCAAGTATTTGGCGGATAAGAAGGATGTCAAGGTGAACAAAGGTATATGTGATATACATGTTATTGATGTGTACCTTACTAATGTTCGTTGTAGTACCTGGGTATTTGATAACGGTTCGGTTGCTAATATTTGTAACTCGAAATAGGGACTACGGAATAAACAAAGATTGGCTAAGGATGAGGTGACGATGCGCGTGGGAAATGGTTCCAAAGTCGATGTGATCACCGTCGGCACGCTACCTCTACATCTACCTTCGGGATTAGTTTTAGACCTAAATAATTGTTATTTGGTGCCAGCGTTGAGCATGAACATTATATCTGGATCTTGTTTGTTGTGAGACGGTTATTCATTTAAATCAGAGAATAATGGTTGTTCTATTTTTATGAATAATATCTTTTATGGTCATGCACCCTTGAAGAGTGGTCTATTCTTGTTGGATCTCGATTGTAGTGATACACATATTCATAATATTGAAGCCAAAAGATGCAAGGTTAATAATGATAGTGCAACTTATTTGTGGCACTGCCGTTTAGGTCATATTGGTGTAAAGCGCATGAAGAAACTCCATAGTGATGGACTTTTGGAATCACTTGATTATGAATCACTTGGTGCTTGCGAACCATGCCTCATGGGCAAGATGACTAAAACTCCATTCTCCGGAACTATGGAGCGAGCAACAGCTTTGTTGGAAATCATACATACTGATGTATGCGGACCAATGAGTGTTGAAGCTCGTGGCGGGTATCGTTATTTTCTGACCTTCACTGATGATTTGAGCAGATATGGGTATATCTACTTAATGAAACACAAGTCTGAAACATTAGAAAAGTTCAAAGAATTTCAGAGTGAAGTAGAGAATCATCGTAACAAGAAAATAAAGTTTCTGCGATCTGATCGTGGAGGTGAATATTTGAGTTACGAGTTTGATCTTCATTTGAAACAATGTGGAATAGTTTCACAACTCACGCCACCCGGAACACCACAGCGTAATGGTGTGTTTGAACGTCGTAACCGTACTTTATTGGATATGGTGCGATCTATGATGTCTCTTACCGATTTACCACTATTGTTTTGGGGTTATGCTTTAGAGACAGCTACATTCACGTTAAATAGGGCACCATCTAAATCCGTTGAGATGACACCTTATGAACTATGGTTTGGCAAGAAACCAAAGTTTTCGTTTCTTAAAGTTTGGGGCTGCGATGCTTATGTGAAAAAGCTTCAACCTGATAAGCTCGAACCCAAGTCGGAGAAATGTCTCTTCATAGGATACCCAAAAGAAACCATTGGGTACACCTTCTATCACAGATCCGAAGGCAAGATATTCGTTGCTAAGAATGGATCCTTTCTAGAGAAGGAGTTTTTCTCGAAAGAAGTGAGTGGGAGGAAAGTAGAACTTGATGAGGTAATTGTACCTTCTCCCAAATTGGAAAGTGGAACATCACAGAAACTAGTTCCAGTGATTCCTGCACCAATTAGTGAGGAAGCTAATGATGATGATCATGAAACTTCAGATCAAGTTTCTGCTGAACGTCGTAGATCAACCAGAGTACGTTCCGCACCAGAGTGGTACGGCAACCCAGTTCTGGAAGTCATGTTACTAGACCATGATGAACCTACGAACTATGAGGAAGGGATGATGAGCCCGGATTCCGCAAAATGGCTTGAGGCCATGAAATCTGAGATGGGATCCATGTATGAGAATAAAGTGTGGACTTTGGTTGACTTGCCCGATGATCGGCAAGCCATAAAAAATAAATGGATCTTCAGGAGGAAGACCGACGCAGACGGTAATGTTACTGGTTACAAAGCTCGACTTGTTGTGAAAGGGTTTCGACAAGTTCAAGGAGTTGACTACGATGAGACTTTCTCACCTGTAGCGATGCTTAAGTCTGTCTGAATCATGTTAGCAATTGCCGCATTTTATGATTATGAAATCTGGCAAATGGATGTCAAAACTGCATTCCTGAATGGATATCTCAAAGAAGAGTTGTATATGATGCAACCAGAAGGTTTTGTCGATCCAAAAGGTGCTAACAAAGTGTGCAAGCTCCAGCGATCCATCTATGGACTGGTGCAAGCATCTCGGAGTTGGAATATACGCTTTGATGAGGTGATCAAAGCATATGGTTTTATACAGACTTTTGGAGAAGCCTATATTTAGAAGAAAGTGAGTGGGAGCTCTATAGCATTTCTGATATTATATGTGGATGACATATTGTTGATTGGAAATGATGTGGAATTTCTGGATATCATAAAAGGATATTTGAATAAGAGTTTTTCAATGAAAGACCTCGGTGAAGCTGCTTACATATTAGGCATCAAGATCTATAGAGATATATCAAGACGCTTGATTGGACTTTCACAAAGCACATACCTTGATAAAGTTTTGAAGAAGTTCAAAATGGATCAGTCGAAGAAAGGGTTCTTGCCTGTGTTACAAGGTGTGAATTTGGGTAAGACTCAATGCCCGACCACTGCAGAAGATAGAGAGAAAATGAAAGTCATTCCCTATGCCTCAGCCATAGGATCTACCATGTATGCAATGCTGTGTACCAGACCTGATGTGTGCCTTGCTATAAGTCTAGCAGGGAGGTACCAAAGTAATCCAGGAGTGGATCACTGGACAGCGGTCAAGAACATCCTGAAATACCTGAAAAGGACAAAGGATATGTTTCTCGTGTATGGAGGTGACACAGAGCTCGTCGTAAACGGTTACGTCGATTCTAGCTTTGACACTGATCCGGATGACTCTAAGTCACAAACCGTATATGTATTTCTATTGAACGGTGGAGCTGTCAGTTGGTGCAGTTCCAAGGAGAGCATCGTGGCGGGATCTACGTGTGAAGCGGAATACATAGCTGCTTCGGAAGCAGCAAATGAAGGAGTCTGGATGAAGGAGTTCATATCCGATCTAGGTGTAATACCTAGTGCATCGGATCCAATGAAAATCTTTTGTGATAACACTGAAGCAATAGCCTTGGCGAAGGAATCGAGGTTTCACAAGAGAACAAAGCACATCAAAAGACGCTTCAATTCCATCCGCGATCTAGTCAAGGAGGGAGACATAGAGATTTGCAAGATACATACGTATCTGAATGTTGCAGACCCGTTGACTAAGCCTCTTCCACGGGCAAAACATGATCAGCACAAAGACTCCATGGGTGTGAGGATCATTACTTTGTAATCTAGATTATTGACTCTAGTTCAAGTGGGAGACTGAAGGAAATATGCCCTAGAGGCAATAATAAAGATGTTATTTGTATTTCCTTATATCATGATAAATGTCTTTTATTCATGCTAGAATTGTATTAACCGGAAACTTAGTACACGTGTGAATACATAGACAAAATAATATGTCCCTAATAAGCCTCTACTAGACTAGCTCATTGATCAAAGATGGCTATGTTTCCTAGCCATAGACATGAGTTGTCATTTGATCAACAGGATCACATCATTAGAAGAATGATGTGATGGACTAGACCCATCCGTTAGCTTAACACTATGATCGTTTAGTTTTACTGCTATTGCTTTCTTCATGACTTATACATGTTCCTATGACTATGAGATTATGCAATTCCCGAATACCGTAGGAACACCTTGTGTGCTATCAAACGTCACAACTTTACTGGGTGATCATAAAGATGCTCTACAGGTGTCTCCGAAAGTATTCGTGGTGTTGGCATAGATCAAGACTAGGATTTGTCACTCCGAATGTCGGAGAGGTATCTCTGGGCCCTCTCGGTAATGCACATCATAATAAGCCTTGCAAGCAAATGACTAACGAGTTAGTCACGAGATGATGTATAAAGGAACGAGTAAAGAAACTTGCCGGTAACGAGATTGAACTAGGTATAGAGATACCGATGATCGAATCTCGGGCAAGTAACATACCGATGACAAAAGGAACAACGTATGTTGTTATGCGGTTTGACCGATAAAGATCTTTGTAGAATATGTAGGAGCCAATATGAGCATCCAGGTTCCACTATTGGTTATTGACCGGAGATGAGTCTCGGTCATGTCTACATAGTTCTCGAACCCGTAGGGTCCGCACGCTTAACGTTTGATGACGATCGGTATTATGAGTTTATGAGTTTTGATGTACCGAAGGTAGTTCGGAGTCCCGGATGAGATCATGGACATGACGAGGAGTCTCGAAATGTCCGATATGTAAAGATTGATATATTGGATGACTATATTCGGACACCGGAAGTGTTCCGTAAAGTTTCGGAACTAACTGGAGTACCGGGGGGGTTACCGGAACCCCCTCGAGAAGCTATGGGCCTTAATGGGCCGTAGGAGAAAGAGGGAAGGAGGGCCAGGGCTGGGCCGCGTGCCCCCCACCCCTTGGTCCGAATTGGACAAGGAAGGAGGGGGGCCGGCGCCCCTTTCCTTCTCCTTCTCCCTCTCCTTCCTTTCCCCCTTCTCCCTTTTGGTAGTTCCTACTAGGAATAGGATTGCAATCCTATTCCTAGTAGGATTGCTCCTCCTTGGCGCGCCAATAGGGGCCAGACGGCCTCCCCCCTTGCTCCTTTATATACGGGGGCATGGGGGTGATGGCTTCTCGCCCCTCGTTGGTTACCCCAAGTGGAAGGTTTGAGATGCAGTGTAGCGGAAGTTTTCCCTTGGCAATACCAAGGATCGATTTCCCTGAGACTCTCAGTTTCAACAAGAAGGTGTCAACTGCTAACGGTGCCAGATATTAGCAATCAACGTGGACCTGCACACAGATACAAATAACTTTGCTCCCAACGAGTACAGAGAGGTTGTCAATCCCTCCGGCCTTGTAGTTTACAAAGGATCAAACGCAAGTGATAATAGTGATAGATATAATTGCAATAGTAAGTAAAAAGCGGAAAGTAAATAGTGGATGTGATCAATGATGGTAATATGGACCGGAGTCTCATGATGTTCACTAGTGATGTCTCTCTCCCAAAAGACGATAAAACAGCAATGTGAGGTAAACGAATTACAGCTGGGCAATTGACAGGACCATGTGCGCAAACCAATGCTGACTAAGTTGCAAGAAAGGTAGAGGTTCAAAGCATGGGCGGTACGCCAAGGTAAGTAGACCGAAATCCATCTGCATCTACTACTAATCATCCACCTTGAGATATCTATCCAGAACATCTCGCTGGTATTAAGTTGCGAGTCCCACCCATAGTGTAAACTCAAAGCAACAGACAACTGCATTAAAAGAACTTTGCGTAAAGTAAACAATCCTTACACCCACGGGCACAAGCACCGTTGTTTTCCCCCTTGTGGCAACAGCACATCCCCTAGACTCATGTTTCTGTCACTCAAGTTAGTCATCGAGGGGCATGAACCCACTATCAAGCATAACGTTCCCTCTTGGAGTCACTACCTACTACTTGGCCAAAGCAATAAGTAACAACGGAGAACATGCAAGAATTACTTACGAACATAAATATAAAAGAGGTTAATCAAATATATTACTCAAACACAATCTGAACCTAATCTCATAATCCATCGGATCCCAGCAAACTCATCATAGCAACAACATAAGTATTACATATGTGCCTCGATCATGTAGGGCAGCTCACGAGGACTAATTAGTGAAGCACAAGAACGGGAGGAGAACATCACATAGCTACTAGTCATGGACCCATGGTCCAAGGGAGACTACTCACAACTCATCCGGGAGGCGTCCATGGTGGTGGAGAAGCTCCCGGTGGTGATCCTCCCCTCCGGCAGGGTGCCGGGAAGAGTTCTCCTGGTGCTCCCGATCTTGGAAGCGGCGGCGGCGGTGGAACAGAGATGAGATCGCGAAAAAGAGTTCCCGTCTCGAGGGTTTCGGGAAACGCTTTAAATATATGCCAAAGGGGGGCATCAGACGAGGCTCGGGGGGGCCAGGCGCCCCCCCGGCGCGGCCCGGGGGGGGCGCCACCAGGGCGCCTGGGGCCCTGGTGGCCCCCCTCCGGCTGTGCTTCGGGTGCCTGGTAGCTTCTGGAACGCTGATTTTTTATATAATTTTTCTGGATTTTTTCTGGCAGTTCTCGTAATGTGAAAACCTGAAATACAAAAACAGCCGAAAACAGAAACTGGCACTGGGGTGCACTGAGTTAATAGGTTAGTCCAAATATGATCAAAAGTGTATGGAAGTGTATAAATAACATAGCAATATCACCCAAAAGAGGCATGGAGCAAGCAGAAATTATAGATACGTTTTGGACGTATCAACATCCCCAAGCTTAATTCCTGCTCGTCCTTGAGTAGGTAAATGATAACAAGAATAATTTCTATGGTGACATGCTATTAACCATATAGGACTTTTTCATAGCCATATGACAAAAGCTTACTGAGAGAATGAATCTTTAGTAATTAAGTTGCCTCATGAGAAAATCACAAAGAACTGAAAGTTTTACAATATGATACTGAAACATCAAATAGATTTGTAATGAACATGATGTGCAAATATGATAAAGTGATATCTCGCTTGCCCCCTTTAGTGAAGCAAAACATAAATGCAGGGGCACCACCAAGGTTTAAGTGATGACTAGATACAATAATTTCAGAATAAACGATGTCACAATCATGCAAAAGACAATGCTACTTTGGGACAATGCACATTACACTCAGAATGACAATCATGCTCTCAGTAGTTGGTGCTTTTAAAAGAAGGTGGAGACTCTCGAACCGTGGCTTTTGTTGGCAAGGTTGAAAACCCGTAGTCGGAAACAAAGACAAAACATGTACTAGAGCTCTTGGTTTTAAAACAGAGGTAATAATAATTTTTTTAGATCATGCATGTTTCGTCAACGAATGCTAGCAGACAACTCAATCACTTCTTGAGATGGACAAGTTTTGAGGAACGGCTCCCGAATGAGGACGATCACATCCTCTTAATCTCCTTTGTTTATCACTGCCAAAGTTTTCTGATTTCTCATGAACAAAGCGTGAAGGAGGGTTTGTTTGTTATATTATCTTTTTGAGCCGGGCGCACTCAATGCCAGTTCCTTCTCGTATTATGGGTTTGCACATTATACATGCAATCCCGGGGTGAAGCTTGTCCAACTTAAAAAGATCATGAATTAACCACTACTTCCTCATGAACTTACAACAGAGGCACAAAATAGGAATGCTTTTCTTTGAATAATTTCGAGATGGTGCATGCAAGTCTCCGTTAGGAATGGCAGGTAAATACCATGTAGGAAGGTATGGTGGACTCATATGGCATAACTGGTATAAAGGAATGTGGATGCACAAGCAGTCAGTCCGCTTAGTACAGGCGAAGGTTAGCAAAAGACTGGGAGCGACCAACTAAGAGAGCAATGACGGTCATAATCATGCAGAGCGACAAAGCAACATTGAATCAGGCATGAAAGTTATATCGCTACTCAGAAACAAAAGATCATCAAGGCTTGACATACTTTCTTTACAGTCTTAAATATGCGTGAGCATATGCCAAGTCAATCAAAATAAATTCTTTGAAGGAATATATTACTAAACCATACCACATCATAGGCAAACAAATCATGTTGGTACTCCAATAACACATTGGGAACCCCCCAGCTATTTGGGACTAACCATAAGAAAACATGAACTACTAAGCGCCATTATGCACGTAATCTTTATCATAGACATATCAACCAATGCAACGGAAGCAAACTCTCTTAATAAGATAAGCATGATAACTAAAGAGAGTTCAAGCAACCAACTAAACGAAAGCTCTTTAAAAAGATAAGCATGAAAGTTAAGAGCTAAGCATGATAGTAGCTATTAAAAGACAAAGAACACACACAGCAAGGATAGACATGAAAATTCTATGTTATGTTCTAGGTAGAAGTGGAGCGTATTTCTCTCCCACATAAAGAAAGCTGAGTTCCGACTCGTTATGAAAAGCTAAGGAAAACTAAAAAGAAAAACTAAAACAAGACGCTCCAAGCATAGCACATAACACATGAAGTGATTAAAATATTGTGGAACGAAAGACGAACTGATAATGTTGATGGAGAAGGGGATGCACGGGGGCATCCCCAAGCTTAGACGCTTGAGTCTCCTTGAATATTTCTTGGGGGTGCACGGGGGCATCCCCAAGCTTGAGCGTTTGACACTCCTGAATCTTTTTATCATCTTCCCTCGCACACTTGAAAACTCCCTTCATACATAACTCATCATAATCTGATTAGCGAGGTTAGTACCCATAATAAAATAATTGTTCCTTGCTGGAAATAAAGATATTCTTGAAGTTCTACTGTTTATCAAGATTGCCAAAAGGTTTTTGCAAAGAAAAAGCAAGCTCTAGGTTTGCAAAATGAAGGAAAGGCAAAACAGGACAGAATCTGTGAAAAACAGAACAACGGGTAGTAAATGATTTTTCCGGGGCACTTCTGCAACTCTAATAAAAAAACTCAAAACAGATGCACGAAAGACAATTATATAGAGCACGCTGTCGAAAAAATTCAGACCAAAAAGATGATCTGGTGATTTTATACGAATTTTTCTATCCAAGGACAAAATCTGTTTCCTGGACAGCACGTCACAACTTTTGAAGCAATCAGAGGCTATACTTGGCACAAAATTTGAAAAGCAAAGATACAATGATGATGCTACAGTAGTAACAACATCAAGACACAACAAAAGCAAAATAAAATTTATTCATTGGGCTGCCTCCCAAAAGCGCTTTCTTTTATGCCTTTAAGCTAGGCGTAATGCAAAGAGATCAAGTTTTATCAAGAGTAAAAGAATAGCTAGCCCGTATAACGGACTCAAAAGGTAACTTAATCTTCTTTCGAGGGAAGTGTTCCATCCCTTTCTTGAAAGGAAACTGGAATTTTATATTTCACTCTTTCATGTCAATGATAGCACCAACTGTGCGTAGAAAAGGACGTCCCAAAATAATTGGACACGAAGGTTCACATTCAATATCCATAATAGTAAAATCAACGGGAACATAGTTGTCATTGACAATGATAAGAACATCGTCGATCCTCCCCAAAGGTTTCTTTATGGAAGAATCAACGAGACGAACACCAAAAGAACAAGAATCAAAAGGTTTCAATTTAAGCATATCATATATTCTTTTGGGCATAACAGAGGTACTAGCACCAACATCACATAAAGCATAGCAAGAGAAGTTATTCAACTTAATTTTTATCATAGGATCCCAACCATCTTCTAGCTTTCTAGGTATGGAGGCTTCTACTCTAAGTTTCTCCTCCCTAGCTTTGATAAGAGCATTAGTGATATGCTCTGTGAAGGCAAGGTTAATCGTGCTAGTGCGGGGATCTCTAGACATCTTGTGAAGGAAATCAATAACTTCGGTAAGAGTGCAATTATCAAAATCAAGGTCACTACTATCAAGTAAGGTGGTAGTGGTGTCCTTTAGGTTCACTTGTTTGGTAGTTTCTATAGTCATAGCATCACCATTAATAGGTCCATCGGGACCAGGAGTACATTGGGTGCTAAAAGTTTGGATATCCTCAACAACTTGGATAGTAGCAACAGTGTGGTGGGTAGGAAGGCTCTTAATTCTATCTTCTTCCTCCCTTTCTCTAGCCCATCTCTCTTTAAGTTTAGCCATCATCCTAATATTTTCATTAATTTGCACTTGAATAGCATTAATAGGAGTGACCTTCGTCTCCTCAAGAGGAGAAGTTCTAATTTTAAGCAATTCTACCTCATTGGCTAAATTGTCTACCTTTGAAGAGAGATCACCTAGTTTGTTCAGTTTTTCTTCTACACTATTATTAAAAGCTTTTTGGGTAGTGATGAAATCTTTAAGCATAATCTCTAGTTCAGTAGTGGAGTTCTTGGTGCTAGGATAAGCATTGTTGTTCCCATAAGAATTAGAGGGGAACGGTCTAGGATTGCTACCAAAATTACTCCTATAAGCATTGTTATTAAAATTGTTTCTAGAGATAAAGTTCACATCTACTTGTTCTTGAGCAATCAAAGAATTTAAAGGAACATCACGAGGATCAATAAAAGATTGCTTCGAAAGTAGAGACATGATCAAGTCAACTTTTTCATTTAGGGACGAAATCTCCTCGACAGAGTTTACCTTCCTACCTGTTGGAGCGCGTTCGGTGTGCCATTGGGAATAGTTGGTCATCATCTCATCGAGAAGCTTTGTGGCAGCAGCAAGTGTAGTTGACATAAAGGTTCCTCCCGCGGCCGAATCTAACAAGTTCCGCGAGGTAAAGTTCAAGCCTGCATAAAAAGTTTGGATAACCATCCAAGTAGTCAAACCATGAGTAGGGCAGTTCTTGATAAGAGATTTCATACGTTCCCAAGCTTGGGCAACGTGTTCATTATCCAATTGTTTAAAATTCATTATGTTACTTCTTAGTTGGATAATTTTAGCAGGTGGATAGTATTTTCCAATAAAAGCATCTTTGCACTTGTCCCATGAATCTATGCTGTTTCTAGGCAAAGACTGGAACCAAATTTTAGCTCCTCCTCTCAAAGAGAAAGGAAAAAGCTTAAGCTTAACAATATTACCATCTATTTCTTGGTACTTTTGCATATCACAAAGTTCAACAAAGTTGTTTAAGTGTAAAGCAGCATCATCTCCAGCACCGGAGAATTGATCTTTCATGACTAAGTTCAGTAAAGCAGGTTTAATTTCATACGAAGGTGCTGAAGTGGCAGGTGTAGTGATAGGTGTGCAGATAAAGTCATCGTTGTTGTGACTAGTGAAGTAACACAACTTGGTGTTCTCGGTGGAACCCATAGTAGTAAGCAAGCAAGATAACTATTTTTGTGATTTTCGATAAAAGATACTAAAGCAAAACTGAAAGGTAAACTAACAAGACTAAAAAGCAAAGGTAAAAGATAGCGTGCAACTCCCCTATCCTGAAGAGTGGAGTCCCCGGCAACGGCGCCAGAAAACTTTGCTTGATGGCTTCTCGCCCCTCGTTGGTTACCCCAAGTGGAAGGTTTGAGATGCAGTGTAGCGGAAGTTTTCCCTTGGCAATACCAAGGATCGATTTCCCTGAGACTCCCAGTTTCAACAAGAAGGTGTCAACTGCTAACGGCGCCAGATATTAGCAATCAACGTGGACCACACAGATACAAATAACTTTGCTCCCAACAAGTACAGAGAGGTTGTCAATCCCTCCGGCCTTGTAGTTTACAAAGGATCAAACGCAAGTGATAATAGTGATAGATATAATTGCAATAGTAAGTAAAAAGCGGAAAGTAAATAGTGGATGTGATCAATGATGGTAATATGAACCGGAGTCTCATGATGTTCACTAGTGATGTCTCTCTCCCAAAAGACGATAAAACAACTATGGGTAAACGAATTACAGCTGGGCAATTGACAGGACCATGTGCGCAAACCAATGCTGACTAAGTTGCAAGAAAGGTAGAGGTTCAAAGCATGGGCGGTACGCCGAGGTAAGTAGACCGAAATCCATCTGCATCTACTACTAATCATCCACCTTGAGATATCTATCCAGAACATCTCGCTGGTATTAAGTTGCGAATCCCACCCATAGTGTAAACTCAAAGCAACAGACAACTGCATTAAAAGAACTTTGCGTAAAGTAAACAATCCTTGCACCCGCGGGCACAAGCACAGTTGTTTTCCCCCTTGTGGCAATAGCACATCCCCTAGACTCATGTTTCTGTCACTCAAGCTAGTCATCGAGGGGCATGAACCCACTATCAAGCATAACGTTCCCTCTTGGAGTCACTACCTACTACTTGGCCAAAGCAATAAGTAACAACGGAGAACATGCAAGAATTACTTACGAACATAAATATAAAAGAGGTGAATCAAATATATTACTCAAACACAATCTGAACATAATCTCATAATCCATCGGATCCCAGCAAACTCATCATAGCAACAGCATAAGGATTACATATGTGCCTCGATCATGTAGGGCAGCTCACGAGGACTAATTAGTGAAGCACAAGAACGGGAGGAGAACATCACATAGCTACTGGTCATGGACCCATGGTCCAAGGGAGACTACTCACAACTCATCCGGGAGGCGTCCATGGTGGTGGAAAAGCTCCCGGTGGTGATCCTCCCCTCCGGCAGGGTGCCGGGAAGAGTTCTCCTGGTGCTCCCGATCTTGGAAGCGGCGGCGGCGGCGGAACAGAGATGAGATCGCGAAAAAGAGTTCCCGTCTCGAGGGTTTTGAGAGACGCTTTAAATATATGCCAAAGGGGGGCATCAGACGAGGCTCGGGGGGCCCAGGCGCCCCCCGGCGCGGCCCAGGGGGGTGCGCCACCAGGGCGCCTGGGGCCCTGGTGGCCCCCCTCCGGCTGTGCTTCGGGTGCCTGGTAGCTTCTGGAACGCTGATTTTTTATATAATTTTTCTGGATTTTTTCTGGCAGTTCTCGTAATGTGAAAACCTGAAATACAAAAACATTCGAAAACAGAAACTGGCACTGGGGTGCACTGAGTTAATAGGTTAGTCCAAATATGATCAAAAGTGTATGGAAGTGTATAAATAACATAGCAATATCACCCAAAAGAGGCATGGAGCAAGCAGAAATTATAGATACGTTTTGGACGTATCAGGGGGCACCCAAAGACACACAAGTTGAATTGTTTTAGCCGTGTACGGTGTCTCCCTCCACAGAAACACACCTCGGTCATATTGTCGCAGTGCTTAGGCGAAGCCCTGCGCCGGTAAGTTCATCATATCTGTCATCACGCCATCGTGCTGACGAAACTCTCCCGTGAAGCTCAACTGGATCAAGAGCTCGTGGGACGTCATCAAGTAGAACGTGTGCTGAACGCGGAGGTGCCGTACGTTCGGTGCTTGATCGGTTGGATCGCGAAGAAGTTCGACTACATCAACCGCGTCACTTGACGCTTTCGCTCCCGGTCTACGAGGGTATGTAGACACACTCTCCCTCTCGTTGCTATGCATCTGGTAAATAGATCTTGCGTGATCGTAGGAAAATTTTAAAATACTACGTTCCCCAACACACAATACCTAGATTTATCTTGTATCGTGCCTAGCTAGTGGCGTAAAACGATAGCGCTTGTTGGGAGGCAACCCAATTGTTTGTTTTTTGTTTTTGTTGTTGTTAGGGAATAAATATTTCATCTAGCCTCTGATTAGATGTGGTTTCATGTTTTGTTTAGTGTTTGTGCCAAGTAGAACCTTTGGGAAGACTTGTGTGAAGTTTATGTGATCTTGCTGTGAAAAACAGAATCGTTAGCGCTCGCTAAAGTTGTCTTCAAATTTTACTGGAGCGTGCTTTTTAGTTAATTCTTTTTGCATATGGTTGGTAGACAAATTCCACAAATTTACCAAATTTAGTTTGAATTTTTTGGACTTCCAGTAGTAGGCGAAACCTGCAGATTACTACAGACTGTTCTATTTTTGACAGATTCTGTTTTTCGTGTGTTGTTTGCTTATTCCGATGCTTCTATGAGTAGTATTGGTGGATATGAACCATAGAGAAGTTGGAGTACAGTAGGTTTAACACCAATATAAACAAAGAATGAATTCATTGCTGCACCTTTGAGTAGTGGTTTGCTTTCTTATACTAATGGAGCTCACGAGAATTTTTATCTAAGTTTTGTGTTGTGAAGTTTTCAAGTTTTGAGTATTGCTTTGATGGACTATGGAACAAGGAGTAGCAAAGGCCTAAGCTTGGGGATGCCCATGGCACCCCAAGTAAATTCAAGATAATCAAAAGCCTAAGCTTGGGGATGCCCCGGGAAGGCATCCCCTCTTTCGTCTTCATCCATCGGTAACTATACTTGGAGCTATATTTTTATTCGCAACATGTTATGTGTTTTGCTTGGAGCGTCTTGTGTAAGTTGAGTTTTTGCTTGTTAGTTTGCCACAATCATCCTTTCTGGACACACCTATTTGAGAGAGTTAAATATGGCCTGGAAATTGTTAGAACACTCTATGTGCTTCACTTATATCTTTTGAGTTGAATAGTTTTTGCTCTAGTGCTTCACTTATATCTTTTAGAGCACGGTGGTGGTAATATTTTGTAGAAATTATTGAACTCTCATGCTTCACTTATATCCTTTTGAGAGTCTATTAAAACAGCATGGTAATGTGTTTAGGCTAAAGAAACTAGTCTTCACATGATAGACATCCAATGTCAATGTAGTAAAAAAAATCACACCAAGTGCATTGAATAGAATGAGATGTTGTATGCTTGATAATTGTTTCGAGATATGAGGATAGTGATATTAGAGTCATGCTAGTGGAGTTATTATGAAATTGAGAAATACTTGTGTTAAGGTTAGTGATTCACGTATCATGCACGTATGGTGAACTGCTATGTGACGAAATTAGAGCATGAGGTATTTGTGGAGTGCCAACCGTTGTGCGGAGGTCGGGGACGCGCGATGGTTAACTCCTACCAACCTCCCCCTAGGAGCATGCGTTTATTGCTTTGTTTTGATGACTCGTAGATTTTCGCAATAAGTATATGAGTTCTTATGACTAATGTTGAGTCCATGGATTACACGCACTCTCACCCTTCCACCATTGCTTGCCTCTCTTGTACCGCGAACTTTCGCCGGTGCTATAAACCCACTGTATATTGTTACTCAAAACAGCCACCATACCTACCTATCATGGCATTTCCATAGCCATTCCGAGATATATTGCCATGCAACTTTCCACCATTCCATTCATATGACACGCATCATATTGTCATATTGCCATTGCATGATTAGGTAGTTGACATCGTATTTGTGGCAAGGCCACCATGCATAAATTTTATACATGTGACTCTTGTTTCATTGCACATACCGGTACACCGCCGGAGGCATTCATATAGAGTCATACTTTGTTGTTGTAGTATCGAGTTGTAATGAAAGTGTGATGATCATCATTATTAGAGCATTGTCCCATGGGAGGAAAGGCAAAATCTATAAAGCCCTCCACAAAAAAAGAAAAAAAGAAAGGCCAAAGAAAAAAAGGCCCAAAAAAAGAAAAGAAAAAGGGACAATTGCTACTATGTTTTTCCACTTGTGCTTCAAAGTAGCACCATGTTCTTCATTGTAGAGAGTCTCATGTTTAGTCACTTTCATATACTAGTGGGAATTTTCATTATAGAACTTGGCTTGTATATTCCAACGATGGGCTTCCTCAAATGCCCTAGGTCTTCATGAGCAAGCAAGTTGGATGCACACCCACTAGTTTCTTTTGTTGAGATTTCATTCATATTTAGCTCTAGTGCATCCGCTGCATGGCAATCCCTACTCACTCACATTGATATCTATTGATGGGCATCTCCATAGCCCGTTGATACGCCTAGTTGATGTGAGACTATCTCCCTCCTTTTTGTCGTCTCCACAACCACCTTTATTCCACCCATAGTGCTATGTCCATGGCTCACGCTCATGTATTGCATGAAAGTTGAAAGGTTTGAAAAGATAGAGTATGAAAACAAATGCTTGGCTGAAATTGGGGTTGTGCATGATATGAATATTTTGTGTGATGAAGAGGGAGCATAGCCAGACTATATGATTTTGTAGGGATAATTTTGTAGGGATAACTTTCTTTAGCCATAGTATTTTGAGAAGACATGATTTCTTTGTTAGTATGCTTAAAGAATTGTTATGTCTTATGTCAATATATACTTTTATCTTAAATCTTTCAGATCTGAACATTCATGCCACAATTAAGAGAATTACATTGAAAAACTATATTGGTTAGCATTCCACATCAAAAAAAATTCTTTATCATTTACCTACTCGAGGACGAGCAGGAATTAAGCTTGGGGATGCTTGATACGTCTCCAACGTATCTATAATTTTTCATTGTTCCATGCTATTATTTATGAAGTCTTTGATGTTTAATGGGCTTTATCATTCACTTCTATATCATTTTTGGGACTAACCTACTAACCCAAAGGCCCAGTCCAGATTGCTGTTTTTTGCCTGTTTCAGGGTTTTGCAGAAAAAGAATATCAAACGGAGTCCAAACGGAATGAAACCTTCGCGAGAGATATTTTTGGAGGAAATCACGCAGGAAGAACTTGAGAACCACGTCAGAAGAGCCATGAGGGGCCCACGAGGGTGTGGGGCACGCCCCCCTTCCCAGGGCGCGCCCCCTGCCTCGTGGAGCCCCCGTGACTCCCCCGGTGCCCTCATTCTTCCTATATAAGTCTATGTACCCCAGAAACTCCGTGAACAGAGAGAAAACCCTAATTCCACCACCGTACCTTCTGTTCCCGTGGAGATCCCATCGTGGAGCCTGTTCCGGAGCTCCACCGAAGGGGGATTCATCACGGAGGCCTTCATCATCATCATCATCGCCCTCACCATGAGTTGTGAGTAGTTTACCACAGACCTTTGGGTCCATAGCTAGTATCTAGATGGCTTCTTCTCTCTCTCTCTTTGGATCTCAATACAAAGTTCTTCTCGATCTTCGAGGAGATCTATTCGATGTAATCTCTTTTTGCGGTGTGTTTGTCGAGATCCGATGACTTGTGAGTTTATGATTAAGGTTATCTATGAAAGATATTTGGTTCTTCTCTGAACTTTTTATATGTGTGCTCATAATATCCTTAGAAGTCTCTTCGAATTATTGGTTTGGTTTGGCCTACTAGATCTATAGTTCTTGCAATGGGAGAAATGCTTAGCTTTGGGTTCAATCTTGCGGTGTCCTTTCCCAGTGACAGTAGGGGCAGCAAGATAGGTATTGTATTGTTGCCATCGAGGATAAAAAGATGGGGTCTATATCATATTGCTTGATTTTATCCCTCTACATCATGTCATCTTGCTTAAGGCGTTACTCTGTTCTTATGAACTCAATACACTAGATGCATGCTGGATAGTGGTCGATGTGTGGAGTAAGTAGTAGATGCAGGCAGGAGTTGTTCTACTTGTCTCGGACGTGATGCCTATATACAATGATCATGCCTAGATAGTCTCATAATTATTCGCTTTCTATCAATTGCTCAAAAGTAATTTGTTTACCCGCCGTAGAATATCGCTATCATGAGAGAAGCCACTAGAGAAAACTATGGCCCCGGGGTCTATTCTCAACATATCAATCTACATCTACTTTATTTTTATCGCTTTTATTTGCTGTTCTTATAAACAAAAAATACCAAAAATATAAACTATTATCTCTATCAGATCTCATTTTCGTAAGTGACCGTAAAGGGATTGACAACCCCTTATCGCGTTGGCTGCGAAGTTCTTATTTGTTTTTGCAGGTGCGAGGGACTCGCGCGTGGTCTCCTACTGGATTGATACCTTCATTCTCAAAAACTGAGGGAAATACTTACGCTACTGTGGTGCATCTCCCTTTCCTCTTCGAGGGAATACAACGCAAGCTCAAGAGGTAGCAGTTACCGTAGTTCAACACGTGCACTAGTGGCACGTATTGACCATAATGTGCAGGAGTTTTAGCATAGGTATTGTAACGCTCAAAATAAGAAAGTAACGAGACAAGATGATTTTTCTTCTGACAAGTTAATTCCGCACCATCAGTGTAGTGGGTTTTGTCTACCATCTTCCGTACATTTCTTGAAAAATGGAAATAAGATGTTAATGGAAATAAGCTGTCAATTATTTTGAAAGAAACAATATAAATTACTTAATAAATATGTTTGACAAACTCACATAGAGGTAGAACTGGAAGCGTATCAACAAGGACCCACATGCCATCGTCATCATCACCAAGGTCAAAGGTGACATACATACCCTCCTGAAAATCATATGCCTTGCACAGTGCTCTCCAGTTCGAGCAACCAAAATGGGTTACGCTCTCCGAATTGTATAGCTTTACAAGAAAATCATAATCATGATGGTTCCTAGGATGAATTTCCTTTGTTTCCATACTTTCATGATCTTCAAAATCCAGATGCTCCAAGACATAGCGTCTTGCATGGCATGGGATAAGCTAGTCGAATTGTAAAAGATAAAATTACACGTTGAAAAGAAGGCATAAGTCATGCTTAATTACCAAACAAGACTTGTCTTGTTGCATACCGTCTCAAAATCGAAAGCCTCATCGAGCTTAACACTGAATCATCGATCGTCTACCAGGTGTGGCCTTTCGCACTGACCCTGGTCGTCGCCACACCAGCCGCACGCTGGGATCCTATCGTCACCGTCAGACGACGATATTTCCTACATATTGTAGCACAAGTCATGCCAAAATTCAATGGTTGAAAATATAAACAAAAACATTTCAAAATATCTTCATTATCGGACTCATATTGACATGGAGATTTGGTTGGACTCCAGTTTGAGCATTCAATAAGAAAAACTAAATCATCTCTTGCGTCCGTACATCGTCGAATATTATCACTAATACATCTCGAATAGTATCATACATATAGCATCACCAATTAATTAATACAGCTGAAACTCTAGCGAATGACGGGTATCGGCGCGGGCGGTGGACACCCAAAGAGAAGGAACCATCACATGATCATAGCTCCAGTGAGATCCCTGAAGAACCTGCCATGTATTGTCGAACCTGCCCTCCAACGCAATCATGTAGCGACGGACGTGTTCGTCCTCCTCGCTGACACGGTCACGTACAACCTCCGCGGGATCCTCAAGCCTCCGCACCGTCACTGGCCCGCCCGCCCGCCACCAAAGAAGGTTAGGGTCAACAACGGCTTGGCTCCTCACCAAGTTGCGCCCCCCGGAAGGAAGCACCTCCCAATACCAGCCCGGTGGAGCCCAGTCGCGAACATGACCCCTCTGATCAAACAGGCCTCCGTCGAGTCGACGACGAGGATGCGGGATAGGCATCGTCGACGTCGATGCGGGAATAATTGTTTGAACTAAAAGAATAAACTAGTTCTATTAATTCAACTAGTTCAACTAATAAGAACTTACTATAAATAAAAATGAACTAGTTCTTACTAAAAATAAACTAGTTTAATAAAATTAAACTAGTTTTACTAAGAATAAACTAGTTCTATTAATTCAACTAGTTCAACTAATAAGCACTTACTATAAATAAAAATGAACTAGTTCTTACTAAAAATAAACTAGTTTTACTAAAATTAAAGTAGTTTTACTAAAAATAAACTAGTTCTATTAATTCAACTAGTTCAACTAATAAGCACTTAATATAAATTAAAATGAACTAGTTCTTACTAAAAAAAACTACATTCTATCACTAAAACTATAAAAACAGAAAATTCATCTAACATTTGTATATATAACTAAAACTGTAAAAAAAAATAGAAAATTCATCTAACATTTGCACTAAATCAACTAACCTTAAATGTAACTTTTGCAGCACAATTTTTTTCTAAATATGCACATATATATATGAACATATACATAAAATGACAAAAAAAATCATACATCAATACATCCATGCATCATATACATACATATGTAATTATATACACACACACACACACACACACACACAACATCCATATATAATGAAAAAAGCATAGCAGAGCAGGCCGGGGCGGCCGCGCGCAGAGGAGGGGCGGCGACGGAGGGGAAGGGGGCCGGAGTGCTCACTATGCGGCAAACGTCGAGGTCGAGGCAGAGGGCGGCGACGACGAGGTCGGGGAGAGGGCGGCGATGGCGAGGTCAGGGCAGAGGGCATCGACGGCGAGGTCGGGGCATAGGCGGCGACAGCGTCGACGACGAGCAGCCTGGCGGCGTCGGGGGCGAACTGATGATGAAAATCTGAAAAATTTCCAAGTACTACTTATATAGTAGAAGAATTGGTCCCGGTTCGTGACACCAACCGGACTAATGGAACCATTAGTCCCGGTTCGTGCCACCAACCGGGACAAATGGCCAGTTTTCAGCAGCCCAAAGGACGGGAAAAAGAGGCCATTGGTCCCGGTTGGTGGCACCAACCGGGACTAATGGTGGGGATTGGTCCCGGTTTGTTTCGCGAACCGGTACCAAAGGTGGGCATTGGTCCCGGTTCGAGACACCAACCGGGACCAATAGCCTCGCACAGTCGTGGTGCGGTGGGAGTTTAGTCCCACCTCGCTAGCTGAGAGACGCTAGTACCTGTTTATAAGCGATGCTGCCCCTTCTACGTCGAGCTCCTTTCTAATGTAGGCTTACGGGTCTAAACACACTGCATCTGCCTGTGGGCCTACTGGGCCTTCTACGGGCCTGAATCCTAGCCCACGGTTGTGTTTCTAGTCGTATTCAGGCCGTGGTGGCCCAGTAGGTGGCATTTTTTTATTTTTCCATTTTCTTTTCTTTCTTACTTTATTTTTTAATTTTGTTTCTACTTTCAACAAAATACTCACTGTTGCTATTTTTATTTATTTTATTAAAGTTTATTTATTTTACTTTATTAAAGTTTATTTTGTTTCTACTTATTTATTTTATTTTTATTCTACTTATTTATTTTATTTTATTTTTGCTTTTTTATTTATATTATGAAAATTCTATTTGCTTTTAATGTTTCGAACAGGAAATACATTGATAATTTTAGTTGCATAAATTTTATATAATTTTAGTTTCATTAATAACAGAGGTTTAATTATAAAATCTTTTTGGTTGATTCCTTTAGCTATTAAAGTTTCATTAAAGTTTTCTAGTTCATTATCTTTTATATTAGAGTTTCATTAAAGTTTTCTAGTTCATTCTCTTTTCTATTAGGGTTACGGCAAAAACTGGATGCACTTCGTGTACAAAATGGACAATGCCTTTCGAGGTATCAGGGTTTCAGACCAAAACTCGTTTGTTACAAAGAGATTTCATTTTTTTGAACTTATTTGAACTACAGACTTTTTTTGTGTTCAAAATGCACCATTCAAAGCCACATCATCAATTTTTAACCATTTCTGACTTCATTTGCTATTTTCAAGCATTTACTAAATTTTTTGAGCTAAATGTCCCTGAAATTGAAAAGCATTTTCAAATGAACTCTTAAAAGGTTGAAAGTTGGCATGGTATCATCATTTCACCCACATAGCATGTGCAAAAAAGCGGAGAGGGTTACGGCAAAAACTGGGTGCACTTCGTGTACAAAACGGACAATCTCTTTCGAGGTATCAGGGTTTCAGACGAAAACTCGTTTGTTCCAAAGGGATTTCATTTTTTTGAACTTATTTGAACTAAAGACTTTTTCTATGTTCAAAATGCACCATTCAAAGCAACATCATCATTTTTCAACCATTTCCGACTTCAATTCAAAAGCTATAAGACCCTGAATGTCTGTCTTGCCCTCCACTCACACGATATATAATTAAGCGTGTCAAAAACCATTACAGAACATCATGGATAGATAAGTGATCAAATTAATATATGTTCATCATCACATGCCATTCAAAGTACATGCATATCTCTAGAGCATCTAATTAAACCATACATTGAAACTATGTAAAAAAATTCAACGCAACAACAAATGCGATCATAATCACAACCAAGGTAACAATTGATCCAATGGCATAATGATACCAAGCCTCGGTATGAATGGCATATTTTTTCTAATATTTCTAATCTTCAAGCGCATGGCATCCATCTTGATCTTGTGATCATCAACGATATTCCCAACATGCAACTCCAATATCATCTTCTCCTCCTCAATTTTTTTAGTTTTTCCTTCAAGTAATTGTTTTCTTCTTCAACTAAATTTAACCTCTTGACAATAGGGTCCATCTTGATCTTGTGATCATCGACGACTTCCGCAACATGCAACTCCAATTCCATCTTCTCCTCCTCTTTTTTTCCATTTTTTTCTTTAACTAAATTTAACCTCTCCACAAGAGGGTCGGTTGGAATTTCCGGTTCAACTACCTTCTAGACATATAAAAACATCTATGTCAGGTTGGTCGGCATAATTGTCATAAACACTAAAACAAATAGTTATAAATTAAAGATAATATACCACATCTGAATCGTAGACAGGACGAGGGCCGACGTGGGCGGATATCAAAACCATCGCACTATATAATAACAAGCAATAATAAACGTAAGAAAATTAGACAAATATCTATCTAAAGCAATAATAACAAGCAATAATAAAAGTAAGAAAAGCATGGACAGAACAAGAGGCTCACCACGGTGGTGCCGGTGACGAGATCGGCGGGGGCGATCGACGGCGGTGAAGACGGGGACGGGACGTGACGGACCGCTAAACCTAGACAAATCTCGAAGAAAATGGAGCTTGGAGTTCGAGCTTCGAGAGGAGAAAAGCTTAACTAGTGTGGCTCGGGCATTTCATCGAACACCTCATGTGCATAGGAGGTGAGCTAGCTAGAGCACCACAAAGCCCCCCCCCCCCCCGGCCGGCCAAAAAAAACAGAGCAGTGGAAGTGGTGGGCGAGAGGTTATATATAGGAAACTCATTGGTCCTGGTTCGTAATAGGAACCGGGTCTAAAGGCCACCCATTTGTCCCGGTTCCAGGCATAAACCGGGACCAATGGGTGTGGGCCAGGAGCGAGGCTCATTGGCCTCGGTTCATGCCTGGAACCGGGACAAATGGGCCCAGACCAACCGGGACAGATGCCCAACGAGGCCCGGCCGGCCCCCTGGGCGCACGAACCGGGACGTATGCCTCCATGGGTCCTGGTTCATGGGTGAACCGGGACTAATGGGCTCGCCAGGCCCGAACCAAAGCCTTGTTTTCTACTAGTGTTAGGTCCAAACACCTCCACCATGGAGCGGGCAAACTTGAGAGTAGTCTTCACGCATGTGCTCTCCCCATCCTGACCATCTCACCTTCAGTCATCGTGTGCCTCCACTCCCTCCACAAAGCGCAGAAACAATGGTTTCCGTATGAGAAAACGACGACGAAAATATGGATCATCTGGGGAAGTAGGCTTGGGAGCAAAGTAGTCCTTGTGCAGTAGCTTTGCTCCGGACACCCTATCCCGACTGATCACTCTTCTCCCTTTGATTAAGCCCTTGAAGTTGAGAATATGCTCCACTTGCACGTCCATTTCCTCTTGCATGCTCATGTCCACTTCTCAGTCCGAATCTGAGGAATCGAAGAACTCATCTTGAATCATTTGATCAAACTCCGTCAGTCCATACTCCTCGTCCGACAAAGCATCGGAATCCATCGTTTTCCCTAATAAAATCATAAAAAACCTGGTCAGACAATGTGTCGAACACATCAAGCGCAAAGCGGAGTCAGAGAGTTGCCGGACGTACCGCATTGGCGTCCGGGTCGGCGACGATGTCCCCCGCGACGAGGACGGCAGAGGATTGCTCTGGCGGAGCTGGTGGCGCAGAGCTAGGAACGGCTGCAGAGCTGGCGTGGCGACGAAGCTGCGAGACAGACGACGCAGAGAAGGAAGAATAGAGGAGATAGCAAATGGGTCCGGCGTGTGGGGGGTGGATTTGGTGCAATTATGGTGGGCCAGGCTGTCACGTCCGATGTGACGGGCGTGCACAGACGCGTCCGAGCATCCCGTATCCGTCTCATATTTAGGTTGGATATATGAGGGTACCGGTGTGATGCCCCCGATTTGTCCGTACACTAATCATGCACGCAAATGTGTACGACCAAGATAAGGGACTCGCTGGTAGATATCACAACACAACTCTAAAAGTAAAATAAGTCATACAAGCTTCATATTACAAGCCAGGGGCCTCGTGGGCTCGAATATAAGTGCTCGATCATAGACAAGTCAGCGGCAGCAACAAATATCTGAGTACAGACATAAAGTTAACAAGGTGCCATAAGATGGCTAGCACAAACTGGGATACAGATCGAAAGAGGAGCAGGCCTCCTGCCTGGGATCCTCCTAAACTAGTCCTGGTCGTCGTCGGCAGACTGCACGTAGTAGTAGGCGCCTCCGGTGTCGTAGGAGTCGTCGTAGGTGGCGTCTGGCTCCTAGGCTCCACCATCTGGTTGCATCATCCAAGAAGAAGGTACAGAAGGGGGAAAAGGGGGAGCAAAGCAACCGTGAGTACTCATCCAAAGTACTCGCAAGCAAGGATCTATACTACATATGCAATGGTAACAATGATATGGGTAATATCGGTGGACTGAACTGCAGCAAGCGGGAATAAGAGGGGGGATAGCTAATCCAAACGAAGAATACGCTTCTGGCAGCCTCCATCTTGCAGCAGTAGAAGAGAACGGATGGTAAGTTCACCAAGTAACATCGAATAGCATAATCCTACTCGGCGATCCTCCCGCACATCACCCTGTGAGAGAGCAACCACCGAGTTATATCTGGAACTCATCTGGGTGTGTTTTATCAAGTGTCCAGTTCTAGTTATCATGAGGTCGGAATAGAACTCCGGGTCGTCCTTTTACCGAGGGACACGGCTATTCGAATAGATTAACTTCCCTGCAGGGGTGCACCACATAACCCAGCACGCTTGATCCCATTTGGCCGGACACACTTTCCAGGTTCATGCCCGGCCTCGAAAGATCAACACGTCGCAGCCCTATCTAAGCACAGCAGAGAGGTCAGCACGCCGGTCTAAACCCTAAGCGCACGGGGGTCTGGGCCCATCGCCCAATGCACACCTACGCGTTGCAAGGGCGGCCGGTAAGCAGACCTAGCCTCTCCTAATACCAGAGTAGGCTTTCCAGTCCAATCCGGCGCGCGCCGCTAAGTCGCTGACGTCAAGAAGGCTTCGGAAGATACCACGACGTCGAGTACCCATAACTATTCCCACGTAGCTGGTTAGTGCGTATAGGCCAACGGCCAGACTCAGATCAAATATCCAAACTCGTTAATCGTGTTATTATGAAATAACCGCGGACAACGACCGGGGCCAGGCCACCTGTATCCTAGGTGTCTCAACCTGCCCAGTCGCTCCGCCACAAAGATCCACACAGAGGGCCGTCCGGAAAGTATGTCCTTTCAGCCCCCAATCCGTGAATCAACCGCGGGTACTCAACGAGCCAACCCGACTTTAGTCACAACAAGTATCATGTATAAGTGTATGTATTATATACCCGTGATCACCCCCAAGTGATCACGGCCCGATAGAATAGCAGGGCAGACGGACAAGGGTGTAGGGCCACTCATGGAATACTAGCATCCTACACTAAGCATTTAGGATTGCAGGTAAAGTATCAAAAGTGGTAGCAACAATGACTGGCTATGCAGCAGAATAGGATTATCGAAAGCAGTAACATGCTACACTACTCTAATGCAAGCAGTAGAGAGAAGAGTAGGCGATATCAGGTTGATCAAGGGGGGGCTTGCCTGGAAGCTCGGCAGCCAAAGTGGGGTTGTCAACACCGTAGTCGATCGGGGCAGCAGCAGCGTCGGTCTCGTAGTCTATCGGAGAGAAGAGGGGGAAGAAACAGTGAATACAATGCAAACAGATGCATGACGATGCATGACATGACATGTAACGGTGCTAAGTGTGCCCTAACGCAGTATCGGGTGATACTGACGAAGGGGGAAACATCCGGGAAAGTACTCCGGTGTTTCGCGTTTTCGGGCGGATGAAACGGAGGGGGAAGTTGCGGGCTCGGTATGCTAGGGATGTGTGGTGGACGAACGGTCTGCGTATTCGGACGCGTCTCGAAATTCTGAGCAACTTTCATATATAAAGTATTTTCATCCGAGTTACGGTTTATTTTATATTAATTTTTAAAGTTTTAAATCATTTTCTAATTTATTAATTATTAAATAAAACAACATTATCCAGAATAGTGCATGCTGATGTCAGCATGACGTCAGCATGACGTCAGCAGTCAACAGAACGTTGACTGGTCAAACTGACGTATGGGACCCGCGTGTCATTGACTGTAAACTAACTAATAGTTTAGTTAGGTTAATTATGTTTTAGTTAGATATACATTAGGTTAATTAATGATTAGATTAATCTAAAGGTGATTAATTAACTTAATTAATTTGTTAATTAATTAAGTAATTAATATATTTATTTATTTATTTTTATTATTGTTTTTTTAATCTCTTTTTTTCTAGGGGCGGGCCCCCCTTGTCATTGGCCCAGAGGGGCCAAGCGGGTTTGGGCGCTACGGGCGCACGGGCGTGGGCGTCGGGCGCCTGCCCGGCCGCGGCCAGGCAAGGCCCCGGCGCGCCACGGCGTTGCTTCGGCGGAGGCGGGCGGGAGCGGCCACGGGAGGCCCCGGCGCTGCCCCGGCGATGGCGGGCGGAAGGCCTCGTGGGCGCGCGGTGGTGGAGGTGGGGAGCGCGGCGGCGCGGTGGAATGGCGGGGCGGGGCCGTGGCGGCCAGAGGCGGCGAGCGGGCGGGCAGAGCGGCAGCGGGGCGACGCGCGCGGGCCGGGGGCTCGGGACAGCAGCGGCGCGGGGCTGCTGCCGGCGGCAGCAGGAGCTGTAGCCCAGCCGGAGCAGGGGCAGCCAACGCAGCAGCAGCTGGAGCGGTGCGGCGCGGGCGCAGGTGCATGAGGTGGGCAGCAGGCCGCAGTCGTGGGCGACGCGGGAGAGCGGCCACCTGCAGCCAAAGGCGGGCGGGGAGCGTCGTCCGGCAGCGGTGGAGGCCAGGGAGGCGGCAAGCGCGATGCAGCGGCGGCTGCGGCGGCGCCGGCGCTGCGGGTGACGGGCGCCTGCTGGTGCGACCGCAGCTCGAGCGGCGGCGAGCACACGATGCAGCGGTGAGCGGAGAATGGTCCGCGGGAGGGGGGCGAGTGGGTTGCGCCCGACGGCGGCGGCCATGGTCGGATGGGCGGCTGCGGGGCGGCTGAGCCGTAGCAGCGGAGGATCGAGTACCGGCGGCGCGTGAGCGCGTGCTCACGGGGGAAGAGGAGAGGGGGAGCTCACGGGGGAAATCGTAGGGACTGGGCAGTGGGGGTCGAGGTGGTGGTCGTGGACGACGGCGACGGTGGCGAGGCAGTCCGGCGGCGGCGATCGAAGGCCGGGGCGGCGAGGCGTCGAGCGGCGTGGAGGGATCGCCCGCTCCCGATCCAGTCGAGAGAGGGGGGGGAAGTGTCGGTGGGGTGTGGGGGATATTTTCTCCACAGTGGGGTGGGGGTGTTATAGGCTGAGGTGGTAGTGGGCCGAGGCCCAGTAGGTTAGGGTAGGTTAGTTTTTATTTTATTTTTTTGTTGTTTGTTTTTCCTTTTCTTTCATTTAATTATTCCTTTTCTGTTTTATTTTATTTAAAATACTTAGGCATTTTTTTGAAACTGTAATAACTATACCATAATTGATCTTGCAATATTTAGCACCGCCCGAACATTTTTATTTAACATTTTGAAAACTTATATTGTTTATTTCTTTTTCGGGTTCTTATTTCGAACGGGGTTTTCGATTAACGTGATGTTATCAACAGTAACACGATGACGTGGCATCATTAGCAGAGAATTACTGTAGCGTGATTACCCGGGCGTTACAAATCTCCTCCACTACAAGAAATCTCGTCCCGAGATTTAGGAGGTAGAAGGAAACAGTGCGGGGTATTCTTCACGAAGACGATCCTCGCGTTCCCAAGTGGCTTCATCTTCAGAGTGATGCGACCACTGGACTTTGAGGAACTTGATCACCTTCTGACGTGTGCGACGTTCAGCTTGGTCGAGAATGCGAACCGGATGCTCTTTATAGGAGAGGTCCTGTTGCAACTCGAGCACTTCGTGGTCCACTGCGCGGACTGGGTCCTTGAAGCAGCGGCGGAGTTGAGACACGTGGAACACATCGTGAACCTGAGAAAGGTTCGGTGGCAGCTCCAGTTGATATGCCACCTTTCCACGCCTTTCCAGAATAGTGAATGGACCAATATAGCGAGGAGCTAATTTGCCCTTGATCCCGAAGCGGTGAGCACCCTTCATTGGTGTAACTCGAAGATAAGCCTTTTCGCCAGGTTGATAGACCATGTCTTGATGATGACGATCATACTGACATTTCTGACGTGACTGAGCAGTCTTCAGATTCTCGCGAATGACGCGGACTTGCTCTTCAGCGTGTTGAATAATATCCGGACCGAAGAGTGAACGTTCCCCAGTTTCTGACCAGTTCAGAGGGGTTCGGCACTTTCGTCCATATAACACTTCGAAGGGAGCCATCTTCAGACTAGCTTGATAGCTATTATTATAAGAGAACTCAGCATACGGGAGAGATTCCTCCCATTTCTTGCCGAAGGAAATAACACAAGCTCGAAGCATGTCTTCGAGAATTTGGTTGACGCGTTCAACTTGCCCTTGTGACTGAGGATGAAAGGCAGTACTGAATGACAGATGTGTTCCCATAGCTTCTTGGAAACTTGCCCAGAATCTTGAAGTGAATAAACTGCCACGGTCTGAACTGATAACCAGTGGAATACCGTGAAGTGAAACAATTCTGGACATGTAGAGAGTTGCCAGCTGACTAGCAGTAATTGTTTCTTTGACTGCTAGAAAATGTGCAACTTTAGAAAGCCGGTCAATGACGAGAAGAATTGCATCATTACCTCTCTGTGATTTGGGAAATCCAGTAACGAAGTCCATTTCAACATGGTCCCATTTCCATTCAGGAATAGAGATAGGTTGCAAAGTTCCAGCAGGCCTTTGATGTTCTGCTTTGATACGACGGCAAACGTCACACTCAGCAACATAGCGCGCAATGTCTTGCTTCATATTAGACCACCAGAATCTCTGACGAATGTCCTGGTACATCTTGGTACTACCAGGATGAATAGTCAAAGGTGTATCATGAGCTTCTTTCATAACCTCCTGCGTCTTGTCCACGTTTTCTCTCGAACATGGTACCACTAAGCGGCCTTTGAAGTATAAGGCGCCATCATCGGCAATAGTGAAAAATGAGGGCTTTCCCCTTTTGAGATAGTGTTTAATCTTCTCGACCTCGTCGTCCGCCTTCTGAATCCACTTGATGGCGCCCACGAGATCTGGTTCAGCAACCAGGGTATTGAGAGAACCCTGAGGAACAACACGAAGATTCATCTGGCGGCACTCTAGGGGAGGGGGAGCGAGTGCCCCAGGAGGAACAATATGGAGGTTCAGCTTTCTGAATTCTTCAACGAGCGAGGGCTGAACCTTGTGAACCTGGAGGTGGTTGCAATATGACTTGCGGCTTAAGGCATCAGCCATCACATTAGCCTTGCCCGGGGTATAGGAAATACCCAAGTCAAAATCTGCTACGGTCTCCATCCATCTCTGCTGACGGAGGTTCAGGTCTGGTTAAGTAAACAAGTACTTCAGACTTTGGTGGTCGGTGAATATCTCGCAACGATTACCGAGAAGGTAATGTCGCCACTGTTTTAGCGCATATATGACAGCAGCAAGTGATACGTCCAAAATGCATCACTATTTTGTATTATAATTTATCCTTATTCATTGATGTATTCCACGTTATGATGATGTTCTTATGTTGTTTTGGTCTATTTTACACAGTTTGCAACTTTCCGATGCCGAAACAGCAGACGCATGATTCAGCAGGAAAAAGTGGATACTGAGTTGCTGAAGAAGAACACCTCCAAATTACCTGAAAATTGACGGGACGTGTTTTTCAGAAGAATAACGAAGACACGCAAAAGGGGAGTCAGAGGGGGGCCACAGGGTGCCCAGGCGGCCTGGGGGCGCCCCCCCTGGCCGCGCCGGGGGGGCGCCTGGAGCCCCTGGCCCACCTCTGCCCGCCCCCTTTTGCATATATGATCTCCGTCTCCCGAAAACCCTAGGCATGGGACTTTTTACGGAGTTCCGCCGCCGCTTCGAGGCGGAAACCTACAGAGAAGAAAAGGGCATCTCCGATGGGCAGATTCCGCCGGGGAGATCACCTCCCGGAAGGGGAGATCGTCGCCATCGTCATCACCATCATCATGGGCATCATCGAGATCATCATCAACATCATCCCCAATACCAGCACCATCTCCATCTTCATCCTAATCTCATCTTTCCATCGCAACTCGTGTTGTAACTTGTACTACCTATCCTCTCTACTCCATCGGTGTTGATTACTACTTTGTGGTGAATGCTATTGAGTTTTGTTGGAGAAATATTATTATGTCCAGATTGTTTATCACATATTTATCCCCTCTGATCATGATCTCTTTTATGTCTTGTGAGTAGTTACTTTAGTTCTTGAGGACATGGGGAAAGTCTTGTTGTTAGTAGTCATATGTTGTTGAAGTAATATGTGTTGTTTGATATTTAAGTTGTGTTGTCATTCTACTAGTGGTGTTGTGTGAGTCGAACACCCAACAGTTCGCCTTATTAAGGACCTAGGGGAATGCATTGTGTATAAAGAATGCTTATGGTGGGTTGCCGGAGTGACAGAAACCTGAACCCCAGTTCGCACGCTTTTGCATAAGGGAATAATGGATCCTCGATCGTATTGCTATGGTTAGGCTTTTGCCTTAAATTCTATCTTGTATTTGCGGATGCTTGCAAGGTGTTTAATCATAAGAGTGCATTCATCTTGGTCTAGAGAGTGCACTAGCATAGATCCACCCACCAACACTTATCAATACATAACATAGTATCGATACGGAATATGACAAAAGCACATGACTGCCTCTCCCGTGTGTCCTCAAGAACGCTTTAGTCTTTATAAGTTCAGTTGCTAGGCCTATCCTTTGCTAAGAAAGGATTGGGCCATTTGTTACTTTCAGTACCTTTTACATTGCTTGCCATTACATTCTTGTTGCTTATATCGAGAAAACCCCTAAAAGTTATCTTTTAGTGCTTGCAGTAATTTCTTGCTCAGAATCGCTTATCAATACCTTCTGCTCCTCGTTGGGTTCGACACTCTTACTTATCGAAAACGCTGCAACAGATCCCTTACGGTTGAGGGTCATCAAGTATCGTTTTCTGGCGCCGTTGCCGGGGAGCGTAGCGCTATTGGTAAAGTGAAACTGGTAAGAAAGTCTTTTTATAATTCTGTTTTTTATTTTTATTGCTATCCTCGGTCCTTATGGATAACCCTATTATTGGAGCATTGCTTGCGGGAAGACACCCCACACCTGTGGTGGTTGATCCTCCCCCTACTGAAATTGTGCCTTATAAAATACCGGCTGGCAATATCAATTATGTTTTGGCTAATCGGTATGCAGGAGACAGACATCCCGGTGAACACTTGATATATTTGTCACGACTATGTTCATTATTTAAGCTTGCAGGTGTATCGAGGGAGTTTGTCATGAGGAAATTGTTTGTCGTATCCCTTATAGATAAAGCTTCAGATTGGTATGGGCTTCTCGATAAACCACACTTGCTGGATTAGCAGGAGCTTATGTCTCTCTTTTATACTAAATTTTATCCTCTTCATGAAATTCATCGAGACAGGAATTATATCTATAACTTTAGGTCTCGTGACGGAGAAAGCATTGCTCAAGCTTGGGGGAGACTGAAGTCTCAAATGCTCAAATGCCCTATTCATAAGCTTCCCAAGGAGATTATACTTACAAATTTTTATGCCAGGCTTTCTCGTCAGGATAAGGAGATGCTGGATGCCTCCTCTAGTGGGGTATTTCAGAAGAAGAGTGTTGAAGAAAGGTGGGATCTCCTTGAAAGAATCCAGAGGAATACCGAAGATTGGGAAATTGATAAAGGTATTGAACCCGCTATAAATTATGAACATGATTATATTGAGAGCTATGTAGAAACTGATTACTTCAATACTTTTTGCTCTAAGATTGGTCTTGATTCCCATCTAGTGATTGATTTATGTAAGAACTTTGCCTCTCATGTTGATTCTTCTAAAAAGAATAGAGACCAGCACCATGCACCTTTTAAAGAAAAACCTATTGATATTTATGTTGCTGAGCCTATTTTGCCTGCAGTTATATATGAACAGCCTCCTTTTCCCACGAGGATAAAGGAACACTCTCTTGTAACAGGCATAATAAATAAAAGTGAGAGAAGAGTTGATGAACCTGAGGACCAGATTAGGGTCGATCCTCGAGTTGCATTGATTAAAGACCTTGGAACTGATGATGTTTTGGATTCCAATATAACTTTTTGTGCTGTTTCCACTAATCTTGTCACAGCCAAGAACAAAGGCCCAATTTCAGGTACTCCGGTGGTATCTTTTAAAATAGGAGATCACAATTATTATGGGCTATGCGATTTGGGATCAAGTGCAAGTGCTATTCCTTATTCACTTTATGAAGAAATCATCGGTGAGATTTCCCCTTGTGAACTTGAAGAAGTTGATGTTACTATTCATCTTGCAAATAGATCAACTATCTCTCCTATCGGAATTGTGAGGGACGTTGAAGTCCTATGTGGAAAGGTAAAATACCCTACCGACTTTTTGGTGCTTGGTTCAGCCAGGGACGATTTTTGTCCCATCATTTTTGGTAGACCTTTTCTTAGAACTTGTGGAGCTATAATAGATTGCAAGAAAGGTAAAGTTTCTGTTGAATTCAATGGTGAGCCATATGAATTTAATTCTTCTAAGTTCTCTAAGCAGCCTCGAGGTACTAATTTACCTAGTGATGATAAAATTATTGAAAGTATTGCCTCTATTGCTATTCCTCCTGATGATCCTTTGCAGCAATACATGGAGGACCACGAGAATGATTTGCGTATGCAGGAAAGAAATGAATTAGATGAAATATTCTTGAGGCAGCCTGCTATCCTGAAGCACAACCTTCCGGTTGAACCTTTGGGAATTTTATCAAAACCAAAAGAAGACCCGGTGTTCGATCTTAAACCTCTTCCCGATACGCTCAAGTATGCTTATTTAGATGAAAAGAAAGTATATCCTGTTATTATCATTTCTAACCTTTCAGGATATGAAGAAGAGCGATTATTGGAAGTACTTCGTAAACACCGAGGCGCAATTGGCTATACCCTTGATGACCTTAAGGGGATTAGTCCATCTATCTGTCAACATACTATCAACCTTGAGCCCGATGCTAAACCAGTTGTTGATCATCAACGACGATTGAACCCAAAGATGATGGATGTCGTGAGAACTGAGATTCTCAAGCTTCTAGCCGCAGGTATTATCTACCCTATAGCTGATAGTAAGTGGGTAAGTCCTGTACATTGTGTTCCTAAGAAAGGAGGTACAACTGTGGTTCCTAATGATAAAAATGAACTAATACCTCAGAGAACTATTATTGGATATAGAATGTGTATTGATTACAGGAAGTTGAACAAGGCAACCAGGAAGGATCATTACCCGTTGCCGTTAATCGACCAAATGCTTGAAAGGTTATCCAAAAACACCCACTTTTGTTATCTCGATGGTTAGTCTGGCTTCTCTCAAATTCATGTTAACACTGTCGATCAAGAGAAGACCACTTTTACTTGTCCTTTTGGTACTTATGCTTACAGACGTATGCCTTTTGGTTTATGTAATGCCCCTGCTACTTTTCAAAGGTGTATGTCTGCTATCTTTCATGGTTTCTGCGGGGATATTATGGAAGTCTTCATGGACGATTTCTCCGTCTATGGAACTTCATTTGACCATTGTCTTCACAACCTTAATAAAGTTTTGCAGAGATGCGAGGAGACAAATTTGGTACTCAACTGGGAGAAGTGCCATTTTATGGTTAATGAAGGAATTGTTCTTGGTCACAAGATTTCCGAAAGGGGAATTGAAGTGGATAAAGCCAAGATCGAAGCTATTGAGAGAATGCCTTATCCAAAGGATATCAAAGGTATTCGCAGTTTTCTCGGTCATGCAGGTTTTTATAGAAGATTTATTAAAGACTTTTCTAAAACCTCGAGACCCCTCACTAATCTTCTCCAGAAGGATGTTCCTTTTGCGTTTGATGAAAATTGTAAGGAAGCTTTTGAAATCCTTAAGAAAGCTTTAATAACTGCTCCTAAAGTACAACCACCTGACTGTAACTTACCTTTTGAAATTATGTGTGATGCAAGTGATTTTGCTGTTGGAGCTGTCTTAGGACAAAGGGTTGATAAGAAATTGAATGTTATACATTATGCTAGTAAGACCCTTGATAGTGCTCAAAGAAATTATGCTACTACTGAGAAGGAATTCTTAGCTGTAGTTTTTGCTTGTGATAAGTTTAGGCAGTATATTGTTGATTCCAAAGTTATTATTCATACTGATCATGCTGCCATTAAATATCTTATGACAAAGAAGGATGCCAAACCAAGGCTTATCAGATGGGTACTCCTTCTCCAAGAATTTGATTTGCAGATTGTTAATAGGAAAGGAGAAGACAATCCGGTAGCGGACAATCTTTCAAGAATGGAAGATATACCGCATGACCCCATTCCAGTTAACGATAGTTTTCCAGACGAGCAACTTGCCGTTGTAAAAGTACAACCTCTCTCCGATCCTTGGTATGCAGATTATGCTAATTTTATTGTTGCAAAGTATTTGCCTCCAGGTCTAACATTTCAGCAAAGGAAGAAGTTCTTTCATGATTTGAGGCACTACTTTTGGGATGACCCACATCTTTTCAAAGAAGGTCCCGACGGGATCGTGAGAAGATGCATTCCGGAACATGAGCAGAAGGACGTTCTCCGACGGTGTCATGACAGTCCCTATGGAGGACATCATGCCGGTGAGAGGACTGCACATAAGGTTCTTCAATCAGGTTTTTATTGGCCCACTCTCTTTAAAGATGCTAGAAATTATGTTTTAGCTTGTGATAAATGTCAGAGAGTTGGTAACATTAGTAGAAGGAATGAGATGCCTATGAATTACTCACTAGTGATTGAACCTTTCGATTGTTGGGGTTTTGATTTTATGGGTCCTTTTCCTTCTTTGCACAAGTACACTCACATTTTAGTAGTTGTTGATTATGTGACCAAGTGGGTTGAAGCAATCCCCACTGAAAGTGCTGATCACAAAACATCCCTGAAAATGCTTAAGGATGTAATATTTCCTAGGTTTGGTGTACCAAGGTACCTCATGACCGATGGAGGATCACACTTCACGCACGGAGCTTTTAGAAAAGCTTTGGCTAAATACGATGTTAATCATAGAATTGCTTCACCTTATCATCCTCAAACTAGTGGGCAAGTTGAGCTCACCAATAGAGAGATTAAGTTGATCTTGCAGAAAACAGTAAACAGAAATAGGAAGGATTGGTCAAATAAATTGGGAGATGCTTTGTGGGCATATAGAACTGCTTACAAAAACCCCATGGGTATGTCCCCATATAAGATGGTATATGGCAAGGCTTGCCATCTGCCATTAGAACTAGAGAACAAAGCTTTCTGGGCTGTTAGAGAGCTTAACGCTGACCCAAAACTAGCTGGTGAGAAGCGTCTCATGAACTTGACTTCTCTAGATGAATGGAGAAGTGAAGCTTACGAGAGCGCTAAAATGTTCAAAGAAAAGGTAAAAAGGTGGCATGATAGGAAGATTCTGAAACGTGAATTTAATGTTGGTCATAAAGTTTTGTTGTTTAGATCCCGTTTCAGGTTTTCTCCAGGTAAACTACTTTCCAGGTGGGAAGGACCATTTCATATAGAAGAAGTTTATCGGTCTGGTGCAATTAAGATTAATAATTTTGAAGGCACCAAACCTCAAGTTGTGAATGGGCAAAGACTTAAGCACTACATAGCAGGAGACCCTGTCGATGTTGATGTGAAAATAATATACACAACAACCCACGAGGAACATATTGCAGCCCTGTTTTAGACGCCAGCAGAAGCAGAATAAAGAAAAGGTACGTAGTACGGTAAGAAAACACCGCAAAACATCATAAAAGTTCCGTATTACATGTTTTTGAAAAATTAGTAAAATTCCGAGTCGAAGTGGAGCCGGAGACGACCACCAGGGAGTCCAGGCGCCCCCCTGGCGCCCCCCCCCTGGGCCGCGCCGGTAGGCCGCCTGGACACCCTGGTGCCCGACTCCGACCCCGCTTTGGTCCGTTACCTTCCTTTCTGTGCATAAATTTTTCCTATATATTTGCCCGGGTTGTTCCGGCAACGTATCTTGCGATTTCGCGTGTTTTCTCTTCGATCTGTTTCTGCCAGGAAATCTTTCAGCTAAATTTAGGTACCATGGCTTCTCCAAGTTCCCCCAAGGACACGTTCGTCGTCAACGTCATCAACCCTTACCTCGCTGAGGTGAAGAAGCACCCTCAGGTGGTTCAGATGAAGGAGGGCGTCCTTCATCTAGAAGATCTGAAGGGACCTATCAAGGAGGGGAGCGTCCAGGACAGGTTGGAGGAAGTGGATCAAGAAGTCTTCAAGTACAAGAAGATGACCGAGCGTGGTGTCGAAGCTAACTTTGACATCACCAACGAGCTGAAGAACTACTTCCTGAAGGAGATGAAGGAGATGTGGGAAAGAATCGCCGCGTCTGAAGACAGAATCATAGAACTCCAGGGGCAAATTAATGATCTATATAACCAGAACTGTGAGTATGAATTAAGATTTATGCGCATGAGTTTGGGTGCTGAATGCAGGATTCAGGAGATGAGCCTCTCACGAGAGACTTTAGCAAGATATCCATGGAAGCGTTTCGCCAAGGACTACGTGGTTAACGCCAACAAGTATGGGTGAAATCTCCGTGGGTAATGGCATTCCCTTGGCTTGTTCCAAGCTTGGGGGAGTGCCCGGTATCTTTATCTTTTACCTTTTGCCTTTTAGAAGTCAAGTAGAGTCGTATCATGTCTAGGAGATTATTATATGAGATAGGTGTGTGCATTGAGGTCTATCGCCCCTTGGTGAAGAATTGTATCCGTGTGTGTGGAGTCGTCTATGATGGAATATTAATGAGAAGTTTATCGGTTCCTTTTTGCTGCACTCGGTATTCTCTTCACGCAATCGACCTTATATGATGATTCTTATGGGAAGTATTGACCTTATGTTAGGTATGGCTGTGAAACTTTATTTAATCTTGGCAAACATAGCTTTGGTCATAACAACAAGCATGATTCTCTTAAAGTATCAACATAGCCAAAACCTTTATGTTATTATACTTGAAGTGTTATGTTGACAAGGAAGACAACTTGATGTGTTATGCTTATTTCAATGTTCATGCTTTATATTACTTTGCATCTTAGTCATCATCAATTGTCTGCTCTTTCAAAACCTTTGGTAGCCTAACTCTGTACTAAGCGGAATTCTGCTTGTGCATCCATACCCTTAAGCCAATACCTTCCATATGAGTCCACCATACCTACCTACTTGTGGTACTCCACTACCACCTCCTAAAGTATATAATTTATGTGTTATCCTTAAATGTTCAAATCATTTATTTTGTGCCCCTGCTTTAGCTCATGAGGAAGTAGTAGCTAATTCATGACCTTTTTGAGTTGGACAAGCTTCACCCCGGGATTGCATGTATAATGTGCAAACCCATAATACGAACAGGAACTGGCATTGAGTGCGCCCGGCTTAAAAATAATATAACAAACAAACCCTCCTTCACGCTTTGTTCATGAGAAATCAGAAAACTTTGGCAGTGATAAACAAAGGAGACTAAGAGGATTTTATCGTCCTCATACGGGAGCCGTTCCTCGAAACTTGTCCAGTTCAAGAAGCAATTGAGTTATCTATTAGCATTCGTTGACAAATCATGCACCTCTCAAAAATTTGTTTTCATTCTGTTTGATTTGAGGATAGCACATGAGTTTTCCCTACTACCCTAGAGCAGGGCCTATCTTTTAATTTTGAGTTGAGTCAGTTATTCCTACTTCCTTCTATTTCTCAAAGAGAGCAGACGTTTGATGTTGATAAGGATTCATGCATATAAAGCTGCATTAAGATTTGTCATACCATATCCTCGTTGACATTATCAATTGATAAGTAAGTTGTTTGTCATGCCCAGCTAAGGCAAATATCTTCCTTTGTGTTAACACTTTCACTTCTTGCTCATTAACTTGTTACTACAAGAAGCTTCAATTAATCCCGTCAAAAGCAAAAGTTAAAATTATTTGTTGTTCCTTGACCAAAGGACATGTTTGCCATGATATAATGAGTTTCTATTAGTCCTACTTTCGAATATAAGTGTTGACACTCTTTCATAAGAGCCTTATGAGTTGAAGATTGTTGCTGAGGATATTTGAGTTGGTGAAGAGACTATGATGCTTCTTGTCCGTATTCTATTTATCGACACTTCACTCTCTAAACATGTGGACAAGTTTACCGAGTTCATTTTCGCTTGGGGACAAGCGAGGTCTAAGCTTGGGGGTGTTGATACGTCCAAAATGCATCACTATTTTGTATTATAATTTATCCTTATTCATTGATATATTCCACGTTATGATGATGTTCTTATGTTGTTTTGGTCTATTTTACACAGTTTGCAACTTTCCGATGCCGAAACAGCAGACGCGGGATTCAGCAGGAAAAAGTGGATACTGAGTTGCTGAAGAAGAACACCTCCAAATTACCTGAAAATTGATGGGACGTGTTTTTCAGAAGAATAACGAAGACACGCAAAAGGGGAGCCAGAGGGGGGCCACAGGGTGCCTAGGCGGCCTGGGGGCGCCCCCCTGGCCGCGCCGGGGGGGGCGCCTGGAGCCCCTGGCCCACCTCTGGCCGCCCCCTTTTGCATATATGCTCTCCGTCTCCCGAAAACCCTAGGCACAGGACTTTTTACAGAGTTCCGCCGCCGCTTCGAGGCGGAAACCAACAGAGAAGAAAAGGGCATCTCCGGTGGGCAGATTCCGCCGGGGAGATCACCTCCCGGAAGGGGAGATCGTCGCCATCGTCATCACCATCATCACGGGCATCATCGAGATCATCATCAACATCATCCCCAACACTAGCACCATCTCCATCTTCATCCTAATCTCATCTTTCCATCGCAACTCGTGTTGTAACTTGTACTACCTATCCTCTCTACTCCATCGGTGTTAATTACTACTTTGTGGTGAATGCTATTGAGTTTTGTTGGAGAAATATTATTATGTCCAAATTGTTTATCACACATATATCCCCTCTGATCATGATCTCTTTTATGTCTTGTGAGTAGTTACTTTAGTTCTTGAGGACATGGGGAAAGTCTTGTTGTTAGTAGTCATATGATGTTGAAGTAATATGTGTTGTTTGATATTTAAGTTGTGTTGTCATTCTACTAGTGGTGTTGTGTGAGTCGAACACCCAACACTTCGCCTTATTAAGGACCTAGGGGAATGCATTGTGTATAAAGAATGCTTATGGTGGGTTGCCGGAGTGACAGAAACCTGAACCCCAGTTCGCACGCTTTTGCATAAGGGAATAATGGATCCTCGATCGTATTGCTATGGTTAGGCTTTTGCCTTAAATTCTATCTTGTATTTGCGGATGCTTGCAAGGTGTTTAATCATAAGAGTGCATTCATCTTGGTCTAGAGAGTGCACTAGCATAGATCCACCCACCAACACTTATCAATACATAACATAGTATCGATACGGAATATGACGAAAGCACATGACTGCCTCTCCCGTGTGTCCTCAAGAACGCTTTAGTCTTTATAAGTTTAGATGCTAGGCCTATCCTTTGTTAAGAAAGGATTGGGCCATTTGTTACTTTCAGTACCTTTTACATTGCTTGCCATTACATTCTTGTTGCTTATATCGAGAAAACCCCTAAAAGTTATCTTTCAGTGCTTGCAGTAATTTCTTGCTCAGAATCGCTTATCAATACCTTCTGCTCCTCATTGGGTTCGACACTCTTACTTATCGAAAACGCTGCAACAGATCCCTTACGGTTGAGGGTCATCAGCAAGCTCAAGGTCGTGAACTGGGTAGTTCTCTTCATGAGGACGCAATTGACGAGAGGCATAAGCAATTACCCTGCGCTCTTGCATTAGGACACAGCCTAATCCTTGACGAGAAGCGTCGCAGTAAATGACGAAGTCCTTCTTAGTATCAGGTGGGGCAAGCACTGGAGCAGAAGTCAGCTTGTCCTTAAGCGCCTGGAAACTTTCCTGGCATTTGGATGTCCACTCGAACTTAACGCCCTTGTGAAGTAGACCAGTCAGAGGCTTGGCGATCTTGGAGATGTTCTCGACGAATCGACGGCAATAGCTGGCGAGACCGAGAAAACTTCTGACTTGCTTGACATTCTTCGGAGGAGTCCAATCGAGAATGGCATGAACTCGTTCAGGGTTGACGGCAATACCATCCTTGGAGATGACATGCCCAAGGTAGGTTACTTCAGGAAGCCAGAACTCGCACTTGGAAAACTTAGCATAAACTTGATGCTCTCGAAGCTTTTCCAGTACAAGGCGAAGATGTTCAGCATGTTCTTCCTTATTCTTGGAAAATACAAGGATATCATCCAGATAAACCACGACGAATTTGTCGAGGTATTCCATGAATATGTAATTCATCAAGCGAGAGAATGTAGCTGGAGCATTTGTCAAGCCGAATGACATGACGGTGCACTCGAACGAACCGTAATGAGTTACAAAGGCGGTCTTCGAAATATCCTCTTCACGAACACGGATCTGGTGGTAACCCAACCTCAAGTCGAGTTTAGAGAACACTGATGAACCAGCCAGTTGATCATACAGATCATTGATCCGAGGAAGCGGATACTTGTTCTGAATAGTTGCTTGGTTGATAGGACGGTAATCTTGGACCAATCGGTTTGTCGCATCCTTCTTCCTGACAAAGAGGGAAGGAGCTCCCCAAGGAGCACAACTCGGGCGGATGAAACCACTAGCAAGAGATTTGTCGATTTCCTCCTTAAGCTCAATGAGTTCATGAGGCGGCATCTTGTAGGGTCGTTTGGCTATAGGAGTGGTGCCTGGTTTCAAGTCGATGATAAACTCGACAGCTCTAGTAGGGGGAATCCCTGGAAGTTCCTCAGGAAAGACGTCCTGGAGCTCGCGCACGATAGGAATGTTTTCGATGCCCTCGAGTGGTGAAGCGTTCAAGGCATTCAATGCATAAAAACGTGCTTCAGCATTTTGAACCAGACAAGCTTGATAGCTTACTATCTCATTAGAAGGGTGTAATAGGTGGACGGTTTTTGTGCCGCAAGCGATAGAAGCGGTATGCGCTTTCAGCCAATCCATTCCCAGGATGAGGTCGATGTTACAAGACCCCAATACAATGGGAGAGGCATAGAAGTCCAATCCATCGATTTCAACAAGGACGTCGTGGCAAACCATGGAGGTTCGGCATTGGCCGGCAGGGGTGTGTACTAATACCGAAGTTTTCATGTCCTCACTTCTAATGCCATGCTTGTATGCAAAATCTTCTGATATGAATGAATGCGATGCTCCTGAATCAAATAAAATAGATGCATGTACTGAATTAACAAAGAGAGTACCCATCACAGTAGCAGGTTGGTCTTGAGCTTCATTGAGATCAACGTGGTTGGCATGAACACGGCCATAAGACCTGGCATTGTTGTTGCGGGACTGATTGTCTCCACGGCCAGTTGCCGGAAGTGCCAGTTGGTTCTTGTTCTGAGTGCAATCCTTAGCGCGGTGACCTGGGTGGCCACACCTGAAGCACAGACCATCATTGGGAGCAGAAGCAGGAGCTGGGAGTGGTGCCGCTGGAAGTCTGGGCTGCCTAGGTGGTGGAGGCAGACGAGGTGCAGCATAGGACTGCCTTGGAGCAGGTGCGGCTGGACGGTACACATTGTTGGGAATCCAGACTCTACGTTTCTGGGAGGGAGGGCCCGAGGATGAGCTTGGTTCACGGTTGCGCCTGAGAGTGCTGTGGTGTTCCTGCAGACCAGTTTCAACTTGGATGGCTTTGGTCACCAAGGTGCGAAATCTCCAAAGTCATGCACAAGAAGTGCGAGCTTGATGTCAGCTTGAAGTCCGTCACGGAACTTTTCCTGTCTACGAGCATCAGTGGCAATGTCTTCTTCAGCATAGCGGGATAAGTCCAGAAATTCCCGCTGATAAGCATCCACAGTCTTGTTGCCCTGGGTGAGGTTGCGGAACTCACACTTCTTCCTATCCATGATTCCCTGAGGAATGAAGCGGGCACGAAAGGCAGCTTGGAATTCCGGCCAAGTGATGATTGTTCCAGCAGGCAGTGTACGCCTGTGGCTGTCCCACCATTGAGCAGCGGGACCCTTCAGATGGTATGCCGCAAAGGTGACATAGTTGGTAGCGGCAACTCCAGCAGACTCCAGTTCAAAAGCAATGTCACGGAGCCAGTCATCAGCATCAAGAGGCTGAGTTGAGCTGCGGTAGATGGATGGGTTGAGGCAAGCAAAGTCATTCAGTGTCACTGCGCCTTGCTGCTGACCCATGTTGGGATGAGGGAATTGAGCCACGACAGTCTCCATGAACTGGCGATTCATCTCCAACTGTTGGATCATACCGGCCATGTATTCGGGCGGTGGTGGGGCATTGCCACCACGGCCAGCTGGTCTAACCATCCTGCTAATATATAACAGGGGTAGTTCAGCATTGCGAAATTTGCAAACACAGGAATCATTCATGAATGAAACATGCATAATGAAAGGAGCACGTAAAAATACCACATAGTAGTCGGCATATATTACAAAGGGGTGCATGCATAGAGTTCAGTACATAACTAAGGACATCATAGGCGGCACGCAGGCTCGCGGCGAATGCATCTAGTACTAGTAAGCAAGACTACATCAATCCCAGACGGAACTGTGGAGGTAGAGGTAGTCTGACAGCTGGCAGTGCTGCAACGAGAAGTCCTCCACGCCATCAACCTGAGGGCCGTGGATACTCTGGTGCAGGACCCGACGTCCATGTGGCAATAGAGGACCAGGTGCGGGAGTGTCGCCTCCCACATCTGGCCAACCGACACCAGGAGGCATCACGGTCCTAGCTGGGTAGATCACAGTAGGTGGCAGCTGTCCAGATAGGACAAAGGGGTGCAACAGCGTCAAGGCGCGGTACAGGTGCTGACGGGTGGTGTACAACTCGTGGAGAAGAGCTCGGTTAGCTCGATCCAGCCCATCAGCATGCAGAACAAGGTTCCGATGATGGAAGGGCTCTCGGGTGAGGGTGGAGTAGGCAGCAGTGTAGTATCCCTCCGCTCCATCGTCGGAGGCGATAGCAACGTGCCTGAAAGGGGAAGTGTCCAACGCCCGATACTCGCCACGAAGGCGTGTCAGAGTAGCGTAAGCAGCATTCTGAACTGCCATATCGACGGTCACTCCAACACCATGAGCGGTGTGCAGCACAGTAGAGGAGTTATCTGCTCGCGAGTAGAGGCGGACGATGGCACGATACTGCTCCTGGTTAAAGTCATGGTACTGCTCGTACACGGTATACTCAGGGTGCCAGCGATAACCCAGATAGGTCATCATCTCAACTAGCACGGCAGGTGATCCCGAGGCACCAAAGGCCTGCGTGTGGCGCACGACCTGCCTCGTGGGTTCCATCTGAAAACAAAGATGTTCCAAAGGAGTCAAATGACAATGTGGGGACTATACAAAATTCTAGTCTAAGCAATAACTATGGCTAATCCAACTTTGGGGTGAGGGGTCTCGGGGATCCTAATGTTAGAGTTAGTAAAATCGTTTTACCCGAAATAGGAGAGTGTTCAGAATCCCAGAGTATAGATCGAGGAGTAAAAGATCCTAATACCACCCATTGGTGTTGTGGGCCCGTAAGCCACACAACAAGTTAGTAAATTTGTTTTTCAAAGTCTAGACTCAACTTCGACCAAGGAGTTGGAAAGGGGGATTCCTACAGGCAGTTGGCTCTGATACCAACTAGTGACGCCCCCGATTTGTCCGTACACTAATCATGCACGCAAATGTGTACGACCAAGATCAGGGACTCACTGGTAGATATCACAACACAACTCTAAAAGTAAACTAAGTCATACAAGCTTCATATTACAAGCTAGGGGCCTCGAGGGCTCGAATACAAGTGCTCGATCATAGACAAGTCAGCGGAAGCAACAAATATCCGAGTACAGACATAAAGTTAACAAGGTGCCATAAGATGGCTAGCACAAACTGGGATACAGATCGAAAGAGGAGCAGGCCTCCTGCCTCGGATCCTCCTAAACTACTCCTGGTCGTCGTCGGCAGACTGCCCGTAGTAGTAGGCGCCTCCGGTGTCGTAGGAGTCATCGTAGGTGGCGTCTGGCTCCTGGGCTCCACCATCTGGTTGCATCATCCGAGAAGAAGGTACAGAAGGGGGAAAAGGGGGAGCAAAGCAACCGTGAGTACTCATCCAGAGTAGTCGCAAGCAAGGATCTATACTACATATGCAATGGTAACAATGATATGGGTAATATCGGTGGACTGAACTGCAGCAAGCGGGAATAAGAGGGGGGATAGCTAATCCAAACGAAGACTACGCTTCTGGCAGCCTCCATCTTGCAGCAGTAGAAGAGAAGAGATGGTAAGTTCACCAAGTAACATCGAATAGCATAATCCTACTCGGCGATCCTCCCGCACATCACCCTATGAGAGAGCAACCACCGAGTTATATCTGGAACTCATCTGGGTGTGTTTTATCAAGTGTCCGGTTCTAGTTATCATGAGGTTAGAATACAACTCCGGGTCATCCTTTTTACCGAGGGACACGGCTATTCGAATAGATTAACTTCCCTGCAGGGGTGCACCACATAACCCAGCACGCTTGATCCCATTTGGCCGGACACACTTTCCAGGTTCATGCCCGGCCTCGGAAGATCAACACGTCGCAGCCCTACCTAAGCACAACAGAGAGGTCAGCACGCCGGTCTAAACCCTAAGCGCACGGGGGTCTGGGCCCATCGCCCAATGCACACCTGCGCGTTGCGAGGGCGGCCGGTAAGCAGACCTAGCCTCTCCTAATACCAGAGTAAGCTTTCCAGTCCAATTCGGCGTGCGCCGCTAAGTCGCTGACGTCAAGAAGGCTTCGGCTGATACCACGACGTCGAGTACCCATAACTATTCCCACGTAGCTGGTTAGTGCGTATAGGCCAACGGCCAGACTCAGATCAAATATCCAAACTCGTTAATCGTGTTATTATGAAATAACCGGGGACAACGACCAGGGCCAGGCCACCTGTCTCCTAGGTGTCTCAACCTGTCTTGTCGCTCCGCCACAAAGATCCGCACAGAGGGCCGTCGGGAAAGTATGTCCTTTTAGCCCCCAATCCGTGAATCAACCGCGGGTACTCAACGAGCCGACCCGACTTTAGTCACAACAAGTATCATGTATAAGTGTATGTATTATATACCAGTGATCACCCCCAAGTGATCACGGCCCGATAGAATAGCAGGGCAGACGGACAAGGGTGTAGGGCCACTGATGGAATACTAGCATCCTACACTAAGCATTTAGGATTGCAGGTAAAGTATCAACAGTGGTAGCAACAATGACAGGCTATGCAGCAGAATAGGATTATCGAAAGCAGTAACATGCTACACTACTCTAATGCAAGCAGTAGAGAGAAGAGTAGGCGATATTAGGTTGATCAAGGGGGGGGGGCTTGCCTGGAAGCTCGGCAGCCAAAGTGGGGTTGTCAACACCGTAGTCGATCGGGGCAGCAGCAGCGTCGGTCTCGTAGTCTACCGGAGAGAAGAGGGGGAAGAAACAGTTGAATACAATGCAAACAGATGCATGACGATGCATGACATGACATGTAACGGTGCTAAGTGTGCCCTAACGCAGTATCGGGTGATACTGACGAAGGGGGAAACATCCGGGAAAGTATTCCGGTGTTTCGCGTTTTCGGGCGGATGAAACGGAGGGGGAAAGTTGCGGGTTCGGTATGCTAGGGATGTGTGGTGGACGAACGGTCTGCGTATTCGAATGCGTCTCGAAATTCTGAGCAACTTTCATATATAAAGTATTTTCATCCGAGTTACGGTTTATTTTATATTAAGTTTTAAAGTTTTAAATCATTTTCTAATTTATTAATTATTAAATAAAACAACATTATCCAGAATAGTGCATGCTGACATCAGCATGACGTCAGCAGTCAACAGAACGTTGACTAGTCAAACTGACGTATGGGACCCGCGTGTCATTGACTGTAAACTAACTAATAGTTTAGTTAGGTTAATTATGTTTTAGTTAAATATAGATTAGGTTAATTAATGATTAGATTAATCTAAAGGTGATTAATTAACTTAATTAATTTGTTAATTAATTAATATATTTATTTATTTATTTATTTTTATTATTGTTTTTTAAAATCTCTTTTTTTTTCTGGGGGGCGGGCCCCCCTTGTCATTGGCCCAGAGGGGCCAAGCGGGTTTGGGCGCTACGGGCGCACGGGCGTGGGCGTCGGGCGCCTGCCCGGCCCCGGCGCGCCCCGGCGTTGCTTCGGCGGAGGCGGGCGGGAGCGGCCAGGGGAGGCCCCGGCGCTGCCCCGGCGGTGGCGGGCGGAAGGCCTCGGGGGCGCGCGGTGGTGGAGGTGGGGAGCGCGGCGGCGCGGTGGAATGGCGGGGCGGGGCCGTGGCGGCCAGAGGCGGCGAGCGGGCGGGCAGAGCGGCAGCGGGGCGACTCGCGCGGGCCGGGGGCGCAGGACAGCAGCGGCGCGTGGCTGCTGCCGGCGGCAGCAGGAGCTGCAGCCCAGCCGGAGCAGGGGCAGCCAACGCAGCAGCAGCCGGAGCGGTGCGGCGCGGGCGCAGGTGCATGAGGTGGGCGGCGGGCCGCAGTCGTGGGCGACGCGGGAGAGCGGCCACCTGCAGCCAAAGGCGGGCGGGGAGTGTCGTCCGGCAGCGGTGGAGGCCAGGGAGGCGGCGAGCGCGGTGCGCCGGCGGCTGCTGCGGCGCCGGCGCTGCGGGTGACGGGCGCCTGCTGGTGCGACCGCAGCTCGAGCGGCGGCGACCACACGATGCAGCGGTGAGCGGAGAAGGGTCCGCGGGAGGGGGGCGAGTGGGCTGCGCCCGACGGCGGCGGCCATGGCCGGAGGGGCGGCTGCGGGGCGGCTGAGCCGTAGCAGCGGAGGATCGAGTACCGGCGGCGCGTGAGCGCGTGCTCACGGGGGAAGAGGAGAGGGGGAGCTCACGGGGGAAATCGTAGGGACTGGGCAGTGGGGGTCGAGGTGGTGGTCGTGGACGACGGTGACGGTGGCGAGGCAGTCCGGCGGCGGCGATCGAAGGCCGGGGCAGCGAGGCGTCGAGCGGCGTGGAAGGATCGCCCGCTCCCGATCCAGTCGAGAGAGGGGGGGGGGGAAGTGTCGGTGGGGTGTGGGGGATATTTTCCCCACAGTGGGGTGGGGATGTTATAGGCTGAGGTGGTAGTGGGCCGAGGCCCAGTAGGTTAGGGTAGGTTAGTTTTTATTTTATTTTTTTGTTGTTTGTTTTTCCTTTTCTTTCATTTAATTATTCCTTTTCTGTTTTATTTTATTTAAAATACTTAGGCATTTTTTTGAAACTGTAATAACTATACCATAAATGATCTTGCAATATTTAGCACCGACCGAACATTTTTATTTAACATTTTGAAAACTTATATTATTTATTTCTTTTTCGGGTTCTTATTTCGAACGGGGTTTTTGATTAACGTGATGTTATCAACAGTAACACGATGACGTGACATCATTAGCAGAGAATTACCGTAGCGTGATTATCCGGGCGTTACAACCGGTCACCCCGGGCGTTTGAGACATACGTCTGGGTCAAAATCCCATAACCCGTTTGAGGCGTCCGTTTAGCTCGAAATTTTGCGACCCGTTTGCGGTACCCGGATGAACAAAATTTTCGCACGAGATCAGATAGTGATTGGGCGGCCCGTGCGGACAGCTTTGAGACGTCCAACTTTAGATGCTCGTATTCCACGCTTCCCAGTGAAAAGCAGGATATGGCCTTGCACGAGGACGGCAACCGAGCGCGGGAAGACGCAGGGAGGACCGGCGCGAGGGGGCAACGGCGTACCGCGCGTACGTGCGTGCACCCCGCGCGTCGCAGTGGCCGCCCGCGCCAGAGGCACAATCACGCCCTTTCACGCGCGCGTCACCCACTGCGACTTCCCCATACTTACTTTTGCTTACTGCTCCCTACCCAAACAGCAAGTGCTACACGGGGCTAGCAGCGGCACTGGGGCTAGCCAGTGCAGGCTTTGAGAATTGAGATCGATTTTCACGTGAAACTGCCGGCGATCTCCCTTCCAATAGCCTAGGTGAAACGGGGAGGCTATGTACCTAGGCGGCTTTGTCTCGTCCCTTTTGTATGCGTCTGCTCGTTTCAGCTATCAAAAATTACCAGTCTGATTGGAGATAGAGTGCGTATTTTCGCGAGGGGAGGACCGAGCTGCAGTATACGCGGCGTGCATCATCTGTGTACATCACGGAGGCATGGAGTACGTACGTACTAATACTAAGATAGGAAAAACTAAGATAGGCGATTCTCAAAACGAGTTTGCTAAATCTAAGTCGATTAAGACTTAACCAAGTCTCAGTTGATACTATATTAGTAAGATCTTACATGGAGATTCGTGCAAAAGACTTAACCAAGTCTCAGTCGATGTTATATTACTACTGAGATCTTACATGAAGATTCGTGCAAATTTTATTTATAGTTTTTCTTTTTTATCTTTCTTACATGTTATGGTACTTGACTTAAATTTGATTAAGTCTCAGTCGACTAAGACTTAGACACAACTGCCATAAAAATATTTAGATAGGCGAACATACCCAGAGACGTTGCATCCGTATGGCGGCAATGTCAGCAACTGCGGGCGAGCACACTGATCCACAGCTGCTGATCAAAGGCGTGACTGGCATGTTGACGGCCGGAATCACACAAATGCACGTACCGATAAGGTCCTGGGCCTGCTGCTGAATTCTGTGTCGATATTGGGTGGGTATGCCTTATGAGCCATGAATGAAATCCCAGTTTCGTGTACTCTCGACAGTAAAAAGGAAAAAAAGAAACCCCAGCTTCGCGCTGTTCATTACGAACACCCGACCTGCCTCTGCGCGTCAGTACTACTCGATCGTGCATTTCACTGCCTCATCGATCATCTTTTACGTGGAGTGAGTTGTGAGTGTGGTCCAAAACCAAACCAAAAGGCTGCTGGGAGGAAGAAGATCAACTCATCAAGAGGAGGAGGAAGCCAGCATCTGGTCCTGGGTGTGTTCTACTACTAGCTTTGTGGAATTGTGGTAGCGGCTGCATTCAACGGGGAGGATAAGCAGAGCATGCATTCATTGATTGGACCGACCGGGCTCTCAAACTTAGCCAGGCATGCATGCACCAGCAAGCTAGCATGCAGGCCGAGCAGCTGTAGCGGCAGCCAGCCAGCCACAGTGGAGTACGTACGTACGTACTCCACGTAGTACGTAATGCGGACACGCCACCAGATATAGCATTCTGCAGCCTATCCTGCTCTCCGCGGACGTACACCACGTACACGCACATGCCCATTCGGTGGATCCAACACTGTTGGACCGGGACGGGTCGACCTGGGAGATCCATCGATGGGGAGAGTTCGCTGGGCGCAGTGGCGTGTCCAGCTTAATTCTGCGCCCGCATGCATGACTGAACAGCTCTTGGCCTGGCCTTGCACGTACAGTTGCGCTCGTACCACGTACGTACGTGGACCGATCGATCGTCGGTGCCGGCGCGTGTAGACGCAACAAGCCCGGGCCGGACGGCCGAAACGTGGTGTCACTCACGTACGTCCTGCCGAGGCGACCCGTGCACACGGGCTGTTGGGCCTTAACGTTGCCGTATCGGTGAGGCACGGAGTTGATGCTTTGCCAACCTGCCGTTGGGTGGCCTCCAATGGGTCTCGCACTGTGCGATAACATGAACCTAGCCTAGGTCCGTCCGTCCTCCTCCCCGCACTGTGCCTGAGTTGATGCATGCGAGGCACGAGCCGACGGCACGTACCACGCCATTATAAGCCCGTCTCCACATGTGATTTCCATGTCCAGATGTCCTGCTCGAAAATTTATGCGCACCGGATTTGGGGATGGAATATTGGCGTCGTATACGTATACGTAGGGTGGGAAGTAGTAGCACGTACGTACGTATATGCAAACAGAGCTAGGTAGCATGGCAGGCATCAGGCATGGACTCGTATCGTGCCGTGCAATGTTTGGACTCCGAGTTAAAACACTCGCCCTGCAACGTACGTACCGCGTACACCATGTGCGAACGAACGAACGGGACGTACCCGTACCGTACGTGCTTCGTGGGGAGCAGCGGCAGGGTCTGAGCGGTGGGGCCGAACCGGGGGCGTACGTGCGCGTGCTGGGGCGCAGAGGTTCGTCCCTGTCGGGTTGGCGAGTCGTTCGTCGTCGGGCGCGGGCAGAGGCAGGCGACCTTTCCCTCCCCTCGTGCGCCCATGCCGAAGTGACCGAAATGACCCCGGCGCACGCATCAAGGGCCCCACGTGTCGGGGACAGACGATTCCCTTCTCGAGGACGCCAGGCGGGCCTCGTCAGGGCTGCCCCTGGGCTCGGGTGCCCGCGGGCCTTCAAAAATCTGTTGCTACGTGGGCCAGGTCAACGGTCAGCAAGGAGGAAATAGCTGGTAAAGAGCCAACGGCGAGGTGACACGTGTTTTGCCTACACCCCGGTGCACGATGAGCCAGCTGCGTGTGGCCGGGTAGAAAGAGACGGTAGACGATGGCGGTGGGAGCCCACCACATGCAATTGATATTTGACCGGTCCACGGCCGCGGCTGGTGCCGGTGCACCCTTTTTCTTCCCTCCCCCAGCTGGGTGATGGCCGGATTCGCTGCAAACAGTGGCGCTCAGCGGCTGTTCACTTCCATGCTTGTCTCACACGCTCACAAAGTCACGAGACCGTCCAAAGAAGATCACAGCCCGCACAAAAGATGCAATAGATTAATCGGTACATTTAGCTTGGAGCCCTGGACACAAGCCTCCAAACACCAGTGCAGTATAATCACTGTGCGCCTGCATGCTCCCTCCCGGAGGCATGCAAGCTTAAATGAAGTACCTCTGACATGATTACAGACGAGTAGTCGTCGGCTCATGGCAACTAGCAAGACCTTTGGTACTTGCTACGTATACTTGTGAGCTGTGAGACTGTGCTGTGGACCTGTGGTGGGAGTACTATAGCAGCGGTGGTCATCAGGAAACAATCTACTCCATCCATCTCCATGGACGGAGGGTGGTCCAGGCCGGCGACAGAGGTCCCGTGTGGGTTTGCACGTGTGGCAGTGGCCGGCGCGTCCACTTTTTCTTCACGGGGACGTATACCCTCTCTCCGCCTTTTCTCTCGCGGCGCGGATATCGATTGCTCTCTTTTGCTCGTACGACCGCACTGCGCGCAGCACCGCACTGCTAGTCCTGACTCCAGTCCCTGTGCATGTGTACCACTCATTCTCGCGAAAGACGGGTCGTGGATTTTTCACCGCAAGAGCCACGCACGAGTGATCTGCAGGCCACGGACACACGGCTGAGCATGTGGATTCCGGTGGCCGATGCGTTGCAGATGTCATGGTGATTTCGGGTCGACTGATCCCGAATAGGAAATGTGCAAATGCGACGGGGATGTAGATAAATACATTATCCGTCGGCGTTGGAGTCAGTGGAGAAGGGGTGGAGAAGAGAAGAGGAGACGGCCACAGAACAGCAGAAGCGACAGGTTTTGGCCCTAGTCAAATACGTCGTCCCGGAAGTCCACGCACGGAAGAACACACACCTGATCCGTGTCCCCTGATATTTCGTCACAATAGTCTATCGGGTCTAATCTTTGAAATGTGCAATGCTGCACAGCAACACGCCCTTTTTTTTTTCTCCCTTACAGGGCCAAATTAAATTTTGCGGGTGACATGCTTCGGAAGTTTCGCCATCAAGAGTCTAGGCCTGGAGTATATTGCGATTTGTGCGTGCTGGCTGTGTTGCACTGTACGGTGTTGAAGGGATACGGGAGACCAAGATCCTGCAATTAAGGGTTTCATCAAAACCACTCCAGTGGTACTCCATAGGATGCTCTTAATTGGTGAAAGGGAAAGGCACGGGAGCAACCGACACGCATGCCGATAGGATCAAGCACGGCATCATCATCGGCCCGGAACTGACCGCTGCGTCGCACGGGGCCATAAATACGCTCTACCAGCCTACACAACCAACCCCTCTGGACGCGGTCGGTCGTAGTAGCATTTCGTCGGAGAGAAGGCCGGAATCAGGTTCGGGTCAGATCAGACGGCCGATCCGATCGGACACTTGTCGCACATCTCGTCTGGTCCATCGATCTTTCACGCATCCACCGTCCGAGCCAGCCGAGAGAGAGAGCAGAGCTCCCATGGCGGGGTCCATACGTACACGCAGGCGTTCGGTGCGCCAATGCGTGTGCTGGCGTGCATGCATGCATGCACAGGCACGCACGCACGCACATACGGGGGTCCAGGAGCAGTCTGGTCCGACGTCGTAGGAGCACTGTTCGTAAATCAAACCCATCCTAGTCCTAGGCTTTGTATATCCGGCCGGCCGGTAGGTCCCTCGAGAAAGGCGACGGGAGCCCGTTCCGGATCCGGCCTCGTGCACCGGCCGGCCGGCACCGGTCGACGGTGATGTGGTTGCCTGTACCTACAGGGGCGGGCGTGCGGGGATGCCGCGCCATGCGCGCCGTGGCATGGTCGCCGTGACACTACAAGGCTGTGCTGGGCTAGCTCCCAACACATGTGCTGTTTGATCCGCCCACACGCGGGCCGGCTCGTTTGTGATCATTTCGACGTGACCGCGCGCATGCATTTGGCCGGCCGTGTCGACACGAATCACATCCTCCCCTGTCCCGACTTTTGTTTGTCACCAGTGTAGTGTCACAAAACGTCTTATGCTATGAAACGAAGAGGGTATTAGATAGATAGCCGGAATGGCACGACTCATTCACTGAGTACTACAACTTGTTTTTTTTAGACTAACTGCAACTTGTTTTCATACCAACCGACCAAACCTTACGTGTTGGAGTCCCGAGATGACCCAGGGCGCTCAATTAGTTGTTTGATGGGGGATCAAACTCCGATCGATCGAGTTTGAGAGGATGCGTGATGTGCCTGTTTGTAATGTTCTCCCGGTAGTTCACTGGCCGGCTGGCCATATCGACACTTTTTTTTGCTTTACATTGACGTGATAGCTAGGAGTAGCTGGCTAGCTTTATTACCTTTAACCTTTACGACCAGGTGCTTAAGCTTATGATGAGCATGCACGGGATCTTCACATCTCTCACGTTCCTATGTCTGACCCCTCTTCTGTTCATAAAACCGGGCACGACAAAGCATCTGACCAGCCTCGACATTTTTCTCTTTAGAGAAAGAGGTGACATGGATAAAGACCAACAGCGATTAAAAATTTAAAATCTCTCTACTCTTATATAAAACAGAGTTGATGATGATAATGTGCCTGTCATCCTACAATATAGCCCGCCCGATTTATATCTGACGGATAGGAAGTAAACTATGACAATTTTGTAAAAAGACACCCACACTTCTCTCCACATTTGCAGATAAGGCCTTCTCTCGTTCATTCTTATCTACCACGGGATAAACTGCGCATATAAATACAACGCACGAGCATCTTGCTAGTCAATTCCGCACCGACCCAAATAGACGTGCGGAGACGAAATGGGTCGGCCAGTTAGAGTTGCTCTTAGGGCAACTTCAATCGGCCACACAAACGGACGCGGTAATTGTCCGCTCAAGTCGGTCGGGCGAACACGCGTGTTAGGTGTTCAGTTTGGCTTGTCCGGTGCACCGAACCCGGCCGACGCATTTAGTCCGCGTGGTATAAGAAAACCAAAGCGTACATAAAATATTTAAATTTAAAACATAATTAATAAACATTAAAATTTAGGTCTATGATACGTCTCCAACGTATCTATAATTTATAAAGTATGCATACCACTTTTACAACAATTCTATATGGTTTTGGTATGATTTGAATGGAACAAACCTAGACTGGCGCTGTTTTCAATAAAACTACCGTGGTGTTTTTTTGTGTGCAGAAATAAAAGTTCTCCCAGTGCAGCGAAACTTTTCGACGAGTTTTTTGAAACAAAAGAGGCACCAGAAGCTTCGTGGAAGGACCGGAAGGGGATGGAGGTGACCACTACCCACTAGGGCGTGCCACCCCCTCTGGTGCACTCTGGAGCCTAGTGGGCCCCTCGTGGACCATCTTAGCATGAAACCGACGCCAAAAAAATCCTATAAAGACAAAAAACATCGGAAATAACTCTAGATTAGAAGTTTCGCCGCCGCAAACCTCTGTAGCCACGAAAAACCAATGTAGACCATGTTCCGGCACCCGTCGGGGGGGGGGACCATCACCGGAGCCATCTTCATCATCCCGGCGGCTACCATGATGAGGAGGGAGTAGTCCACCCTCGAGGCTGAGGGTTTGTACTATTAGCTATGTGTTTAATCTCTCTCTCTCTCTCTCTCTCTCTATCTATCTATCTCTCTCTCGTGTTCTTGAGTGTCACGATCTTGATGTATCGCGAGCTTCATTAATATAGTTCGATCATCTGGTGTTTTTCCCTCTCTATTTTGTTGTGATGGATTGAGGTTTTATTTTTATCGGATTGAATACTTCTATGAATTCGAGAGCACTTGATGTATGTATTCGCATTCAACTCACGGATTCCCGAAGTGACATTGGGGTAATCTATGCATATGGGTTGATGCACATTTTCGTCATTGTTTCACTGGTACAAATCTTGGGGCACCTTTTGAGGTTCTTTGTGTCGGATTGAGTATTATGAATCTGAAATTGTTTAATGCATATCGTATAATCAACTCACGCATACTCGCAGTGACATTCCGGTATCTAGGTGACATTAGAGTTGGTTGATGTGTATCATATGATGTTATTTTAGTACGAACTCTTGGATAGATCAATCAGAAAGAATAACTTGATGTTATTTTAGTACGAACTCTTGGATAAATTGACAGGAAAGAATAACACAGAGGTGGTTTCGTACCCTACAAACAATTTCTTATTATGTTCTTCACTACATAAGAACTTTGGAGTGATTCTTTATCGCACGTTGAGGGATTGACATATGATCTAACTATTTTAGCATTGCTGAGAGATTGCACTAGTGAAAGTACGAACCCAGGCCTTGTTTTCAAGCATTGCAATACCATTTGTGCTCACTTTTGCTACTTGCTATCTTGCTGTTTTTTATTGTTCCTATTACAAAAATCAATATATACTACCCATATTACACTTGTATCACCATCTCTTCACCGAACTAGTGCACCTATAAAATTAACCATTGTATTTGGTTTGTTAGGGACACAAAAGACTCTTTGTTATTTGGTTGTAAGGCTGTTTGAGAGAGACCATATTCATCCTACGTCTCCCACAGATTGATAAACCTTAGGTCATCCACTTGAGAGAAAATTGCTAATGCCCTACAAAACTTAGCGCTTGGAGGCCCAACACGAGTCTATAAGAATAAAGTTGCGTAGTAGGCATCATGCTCTTTTCTGACGACGTTACCGGGGAGGTGAGTGCTTGAAGGTATATCTTTAGATATTGCAATTGAATTTTTTAGTTTCTTATGTTATTACTAGTTTGGTTTTGTAAAAGAAAACTACAAAAAATGGAATTGAGGTTGCCTCATATTATTCGTCCTTATCATCTCTTTCTTGAAAATGTTGGAAAGAAAAGTTGTGCTCAATTGATAGAAAAAGAATTCAATAAAATGTTTGGCATATTTTTTTTGAATGATGAGCATGATTGTAATGTTGTTGGTATGAATTCTCATAATATCCATGATGCTAATGGTATGCAAAGCTACAAGCTTGGGGATGCTATGTTTGATGAAGATGATATTTTTAGTCCCCCAAGTTTTGATGTGCAAATTTGTTATAATGGTACCATGCCTCCTATTTATGATGATTACAATGAATGTGGGTTTGGAAGTGTGTCAACTCTAGTGTGAGACCCTGGTAGTTAAGCTACAGTAATCACACTCTAATGGTGTCATGTTGTCACGCCCGAATAATTAAGCTACAATAATCCTCTTCTAATGAGGCCACGTCATCACTGTATTGTTGCTAACCTCGCTTAGATTTAACTCGGTTCAAATTCTAATTTAAAGTAAAGTCAAACAATGAAAGTCTTTGACTGTCAAAGCTAAAATGTTCATCTTGTGGTAAACTTTCCATAACTAATTATGGTGATGAACCAACATTTTTGTTAAGGGATTAAATACCCCTCAATAAATAAAACAGTGGCTTAAGCGATTAATAAAATGCATTTCTTTTATTATAAAGTTGCAAACTGTTTTGTTTAGTGCCAAATTTGTTTTATGGTGGTAGCATAGCTAATAACTCTAATTTCTATGTTGTTCTTACTTTTTTTGGCAAACTAAAACTATTAAGAAAATAATATAAAATAGTAAAAATAAAACATAAGGGAAAACCTAAACAAAAGGGGGAAAGGCCCCCCTGGCCCAACTGAGCCGTGATACGTCTCCAACGTATCTATAATTTTTTATTGTTCCATGCTATTATTTATGATGTTTTGGATGTTTAATGACTTTTGTTATACACTTTTATATTATTTTTGGGACTAACCTATTAACCCAAAGGCCCAGTCGAGATTGCTGTTTTTTTGCCTATTTCAGGGTTTTATAGAAAAGGAATATCAAACGGAGTCCAAACGGAATGAAACCTTCGGGAGAGATATTTTTGGAGCAAAATACGCACGGGAGACTTGAGAACCACCGAGTAGGGCACACGTGGCGTCCACAAGGGTGCGGGCGCCCCCCTCCCCCATACAGGGCATGCTCCCTGCCTCGTGGGCCCCGCGTTTGGCCTCCGGTGCCCTCCTTCCTCCTATATATATCTACGTACCCCGAAACCATCAGAACAACAGAGAAAACCCTGATTCCACCGCCGCAACCTTCTGTTCCGGTGAGATCCCATCTTGGGGCCTGTTCGGGAGCTCCGCCGGAGGGGGGATCTACCATGGAGTGTTTCTACATCATCATCATCATCGCCTCACCATGAGTTGTGAGTAGTTTACCAGAGACCTTCGGGTCCATAGCTAGTATCTAGACCTTCGGGTCCATTGTTCTTTAAATTTGCATCTTGCGGATTTCACTATTAAGAAACCTATGGGAAGGATTAATGATGTTTTTATTGTTGCCAATAGGAATTATGTGCCTGTAGATTTCATTGTTCTTGATATAGATTGCAATCCTTCATGTCCTATTATTCTTAGTAGACCTTTCCTTAGAATGATTGGTGCAATTATTGATATGAAGGAAGGAAATATTAGATCCAATTTCCGTTAAGGAAAGGTATGGAACACTTTCCTAGAAAGAAAATCAAATTACCATATGAATCTATTATGAGAGCCACTTATGGATTGCCTTCCAAAGATGGCAATACCTAGATCTATCCATGTATCGTGCCTAGCTAGGGGCGTAAAACGATAGCGCTTGTTGGGAGGCAACCAGATTTTTTTTGCTTCTATTTAGGAATAAATATTGCATCTAGCTTCTGTTTAGATGTGGTTTTGTGTTTTAATTAGTGTTTGTTCCAAGTAGAACCTTTGGGAAAACTTGTGTGAAGTTTATATGATCTTGTTGTGAAAAACAGGATCGTTAGCGCTCGCTAGAATGGTCACCAGATTTTACTGGAGCGTGCTGTTTAGTTGATTCTTTTTGCAGATGATTAATAGACAAATTCCTCACGTTTACCAATTTATTTCAATATTTTTGGAGTTACATAAGTATGCGAAAGTTACAGATTACTACAGAATGTTCTGTTTTCCGTGTGTTGTTTGCTTATTTTGATGAATCTATGAGTAGTATTGGAGGATATGAATCATAGAGAAGTTGGAATACAGTAGGTTTAACACCAATATAAACAAAGAATGAGTTCATTACATTACCTTTGAGTAGTGATTTGTTTTCTTATACTAATGGAGCTCACGAGATTTTTGTCTAAGTTTTGTGTTGTGAAGTTTTCAAGTTTTGAGTATTGCTTTGATGAACTATGGAACAAAGAGTGGCAAGAGCCTAAGCTTGGGGATGCCCAAGGCACCCCAAGGTAAAATTCAAGGACAACTAAAAGCCTAAGCTTGGGGATTCCCCGGGAAGGCATCCCCTCTTTCGTCTTCATCTATAGGTAACTATACTCGGAGCTATATTTTTTATTCACCACATGATATGTGTTTTACTTGGAGCGTCGTGTGTTAGTTGAGTCTTTGCTTGTTAGTTTGCCACAATTATTCTTGCATGACACACCTTTTTGAGAGAAATAAATATGGCCTAGGAATTGTTAGAACACTCTATGTGCTTCACTTATATCTTTTGAGTAGAATAGGTTTTGCTCTAGTGCTTTACTTATATCTTTTAGAGCACGGTGGTAATTTTATTTTGAAGAAATTGTTGATCTCTCATGCTTCACTTATATCCTTTATAGAGTCTATTAAAACAGCACGGTAATGTGCTTTGGCTATAAAACTAGCCTTCACATGATAGGCATCCAAGATGAATGTAGTAAAAACTTTCATACTAAGGGCATCGAATATGATGAGAAGTTGGATGCTTGATAATTGTTTTGAGATATGAGGATAGTAATATTAGAGTCATGCTAGTAGAGTTATTATGAAATTGAGAAATACTTTTGTTAAGGTTAGTGATTCCCGTAGCATGCACGTATGGTGAACCGCTATGTGACGAAGTTAGAGCATGAGGTATTTGTAGAGTACTAGAGTGTCATCCTTTGTGTGGAGGTCGGGGACGTGCGATGGTTACCTCCTACCAACCTCCCCCTAGTAGCATGCGTTGATTGCTTTGTTTTGATGACTCGTAAATTTTTGCAATAAGTATATGAGTTCTTATGACTAATGTTGAGTCCATGGATATTACGCACTCTCACCCTTCCACCATTGCTAGCCTCTCTTGTACCGTGCAACTTTTGCCGGTACCATACACCCACTATATACCTTCCTCAAAACAGCCACCATATATCTTCCTCAAAACAGCCACCATACCTACCTATCATGGCATTTCCGTAGCCATTCCGAGATATATTGCCATGCAACTTTCCATCGTTCCTTTCATATGACACGCTTCATATTGTCATATTGCCATGCATGATCATGTAGTTGACATCGTATTTGTGGCAAAGCCACCATGCATAATTTTCATACATGTCACTCTTGATTCATTGCACATCCCGGTACACCGCCGGAGGCATTCACATAGGGTCATACTTTGTTCTAGTATTGGGTTGTAATATCGAGTTGTAATTCAATGTAAGTGTGATGATCATCATTATTAGGGCATTGTCCCATGTGAGGAAAGGCCGAACAAAAGAAAATGCCCCTCCAAAAAAGGAGAAAAATAGAAAAGAAAAGAAAAGGGACAATTGCTACTATCTTTTTCCACACTTGTGCTTCAAAGTAGCACCATGTTCTTCATGATAGAGAGTCTCATGTTTAGTCACTTTCATATACTAGTGGGAATTTTCATCATAGAACTTGGCTTGTATATTCCAACGATGGGCTTCCTCAAATGCCCTAGGTGTTCGTGGGTAAGCAAGTTGGATGCACACCCACTTAGTTTCTTTTGTTGAGCTTTCATACATTTTTAGCTCTAGTGCATCCGTTGCATGGCAATCCCTACTCACTCACATTGATATCTATTGACGGGCATCTCCATAGACCGTTGATACGCCTAGTCGATGTGAGACTATCTCCCTCCTTTTTGTCTTCTCGACAACCACCACTCTTTTCCACCCATAATGCTATATCCATGGCTCACGCTCATGCATTGCGTGAAAGTTGAAAGGTTTGAAAAAATAGAGTATGGAAACAAGTGCTTGGCTGAAACCGGGGTTGTGCAGGATATGAATATTTTGTGTGATGAAGAGAGAGCATAGCCAGACTATATGAATATTTTGAGAAGACATGATTGCTTTGTTAGTATGCTTGAAGTATTATCATTTCTTATGTCAATATAGACTTTTGTCTTGAATCTTTCAGATCTGAACATTAATGCCACAATTAAGAGAACTACATTGAAAACTATGTTGGTTAGCATTCCACATCAAAAATTCTGTTTTTATCATTTACCTACTCGAGGACGAGCAGGAACTAAGCTTGGGGATGCTTGACACGTCTCCAACGTATCTATAATTTTTGATTATTCCATGCTATTATTTATGATGTTTTGGATGTTTAATGGGCTTTGTTATACACTTTTATATTATTTTTGGGACTAACCTATTAACCCAAAGGCCCAGTCCAGATTGTTGTGTTTTGCTATTTCAGGGTTTTACAGAAAAGGAATATCAAACGGAGTCCAAATGGAATGAAACCTTCGGGAGAGATATTTCGGAGCAAAATACGCACGGGAGACTTGAGAACCATGAAGTTGGGCACACGTGGCGTCCATGAGGGTGGGGGGCGTGCCCCTGCCTCGTGGGCCCCACGTTTGGCCCCCGGTGCCCTCCAACCTCCTATATATATGTACGTACCCCGAAATTATCAGAACAACAGAGAAAACCCTAATTCCAGCGCCGCAACCTTCTGTACCCATGAGATCCCATCTTGGGGCCTGTTCCGGAGCTCCGCCGGAGGGGGGATCTACCACGGAGTGCTTCTACATCATCATCATCGCCTCACCATGAGTTGTGAGTAGTTTACCACAGACCTTCGGGTCCATAGCTAGTATCTAGATGGCTTGTTCTCTCTTTGGATCTCAATAGCAAGTTTTCCTCGGTCTTCGAGGAGATCTATTCGATGTAATCTCTTTTTGCGCTGTGTTTGTCGAGATCCGATGAATTGTGGGTTTATGATCAAGATTATCTATGAGAAATATTTGGTTCTTTTCTGAACTCTTTATGTATGATTATAATATCCTTGCAAGTCTCTTTGAATTATTGGTTTGGTTTGGCCTACTAGATCTATAGTTCTTGCAATGGGGGAAGTGCTTGGCTTTGGGTTCAATCTTGCGGTGTCCTTTCCCAGTGACAGTAGGGGCAACAAGGCACGTATTGTATTGTTGCCATCGAGGATAAACTGATGGGGTTTATATCATATTGTTTGAGTTTATCCCTCTACATCATGTCATCTTGCTTAAGGCGTTACTTTGTTCTTATGAACTTAATACTCTAGATGCATGCTGGATAGCGGTCGATGTGTGGAGTAATAGTAGTAGATGCAGAATCATTTCGGTCTACTTGTCTCGGACGTGATGCCTCTATATAATGATCATGCCTAGATAGTCTCATAATTATTCACTTTTCTATCAATTGCTCGACAGTAATTTGTTTACCCACCGTAGAATACCGCTATCATGAGAGAAGCCACTAGAGAAAGCTATGCCCCCCGGGTCTATTCTCAACATATTAATCTACAATCTACTTTACTTTTCCGCTTTTACTTTTTGTTCTTATATCCAAAAATACTAAAAATATTAAACTATCATCTCTATCAGATCTCACTTTCGTAAGTGACCGTAAAGGGATTGACAACCCCTTATCGCGTTGGCTGCGAAGTTCTTATTTGTTTGTGCAGGTGCGAGGTACTCGCGGATGGTCTCCTACTGGATTGATATCTTGGTTCTCAAAAACTGAGGGAAATACTTACGCTACTGTGCTGCAACACCCTTTTCTCTACGAGGGAATACAACACAAACTCGAGAAGTAGCAAGCTGCCAGGCTCAACTCGCCATCGGGCAACCCACCCCAAGCCGGCCCACCCAGTTGGATAACCTCACCCCCGCAAACCCTAGAGCCCAACCCCACTCCCCCACGATTCAAGCTCGCAATGGTTAACCGTTACCCGCGTCCCCATGGGTAATTACTCTATTAGGGGATAGGGATGTGGCGGGTTTTTTGCCCACGGGGAAGCTGGTGGGTCAAATATATTACCCATCGCATAAGATGGGGATGGGGATGGGATAGCATTATCCATACCCGTTACCCACCTTACCCGTTAGTGCCTTACTTTTGGGCCCTAAAATTGGCAGACCTAGGTAATTCCTGATCATACCCACCTAAATTCCCACTAATCCCACCCCTTGGGCCCCAAAAGCCCAAAGAAATCGCTAACCTAGCCACAACATATTGTTTATTGTGTTGAAACATTGTTTTTTCTACTTAAACGCTACTTGAGGCGATTGTTGATTGCATGTATGGGTTTCCCCATGGGGATGAAAAACCTGACGGGGATGGGCATGGGAAACATTTGTTCCCCACGGGCGGGTATGGGGACGGGGATGGGCATGGGGTGACTCTCGCGGGGACGGGGATGGGAGTCCAATACCCGCCTGGGTAATCCCCATTGCCAGCTTGACCCACGATCCCCCCACTCCCTCATCTCTCCTCCCCCTCCCCCAATCCAAATCTGGATCCGTATGAGACCGCGTCAATGGCTTTGTCTCAACGCCCTAACGCCGCTCGTCAGTGCCACCTCGTCGGAGCCCCTTCGCCACCTGCCGTCGTCGACCCCCGCCGCCACACGAGGACCCGAAGCCGCCTGACGCTGCCCTGCCGTCGCCGCGTTCCCGTCCTTATCCCCACTGGACTGGGCCCGTCTCCGTCGTCGATTTGCCTCGCCGGACCACACCGAGCCCGCTGCCCTCCCCGACCGGCCGATGTGAGCCGACGCCTCCCCTCATCCCTCTCTGCTTCTGCAGTCCCTGCCGGTCCGACCACGGACACCTCGCGCCGTTCAAACGCTGGACGCGCCCGCGCACCGCACACACGTGCCCAGCTCCGCGCTCACCGCAGTCCCCGTGCTCCACCGTGCACCGTTGCCGCTGCCCGTGCGTCGCCCGCACGCGCATGCACCACATCGCCGCCACCGGCACACGCTCGCCGGCGCCCGTAGTCCCCGCTCGCGCGCTGCTCCGTGACCGCTCGTGCCCGTCGCTGCACTGCCGCCGCAGCCTCTCCTGCTGCCCTGCTTCGCTCCGCTCACGCCGCAGCCCGCTCGCCCCGTCCAGCTCCCCCGCCCCGCCGCCTCGCCAAGGCCCCGCACCTCGCCGCGGGGCCCCTCCCGCCGCTGGCCACTCCTGGCCCGCCTCTGGCCATCCAGCGCCTGTCGCGACCCTTCCCGTCGCCCCTAGCCACCGCAGCCGCAAGCTGCCGCTCCCGCCCCACTCCGCCGCAGCCGCTCGCCGCGCCGCACTAGCGCCCTGGCTGCAGCCCCGAGCGGGCGCCTGCGCCCCAACGCGGCGCCCGTTAAACCGCCACCCGTTAGCCCCCGGGCCCTATGACATGTGGGCCCAGCCCTTTTTAAAAGAAAAGAGTTAAAAATAATAATTAATTAATTGATTAATTAACTTAATTAACCAGATTAATTAGATTAGTTAATTTAAAACAGTAGTTAGTTAGACCAGCCTATGACAGTGGGCCCCACTGCCCTGTTTGACCAAGTCAACAATGTTGACTGCTGAGATCTCGCTGACTCAATAATTGCCTTTTCTAATTAATTTAAATCTGTTAATTCCAAAATATTCTAAAAACTTTAGAAATTAATATAAAATAAACCGTAACTTGGATGAAAAAGTTTTATACATGAAACTTGCTCAGAACGACGAGACGAATTCGAATAAGCAGTCCGTTCGTCCGCCACACGTCCCTAGCATAGCAAACATGCAACTTTCCCCCTCCGGATCGCCTGTCCGAAAATGCCTAACTCCGGGAAAACATTCCCGGATGTTGCCCCCCTTCGCCGGTATCGTGTAGCACTACGTTAGAACACCCGTGGCACCACTTATCATCTTTCTTGCACTTGTTCGCTATGTATTTATTGTTTCTTCCCCCTCTGCTCTCCGGTAGACTCCGAAACCGACGCTGCTACCGGGTACGACTACGCCTTTGACGACCAGACCCTTTTCAGCGGAGCTTCCAGGCAAGCCCCCCTTTGATCATCCCGATATCGCCCATTCCGTTCTCTCTCATGCTTGCATTAGATATTGCTACTATTATTGGTTCATCCTATTCTGATGCATAGTTTGCTTTTACACCTGCTATTGTTACCTACCTGCTTATGCTAAACTGCTTAGTATAGGATGGTTTGTGATCCATCAGTGACCCCACCTTGTCATTGTTACCCCTGCTTCATCATCGATGACCCGAGCAACATGATCGACGACCAGAGCCCGACGCCTCACATCACATCACACCCCCTTTGTTGCTCGACTCTGCAGAGTTACTATCGAGTGCCGAGGGTGAGACCTCGTAACACACTCCTGGTGATAACTCTGTAGTGTAGCTATTCGGTCGAGGTCATCGAGGGTGATTCCTCTTTCACCATTCCCGATATGACTCTGTCATGCAACACTGCTACCTCTTGAGCTTGCGTTGTATTCCCTCGAAGAGGAAAGGGAGATGCAGCACAGTAGCGTAAGTATTTCCCTTAGTTTTTGAGAACAAAGGTATCAATCCAGTAGGAGACCACGCGCGAGTCCCTCGCACCTGCACAAACAAATAAGAACTCCGCAGCCAACGCGATAAGGGGTTGTCAATCCCTTTACGGTCACTTACGAGAGTGAGATCTGATAGAGATGATAATTATATTTTTGGTATTTTTGGTTTAATAAAACAACAAATAAAAGCGATAAAGTAAAGTAGATGTAGATTGATATGTTGAGAATAGACCTAGGGGCCATAGTTTTCTCTAGTGGCTTCTCTCATGATAGCGATATTCTACGGCGGGTAAACAAATTACTGTCGAGCAATTGATAGAAAAGCGAATAATTATGATACTATCTAGGCATGATCATTGTATATAGGCATCACGTCCGAGACAAGTAGACCGACTCCTGCCTGCATCTACTACTATTACTCCACACATCGACTGCTATCCAACATGCATCTAGTGTATTGAGTTCATACGAACAGAGTAACGCGTTAAGAAAGATGACATGACGTAGAGGGATAAACTCAAGCAATATGATGTAAACCCCATCTTTTTATCCTCGATGGAAACAATACAATACGTGCCTTGCTGCCCCTACTGTCACTGGGAAAGGACACTGCAAGATTGAACCTAAAGCCAAGCACTTCTCGCATTGCAAGAACTATAGATCTAGTAGGCCAAACCAAACCAATAATTCGAAGAGACTTGCAAGGATATTATGAGCACACATCAAAAGTTCAGAGAAGAACCAAATATCTTTAATAGATAACCTTGATCATAAACTCACAATTCTTTGGATCTCGACAAACACACCGCAAAAAGAGATTACATCGAATAGATCTCCTCGAAGACCGAGGAGAACTTTGTATTGAGATCCAGAGAGAGAGGGAAGAAACCATCTAGATACTAGCTATGGACCCGAAGGTTTGTGGTAAACTACTCACAACTAATGGTGAGGGCGATGATGATGCTGATGAAGGCCTCCGTGATGGATCCCCCTCCCGGAACAGGCTCCATGATGGGATCTCCACGGGAACAAAAGCTACGACGGTGGAATTAGGGTTTTCTCTCTGTGTATGGAGTTTCTGGGGTCCGTGGATATATATAGGAAGAAGGAGGGCACCGGGGGCCACACGGGGCAGCCTCGAGGCAGGGGGCGCGCCCTGGGAAGGGGGACGCGCGCCCCACCGTCGAGGGAAGCCCTTCTGTCCCCTGACTTGGTCCTGAAGTTTCCCATGCGTGATTTTCTCCAAAAATATCTCTCGCGAAGGTTTCATTCCGTTCGGACTCCGTTTGATATTCTTTTTCTGCAAAACCTTGAAATAGGTAAAAACAACAATCTAAACTGGGCCTTTGGGTTAGTAGGTTAGTCCCAAAAATGATATAAAAGTGAATGATAAAGCCCATTAAACATCCAAGACTTCATAAATAATAGCATGGAACGATAAAAAATTATAGATACGTTGGAGACGTATCAAGCATCCCTGAGCTTAATTCCTGCTCGTCGTCGAGTAGGTAAATGATAAAAATGGAATTTTTGATGTGGAATGCTAACCAATATATTTTTTCAATGTAATTCTCTTAATTGTGTCATGAATGTTCAGATCTGAAAGATTCAAGATAAAAGTCTATATTGACATAAGAAATAACAATACTAACAAAGCAATCATGTCTTCTCAAAATACCATGCCTAAAGAAAGTTATCCCTACAAAATCATATAGTCTGGCTATGCTCCCTCTTCATCACACAAAATATTCATATCATGCACAACCCCGATTTCATCCAAGCATTGTTTTCATACTCTATCTTTTCAAACCCTTCAACTTTCACACAAATACAAGAGCGTGAGCCGTGGATATAGCACTATGGGTGGAATAGAGGTGGTATTGGAGAAGACAAAAAGGAGGGAGATAGTCTCACATCGACTAGGCGTATCAACGGGCTATGGAGATGCCCATCAATAGATATCAATGTGAGTGAGTAGGGATTGCCATGCAACGGATGCAGTAGAGCTAAATATGAATGAAAGCTCAATAAAAGAAACTAGTGCTTCACTTATATCTTTTAGAGCACGGTGGTAATTTTATTTTGAAGAAATTGTTGACCTCTCATGCTTCACTTATATCCTTTATAGAGTCTATTAAAACAGCATGGCAATGTGCTTTGGCTATAAAACTAGCCTTCACATGATAGGCATCCAAGATGAATGTAGTAAAAACTTTCATACTAAGGGCATTGAATATGATGAGAAGTTGGATGCTTGATAATTGTTTTGAGATATGAGGATAGTAATATTAGAGTCATGCTAGTAGAGTTATTATGAAATTGAGAAATACTTGTGTTAAGGTTAGTGATTCCCGTAGCATGTGAAGGAAATATGCCCTAGAGGAAATAATAAAGATGTTATTTGTATTTCCTTATATCATGATAAATGTCTTTTATTCATGCTAGAATTGTATTAACCGGAAACTTAGTACATGTGTGGATACATAGACAAAACAGTATGTCCCTAGTATGCCTCTACTAGACTAGCTCATTGATCAAAGATGGTTATGTTTCCTAACCATAGACATGAGTTGTCATTTGATCAACGGGATCACATCATTAGGAGAATTATGTGATGGACAAGACCCATCCGTTAGCATAGCACTATGATCGTTTAGTTTTACTGCTATTGCTTTCTTCATGACTTATACATGTTCCTATGACTATGAGATTATGCAACTCCCGAATACCGTAGGAACACCTTGTGTGCTATCAAACGTCGCAACGTAACTGGGTGATCATAAAGATGCTCTACAGGTGTCTCCGAAAGTATTCGTGGTGTTGGCATAGATCAAGATTAGGATTTGTCACTCCGAGTGTCGGAGAGGTATCTCTGGGCCCTCTCGGTAACACACATCACAATAAGCCTTGCAAGCAAAAGACTAATGAGTTAGTCACGAGATGATGTGTTACGGAACGAGTAAAGAGACTTGCCGGTAACGAGATTGAACTAGGTATAGAGATACCGACGATCGAATCTCGGGCAAGTAACATACCGTTTGACAAAAGGAACAACGTATGTTGTTATGCGGTTCTGACCGATAAAAGATCTTCGTAGAATATGTAGGAGCCAATATGAACATCCAGGTTCCGCTATTGGTTATTGACCGGAGATGAGTCTCAGTCATGTCTACATAGTTCTCGAACCCATAGGGTCCGCACGCTTAACGTTTGATGACGATCGGTATTATGAGTTTATGAGTATTGATGTACCAAAGGTAGTTCGGAGTCCCGGATGAGATCACGGACATGACGAGGAGTCTCGGAATGTCCGAGACATAAAGATTGATATATTGGACGGCTATATTCGGACACCGGAAGTATACCGGAAAAGTTTCGGATTTATCGGGAATGCCGGAGGGGGTTACCGGAACCCCCTACGAGAGGGGATGGTCCATAGTGGGCCTAAAGGGAAAGAGAGAGGCAGCCCATAGGGCTGGCCGGCGCCCCACCTAGGGTTCCTAATTGGACTAGGATTGGGGGGGCGCCACCTCTCCTATTCCTTTCCCCCTTCTTCCTTTTGGTGAATCCTACTAGGAATAGGATTGCAATCCTATTCCTAGTAGGACTCCTTCCCTAGCCGCACCAGGAAGGGCCGGCCGGCCTCCCTCCCTTGCTCCTTTATATACGGGGGCAGGGGGGCACCCAAAGACACACAAGTTGAATTGTTTTAGCCGTGTGCGGTGCCCCCCTCCACAGAATCACACCTCGGTCATACCGTCGCGGAGCTTAGGCGAAGCCCTGCGCCGGTGAACACATCATATCCATCACCACGCCGTCGTGCTGACGAAACTCTCCCGTGAAGCTCAACTGGATCAAGAGCTCGTGGGACGTCATCAAGCTGAACGTGTGCTGAACGCGGAGGTGCCGTACATTCGGTGCTTGATCGGTTGGATCGCGAAGAAGTTCGACAACATCAACCGCGTCACTTGACGCTTCCGCTCCCGGTCTACGAGGGTACGTAGACACACTCTTCCCTCTCGTTGCTATGCATCTGGTAGATAGATCTTGCGTGATCGTAGGAGATTTTTTAAATACTACGTTCCCCAACAGTGGCATCATGAGCCAGGTCTATGCGTAGATGATATGCACGAGCAGAACACAATGAGATTGTGGACGATACTAGTCATACTGCTTACCAGCATGTCATACTTTGCTTCGGCGGTATTGTGAGATGAAGCGGCCCGGACCGACATTACGCGTACGCTTACGCGAGACTGGTTTCACCGTTACGAGCACTCGTTGCTTAAAGGTGACTGGCGGGTGTCTGTCTCTCTCACTTTAGCTGAATCAAGTGTGGCTACGCCCGGTCCTTGTGAAGGTTAAAACAGCACATACTTGACGAAACATCGTTGTGGTTTTGTATGCGTAGGTAAGAACGGTTCTTGCTAAAGCCCGTAGCAACCACGTAAAACTTGCAACAAACAAAGTAGAGGACGTCTAACTTGTTTTTGCAGGGCATGTTGTGATGTGATATGGTCAAGACATGATGAGTTATACGGTGTTGTATGAGATGATCATGTTTTGTAAAGTTATCGGCAACTGGCAGGAGCCATATGGTTGCCGCTTTATTATATGAAATGCAATCGCAATATAATTGCTTTACTTTATCACTAAGCGGTAGCGATAGTCGTAGAAGCAATAGTTGGCGAGACGACAACGATGCTACGATGAAGATCAAGGTGTCAAGCCGGTGACGAAGGTGATCATGACGGTGCTTTGGAGATAGAGATCAAAAGCGCAAGATGATGATGGCCATATCATGTCACATATTTTGATTGCATGTGATGTTTATCTTATTATGCTTCTTATTTTGCTTAGGACGACGGTAGCATTATAAGATGATCCCTTACTAAATTTCAAGGTATAAGTGTTCTCCCTGAGTATGCACCGTTGCGAAAGTTCGTCGTGCCGAGACACCACGTGATGATCGGGTGTGATAAGCTCTACGTTCAAATACAACGGGTGTAAACCAGTTTTGCACACGCAGAATACTCGGGTTAAACTTGACGAGCCTAGCATATACAGATATGGCCTCGGAACACTGGAGACCGAAAGGTCGAGCGTGAATCATATAGTAGATATGATCAACATAAGATGTTCACCATTGAAAACTACTCCATCTCACGTGATGATCGGACATGGTTTAGTTGATTTGGATCACGTGATCATTTAGATGACCAGAGGGATGTCTATCTAAGTGGGAGTTCTTTAAATTAATATGATTAAATTGAACTTTAATTTATCATGAACTTAGTCCTGATAGTTTTGCATATCTATGTCGTTGTAGATCAATGGCCCGTGCTACCGTTCCTTTGAATTTTAATGCATTCCTAGAGAAAGCTAAGTTGAAAGATGATGGTAGCAATTACACGGACTGGGTCCGTAACCTGAGGATTATCCTCATTGTTGCACAGAAGAATTATGTCCTTGAAGCACCGCTAGGTGACAAGCCCCCTTCCGCTAATGTAGACGCTTTGAACGTCTGGCAGTCGCGGTCTGATGACTACACGATAGTTCAGTGTGCCATGCTTTACGGCTTAGAACCGGGACTTCAACGACGTTTTGAACGTCATGGAGCATATGAGATGTTCCAGGAGTTGAAGTTAATATTTCAAGCAAATGCCCGAATTGAGAAATATGAGATTTCCAATAAGTTCTATAGCTGCAAAATGGAGGAGAATAGTTCTATCAGTGAACACTTGCTCAGAATGTCTGGGTACTACAATCATATGACTCAACTTGGTTGCAAAGTTGACGAGGATAGTGTTATTGATAGAGTTCTTCAATCACTGCCACCAAGCTATAAAGGCTTCGTGATGAACTATAACATGCAAGGGATGCAAAAGACAATTCCCGAGCTCTTCGCTATGCTCAAAGCTGCGGAGGTAGAAATCAAAAAGGAGCATCAAGTGTTGATGGTTAACAAGACCACTAGTTTCAAGAAAAGGGCAAGGGAAAGAAAGGGAACTTCAAAAAGAATAGCAAGTCAGTTGCTACTTCAACGAAGAAACCCAAATCTGGAGCCAAGCCTGAAACTGAGTGCTTCTACTGCAAGGGGACTGGACACTGGAAGCGGAACTGCCCCAAGTATTTGGCGGATAAGAAGGATGGCAAGATGAACAAAGGTATATGTGATATACATGTTATTGATGTGTACCTTACTAATTCTCGTAGTAGTACCTGGGTATTTGATACCGGTTCGGTTGCTAATATTTGTAACTCGAAACAGGGACTACGGATTAAACGAAGATTAGCTAAGGACGAGGTGACGATGCGCGTGGGAAATGGTTCCAAAGTCGATGTGATCGCCGTCGGCACGCTACCTCTACATCTACCTTCGGGATTAGTATTAGACCTAAATAATTGTTATTTGGTGCCAGCGTTAAGCATGAACATTATATCTGGATCTTGTTTGTTGCGAGACGGTTATTCATTCAAATCAGAGAATAATGGTTGTTCTATTTTTATGAATAATATCTTTTATGGTCATGCACCCTTGAAGAGTGGTCTATTCTTATTGGATCTCGATTGTAGTGATACACATATTCATAATATTGAAACCAAAAGATGCAAGGTTAATAATGATAGTGCAACTTATTTGTGGCACTGTCGTTTAGGTCATATTGGTGTAAAACGCATGAAGAAACTCCATAATGATGGACTTTTGGAATCACTTGATTATGAATCACTTGGTGCTTGCGAACCATGCCTCATGGGCAAGATGACTAAAACTCCGTTCTCCGGAACTATGGAGCGAGCAACAGATTTGTTGGAAATCATACATACTGATGTATGTGGACCAATGAGTGTTGATGCTCGCGGCGGATATCGTTATTTTCTGACCTTCACTGATGATTTGAGCAGATATGGGTATATCTACTTAATGAAGCACAAGTCTGAAACATTTGAAAAGTTCAAAGAATTTCAGAGTGAAGTAGAGAATCATCGTAACAAGAAAATAAAGTTCCTACGATCTGATCGTGGAGGAGAATATTTGAGTTACGAGTTTGGTCTTCATTTGAAACAATGTGGAATAGTTTCACAACTCATGCCACTTGGAACACCACAGCGTAATGGTGTGTCCGAACGTCGTAACCGTACTTTATTGGATATGGTGCGATCTATGATGTCTCTTACCGATTTACCACTATCGTTTTGGGGTTATGCTTTAGAGACAGCTGCATTCACGTTAAATAGGGCACCATCTAAATCCGTTGATACGACACCTTATGAACTATGGTTTGGTAAGAAACCAAAGTTGTCGTTTCTTAAAATTTGGGGCTGCGATGCTTATGTGGAAACACTTCAACCTGATAAGCTCGATCCCAAGTCGGAAAAATGTGTCTTCATAGGATACCCAAAAGAGACTGTTGGGTACACCTTCTATCACAGATCCGAAGGCAAAATATTCGTTGCTAAGAACTGATCCTTTCTAGAAAAAGAGTTTCTCTCGAAAAAGGTGAGTGGGAGGAAAGTAGAACTTGATGAGGTAATTGTACCTTCTCCCAGATTGGAAAATAGTACATCACAGGAAATTGTTCCAGTGATTCCTACACCAATTAGTGAGGAAGTTAATGATAATGATCATGAAACTTCGGATCAAGTTTCTACTGAACGTCGTAGATCAACCAGAGTACGTTCCGCACCAGAGTGGTACGGCAACCCAGTTCTGGAAATCATGTTACTAGACCATGATGAACCTACGAACTATGAGGAAGCGATGATGAGCCCAGATTCCGCAAAATGGCTTGAAGCCATGAAATCTGAGATGGGATCCATGTATGAGAACAAAGTATGGACTTTGGTTGACTTGCCCGATGATCGGCAGGCCATCGAAAATAAATGGATCTTCAAGAGGAAGACCGACGCAGACGATAATATTACTGTTTACAAAGCTCGACTTGTTGCGAAAGGTTTTCGACAAGTTCAAGGAGTTGACTACGATGAGAATTTCTCACCTGTAGCGATGCTTAAGTCTGTCTGAATCATGTTAGCAATTGCCGCATTTTATGATTATGAAATCTGGCAAATGGATGTCAAAACTGCATTCCTAAATGGATATCTCAAAGAAGAGTTGTATATGATGCAACCAGAAGGTTTTGTCGATCCAAAAGGTGCTAACAAAGTATGCAAGCTCCACCGATCCATCTATGGACTGGTGCAAGCATCTCGGAGTTGGAATATACGCTTTGATGAGGTGATCAAAGCATATGGTTTTATACAGACTTTTGGAGAAGCCTGTATTTACAAGAAAGTGTGTGGGAGCTCTGTAGCATTTCTAATATTATATGTAGATGACATATTGTTGATTGGAAATGATATAGAATTTCTGGATAGCATAAAAGGATACTTGAATAAAAGTTTTTCAATGAAAGACCTCGGTGAAGCTGCTTATATATTAGGTATCAAGATCTATAGAGATAGATCAAGACGCTTAATTGGACTTTCACAAAGCACATACCTTGATAAGATTTTGAAGAAGTTCAAAATGGATCAGTCAAAGAAAGGGTTCTTGCCTGTTTTACAAGGTATGAAGTTGAGTAAGACTCAATGCCCGACCACTGCAGAAGATAGAGAGAAAATGAAAGTCATTCCCTATGCCTCAGCCATAGGATCTTGTAATGCCCAGGATGGAATTATACCTCCTACGTGTCGAGGCACGACTTAAAGGCATAAGTCCATCCTAGAATGATCTCAAGTTTGGTAATCTTTGCACAACTCATGTAAAAGGGGGAAAATAAACTTAAAATAGTTGGCTTACAATCGCCACGTCACAGAATAACAGTACAAGTCTCAAACATCATACAATAAGATCACTACAACCCTCTAAGGGCAAAATCCAAATGTCAAAGTACCAAACTTAGATAAATAACACAACCACAGGCGGATCGAATCCTAGTAAGAGTCTCCACTACTGATCGTCCGGGTAGCGAACGTAGTAACGACTACGCTCCTCGTCGTACTCCCAATCCAGCTCGGTGCCATCACCTGGATAGCTCACGGCTGGACCTGCATCTGGTGTGTGAAGTAACTGTGAGCCACAGAGGACTCAGCAATCCCGTTCCCGGGTAACAGAACTATCAAAGCCTTTAGGTGAGGGAAAGGCTGAAGAAAGAAATGAGGTGAAGGAACAACAAAGAGTCTGCAGCAGCAACTAGCACTAACTTACGCAAGAGAGAGCGAGAAGAGAAGGCAACGCGAGAAGTGATCACGAAGTGATCCTAGCTACAAGCTCACAAACATAACCCCTCCGTGTTCAACTCCCGAATCCCGATTCGGAAATTGACAGTCACGGAACACACGCTGGTAGTGTATTAACATCATTTGTGTCAAGTTTTCTACAACCGGAAATAACAAGCTCCCATCTGCCACATAACCGCGGGCACGGCTTTCGAAAGTTCAAACCCTGCAGGGGTGTTCCAACTTGACCCATTACAAGCCCACGATCCGCGGAGTCGCAACTCCAAAGTGGGAAGACCCGAGTATCCTCGGAATCCCGTGCTCAAGTTAAACCGAACTAAGGTAAGGCTAATCCAGCAAATCCTCCCGGCGTGCCGACACCCTGATAGTAGCCGCGCGTATCTCGTCTCAGGCCACGACCGGATGGGCGATTCTACGGGTGGATACCAAATACCTCGGGTTGCCCCAAGGCGGCCCCGCAGAACCCCCGTTTCGGACCAACACTCATGTGGAGCACTGGCCCGGGGTTGTTGATTAAGAAAAAGGGTTAATTACTCCCTATGCAAGTTTAGTTTGTTATTAGGCAAATAGTACCAATGTTGGGAC
>LR738715.1:98213184-98316257 GCA_902687465.1 Secale cereale
CAACGGTTTGCATAGGTAGGGTTGGTTAAACATGGCAATTGGTTACAAGTAGGAGGCTGACAAGAAGAACATGGGCATCGAGGCAAAACTATAGATCGAGACTACTAGCAATAGGCGAAGATAGTAAAGTTATCGGGGTTCGGTCATCTTGCCTGAAGAGAAGACGTTCGGATCGAAAGAAGGGTCCTCTTGCTCAAACTCGTTGGAAACCTCGTGCTCAACCTCGTTGGAAAACTCGTGCTCAACCTCGTGCTCTAAACAAGACAAACACACCAAGCACCAATCAACACGATGCAATGCGCACTCGAAAAACATGTATGCATGATGGATGCACTAGAGATGCACATGGAGCACGGAAAACATCACTCAAGCAAAACACCTCAAAACAAGATAACAACCTGATATTATTAATCTACACAGAAAATCACCCAAGTTTGATATAAGATTCGCTGAAATCGGAGTTACGGGCTAAAAGTTATGCCCGAAACAAGATTTGAGCGAAAACTGCACATTACAGCAACATAGCATCTTGGGAGCTCAAAATAAATAATCTACAGCACCCCAAAAGCATGGCAAATGACTTGAACATAAACTAGATATAATGTACAGCAACTAGGTCCAAAGTGCACCCCCAACGGAGTCACGGATCACTAGCAATGATCTTGGACATATTGAACTTTGAAATAAAATTCTGACAGCAGAATTTTATTGAAAGTTTGGAGCAAAAGATAAGCATGCTACAGCACCTCAAATGGAATGTGAGGACATGGATGGAAAGACAATAATATATACTCCATGGAACAATCAAAATCCACCCCAAAACTATCATGCTTTGTCCTACAACATCACACGAACATGGCATCGGAACGTTACAGATTTCAGACTTAGTGAAATTTCACTAAGTCCTAAAACAGCAACATCATCATAGCATCAAAAAGAGCATGTTTAAGACACCTCGAAAATAAACATGGCAAAGGGTAAGCACCTCATCAAAATACATATGACGGTGATCCCGAAACACACAAGCATGCATCAATGTGGTGAACACACCGATTACAACGAGCTCAACAACATGGCATTTCATAACAAGTAAAAACACAACATGTGAACATGGCATCTTGCAACGATGATAACAAGGAAACAATAAATCTACCATGCAACCTATCACACACAACACGTAGTTCGTGACGAGACGAACACGTGGACATGTCATTTGCATCGTTTGGACAAACGAGCTAAAAGATATCACATGTCAAAGGTGGCACAAAAATAACACATAACAGCAGTTTATATCATCATACACTCTTGTAACAGCAAAACAAGCCCCTAGATGACATCTAACATGCATGACTACAACAGGTAAAACGTAGAGGGCAACTCCACGAACGTCTGGACATGCTACACGCGCAAAACGGAGCACCATAGTAAAAGTTAGGGCAGGTCAAAGTAGACATTCTCAGATAACAGATCTGGGGAGTTAGAAAAAAAAAACAACCTCAGGAACAGGCGGAACAGTAGCGGGCCTCAGGAGATGAACAGTGTCGGCTGGTCGGATCCGGCCCGTGGGGCGGTGCGGCGACCGGCGGCCCACCGCGGATCGGGCCCAGCAGGGGGCAAAGGAAGGCGAGGCCGGTCTGCGCGGCGGTCGGCCCGCTCGGGAGCGAAGGGGCGCGGGAGGCCCGGTGAGACGCGGCCCCGGGCCGGTGGAGCGAGAAGCGGCGGCTGGCGGCCCGGCGCGACGCGCCCTGGCGCGGCTGGCGACGGATCGGGAACCCGGGCGAGGGAGGTAGCGGGCCGGATGGGAAGGCGGCCCACCAGCCGGCGGCGAAGCGGTCCCCTCAGGGGCGACGAATCGCTGGCGTTGTACGGGCCGGGAGGGGCGACGCGAATGGATCGACGCGGAGCCCCAGTTGGCGACGGCCTGGTCGGTCGCCCGACGCGGAAACGGCGATGCGGGAGGAGGCACCGATTGGCCAGGCGCGACGGGCGAGGGGATCTGGTCGATCGGCCGGTCGTTGCGGTCGCCTGGCGAGCATTGACCTCGGGTGGAAGCAGAGGAAACGGTCGGGCGGCGCTGGATCGAGGGGATCCTTCGGGATCCCGAAATTGTTTTGGATCTGAGGGGAGAAAAGAAAAAAAAAGAAAGGGATCTAGAGGAGGAAGAAGAAGGGGGATGCCCAAATAGACTAGGGGTCTATATATAGCAATTAGACTAGGGTTTGAGACTAGGGGATGTTTAGGAGCCCTCCGATCTGATCCAACGGATCCGATCGCGGGGATGATTTTAAAGGACCAGACGGAGATAAAAGAATGCAACAGGGGTATTTCCGGGACACGAAGTAAGGGCACTTCGGACCCACACGGACAACGGAGGGAAAAATCAACGGAGTCCAAACGAGACGAGATTTGAGAGGCGGGTTGCACACAACAAAATAACAACACACAACACAACCTCACGGCACACCGGTAACGAAAAACGCCCGAACAACAAAGTAGGCCTACGGGACGTCACGGACACGTGAGGGAGCTCCGGAACACGAAACGGACAACGGGAAGAAACGCCACGAACCGGATGCAACCCACAACACAAATGCAATGCAATGCACATGTCTACATGATATGAATGAATGCCACACACTCACACGACAAAACGACGAAAGCCCGAAAGACAAAGAGCCCGAAATGGAAATAGATGAAGCCGGAGATTTATTATATACCCAAAAGGGAAAGTATTACATCCGGGGCATTACAGATCTATCATGTATGCAATGCTGTGTACCAGACCTGATGTGTGCCTTGCTATAAGTCTAGCAGGGAGGTACCAAAGTAATCCAGGAGTGGATCACTGGACAGCGGTCAAAAACATCCTAAAGTATCTGTAAAGAACAAAGGATATGTTTCTCGTATATGGAGGTGACAAAGAGCTCGTCGTAAACGGTTACGTCGATTCTAGCTTTGACACTGATCCGGATGACTCAAAGTCACAAACCGGATATGTATTTTTATTGAACGGTGGAGCTGTCAGTTGGTGCAGTTCCAAGCAGAGCGTCGTGGCGGGATCTACGTGTGAAGTGGAATACATAGCTGCTTCGGAAGCAGCAAATGAAGGAGTCTGGATGAAGGAGTTCGTATCCGATCTAGGTGTAATACCTAGTGCATCGGGTCCAATGAAAATCTTTTGTGACAACACTGGAGCCATAGCCTTGGCGAAGGAATCCAGGTTTCACAAGAGAACAAAGCACATCAAAAGACGCTTTAATTCCATCCGCGATCTAGTCAAGGAGGGAGACATAGAGATTTGCAAAATACATACGGATCTGAATGTTGCAGACCCGTTGACTAGGCCTCTTCCACGGGCAAAACATGATCAGCACTAGGACTCCATGGGTGTGAGGATCATCACTTTGTAATCTAGATTATTGACCCTAGTTCAAGTGGGAGACTGAAGGAAATATGCCCTAGAGGCAATAATAAAGATGTTATTTGTATTTCCTTATATCATGATAAATGTCTTTTATTCATGCTAGAATTGTATTAACCGGAAACTTAGTACATGTGTGGATACATAGACAAAACAGTATGTCCCTAGTATGCCTCTACTAGACTAGCTCATTGATCAAAGATGGTTATGTTTCCTAACCATAGACATGAGTTGTCATTTGATCAACGGGATCACATCATTAGGAGAATTATGTGATGGACAAGACCCATCCGTTAGCATAGCACTATGATCGTTTAGTTTTACTGCTATTGCTTTCTTCATGACTTATACATGTTCCTATGACTATGAGATTATGCAACTCCCGAATACCGTAGGAACACCTTGTGTGCTATCAAACGTCACAACGTAACTGGGTGATCATAAAGATGCTCTACAGGTGTCTCCGAAAGTATTCGTGGTGTTGGCATAGATCAAGATTAGGATTTGTCACTCCGAGTGTCGGAGAGGTATCTCTGGGCCCTCTCGGTAACACACATCACAATAAGCCTTGCAAGCAAAAGAATAATGAGTTAGTCACGAGATGATGTGTTACGGAACGAGTAAATAGACTTGCCAGTAACGAGATTGAACTAGGTATAGAGATACCGACGATCGAATCTCGGGCAAATAACATACCGTTTGACAAAAGGAGCAACGTATGTTGTTATGCGGTTCTGACCGATAAAAGATCTTCGTAGAATATGTAGAAGCCAATATGAACATCCAGGTTCCGCTATTGGTTATTGACCGGAGATGAGTCTCAGTCATGTCTACATAGTTCTCGAACCCGTAGGGTCCGCACGCTTAACGTTTGATGACGATGGGTATTATGAGTTTATGAGTATTGATGTACCGAAGGTAGTTCGGAGTCCCGGATGAGATCACGGACATGACGAGGAGTCTCGGAATGTCCGAGACATAAAGATTGATATATTGGACGGCTATATTCGGACACCGGAAGTATACCGGAAAAGTTTCGGATTTATCGGGAATGCCGGAGGGGGATGGTCCATAGTGGGCCTAAAGGGAAAGAGAGAGGCAGCCCATAGGGCTGGCCGGCGCCCCACCTAGGGTTCCTAGTTGGACTAGTATTGGGGGGGCGCCACCTCTCCTATTCCTTTCCCCCTTCTTCCTTTTGGTGAATCCTACTAGGAATAGGATTGCAATCCTATTCCTAGTAGGACTCCTTCCCTAGCCGCACCAGAAAGGGCCGGCCGGCCTCCCTCCCTTGCTCCTTTATTAACGTGGGCAGGGGGGCACCCAAAGACACACAAGTTGAATTGTTTTAGCCGTGTGCGGTGCCCCCCTCCGCAGAATCACACCTCGGTCATACCGTCGCGGAGCTTAGGCGAAGCCCTGCGCCGGTGAACACATCATATCCATCACCACGCCGTCGTGCTGACGAAACTCTCCCGTGAAGCTCAACTGGATCAAGAGCTCGTGGGACGTCATCAAGCTGAACGTGTGCTGAACGCGGAGGTGCCGTACGTTCGGTGCTTGATCGGTTGGATCGCGAAGAAGTTCGACAACATCAACCGCGTCACCTGACGCTTCCGCTCCCGGTCTACGAGGGTACGTAGACACACTCTTCCCTCTCGTTGCTATGCATCTGGTAGATAGATCTTGCGTGATCGTAGGAAAATTTTTAAATACTAAGTTCCCCAACAGCATGCATGTATGGTGAACCGCTATGTGACGAAGTTAGAGCATGAGGTATTTGTAGAGTACTAGAGTGTCATCCTTTGTGTGGAGGTCGGGGACGCGCGATGGTTAACTCCTACCAACCTCCCCCCTAGGAGCATGCGTTGATTGCTTTGTTTTGATGACTCGTAAATTTTTGCAATAAGTATATGAGTTCTTATGACTAATGTTGAGTCCATGGATATTACGCACTCTCACCCTTCCACCATTGCTAGCCTCTCTTGTACCGTGCAACTTTCGCCGGTACCATACACCCACTATATACCTTCCTAAAAACAACCACCATATATCTTCCTAAAATCAGCCACCATACCTACCTATCATGGCATTTCCGTAGCCATTCCGAGATATATTGCCATGCAACTTTCCATCGTTCCTTTCATATGACACGCTTCATATTGTCATATTGCCATGCATGATCATGTAGTTGACATCGTATTTGTGGCAAAGCCACCATGCATAATTTTCATACATGTCACTCTTGATTCATTGCACATCCCGGTACACCGCCGGAGGCATTCACATAGGGTCATACTTTGTTCTAGTATCGGGTTGTAATATCGAGTTGTGATTCAATGTAAGTGTGATGCTCATCATTATTAGAGCATTGTCCCATGTGAGGAAAGGCCGAACAAAAGAAAAGGCCCCTCCAAAAAAAGAGAAAAATAGAAAAGAAAAGAAAAGGGACAATTGCTACTATCTTTTTCCACACTTGTGCTTCAAAGTAGCACCATGTTCTTCATGATAGAGAGTCTCATGTTTAGTCACTTTCATATACTAGTGGGAATTTTAATTATAGAACTTGGCATGTATATTCCAAAGATGGGCTATCTTAAATGCCCTAGGTCTTCGTGGGCAAGCAAGTTGGATGCACACCCACTTAGTTTCTTTTGTTGAGATTTCATACATTTTTAGCTCTAGGTGCATCCGTTGCATGGCAATCCCTACTCACTCACATTGATATCAATTGATGGGCATCTCCATAGACCGTTGATACGCCTAGTCGATGTGAGACTATCTCCCTCCTTTTTGTCTTCTCGACAACCACCACTCTATTCCACCCATAATGCTATATCCATGGCTCACGCTCATGTATTGCGTGAAAGTTGAAAGGTTTGAAAAAATAGAGTATGAAAACAAGTGCTTGGCTGAAACCGGGGTTGTGCATGATATGAATATTTTGTGTGATGAAGAGAGAGCATAGCCAGACTATATGAATATTTTGAGAAGACATGATTGCTTTGTTAGTATGCTTGAAGTATTATTATTTCTTATGTCAATATAGACGTTTGTCTTGAATTTTTTGGATCTGAACATTAATGCCACAATTAAGAGAACTACATTGAGAACTACATTGAAAACTATGTTGGTTAGCATTCCACATCAAAAGTTATGTTTTCATCATTTACCTACTCGAGGACGAGCAGGAACTAAGCTTGGGGATGCTTGATACGTCTCCAACGTATCTATAATTTTTGATTATTCCATGCTATTATTTATGATGTTTTGGATGTTTAATGGGCTTTGTTATACACTTTTATATTATTTTCGGGACTAACCTATTAACCCAAAGGCCCAGTCCAGATTGTTGTGTTTTGCTATTTCAGGATTTTACAGAAAAGGAATATCAAACGGAGTCCAAATGGAATAAAACCTCCGGGAGAGATATTTTTGGAGCAAAATACTCACGGGAGACTTGAGAACCACGGAGTTGGGCACACGTGGCGTCCACGAGGGTGGGGGCATGCCCCCTGCCTCGTGGGCCCCATCCTTGGCCCCCTGTTCCCTCCAACCTCCTATATATATCTACGTACCCCGAAATTATCAGAACAACAGAGAAAACCCTAATTCCACCGCCGCAACCTTCTGTTCCCATGAGATCCCATCTTGGGGCCTGTTCCGGAGCTTCTCCGGAGGGGGGATATACCACGGAGTGCTTCTACATCATCATCATCGCCTCACCGTGAGTTGTGAGTAGTTTACCACAGACCTTCAGGTCCATAGCTAGTATCTAGATGGCTTCTTCTCTCTTTGGATCTCAATAGCAAGTTCTCCTCGGTCTTCGAGGAGATCTATTCGATGTAATCTCTTTTTGCGCTGTGTTTGTCGAGATCCGATGAATTGTGGGTTTATGATCAAGATTATCTATGAGGAATATTTGGTTCTTTTCTGAACTCTTTATGTATGATTATAATATCCTTGCAAGTCTCTTTGAATTATTGGTTTGGTTTGGCCTACTAGATCTATAGTTCTTGCAATGGGGGAAGTGCTTGGCTTTGGGTTCAATCTTGCGGTGTCCTTTCCCAGTGACAGTAGGGGCAACAAGGCACGTATTGTATTGTTGCCATCGAGGATAAACTGATGGGGTTTATATCATATTGTTTGAGTTTATCCCTCTACATCATGTCATCTTGCTTAAGGCGTTACTTTGTTCTTATGAACTTAATACTCTAGATGGATGCTGGATAGCGGTCGATGTGTGGAGTAATAGTAGTAGATGCAGAATCATTTCGGTCTACTTGTCTCGGACGTGATGCCTATATATAATGATCATGCCTAGATAGTCTCATAATTATTCACTTTTCTATCAATTGCTCGACGGTAATTTGTTTACCCACCGTAGAATACCGCTATCATGAGAGAAGCCACTAGAGAAAGCTATGGCCCCCGGGTCTATTCTCAACATATTAATCTACAATCTACTTTACTTTTCCGCTTTTACTTTTTGTTCTTATATCCAAAAATACTAAAAATATTAAACTATCAGATCTCACTTTCGTAAGTGACCGTAAAGGGATTGACAACGCCTTATCGCGTTGGCTGCGAAGTTCTTATTTGTTTGTGCAGGTGCGAGGTACTCGCGGATGGTCTCCTACTTGATTGATATCTTGGTTCTCAAAAACTGAGGGAAATACTTACGCTACTGTGCTGCAACACCCTTTTCTCTACGAGGGAATACAACACAAACTCGAGAAGTAGCAAGCTGCCAGGCTCAACTCGCCATCGGGCAACCCACCCCAAGCCGGCCCACCCAGCTGGATAACCTCCCCCTCACCCCCGCAAACCCAAGAGCCCAACCCCACTCCCCCACGATTCAAGCTCGCAATGGTTAACCATTACCCGCGTCCCCATAGGTAATTACTCTATTAGGGGATAGGGATGTGGCGGGTTTTTTTTGCCCACGGGGAAGCTGGTGGGTCAAATATATTACCCATCGCATAAGATGGGGATGGGGATGGGATAGCATTACCCATACCCGTTACCCACCTTACCCGTTAGTGCCTTACTTCTGGGCCCTAAAATTGGCAGACCTAGGTAATTCCTGATCATACCCACCTAAATTCCCACTAATCCCACCCCTTGGGCCCCAAAATCCCAAAGAAATCGCTAACGTAGCCACAACATATTGTTTATTGTGTTGAAACATTGTTTTTTCTACTTAAACGCTACTGGAGGCGATTGTTGATTGCATGTATGGGTTTCCCCATGGGGATGAAAAACCTGACGGGGATGGGGATGGGAAACATTTGTTCCCCATGGGCGGGTATTGTTTGGGAACGTAGTATTTTAAAATTTTCCTACGATCACGCAAGATCTTTCTACCAGATGTATAGCAACGAGAGGGAAGAGTGCGTCTACGTACCCTCGTAGACCGGAAGTGGAAGCGTCAAGTGACGCGGTTGATGTAGTCGAACTTCTTCGCGATTCAACCGATCAAGCACCGAACGTACGACACCTCCGCGTTCAGCACACGTTCAGCTTGATGACGCCCCACGAGCTCTTGATCCAGTTGAGCTTCACGGGAGAGTTTCGTCAGCACGACGGCGTGGTGACGGATATGATGTATTCACCGGCGCAGGGCTTCGCCTAAGCACCGCGACGGTATGACCGAGGTGTGTTTCTGTGGAGGGGGGCACCGCACACGGCTGGAACAATTCAACTTGTGTGTCTTTGGGTGCCCCCCTGCCCCCGTATATAAAGGAGCAAGGGGGGAGGCCGGCCGTCCCTTCTATGGTGCGGCTAGGAGTGCAATCCTACTAGGAATAGGATTGCAATCCTATTCCTAGTAGGAACTACCAAAGAAGGAAGAGAGGGAAAGGAAAAGAAGGAGAGGTGGCGCCCCCCAATCCTAGTCCAACTAGGAACCCTAGGTGGGGCGCCGGCCAGCCCCTATGGGCTGCCTCTCTCTTTTCCATAAGGCCCACTATGGACCATCCCCCTTCGTAGGGGGTTCCGGTAACCCCCTCCGGCAATCCCGTCAAATCCGAAACTTTTCCGGAACACTTCCGGTGTCCGAATATAGTCGTCCAATATATCAATCTTTATGTCTCGGACATTCCGAGACTCCTCGTCATGTCCGTGATCTCATCCGGGACTCTGAACTACCTTCGGTACATCAAAACTCATAAACTCATAATACCGATCGTCATCAAACGTTAAGCGTGCGGACCCTACGGGTTCGAGAACTATGTAGACATGACCGAGACTCATCTCCGGTCAAAAACCAATAGCGGAACCTGGATGTTCATATTGGCTCCTACATATTCTACGAAGATCTTTTATCGGTCAAAACCGCATAACAACATATGTTGTTCCTTTTGTCATCGGTATGTTACTTGCCCGAGATTCGATCGTCGGTATCTCCATACCTAGTTCAATCTCGTTACCGGCAAGTCTCTTTACTCGTTCCGTAACACATCATCTCGTGACTAACTCATTAGTCTTTTGCTTGCAAGGCTTATTGTGATGTGTGTTACCGAGAGGGCCCAGAGATACCTCTCCGACACTCGGAGTGACAAATCCTAATCTTGATCTATGCCAACACCACGAATACTTTCGGAGACACCTGTAGAGCATCTTTATGATCACCCAGTTATGTTGTGACGTTTGATAGCACACAAGGTGTTCCTACGGTATTCGGGAGTTGCATAATCTCATAGTCATAGGAACATGTATAAGTCATGAAGAAAGCAATAGCAGTAAAACTAAACGATCATAGTGCTATGCTAACGGATGGGTCTTGTCCATCACATCATTCTCCTAATGATGTGATCTCGTTGATCAAATGACAACCCATGTCTATGGCTAGGAAACATAACCATCTTTGATCAATGAGCTAGTCTAGTAGAGGCATACTAGGGACATACTGTTTTGTCTATGTATCCACACATGTACTAAGTTTCCGGTTAATACAATTCTAGCATGAATAAAAGACATTTATCATGATATAAGGAAATACAAATAACATCTTTATTATTGCCTCTAGGGCATATTTCCTTCAGTCTCCCACTTGAACTAGAGTCAATAATCTAGATTACAAAGTGATGATCCTCACACCCATGGAGTCCTGGTGCTGATCATGTTTTGCCCGTGGAAGAGGCTTAGTCAACGGGTCTGCAACATTCAGATTCGTATGTATTTTGCAAATCTCTATGTCTCCCTCCTTGACTAGATCGCGGATGGAATTGAAGCGACTTTTGATGTGCTTTGTTCTCTTGTGAAACCTGGATTCCTTTGCCAAGGCTATTGCTCCAGTGTTGTCACAAAAGATTTTCATTGGACCCGATGCACTAGGTATTACACCTAGATCGGATATGAACTCCTTCATCCAGACTCCTTCATTGCTGTTTCCGAAGCAGCTATGTATTCCGCTTCACACGTAGATCCCGCCACGACGCTCTGCTTGGAACTGCACCAACTGACAGCTCCACCGTTCAATAAAAATACATATCCGGTTTGTGACTTAGAGTCATCCGGATCAGTGTCAAAGCTAGAATCGACGTAACCGTTTACGACGAGCTCTTTGTCACCTCCATACACGAGAAACATATCCTTTGTCCTTTTCAGATACTTCAGGATGTTCTTGACCGCTGTCCAGTGATCCACTCCTGGATTACTTTGGTACCTCCCTGCTAGACTTATAGCAAGGCACACATCAGGTCTGGTACACAGCATTGCATACATGATAGATCCTATGGCTGAGGCATAGGTAATGACTTTCATTTTCTCTCTATCTTCTGCAATGGTCGGGCATTGAGTCTTACTCAATTTCATACCTTGTAATACAGGCAAGAACCCTTTCTTTGACTGATCCATTTTGAACTTCTTCAAAATCTTATCAAGGTATGTGCTTTGTGAAAGTCCAATTAAGCGTCTTCATCTATCTCTATAGATCTTGATGCCTAATATATAAGCAGCTTCACCGAGGTCTTTCATTGAAAAACTCTTATTCAAGTATCCTTTTATGCTATCCAGAAATTCTATATCATTTCCAATCAACAATATGTCATCCACATATAATATTAGAAATGCTACAGAGCTCCCACTCACTTTCTTGTAAATACAGGCTTCTCCAAAAGTCTGTATAAAACCATATGCTTTGATCACCTCATCAAAGCGTATATTCCAACTCCGAGATGCTTGCACCAGTCCATAGATGGATCGCTGGAGCTTGCATACTTTGTTAGCACCTTTTGGATCGACAAAACCTTCTGGTTGCATCATATACAACTCTTCTTTGAGATATCCATTCAGGAATGCAGTTTTGACATCCATTTGCCAGATTTCATAATCATAAAATGCGGCAATTGCTAACATGATTCGGACAGACTTAAGCATCGCTACAGGTGAGAAAGTCTCATCGTAGTAAACTCCTTGAACTTGTCGAAACCCTTTCGCAACAAGTCGAGCTTTGTAAACAGTAACATTACCGTCTGCGTCGGTCTTCCTCTTGAAGATCCATTTATTTTTGATGGCCTGCCGATCATCGGGCAAGTCAACCAAAGTCCACACTTTGTCCTCATACATGGATCCCATCTCAGATTTCATGGCCTCAAGCCATTTTGCGGAATCTGGGCTCATCATCGCTTCCTCATAGTTCGTAGGTTCATCATGGTCTAGTAACATGATTTCCAGAACTGGGTTGCCGTACCACTCTGGTGCGGAACGTACTCTGGTTGATCTACGACGTTCAGCAGAAACTTGATCCGAAGTTTCATGATCATCATCATTAACTTCCTCACTGATTGGTGTAGGAATCACTGGAACAATTTTCTGTGATGTACTACTTTCCAATCCGGGAGAAGGTACAATTACCTCATCAAGTTCTACTTTCCTCCCACTCACTTCTTTCGAGAGAAACTCCTTCTCTAGAAAGGATCCATTCTTAGCAACGAATATCTTGCCTTCGGATCTGTGATAGAAGGTGTACCCAACAGTCTCTTTTGGGTATCCTATGAAGACACATTTCTCCGACTTGGGTTCGAGCTTATCAGGTTGAAGCTTTTTCACATAAGCATCGCAGCCCCAAACTTTAAGAAACTACAACTTTGGTTTCTTGCCAAACCATAGTTCATAAGGTGTCGTATCAACGGATTTAGATGGTGCCCTATTTAACGTGAATGCAGCTGTCTCTAAAGTATAACCCCAAAATGATAGTGGTAAATCGGTAAGAGACATCATAGATCGTACCATATCCAATAAAGTACGGTTACGACGTTCAGATACACCATTACGCTGTGGTGTTCCGGGTGGCGTCAGTTGTGAAACTATTCCACATTGTTTCAAATGAAGACCAAACTCGTAACTCAAATATTCTCCTCCACGATCAGATCGTAGAAACTTTATTTTCTTGTTACGATGATTCTCTACTTCACTCTGAAATTCTTTGAACTTTTCAAATGTTTCAGACTTGTGCTTCATTAAGTAGATATACCCATATCTGCTCAAATCATCAGTGAAGGTCAGAAAATAACGATACCCGCCGCGAGCTTCAACACTCATTGGCCCACACACATCGGTATGTATGATTTCCAACAAATCTGTTGCTCGCTCCATAGTTCCGGAGAACGGAGTTTTAGTCATCTTGCCCATGAGGCATGGTTCGCAAGCACCAATTGATTCATAATCAAGTTATTCCTAAAGTCCATCACTATGGAGTTTCTTCATGCGTTTTACACCAATATGACCTAAACGGCAATGCCACAAATAAGTTGCACTATCATTATTAACCTTGCATCTTTTGGTTTCAATATTATGAATATGTGTATCACTACAATCGAGATCCAATAAAAATAGACCACTCTTCAAGGGTGCATGACCATAAAAGATATTATTCATAAAAATAGAACAACCATTATTCTCTGATTTGAATGAATAACCGTCTCGCAACAAACAAGATCCAGATATAATGTTCATGCTCAACGCTGGCACCAAATAACAATTATTTAGGTCTAATACTAATCCCGAAGGTAGATGTAGAGGTAGCGTGCCGACGGCGATCACATCGACTTTGGAACCGTTTCCCACGCGCATCGTCACCTCGTCCTTAGCCAATCTTCATTTAATCCGTAGTCCCTGTTTCGAGTTACAAATATTAGCAACCGAACCGGTATCAAATACTCAGGTACTACCACGAGCATTAGTAAGGTACACATCAATAACATGTATATCACATATACCTTTGTTCACCTTGCCATCCTTCTTATCCGCCAAATACTTGGGGCAGTTCCGCTTCCAGTGTCCAGTCCCCTTGCAGTAGAAGCACTCAGTTTCAGGCTTGGCTCCAGACTTGGGTTTCTTCGTGGGAGTAGCAACTGTCTTGCTATTCTTCTTGAAGTTCCCCTTCTTTCCCTTGCCCTTTTTCTTGAAACTAGTGGTCTTGTTAACCATCAACACTTGATGCTCCTTCTTGATTTCTACCTCCGCAGCCTTGAGCATAGCGAAGAGCTCGGGAATTGTCTTTTGCATCCCTTGCATATTATAGTTCATCACAAAGCCTTTATAGCTTGGTGGCAGTGATTGAAGAACTCTATCAATAACACTATCCTCGTCAACTTTGCAACCAAGTTGAGTCATATGATTGTAGTACCCAGACATTCTGAGCAAGTGTTCACTGATAGAACTATTCTCCTCCATCTTGCAGCTGTAGAACTTATTGGAAATCTCATATTTCTCAATTCGGGCATTTGCTTGAAATATTAACTTCAACTCCTGGAACATCTCATATGGTCCATGACGTTCAAAACGTCGTTGAAGTCCCGGTTCTAAGCCGTAAAGCATGGCACACTGAACTATCGTGTAGTCATCAGACCGCGACTGCCAGACGTTCAAAGCGTCTACATTAGCGGGAGGGGGCTTGTCACCTAGCGGTGCTTCAAGGACATAATTCTTCTGTGCAGCAATGAGGATAATCCTCAAGTTACGGACCCAGTCCGTGTAATTGCTACCATCATCTTTCAACTTAGCTTTCTCTAGGAATGCATTAAAATTGAAAGGAACGGTAGCACGGGCCATTGATCTACAACAACATAGATATGCAAAAACTATCAGGACTAAGTTCTTGATAAGTTAAAGTTCAATTTAATCATATTAATTAAAGAACTCCCACTTAGATAGACATCCCTCCGGTCATCTAAATGATCACGTGATCCAAATCAACTAAACCATGTCCGATCATCACGTGAGATGGAGTAGTTTCAATGGTGAACATCTTATGTTGATCATATCTACTATATGATTCACGCTCGACCTTTCGGTCTCCAGTGTTCCGAGGCCATATCTGCATATGCTAGGCTCATCAAGTTTAACCCGAGTATTCTGCGTGTGCAAAACTGGCTTACACCCGTTGTATTTGAACGTAGAGCTTATCACACCCGACCATCACGTGGTGTCTCGGCACGACGAACTTTCGCAACGGTGCATACTCAGGGAGAACACTTATACCTTGAAATTTAGTAAGGGATCATCTTATAATGCTACCGTCGTTGTAAGAAAAATAAGAAGCATAATAAGATAAACATCACATGCAATCAAAATATGTGACATGATATGGCCATCATCATCTTGTGCTTTTGATCTCCATCTCCAAAGCACCGTCATGATCACCTTCGTCACCGGCGCGACACCTTGATCTCCATCGTAGCATCGTTGTTGTCTCGCCAACTATTGCTTCTACGACTATCGCTACCGCTTAGTGATAAAGTAAAGCAATTACATGGCGATTGCATTTCATACAATAAAGCGACAACCTTATGGCTCCTGCCAGTTGCCGATAACATTACAAAACATGATCATCTCATACAAAACTGTATAACTCATCATGTCTTGACCATATCACATCACAACATGCCCTGCAAAAACAAGTTAGACGTCCTCTACTTTGTTGTTGCAAGTTTTACGTGGCTGCTACGGGCTTAGCAAGAACCGTTCTTACCTACGCATACAAAACCACAACGATGTTTCGTCAAGTATGTGCTGTTTTAACCTTCACAAGGACCGGGCGTAGCCACACTTGATTCAGCTAAAGTGAGAGAGACAGACACCCGCCAGTCACCTTTAAGAAACGAGTGCTCGTAACGGTGAAACCAGTCTCGCGTAAGCGTACGCGTAATGTCGGTCCGGGCCGCTTCATCTCACAATACCGCCGAAGCAAAGTATGACATGCTGATAAGCAGTATGACTAGTATCGCCCACAACTCATTGTGTTCTACTCATGCATATCATCTACGCATAGACCTGGCTCATGATGCCACTGTTGGGGAACGTAGTATTTTAAAATTTTCCTACGATCACGCAAGATCTATCTACCAGATGTATAGCAACGAGAGGGAAGAGTGCGTCTACGTACCCTCGTAGACCGGAAGCGGAAGCGTCAAGTGACGCGGTTGATGTAGTCGAACTTCTTCGCGATTCAATCGATCAAGCACCGAACGTACGACACCTCCGCGTTCAGCACACGTTCAACTTGATGACGTCCCACGAGCTCTTGATCCAGTTGAGCTTCACGGGAGAGTTTCGTCAGCACTACGGCGTGGTGACGGATATGATGTATTCACCGGCGCAGGGCTTCGCCTAAGCACCGTGATGGTATGACCGAGGTGTGTTTCTGTGGAGGGGGGCACCGCACACGGCTGGAACAATTCAACTTGTGTGTATTTGGGTGCCCCCCTGCCCCCGTATATAAAGGATCAAGGGGGAGGCCGGCCGGCCATTCTATGGTGCGGCCAGGAGTGCAATCCTACTAGGAATAGGATTGCAATCCTATTCCTAGTAGGAACTACCAAAGAAGGAAGAGAGGGAAAGGAAAAGAAGGAGAGGTGGCGCCCCCCAATCCTAGTCCAACTAGGAACCCTAGGTGGGGCGCCGGCCAGCCCCTATGGGCTGCCTCTCTCTTTTCCATAAGGCCCACTATGGACCATCCCCCTTCGTAGGGGGTTCCGGTAACCCCCTCCGGCAATCCCGTTAAATTCGAAACTTTTCCGGAACACTTCCGGTGTCCGAATATAGTCGTCCAATATATCAATCTTTATGTCTCGGACATTCCGAGACTCCTCGTCATGTCCGTGATCTCATCCGGGACTCCGAACTACCTTCGGTGCATCAAAACTCATAAACTCATAATACCGATCGTCATCAAACGTTAAGCGTGCGGACCCTACGGGTTCGAGAACTATGTAGACATGACCGAGACTCATCTCCGGTCAATAACCAATAGCGGAACCTGGATGTTCATATTGGCTCCTACATATTCTACGAAGATCTTTTATCGGTCAAAACCGCATAACAACATACGTTGTTCCTTTTGTCATCGGTATGTTACTTGCCCGAGATTCGATCGTCGGTATCTCCATACCTAGTTCAATCTCGTTACCGGCAAGTCTCTTTACTCGTTCCGTAACACATCATCTCGTGACTAACTCATTAGTCTTTTGCTTGCAAGGCTTATTGTGATGTGTGTTACCGAGAGGGCCCAGAGATACCTCTCCGACACTCGGAGTGACAAATCCTAATCTTGATCTATGCCAACACCACGAATACTTTCGGAGACACCTGTAGAGCATCTTTATGATCACCCAGTTATGTTGTGACGTTTGATAGCACACAAGGTGTTCCTACGGTATTCGGGAGTTGCATAATCTCATAGTCATAGGAACATGTATAAGTCATGAAGAAAGCAATAGCAGTAAAACTAAACGATCATAGTGCTATGCTAACGGATGGGTCTTGTCCATCACATCATTCTCCTAATGATGTGATCTCGTTGATCAAATGACAACCCATGTCTATGGCTAGGAAACATAACCATCTTTGATCAATGAGCTAGTCTAGTAGAGGCATACTAGGGACATACTGTTTTGTCTATGTATCCACACATGTACTAAGTTTCCGGTTAATACAATTCTAGCATGAATAAAAGACATTTATCATGATATAAGGAAATACAAATAACATCTTTATTATTGCCTCTAGGGCCTATTTCCTTCAGGTATGGGGACGGGGATGGGCATGGGGTGACTCTCGCGGGGACGGGGATGGGAGTCCAATACCCGCCTGGGTAATCCCCATTGCCAGCTTGACCCACGATCCCCCACTCCCTCATCTCTCCTCCCCTCCCCCGATCCAAATCTGGATCCGGACGAGACCGCGTCAATGGCTTTGCCTCAACGCCCTAACGCCGCTCGTCGGTGCCACCTCGTCGGAGCCCCTTCGCCACCTGCCGTCATCGACCCCCGCCGCCACATGAGGACCCGAAGCTGCCTGATGCTGCCCCGCCGTCGCCGCGTCCCCGTCCTCATCCCCACTGGAGTGGGCCCGTCTCCGCCGTCGATCTGCCTCGCCGGACCACACCGAGCCCGCTGCCCTCCCCGACCGGCCGCTGTGAGCCGCCGCCTCCCTTCGTCCCTCTCTGCTTCTACAGTCCCTGTCGGTCCGACCATGGACACCTCGCGCCGTTCAAACGCTGGAAGCGCCCGCGCACCGCACACACGTGCCCAGCTCCGCGCTCACCGCAGTCCCTGTGCTCCACCGCGCACCGTTGTCGCTGCCCATGTGTCGCCCGCACGCGCACGCACCACATCGCCGCCACCGGCACACGCTCGCCGGCGCCCGTAGCCCCCGCTCGCGCGCTGCTCCGTGACCGCTCATGCCCGTCGCTGCACCGCCGCCGCAGCCTCTCCTACTGCCCTGCTTCGCTCCACCCACGCCGCAGCCCGCTCGCCCCGTCCGGCTCCCCCGCCCCGCCGCCTCGCCAAGGCCCCGCACCTCGCCGCGGGGCCCCTCCCAACGCTGGCCACTCCTGGCCCGCCTCTGGCCATCCAGCGCCTGTCGCGGCCCTCCCCGTCGCCCCTAGCCACCGCAGCCGCAAGCTGCCGCTCCCGCCCCACTCCGCCGCAGTCGCTCGCCGCGCCGCACCTGCGCCCCCCGTTAATGCGGCGCCCGTTAAACCGCTACCCGTTAGCCCCAGGGCCCTATGACATGTGGGCCCAGCCCTTTTTAAAAGAAAAGAGTTAAAAATAATGATTAATTGATTGATTAATTAACTTAATTAACCTGATTAATTAGATTAGTTAATTTAAAACAATAGTTAGTTAGACCAGTCTATGACAGTGGGCCCCACTGCCCTGTTTGACCAAGTCAACAATGTTGACTGCTGACATCACGCTGACTCAATAATTGCCTTTTCTAATTAATTTAAATCTATTAATTCCAAAATATTCTAAAAACTTTAGAAATTAATATAAAATAAACCGTAACTTGGATGAAAAAGTTGTATACATGAAACTTGCTCAGAACGATGAGACGAATTCGAATAAGCTGTCCGTTCGTTCGCCACACGTCCCTAGCATAGCAAACATGCAACTTTCCCCCTCCGAATCGCCTGTCCGAAAATGCCTAATTCCGGGAAAACATTCCCGGATGTTGTCCCCCTTCGCCGGTATCGTGTAGCACTACGTTAGAACATCCGTGGCACCACTTACCATCTTTCTTGCACTTGTTCGCTATGTATTTATTGTTTCTTCCCCCTCTGCTCTCCGGTAGACTCCAAAACCGACGCTGCTATCGGGTACGACTACGCCTTTGACGACCAGACCCTTTTCAGCGGAGCTTCCAGGCAAGCCCCCCCTTTGATCATCCCGATATCGCCCATTCCGTTCTCTCTCATGCTTGCATTAGATTTTGCTACTGTTATTGGTTGATCCTATTCTGATGCATAGCTTGCTTTTATACCTGCTATTGTTACCTACCTTCTTATGCTAAACTGCTTAGTATAGGTTGGTTTGTGATCCATCAGTGACCCCACCTTGTCCTTGTTGCCCCTGCTTTATCATCGATGACCCGAGCAACATGATCGACGACCAGAGCCCGACGCCTCACATCACATCACACACCCTTTGTTGCTCGACTCTGCAGAGATACTATCGAGTGCCGAGGGTGAGACCTCGTAACGCACTCCTGGTGATAACTCTAGTGTAGCTATTCGGTCGTGGTCATCGAGGGTGATTCCTCTTTCACCATTCCCGATATGACTCTGTCATGCAACACTGCTACCTCTTGAGCTTGCGTTGTATTCCCTCAAAGAGGAAAGGGAGATGCAGCACAGTAGCGTAAGTATTTCCCTTAGTTTTTGAGAACAAAGGTATCGATCCAGTAGGAGACCACGCGCGAGTCCCTCGCAACTGCACAAACAAATAAGAACTTCGCAACCAACGCGATAAGGGGTTGTCAATCCCTTTAAGGTCACTTACTAGAGTGAGATCTGATAGAGATGATAATTATATTTTTGGTATTTTTGGTTTAATAAAATAACAAATAAAAGCGGTAAAGTAAAGTAGATGTAGATTGATATGTTGAGAATAGACCCAGGGGCCATAGTTTTCTCTAGTGGCTTCTCTCATGATAGCGATATTCTACGGCGGGTAAACAAATTACTGTCGAGCAATTGATAGAAAAGCGAATAATTATGAGACTATCTAGGCATGATCATTGTATATAGGCATCACGTCCGAGACAAGTAGACCGACTCCTGCCTGCATCTACTACTATTACACCACACATCGACCGCTATCCAGCATGCATCTTGTGTATTGAGTTCATACGAACAGAGTAACGCGTTAAGAAAGACGACATGATGTAGAGGGATAAACTCAAGGAATATGATGTAAACCCCATCTTTTTATCCTCGATGGCAACAATACAATACGTGCCTTGCTGCCCCTACTGTCACTGGGAAAGGACACTGCAAGATTGAACCTAAAGCCAAGCACTTCTCGCATTGCAAGAACCATAGATCTAGTAGGCCAAACCAAACCAATAATTCGAAGAGACTTGCAAGGATATTATAAGCACACATCAAAAGTTCAGAGAAGAACCAAATATCTTTCATAGATAACCTTGATCATAAACTCACAATTCACTGGATCTCGACAAACACACCGCAAAATAGATTACATCGAATAGATCTCCTCGAAGACCGAGGAGAACTTTGTATTGAGATCTAGAGAGAGAGAGAGGGAAGAAACCATCTAGATACTAGCTATGGACCTGAAGGTCTGTGGTAAACTACTCACAACTCATGGTGAGGGCGATGATGATGATGATGAAGGCCTCCGTGATGGATCCCCCTCCCGGAACAGGCTCCAAGATGGGATCTCCACGGGAACAGAAGCTACGACGGTGGAATTAGGGTTTTCTCTCTGTGTATGGAGTTTCTGGGGTCCGTGGATATATATAGGAAGAAGGAGGGCACCGGGGGCCACACGGGGCAGCCTCGAGGCAGGGGGCGCGCCCAGGGAAGGGGGGCGCGCCCCCCACCATCGAGGGAAGCCCTTCTGTCCCCTGACTTGGTCTTGAAGTTTCCCATGCGAGATTTTCTCAAAAAATATCTCTCGCGAAGGTTTCATTCCGTTCGGACTCCGTTTGATATTCTTTTTCTGCAAAACCCTGAAATAGGTAAAAAAAACAACTATCTGAACTGGGCCATTGGGTTAGTAGGTTAGTCCCAAATATGATATAAAAGTGAATGATAAAGCCGATTAAACATCCAAGATTTCATAAATAATAGCATGGAACAATAAAAAATTATAGATACGTTGGAGACGTATCAAGCATCCCCAAGCTTAATTACTGCTCGTCCTCGAGTAGGTAAATGATAAAAAAACAATTTTTGATGTGGAATGCTAACCAATATAATTTTTCAATGTAATTCTCTTAATTGTGGCATGAATGTTCAGATCTGAAAGATTCAAGATAAAAGTCTATATTGACATAAGAAATAACAATACTAACAAAGCAATCATGTCTTCTCAAAATACCATGCCTAAAGAAAGTTATTCCTACAAAATCATATAGTCTGGCTATGCTCCCTCTTCATCACACAAAATATTCATATCATGCACAACCCCGATTTCATCCAAGCTTTTGTTTTCATACTCAATCTTTTCAAACCTTTCAACTTTCAAGCAATACAAGAGCGTGAGCCGTGGATATAGCACTATGGGTGGAATAGAGGTGGTTGTGGAGAAGACAAAAAGGAGGGAGATAGTCTCACATCGACTAGGCATATCAATGGGCTATGGAGATGCCCATCAATAGATATCAATTTGAGTGAGTAGGGATTGCCATGCAACGGATGCACTAGAGCTAAATATGAATGAATGCTCAATCAAAGAAACTAGTGGGTGTGCATCCAACTTGCTTGCTCACGAAGACCTAGGGCATTTGAGGAAGCACATCGTTGGAATATACAAGCCAAGTTCTATAATGAAAAATTCCCACTAGCATATGAAAGTGACTAAGCATGAGACTCTCTGCAATGAAGAACATGGTGCTACTTTGAAGCACAAGTGTGGAGAAATATAGTAGCAATTGTCCCTTCTCTCTTTTCTCTATGTTTTTTAGGGGCTTTCTCTCCTTTTTTTATTAGCCCCTCTCTATTTTTTTTGGGCCATCTCTTTTTTGATTGGCCTTTCCTCACATGGGACAATGCTCTAATAATGATGATCATCACACTTTTTGTTACAACTCGAAGTTACAACTCGATACTACAACAAGTATGACTCTACATGAATGGCTCCGACGGTGTACCGGTATATGCAATGAATCAAGAGTGACATATATGAGAAATTATGCATGGTGGCTTTACCAATACTACGATGTCAACTACATGATCATGCATGGCACTATGACAATATGATGCGTGTCATATAAACGGAACGATGGAAAGTTACATGGCAATATATCTCGGAATGGTTATGGAAATGCCATGATAGGTAGGTATGGTGGCTGTTTGGAGGAACAATATGGTGGTTGTTTTGAGGAAGGATATATAGTGGGTTTATGGCACCAGCGAGAGTTGCGCGGTACAAGAGAGGCTAGCAATGGTGGAAGGGTGAGAGTGTGTATAATCCATGGACTCAACATTAGTCATAAAGAACTCATATAGTTATTGCAAAAATCTACGAGTCATCAAAACAAAGAAATCAACGCATGATCCTAGGGGGGAGGTTGGTAGGAGTTAACCATCGCGCGCCCCCGACCTCCACGCAAAGGTTGGCACTCTACAAATACCTCATGCTCTAACTTCGTCACATAGCGGTTCACCATACGTGCATGATACGGGAATCACTAACCTTAACACAAGTATTTCTCAATTTCACAATAACTCCGCTAGCATGATTCTAATATCACTATCCTCATGTCTCAAAATAATTATCAAGCATTCAACATCTCTTTCTATTCAATGCACTTGGTGTGAATTTTTTACTACATTGGCATTGGATGTTTATCATGTGAAGACTAGTTTCTTTAGCCTAAACACTTTACCATGATGTTCTAATAGACTTTCAAATAGATCTAAGTGAGGCATGAGAGTTCAACAATTTCTACAAAATATTACCACCACCATGCTCTAAAAGATATAAGTGAAGCGCTAGAGCAAAAACTATTCAACTCAAAAGATATAAGTGAAGCACATAGAGTGTTCTAATAATTTCTAGGCCATATTTGACTCTCTCATATAGGTGTGTCCAGCAAGGATGATTGTGGCAAACTAACAAGCGAAGACTCAAACTATAGAAGACGCTCCAAGCAAAACACATATCATGTTGCGAATAAAAATATAGCTCCAAGTATAGTTACCGATGGATGAAGACGAAAGAGGGGATGCCTTCCCGGGGCATCCCCAAGCTTAGGCTTTTGATTATCTTGAATTTAATTGGGGTGCCATGGGCATCCCCAAGCTTAGGACTTTGCTACTCCTTGTTCCATAGAACGTCAAAGCAATATTCAAAACTTGAAAACTTCACAACACAAAACTTACACAAAAGTTCTCGTGAGCTACGTTAGTATGAGAAAGCAAAGCACTACTCAAAGGTACAACAATGAATTAATTATTTGTTTATATTGGTGTTAAATCTACTGTACTCCAACTTCTCTATGGTTCATATCCTCCAATATTACTTATAGATGCATCGGAATAAGCAAACAACACACGAAAAACAGAATCTGCCAAAGACAGAACAGTCTGTAGTAATCTGCAGGGTTCGCCTACTTCTGGAACTCCAAAAAATTCAAACTAAATTGGTAAATTTGCGAAATTTGTCTACCAATCATCAGCAAAAAGAATCAACTAAACAGCACGCTCCAGTAAAACCCACAACTACTTTAGCGAGCGCTAACGATTCTGTTTTTCACAGCAAGATCATATAAACTTCACACAAGTCTTCCCAAATGTTCTAGTTGGCACAAACACTAAACAAAACATGAAACCACATCTAATCATAGGCTAGATGCAATATTTATTCCCTAACAGCAACAATAACAAAAAAACAAAAAAATGGGTTGCCTCCCAACAAGCGCTATCGTTTTACACCCCTAGCTAGGCACGATACAAGATAGATCTAGGTATTGCCATCTTTGGAAGGCAATCGATAAGTGGCTCTCATGATAGATTCATATGGTAATTTGATTTTCTTTCTAGGAAAGTGTTCCATGCCTTTCCTTAAGGGAAATTGGAATCTAATATTTCCTTCATGCATATCAATAATTGCACCAATCGTTCTAAGGAAAGGCCTACCAAGAATAATAGGACATGAAGGATTGCAATCTATATCAAGAACAAGCCTATTCCACGGGGTTATGCCAATATAAAAATTGCGAAGAAGCACAGAAATGGAAAGCTTCTGGTTAGATCTATTTTGAGCATTGCAAATTCTATACCAAGCATCTTTTAAGTTTTCTTCCTCCCTTTGTTTAAAGTTGAGGACTTCACTCTCGGGAGTGGTGACAATGATAGGTGTGCTAGACATGATGACAAGCAAGCAAGCAACACACAAGCGAACAAGAAGCAAGCGAACGATAAACAAACGGAGGAAGAAGGGCAAATAAGACGGCAAGGGTGAAGTGGGGGATAGGAAAACGAGAGGCAAATAAATGTAATGCGAACGATAAGGGTTTGTGATAGGTACTTGGTATATGAATTTTGCGTAAGCCTCCCCGGCAACGGCGCCAGAAATTCTTCTTGCTACCTCTTGATCTTGCGTTGTATTCCCTCGAAGAGGAAAGGGAGATGCAGCACAGTAGCGTAAGTATTTCCCTTAGTTTTTGAGAATCAAGGTATCAATCCAGTAGGAGACCATGCGCGATTCCCTCGCACCTGCACAAACAAATAAGAACTTCGCAGCCAACGCGATCAGGGGTTGTCAATCCCTTTATGGTCACTTATGAGAGTGAGATATGATAGAGATGATAATTATATTTTGGTACTTTTGGTTTAATAAAACAACAAATAAAAGCGGTAAAGTAAAGTAGATGTAGATTGATATGTTGAGAATAGACTGAGGGCATAGTTTTCTCTAGTGGCTTCTCTCATGATAGCGATATTCTACGGCGGGTAAACAAATTACTATCGAGCAATTGATAGAAAAGCGAATAATTATGAGACTATCTAGGCATGATCATTGTATATAGGCATCACGTCCGAGACAATTAGACCGACTCCTGCCTGCATCTACTACTATTACTCCACACATCGACCGCTATCCAGCATGCATCTAGTGTATTGAGTTCATACGAACAGAGTAATGCCTTAAGCAAGATGACATGATGTAGAGGGATAAACTCAAGCAATATGACATAAACCCCATCTTTTTATCCTCGATGGCAACAATACAACACGTGCCTTGCCGCCCCTACTGTCACTGGGAAAGGACACTGCAAGATTGAACCCAAAGCCAAGCACTTCTCCCATTGCAAGAACTATAGATCTAGTAGGCAAAACAAAACCAATAATTCTAAGAGACTTGCAAGGATATTATAATCATACATAAAGAGTTCAGAGAAGAACCAAATATTTCTCATAGATAATCTTGATCATAAACCCACAATTCATCGGATCTCGACAAACACACTGCAAAAAGATATTACATCGAATAGATCTCCTCGAAGACAGAGGAGAACTTTGTATTGAGATCCAAAGAGAGAGAAGAAGCCATCTAGATACTAGCTATGGACCCGAAGGTCTGTGGTAAACTACTCACAACTCATGGTGAGGGCGATGATGATGATGATGATGATGAAGGCATCCGTGATGGATCCCCCTCCCGGAATAGGCTCCAAGATGGGATCTCCACGGGAACAGAAGCTACGGCGGTGGAATTAGGGTTTTCTCTCTGTGTATGGAGTTTCCGGGGTCCGTGGATATATATAGGAAGAAAGAGGGCACCGGGGGCCACACGGGGCAGCCTCGAGGCAGGGGCGCGCCCTGGGAAGGGGGGCGCGCCCCCACCCTCGAGGGCAGCCCTTCTGTCCCCTGACTTGGTCCTGAAGTTTCCCGTGCGTGATTTTCTCCAAAAATATCTATGGCGAAGGTTTCATTCCGTTTGGACTCCGTTTGATATTCTTTTTGTGCAAAGCCCTGAAATAGGCAAAAAACAGCAATCTGGACTGGGCCTTTGGATTAGTAGGTTAGTCACAAAAATGATATAAAAGTGAATGATAGAGCCCATTAAACATCCAAGACTTCATAAATAATAGCATGAAACAATCAAAAATTATAGATACGTTGAAGACGTATCAAACACCTCAAGAGTAAACCTCAAGGGTGATTCCTCATACGTTCACCTTGATGATTACATCGAGTGGAATCCACCGAGGGTGTTTCCTCGGGGTTTTCCCCTTGGTGTTTGGACACACTTTTACCTTGACTTTACTTGAGACCATTGTTGAAGTCGGGTCGGCCTTGAGAGGTACCTGCAAGTTGATGTGAAAGTCAGGCGGGCCCGTTGAGCACCCGCAAGTTAATTACGAGGCACGACCGGGCAGGCGGGCCGCCCCGGAGTGGGCTGGGCTAGCCCTTGCCGTATTTCCTCGAGACGAGGCGACGGGGTCACATTATCGTGAGTATCTGCTCGTTTTCGCGAGCTCCTAATACACTATTGGTTTGGGTATTTGTTCTGAATAGGCCTGTGGCCTTTACGCACTAACCCCCACGCGGGAATAGTTATGGGCCTCGGGGTCGTGGTATCAGCCGAAGCTTTGTCAGACATCCAGTTCAGCATTACGGTATGGTTGGGCCGGCGCCACCCAGTATAGAGGTGGTGCCTGGTCCGCCCTGCTAACAACGACCCGGAGTGCAACGGGCGATGGCCCATGACCCCGGAGTGCTTAGGATGTAGGCTGGCGGGGACCTCTCTGCTGGGCCTAGGTAGGGTTGCGACGTGTTGATCTTCCGAGGCCGGGCATTGACCCAGAAAAGTGTGTCCGGCCAAAGATGATCAAGCGTGAGGATAACGTTGTGCACCCCTGGAGGGAAGTTATCTATTCGAATAGCCTTGTCCACGGTAATGGACGTCTAGTCTTATATCCTGATCTATTATAAGTACGAATGGATACTTAAGATATGTGCTGGTTATTGATACAACATGCTTAATTAAAATGCTATTCTATACTCCATTCCTCTGTTGCAAGATGGTGGTTTGCAGAAGATTCTAGTCTTCGATAGGCTAGGCCTTTCCCTCTATTCTGGCATTCTGCGGTTCAGTCCACATATACAACTCATTCCTTTGATACTGATGCATAATTAGTATAGATCTGATGCTTGCGAGTACTTTGGATGAGTACTCACGGTTGCTTTGCTCCCCCTTTCCCCCCTTCCTTCTTCTTTCTGGTTGTTGCAACCAGATGGCGGATCCCAGGAGCGAGATGTCATCGCCGACTACTACTACTACCCCGACGGCGTCTACTACTACGAGAAGACCGCCGACGACCAGGAGTAGTTAGGAGGTCCCAGGCAGGAGGCCTTGCCTTTTCGATCCTTGATGTTTGTGCTAGCCATCTTAAGGCAAAACTTGTTTAACTTATGTTTGTACTCAGATATTGTTGCTTCCGCTAACTCTGTTGCTTTCGAGCTTTTGTATTCGAGCCCTCGAGGCCCCTAGCTTGTAATATGAAGCTTGTATTATTTTAATTTGTGTCTAGAGTTGTGTTGTGATATCTTCCCGTGAGTCCCTCATCTTGGTCGTACACAGTTGCGTGCATGATTAGTGTACGGTCAAATCGGGGCCGTCACAAGTTGGTATCAGGGCCAACTGCCTGTAGGAACCCCCATTTCCAACTCCTTGGCCAAAGTTGAGTCTAGTCTTTGAAAAATTGTTTTACTAACTTGGCTATGTGGCTTATGAGCCTACGTCACCAATTGGGTGGTATTACGATCTTCGATTCCTTGTCTATACTCTGGGATTCTGATATCTCTTCTCTTCAGGTTAAATGATTTTGTTAACTCTAACTCTAGGCTTTCGTAAATACTTTCTCCCGGAGATCCCCTTTATTCCAGATGAAGGCCTGCTTCACCCGAAGATTCCGAAGAAGATACCCTTCAGTATTTTCTCGAGACTTTTTGTGCTCGTCGCTTGTGCACTTCCCTACCTCCGAAATATCCTTACAGATAACTTTTGACACTCGTCGTTCATACAATCATTCCCGGTTGCTCTTGTTATTACAAGCTACATCGAATTATTCTCCGACCTGTGAGAATCCCCTGCGTCACTGCCTTGCGATTCTTTGCCACATGAATACATCTTCGGATAATTCCTCACACTTATCGAGAATTTGTTCATTCCTAGTTGATCAAGTGATTCACCAGATACTTTGAAGTACTACAAATCTTCCGATAATCCTCTCCAACTATTGCTCTGCAAATACTATCTACTTGCATTATGGTTACTTCCATATGTCTAGCAATGCTCATTAGCGTCCTTTGTCATCATAATTCCGAGCATTTGATTCTATATGTTTGTGAATGCTCGCATTCATCAATAACAATTAGAATTCTTCCCTTCGGCTCAGACGTCACCCCGGACATGAGCCGGGGATTGACAAATCAAATCTTGATTGATTGTCGATCTATGTCTATTCAACTTACTTGTCTTTGATCAGAGCCTCTGCTTCTGATCCCCCGATTTGGGAATCGAAATTCTCTTACATTTGAGCTTTGAATTTGTCTATTGCTTCTATAATCTCATCTCCTTGCATTCTTTCTTATTCTGGTCGAGTATCATTGCTCACATCAGATTCTGGTCTCCTTGCATTCTTTCTTATTCTAGCATTTGAGCTTTGAATTTGTCTATTGCTTCTATAATCTCATCTCCTTGCATTCTTTCTTATTCTGGTCGAGTATCATTGCTCACAAATACTATCTACTTGCATTATGGTTACTTCCATATGTCTAGCAATGCTCATTAGCGTCCTTTGTCATCATAATTCCGAGCATTTGATTCTATATGTTTGTGAATGCTCGCATTCATCAATAACAATTAGAATTCTTCCCTTCGGCTCAGACGTCACCCCGGACATGAGCCGGGGATTGACAAATCAAATCTTGATTGATTGTCGATCTATGTCTATTCAACTTACTTGTCTTTGATCAGAGCCTCTGCTTCTGATCCCCCGATTTGGGAATCGAAATTCTCTTACATTTGAGCTTTGAATTTGTCTATTGCTTCTATAATCTCATCTCCTTGCATTCTTTCTTATTCTGGTCGAGTATCATTGCTCACATCAGATTCTGGTCTCCTTGCATTCTTTCTTATTCTAGCATTTGAGCTTTGAATTTGTCTATTGCTTCTATAATCTCATCTCCTTGCATTCTTTCTTATTCTGGTCGAGTATCATTGCTCACAAATACTATCTACTTGCATTATGGTTACTTCCATATGTCTAGCAATGCTCATTAGCGTCCTTTGTCATCATAATTCCGAGCATTTGATTCTATATGTTTGTGAATGCTCGCATTCATCAATAACAATTAGAATTCTTCCCTTCGGCTCAGACGTCACCCCGGACATGAGCCGGGGATTGACAAATCAAATCTTGATTGATTGTCGATCTATGTCTATTCAACTTACTTGTCTTTGATCAGAGCCTCTGCTTCTGATCCCCCGATTTGGGAATCGAAATTCTCTTACATTTGAGCTTTGAATTTGTCTATTGCTTCTATAATCTCATCTCCTTGCATTCTTTCTTATTCTGGTCGAGTATCATTGCTCACATCAGATCCCTCGTGGAGCACCGGATCCTTTGATGGGTTATATCCGACAATGTCCTTCATATTCAATAAACTTGTGAGCATTTCCTTGGATACATAGCGCCGTTGGTAAATTGTATCCTTTGCTTCCTCAACCATGCTCTACTCCTGAGCTTGAGATGTTTACTCCTGAAGTTCGTGGAATAGGTTCCTAAGATGCCCCTATGGGTTGAACCTACGCCTTCCCTAATCCGTTTGAACCCGAGAATCTTCATGAGTCTTACTATTCTGGTATTCTACCAGATTAAATATCAACACTACAACCTTATCAAAAACGAGAAGTAAATGGAAGGTTATGCATTGATGAAGTGGGAGTCGACCTTGAGACTTCATGTTCATGCCCATGTACCCGATGTGGGACTTACCATGGAAGCTTATTGTAATAATGATCCCCTTGCGATGAGTTCATCTTGTATCTATGATTGGTCCTTTGCAACCGTGGTTTCGACCATGATTGTTCTCCTTTGATTCCATTTCTCGGACAAGTTAATGTACTTGTGTTTTGCAGATCCTTTCACCTGTCCAACCTTTATCCCGTTCTACCTTCGAGTATCACCCTCTGGTATCTCGAGAATATCACGGAACTACATAACTTATTATGAGTTCTTCATCAACCGTTATTTCTCGCCGATTCAAATTTTCCATGGGTTCTGAGTTGTTACACTCGAGAACACTGATAACTGATTCGAGTCTACACTTTAATTTCCATTGTTTTGTTTAACCTTTCTTGTAAACTGACATATCTGAGCAGTGATAATTCCCTGCTTATGTAAACACCTTGGTGTACAAACTCTTTAAGACCTTGTTACTATTGTTGATAACATTTCGGTAGCCACCGATGGACGAGAACTTTGCCTATTGATCCGCCTCGTCTTAACGAGCAGGAAAATGGTTCTCTTCATCCCTCGCCCTTGGTACCAACTTTGTTGCCAACTTAATTGACAGACTATCCCCTGACCTGCCTTACTATCATAACCGTACAAAATGTTAGCACCCTTCCTGCTTTTAACCCACATGGTGGGCCGATAACCCACAGTTCCACAGGATAGAAACCTGACTCTCCTGTACATCCCTGTTTTCCGAAGTTGTTCCCCGCTCTTGGCTTCGTATGTAATTCACAACCCACCTTCCTAGTGATCTATTCAGGTATCATATGAAACACTTATTCTCGTTGCTCTGGATAGTTTCATGCTTGGTTTCGGACATCGAACAATTGCCTACCCAGTTGAAGCTTCCTTTTGCACCTCCATACCTTTTTCTTGACGTATTTCTTCGATTTTGACTCGGGAGGTACCTCTATGCCACGTTCACTGAAATAGTATGTCTTGTGTTGAGCTCTGTTCTTCCCGAGTCTTTCCCCCTTACTCCACCCCCTTAAATCTCGGGACGAGATTTCTTATAGTGGAGAAGATTTGACGCCCGGATAATTAAGCTACAATAATCCTCTTCTAATGAGGCCACGTGATCACTATACTGTTGCTAACCTCGCTTAGATTCAACTCGGTTCAAATTCTAATTTAAAGTAAAGTCAAACAATGAAATTTTTTGACTCTCAAAGCTAAAATGTTCATCTTGTGGTAAACTTTCCATAACTAATTATGGTGATGAACCAATATTTTTGTAAAGGGATTAAATACCCCTCAATAAATAAAACAGTGCCTTAAGCGATTAATAAAATGCATTTCTTTTATTATAAAGTTGCAAACTGTTTTGTTTAGTGTCAAATTTGTTTTATGGTGGTAGCATAGCTAATAACTCTAATTTCGATGTTGTTCTTACTTTTTTTGAAACTAAAACTATTAAGAAAATAATATAAAATAGTAAAACGAAAAGGGAAAACCTAAACAAAAGGGGGGAAAGGCTCCCCTGGCCCAACTGAGCCGCCAGGCCCAGCTAGCCATCGGCCAACCCACCCCAAGCCAGCCCACCAAGCTGGATAACCCCCCCTCACCCCCACAAACCCTAGAGCCCAACCCCAGTCTCCCATGATCCTCCCACTCCCCCGATCCAAATCTGGATCGGGACGAGACCGCGTCAATGGCTTTGCCTCGACGCCCTAACGCCGCTCTCCGGCACCACCTCGTCGGAGCCCCTTTGCCGTCATCATCGCCACCCGCCGTCGTCGACCACCGCGGCCACACGAGGACCCGACGCCACCTGACGTTGCCCCGTCGTCGCGGCGTCCCCCTCCTCCTCCCCACTGGACTGCACCCGTCTCCGCCGTCGATCTGCCTCGCCGGACCACCCCGAGCCCGCTGCCCTCCCCGGCCGGCCCCTGTGAGCCGTTGCCTCCCCTCGTCCCTCTCTGCTTCTGCAGTCCCTACCGCTGCGACCACGCACACCCCGCGTCGTTCACGCGCTGGACGCGCTCGCGGACCGCACACATGTGCCCAGCTCCGTGCTCACCGCAGTCCCTGTGCTCCATCGCGCACCATTGCCGCTCCCCGTGCGTCACCCGCACGCACACGCATCGCATCGCCGCCACCGGCACACGCTCACCCGCACCCGCAGCGCCCGCTCGCGCGCTGCTCCGTGACCACTCGTGCTCGTCGCTACGCCACCGCCGCAGCCTCTCCTGCTGCCCTGCTTCGCTCCGCCCACGCCGCAGCCCGCTCGCCTCGTCCAGCTCCCCCGCCCGCCGCCTCGCCATGGCCCCGCACCTCGCCGCCGTGGCCCGTCCCGCCGCTGGCCACTGCTGGCCCGCTACTGGCCATCCAGCGCCTGTCGCGGCCCGCCCCGCCGCCCCTGGCCACCGCAGCCGCTCGCTGCCGCCCCGCCCCACTCCGCCGCAGTCGCTGGCCGCGCCGCACCGGCGCCCTGGCTGCAGCCCCGAGCGGGTGCCTGCGCCTCGCCCTGGGCATAAAAACCGAAGACCGAAAATCGAATCGGAAAAGACCGAGACCGAACCCGAAAAGACTGAACTAGAAAAGACCGAATAAAATACGGTCTGCGCGAACAGAAGACCGAACTAATTATGGTCTGTTTGGTCCTCCCGTCTTCAAGACCGAATAGACCATATAGACCGAACTAAAAAAGCCCATACGCAAGAGTGCAAGACCATATTTACCAAAGGCCCATCCAGCTAGCCTAAGGTCATGAGCGAGATACGCACATCTCATGATTCACAGGCCACCAGCTGCTGCACTCTCGTTATTCTAAAAAAAGATGTTGCACTCTCATTCCTCCTTTTCTTCATAACCATCCAAGCTGCAGTTCATCACCAGCTCGTCCTCTTACACGTTGGTCACAGGCTCGCTGTCTACTGTCTTTTTCCTGTGCTCCATCTCGCATCTGAAGGTAAGAAAACATACAATACAACCGCTACTCGTCTGAATTTTCTTATCTACAGATGCACATATATACACACATTTGTTGTCTCTATTTGTTGTCTCAGTACATATGCACCTCTATACACACATGCAGTTCGTTACTAGAAATAACATGAATATGAGTTGTAGCGATTAATTTGGTCTGTTTGGTCCGGACCGAAGACCAAATAATAAAGACCGAAGACCGAATAGTGAAGAACCAAAAAGACCGAAATTATTATGGTCTTAAATTATGGAAGACCGAATTCTTGGAAGACCGAAAAGACCGAACCGAATAAACCGAACGCCCGGGTGACCTGCGCCCCCCCGTTAACCCGGGCCCGTTAAACCGCCACCCGTTAGCCCCCAGGCCCTATGCAATGTGGGCCCAGCCCCTTTTTAAAAGAAAAGAGTTAAAAAATAATATCAATAAAAGTAATTAATTAATCTTAATTAACCTAATTAATTAGATTAGTTAATCTAAAATAGTAGCTAGTTAGACCATTCTATGACAGTGGGCCCCATTGCCCAGTTTGACCAAGTCAACAACGTTGACTGCTAACGTCATGCTGACATCATGCTGACTCAATAATTGCCTTTTCTAATTAATTCGAAATATGTTAATTCCAAAATATTCTAAAATCTTTAGAAACTAATATAAAATAATCCGTGACTCGGATGAAAAAGTTTTATACATGAAAGTTGCTAAGAACAACGAGATGAATTTGAATACACGGTCCGTTCATCTGCCACACGTCCCTAGCATAGCGAACCTGCAACTTTCCCCCTCCGGTTCGCCTATCCGAAAATGCCTAACTCCGGGAAACATTCCCGAATGTTGTCCCCCTTCGCCGGTATCGTGTAGCACTATGTTAGAACACCCGTGGCACCGATTACCGTCTTTCTTGCACTTGTTTGCTATGTATTTATTGTTTCTTCCCCATCTGCTCTCTGATACGTCTCCAACGTATCTATAATTTTTTATTGTTCCATGCTATTATTTATGATGTTTTGGATGTTTAATGGGCTTTGTCATACACTTTTATATTATTTTTGGGACTAACCTACTAACCCAAAGGCCCAGTCCAGATTGCTGTTTTTTGCCTGTTTCAGGGTTTTACAGAAAAGGGATATCAAACAGAGTCCAAACGGAATGAAACCTTCGGGAGAGATATTTTTGGAGAAAATCACGCACGGGAGACTTGAGAACCACGGAGTAGGGTTTACGTGGTGCCCACGAGGGTGCCCCCCCTAGGGCGCGCCCCTCCCTCATGGGTCCCACGTAGGGCCCCCGGTGCCCTCCTTCCTCCTATATATACCTACGTACCCCGAAACCAACAGAACAACAGAAAAAACCCTAGTTCCACCGCCGTAATCTTCTGTTCCCGTGAGATCCCATCTTGGGGCATGTTCCGGAGCTCCTCCAGAGGGGGGATCTTCCATGGAGTGCTTCTACATCATCATCATTGCCTCACCATGAGTTCTGAGTAGTTTACCACAGACCTTCGGGTCCATAGCTAGTATCTAGATGGCTTCTTCTCTCTCTTTGGATCTCAATACAAAGTTCTCATCGGTCTTTGAGGAGATCTAGTCGAGGTAATCTCTTTTTGCGGTGTGTTTGTCGAGATCCGATGAATTGTGGGTTTATGATCAAGATTTTCTATGAGAAATATTTGGTTATTGTCTGAACTCTTTATGTATGATTATAATATCCTTGCAAGCCTCTTCGAATTATTGGTTTGGTTTGGCCTACTAGATCTATAGTTCTTGCAATGGGAGAAGTGCTTGGCTTTGGGTTCAATCTTGCGGTGTCCTTTCCCAGTGACAGTAGGGGCATCAAGGCACGTAGTGTATTGTTGCCATCGAGGATAAAAAGATGGGGTTTATGTCATATTGCTTGAGTTTATCCCTCTACATCATGTCATCTTTCTTAAGGCGTTACTCTGTTCTTATGAACTCAATACACTAGATGCATCCTGGATAGCGGTCGATGTGTGGAGTAATAGTAGTAGATGCAAAATCGTTTGGGTCTACTTGTCTCAGACATGATGCCTATATATAATGATCATGCCTAGATAGTCTCATAATTATTCGCTTTTCTATCAATTGCTCGACAGTAATTTGTTTACCCGCTGTATAATATCGCTATCATGAGAGAAGCCACTAGAGAACACTATGGCCACCGGGTCTATTCTCAACATATCAATCTACAATCTACTTTACTTTTCCGCTTTTACTTCATGTTCTTATAATCAAAAATACCAAAAATATCAAAATATCATCTCTATCAGATCTCACTTTCATAAGTGACCGTAATGGGATTGACAACCCCTTATCGTGTTGGCTGCGAAGTTCTTATTTGTTTGTGCAGGTGCGAGGGACTCGCGCGTGGTCTCCTACTGGATTGATACCTTGGTTCTAAAAAACTGAGGGAAATACTTACGCTACTGTGCTGCATCTCCCTTTCCTCTTCGAGGGAATACAACGCAAGCTCGAGAAGTAGCAAGAAGAATTTCTGGCGCCGTTGCCGGGGAGGCTTACGCAAAAGTCATATACCAAGTACCTATCACAAACCCTTATCCTTCGCATTACATTTTTTTTGCCTCTCGTTTTCCTCTCCCCCGCTTCACCCTTGCCGTTTTATTTGCCCTTCTTCTGCCGTGTGTTTTTCGGTCGCTTGCCTCTTGTTTGCTTGTGTGTTGCTTGTGTGCTTGTCACTATGGCTCAGAACAATACCAAATTGTGTGACTTCTCCAATACCAACAATAATGATTTTATCAGCACTCCGATTGCTCCTATTACCGATGCTGAATCTTGTGAAATCAATGCTGCTTTGTTGAATCTTGTCATGAAAGATCAATTCTCCGGCCTTCCTAGTGAAGATGCCGCTACCCATCTAAACAACTTTGTTGATTTGTGTGATATGGAAAAGAAAAGGGATACGGATAACAATATTGTTAAATTGAAGTTATTTCCGTTTTCACTTAGAGATCGTGGTAAAACTTGGTTTTCCTCTTTGCCTAGAAATAGTATTGATTCATGGAATAAGTGCAAAGATGATTTTATATCTAAGTATTTCCCTCCTACTAAGATCATCTCTCTTAGAAACGATATTATGAATTTTAAGCAACTAGATCATGAGCATGTTGCACAAGCTTGGGAGAGAATGAAATTAATGATACGTAATTGCCCTACACATGGTTTGAATCTATGGATGATTATTCATAACTTTTATGCTGGCTTGAATTTTGCTTCTAGAAATCTTTTAGATTCAGCCGTAGGAAGCACTTTCATGGAAACCACGTTAGGAGAAGCTACCAAACTCCTAGATAATATTATGGTTAATTATTCTCAATGGCACACCGAACGATCTACTAGTAAAAAAGTGCATGCTATTGAAGAAATTTTTGTTTTGAGTGGAAAGATGGGTGAACTTATGAAATAATTTGCTCCTAAGAGTGCTTCCTCTGATCCTAATGATATGCCTTTGTCCACTTTGATTGAAAATATGAATCTTTGGATGTGAATTTTGTTGGTAGGAATAATTTTGGTAACAATGCTTATAGAGGGAACTTTAATCCTTGGCCTTTTCCTAGTAATTCCTCTAATAATTATGGTAATTCCTACAACAACTCTTATGGAAAGATGCCTTCTGAATTTGAAACTATTGTTAAGGAGTTTATGTTATCGCAAAAGAATTTCAATGCTATGCTTGTAGAAAAATTGCTTAAGATTGATGAATTGGCTTGAAGTGTGGATAGAATTATTCTTGATGTTGATTTTTTTGAAACTTAGATCTATCCCACCTAAGCATGATATCAATGAGTCTCTCAAAGCCATGAGAATTTCCACCGATGAATGCAAAGAAAGAACCGCTAGGATGCGTGCTAAAATAGAGAATTATATAAAAGCGTGTTCTTCTAGTTATCATGAAAATAAAAATGAAGATATGAAAGTTATTGATGTGTCTCCTATTAGATCCTTGTTTTATATCATAAATCTTGATGAAGATGGGATTGGAGATGATTCTACTTTAAGGTGTCCCAATGATTCAGAATTTTTAGATCTTGAGGCTTAAATTGTTAAAAGTGGGAGTGAAGAGATTACAACTTTGGATAGTGATGAACCCACTACTTTGGATTTCGAGGGATTCAATTATAATAATTGCTCTTTGATTGATTGTATTTCCTTGTTGCAATCCGAGCTAAACTCTCTGCATGCTTATAGTCAAAATAAAGCTTTCACTAAACACATAGTTGATGCTTTGATGCAATCTTATGAAGAAAAACTTGAGTTACAAGTTTCTATCCCTAGAAAGCTTTGTGATGAATGGGAACCTACTATCAAAATAAAAATTAAAGATCATGAATGCTATGCTTTGTGTGATTTGGGTGCTAGTGTCTCCACTATCCCAAAAACTTTCTGTGATTTGCTAGGGTTCCATCAGATTGATGATTGTTCTTTGAATTTGCATCTTGCGGATTCCACTATTAAGAAACCTATGGGAAGGATGAATGATGTTCTTATTGTTGCCAATAGGAATTATGTGCTCGTAGATTTCATTGTTCTTGATATAGATTGCAATCCTTCATGTCCTATTATTCTTGGTAGACCTTCCCTTAGAACGATTGGTGCAATTATTGATATGAAGGAAGGAAATATTAGATTCCAATTTTCATTAAGGAAAGGCATGGAACACTTTCCTAGAAAGAAAATCAAATTACCATATGAATCTATTATGAGAGCCACTTATGGATTGCCTTCCAAAGATGGCAATACCTATATCTATCTATGTATCGTGCCTAGCTAGGGGCGTAAAACGATAGCGCTTGTTGGGAGGCAACCCATTTCTTTTTGCTTCTGTTTAGGAATAAATATTGCATCTAGCTTCTGTTTAGTTGTGGTTTTGGGTTTTGTTTAGTGTTTGTGCCGACTAGAACCTTTGGGAAGACTTGTGTGAAGTTTATATGATCTTGCTGTGAAAAACAGAATCATTAGCCAATAGGAATTATGTGCCCGTAGATTTCATTGTTCTTGATATAGATTGCAGTCCTTCATGTCCTATTATTCTTGGTAGACCTTTCCTTAGAACGATTGGTGCAATTATTGATATGAAGGAAGGAAATATTAGATTCCAATTTCAAGGAAAGGCATGGAACACTTTCCTAGAAAAAAAAATCAAATTACCATATGAATCTATTATGAGAGCCACTTATGGATTGCCTTCCAAAGATGGCAATACCTATATCTATCTATGTATCGTGCCTAGCTAGGGGCGTAAAACGATAGCGCTTGTTGGGAGGCAACCCAATTTTTTTTTTTGTTTCTTCTTCTGTTTAGGAATAAATATTGGATCTAGCTTCTGTTTAGATGTGGTTTTGTGTTTTGTTTAGTGTTTGTGCCAACTAGAACCTTTGGGAAGACTTGTGTGAAGTTTATTTGGTCTTGATGTGAAAAAAAAGAATCATTAGTGCTCGCTAGAATGGTCATTAGATTTTACTGGAGCGTGCTATTTAGTTGATTCTTTTTGTAGATGATTAATAGACAAATTCCTCATGTTTACCAATTTAGTTTGAATTTTTTGGAGTTACAGAAGTAAGACAAACCTGCAGATTACTACAGATTGTTCTGTTTTTGACAGATTCTATTTTCCGTGTGTTGTTTGCTTATTTCAATGCACCTATGAGTAATATTGGGAAGTATGAACCATAGAGAAGTTGGAATACAGCAGGTTTAACACCAATATAAACAAAGAATGAATTCATTGCAGCACCTTTGAGTAGTGGTTTGCTTTCTTATACTAACGGAGCTCACGAGATTTTTTTTCTAAGTTTTGTGTTGTGAAGTTTTCAAGTTTTGAGTATTGCTTTGATGGACCATGGAACAAAGAGTGGAAAGAGCCTAAGCTTGGGGATACCCATGGCACACCAAGGTAAAATTCAAGGACAACCAAAAGCCTAAGCTTGGGGATGCCCCAGGAAGGCATCCCCTCTTTCGTCTTCATCCATCGGTAACTATACTCGGAGCTATATTTTTATTCACCACATGATATGTGATTTACTTGAAGCGTCTTGTCTAATTTGAGTCTTTTGCTTGTTAGTTTGCCACAATTATCCTTGTTGGACACACCTATTTGAGAGAGTTAAATATGGCCTAGGAATTGTTAGAACACTCTATGTGCTTCACTTATATCTTTTGAGTTGAATAGTTTTTTCTCTAATGCTTCACTTATATCTTTTAGAGCACGGTGGTGATAATATTTTGAAGAAATTGTTGAACTCTGATACTTCACTTATATCCATTTTAGAGTCTATTAAAACATCATGGTAATGTGCTTAGGCTATAAAACTGGTCTTCACATGATAGACATCCAATGTCAATGTGATGGCTTCTCGCCCCTCGTTGGTTACCCCAAGTGGAAGGTTTGAGATGCAGTGTAGCGGTAGTTTTCCCTTGGCAAAGATACCAAGGATCGAATCCCGTGAGACTCCGAGGGTCAACAAGAAGGTGTCAACTGCTAGCGGCGCAACTTAGCGATTGACAGGACCTGCACACAAATACAAATAACTTTGCTCCCAACGAGTACAGAGAGGTTGTCAATCCCTCCGGCCTTGTCGTTTACAAAGGATCAAACGCAAGAGATAATAGTGATAGGTATGACTGCAACTAGTAAGTAAGAACACAAAGTAAATAGCGGGTGTGATCAGTGATGGTAATATGGACCGGGGTCCCATGATGTTCACTAGTGATGTCTCTCTCCCAAAAGACGATAAAACAGCTAAGCGAGGTAAACGAATTACAGCTGGGCAATTGACAGGATTATGTGCGCAAACCAATGCTAACTATGCTGCACAGAAAGGTAGAGGCTAAAAAAAATGGGCGGTACACCAAGGAAAGTAGACCGAAATCCATCTGCATCTACTACTAATCATCCACCTTGAGATATCTATCCAGAACATCTCGCTGGTATTAAGTTGCGAGTCCCACCCATAGTGTAAACTCAAAGCAACAGACAACTGCATTAAAAGAACTTTGCGTAAAGTAAACAATCCTTGCACCCGCAAGTACAAGCACCGTTGTTTTCCCCCTTGTGGCAACAGCACATCCCCTAGACTCATGTTTCTGTCACTCAAGCTAGTCATCGAGGGGCATGAACCCACAATCAAGCATAACATTCCCTCTTGGAGTTACTACCTACTACTTGGCCAAAGCAATAAACAGCAACGGAGAACATGCAAGAATTACTCAAGAACATAAATATAAAAGAGGTGAATCAAATATATTACTCACACACAATCTGAACATAATCTCATAATCCATCGGATCCCAGCAAACTCATCATAGCAACAGCATAAGGATTACATATGTGCCTCAATCATGTAGGGCAGCTCACGAGGTCTAATCCGTAAAGAACAAAGAGGGGAGGAGAACATCACATAGCTACTGGTCATGGACCCATGGTCCAAGGGAGACTACTCACAACTCATCCGGGAGGCGTCCATGGTGGTGGAGAAGCTCCCGGTGGTGATCCTCCCCTCCGGCAGGGTGCCGGGAAGAGTTCTCCTGGTGCTCCCGATCTTGGAAGCGCGGCGGCTGCGGAACAGAGATGAGATCGCGAAAAAGGGTTCTGTCCTCGAGGGTTTCGGGACGCGGTGTAAATATATGCCAAAGGGGGGCGTTAGAGGGGCTAAGGGGGGCCCAGGCGCCCTGGCGGCGCGGCCAGGAGGGGGGCCGCCCCCTCTGGTCGCCTGGAGCCCTGGTGGGCCCCCTCTGGCCCTACTTTGGCCGCATGGAAGCTTCCGGAACGCTGATTTTTTATATATTTTTCCCGGGATTTTTCTGGCAATTTACGTAATGGGAAAACCTGAAATACAAAAACAGCAGAAAACAGAAACTGGCACTGGGCTGCACTGAGTTAATAGGTTAGTCCAAATATGATCAAAAGTTTATGGAAGTGCATAAATATCATAGCAATATCACACAAAAGAGGCATGGAGCAAGCAGAAATTATAGATACGTTTTGGACGTATCAACATCCCCAAGCTTAATTCCTGCTCGTCCTCGAGTAGGTAAATGATAACAAGCATAATTTCTGTGGTGACATGCTATTAACCATATAAGAACTTTTCACAGTCACATGACAAATGCTTACTGAGATAATGAATCTGTAGTAATTAAGTTGCATCATGAGAATGTCACAAAGAACTGAAAGTTTTAAATATGATACTGAAACACTCAATAGATTTGTAGTGAGCATGGTGTGCAAACATGACAAAGTGATATCTCGCTTGCCCCCTTTAGTGAAGCAAAACATAAATGCAGGGGCACCTCCAAAGTTTAAGTGACGACTAGATACAATGATTTCAGAATAAACGATATCATAGTCATGCAGAAGACAATGGTACTTTGGGACAATGCACATTACACTCAGAATGACAATCATGCTCTCAATAGTTGGTGCTTTGAAGAAAGAAGGTGGAGACTCTCGAACCGTGGCTTTGTATGGCAAGGTTGAAAACCCGTGGTCGGAAACAAAAACTAAACATGTACCAGAGCTCTTGGTTTTAAAAACAGAGGTAAAATTTTTTTTTTTGAATATGCATATTTCGTCAACGAATGGTAGTAGATAACTCAATTACTTCTCGAGCTGGACAAGTTTCGAGGAACGGCTCCCGCACGAGGACGATCACATCCTCTTAATCTCCTTTGTTTATCACTGCCAAAGTTTTCTGATTTCTCATGAACAAAGCGTGAAGGAGGGTTTGTTTGTTGTATATTTTTTTAATGAGCCGGGCGCACTCTTTGCCAGTTCCTTCTCGTATTAGGGGTTTGCACATTAGACATGCAATCCCGGGGTGAAGCTTGTCCAACTTAAAAAGATCATGAATTAACTACTACTTCCTCATGAGCTAAAATAGAGGCACAAAAGAGAAATGTTTTTTTGATTAATTTTGAGATGGTACACGAAAGTATTCGTTAGGAATGGCAAGTAAATACCATGTATAGGAAGGTATGTTGGACTCATATGGCATAACTGGTTTAAAGGATTTTGGATGCACAAGCAGTCAGTCCGCTTAGTACAGGCGAAGGTTAGCAAAAGACTAGGAGCGACCAACTAAGAGAGCAATGACGGTCATAATCATGCAGAGCGACAGAGCAACATTTAATCGGGCATGGAAGTTATATCGCTACTCAGAAATTAAAGATCATCAAGGCTTGATAGACTTTCTTTACAGTCTTAAATATGCGTGAGCATATGCCAAGTCAATCAAAATAAATTCTTGGAGGAAGATATCACTAAACCATACCACATCATAGGCAAACAAATCATGTTGGTACTTCAATAACACATTAAGAACCCCCCAGCTATTTGAGACTAACCATAAGAAAACATGAACTACTAAGCACCATTATGCACATAGCATTTTTATCATAGACATATCAACCAGTGCAACAGAAGCCAACTCTCTTAACAAGATAAGCATGATAAATCAAGAGAGTTCCAGCGACCAACTAAACAAAAGCTCTTTAAAAAGTAAAGCATGAAAACTAAGAGCTGAACATGACAGTAGCTATTGAAAGACAAAGAACATACACAGCAAAGATAAACATGAAAATCCCATGTTATGTTCTAGGTTGAAGTGGAGCGTGTTTCTCTCCCACACAAAGAAAGATGGGTTCCAACTCGTTATGAACAGCAAGCAAAGCTAAAGAAAACTAAAAAGGAAACTAAAAGCAAGACGCTCCAAGCATAGCACATAACACATGAAGTGATTAAAATATAGTGGAACGAAAGACGAACTGATAATTGTTGATGGAGAAGGGGATGCACGGGGGCATCCCCAAGCTTAGACGCTTGAGTCTTCTTGAATATTTCTTGGGGGTGCATGGGGGCATCCCCAAGCTTGAGCGTTTGACACTCCTTAATCTTTTTATCATCTTCCCTCGCACACTTGAAAACTCCCTTCATACATAACTCATCATAATCTGATTAGCGAGGTTAGTACCCATAATAAAATAATTTTTCCTTGCTGGAAATAATGATAATCTTGAAGGTCTACTGTTTATCAAGATTGCCAAAAGGTTTTTGCAATGAAAAAGCAAGCTCAAGGTTTGCAAAACGGAGGAAAGGCAAAACAGGACAGAATCTGTGAAAAACAGACCAGCAGGTAGTAAATAATTTTTTCGGGGCACTTCTGCAACTCAAATAAAAAAACTCAGAACAGACGCCCGAAAGCCAATTGTATAGAACACGCTGTAGAAAAAATTCAGACCAAAAAGATGATCTGGTGATTTTATACGAATTTTTCTGTCCAAGGACAGAATCTGTTTCCTGGACAGCACGTCACAACTTTTGAACTTTCTTGCAATCAGAGGCTAAACTTGGCACAAAGCTGAAAAGTAAAGATACAATGATGATGCTACTGTAGTAACAAACATTAAGACACAACAAAAGCAAAATAAAACTTTATTCATTGTGGGCTGCCTCCCAAAAGCGCTTTCTTTTATGCCTTTAAGCTAGGCATAATGCAAAGAGATCAAGTTGTATCAATTGAACCATCATCAAGATCATCAAAAAGCTCTTCAATAGTACAACTAGTCTTAAGAGGACTTTCAAATAAAGGCCTAATAGAGATACTTCTAGGGAGAAGACCAAAAGGAAAAAGGTCAAGGGAAGATTCATTTATAAATTTATCAAAGAGAGGTGTTTCTTCCAAAGTCTTCAGAGTTTCAACCCCTTTGGCAATAGATGGATTACTTTTGGAGCGGGGAGCCTTTGGAACGTAAACAAACTTAGGCTCCTTCTTTGCCGGAGTTTCTACCTTTTCGGTTTTGATTGAGGAGAAAGTAGTTCCTAAAGTATCAAAGATTTCCTCAATCTTGTCTATCCTAGAAGAATCCAAGTCATGGGATTTGATGGTCTCCAAAGTTTTGAGAATTTTATGCATGGAGCTATCAAGCCTATTCAAATTCCCTTGGATCTTACGGTCCAACTCATTTATCTTATTAATGTTTGGCATCTCTAGCTCTATCTTTTCAAGTTTTTTCATAATGTGAGCTATGGTAATGTCCTCTTGAATGCTAACAAGAGGGGGATTTCCAACAAGATTTTTAATAATACTAAGAGATTCCCAAACTGGGGCCTCTAGGAAATTTCCATTGATAGCAGAATCTAGAATAAACCTATTCCAAGAAGTAATTCCAATATAAAAATTTCTAAGCAGGATAGTAGTAGATTGCTTCTTGGTGGCTCTTTTATGAGAATCATTAATTCTATACCAAACACCTTTTAGACTTTCCCCACCTCTTTGTTTAAAGGTGAGAACTTCTGCCTCGCCAAAGGCAAAAGGACCAGACATAATGACAACTAAAGAATGAGATAACTATTTTTGTGATTTTTGATAAAGGGAACTAAAGCAAAACTTAATGGTAAACTAACAAGACTAAAAAGCAAAGGTAAAAGATAGCGTGCAACTCCCCTATCTTGAAGAGTGGAGTCCCCGGCAACGGCGCCAGAAAACTTTGCTTGATGGCTTCTCGCCCCTCGTTGGTTACCCCAAGTGGAAGGTGTTGGGAACGTAGCATAATTCAAAAAAATTCTACGTCTTCACCAAGATCCAACTATGGAGACATCTAGCAATGAGCAAGTAAGAGTGCATCTACATACCGTTATGTAGATCGCGTGCGGAAGCTTTCAACGAAGTGTGGATGAAGTAGTCGAACTCTTCACGTTCTTCGTCACCGATGATCTAGCGCCGAACGGACGGCACCTCCGCATTCAACAGACGTACGGTGCAGCAACGTCACCTCCTTCTTGATCCAGCAAGGGGGGAGGAGAAGTCGTCAGAGATCCGGCAGCACGACGGCATGATGACGGATGCAGTGGAGATCGCAGCAGGGCTTCGCCGGGCGCCCTGCGTTGGGAGTATGGAGGTGTGACGGGAGGGGGAGAGGCGCCAGGGCTTGGGTGCGGCTGCCCTCTCCCCCCCCCACATATATATAGGGGGCCAGGGGGGCGCCAGGACCCCCTGCAGATCCAATCTGCAAGGGGGCGGCGGCCAGGGGGGTTCCTTGCCCCCCCAAGGCAAGTGGAGCCCCCCTCCCCCTTAGGGTTTTAACCCTAGGCGCATGGGGAGGTGGGCCCCCTTGTGGTGCGCCAGCCCTGAGGGCTGGACACTTCCCCTTGCGGCCTAGGGGGCCCACCGGGATGGGTGGCCCCACCCGGTGGACCCTCGGGGCCCCTCCGGTGGTCCCGGGACGCTCCCGGTGACCCCCGGAGATCACCCGTTGGCCGAAACTGGACTTCCTATATATCAATCTTTACCTCCGGACCATTCCGGAACTCCTCGTGACGTCCGGGATCTCATCCGGGACTCCGAACAACTTTCGGGTTTCCACGTGCATTTATCTCTACGACCCTAGCGTTACCGAACCTTAAGTGTGTAGACCCTACGGGTTCGGGAGACACGTAGACATGACCGAGACCACTCTCCGGTCAATAACCAACAGCGGGATCTGGATACCCATGTTGGTTCCCACATGTTCCTCGATGATCTTCATCGGATGAACCACCGTGTCAAGGATTCACTCAATCCCGTATGTTATTCCCTTTGTCCATCGGTACGGTACTTGCCCGAGATTCGATCGTCGGTATCCCCGATACCTTGTTCAATCTCGTTATGGCAAGTCTCTTTACTCGATCCGTAATCCATCATCCCGTGACTAACTACTTAGTCACATTGAGCTCATTATGATGATGTCTTACCGAGTGGGCCCAGAGGTACCTCTCCGTCATACGGAGTGACAACATCCCAGTCTCGGTTCGTACCAACTCAACAGACACTTTCGGAGATACCCGATGTGTACCTTTATGGCCACCCAGTTACGTTGTGACGGTTGGCACACCCAAAGTACTCCTACGGTATCCGGGAGTTGTACAACCTCATGGTCTAAGGAATAAATACTTGACACCGAAAAGCTTATGCATTACGAACTATACGATCTCGTGTTATGCTCAAGTTTGGGTCTTGTCCATCACATCATTCTCCTAATGATGTGATCCCGTTATCACTGACATATCATGTCCATGGTCAGGAAACTGTGACCATCTGTTGATCAACGAGCTGGTAACTAGAGGCCTACCAGGGACTCATTGTGGTCTATGTATTCACACATGTATCGCTGTTTCCGTACAATACAATTCAAGCATGAATAACAGACAATTATCATGAACAAGGAGATATAATAATAATGCTTTTATTATTGCCTCTAAGGCATATCTCCAACAGTCTCCCACTTGCACTAGAGTCAATAATCTAGTTACATTGTGATGAATCGAACACCCATAGAGTTCTGGTGTTGATCATGTTTTGCTCGTGAAAGAGGTTTAGTCAACGGGTGTGCGACATTCAGATCCGTATGCACTTTACAAATATCTATGTCTCCATCCTGAACATAATTCCGGATGGAGTTGAAACGGCGCTTGATGTGCTTGGTATTCTTGTGAAGCCTGGGCTCCTTGGTAATAGCAATAGCACCAGTGTTGTCACAGAAGAGAGTCATCGGGCTTGACGCGCTTGCAATGACTCCTAGGTCGGTGATGAACTCCTTCATCCAGACTCCTTCCTGCGCTGCTTCAGAAGCAGCTATGTACTCTGCTTCACATGTAGATGCTGCCACCACGCTTTGCTTGCAACTGCACCAGCTGACTGCCCCTCCATTCAAAATATACACGTATCCGGTTTGTGACTTAGAGTCATCCAGATATGTGTCGAAGCTAGCATCGACGTAACCCTTTACGACGAGCTCTTCGTCACCTCCATAAACGAGAAACATATCCTTAGTCCTTTTCAGGTACTTTAGGATGTTCTTGACCGCTGTCCAGTGTTCCGTACCGGGATCACTTTGGTACCTCCCTACCAAACTTATGGCAAGGTTCACATCAGGTCTGGTACACATCATGGCATACATGATAGAACCTATGGCCGAGGCATAGGGAATGACACTCATCTTTTCTCTATCTTCTGCCGTGGTCGGCGACTGAGCTTTGCTCAATCTCATACCTTGCAAAACAGGCAAGAATCCTTTCTTTGACTGCTCCATATTGAACTTCTTCAATATTTTGTCAAGGTATGTACTTTGTGAAAGACCAATGAGGCGTCTCGATCTATCTCTATAGATTTTGATGCCTAATATGTAAGCAGCTTCTCCAAGGTCCTTCATTGAAAAACTTTTATTCAAGTAGGCCTTTACATTTTCCAAGAATTATATATCATTTCCCATCAGCAATATGTCATCCACATATAATATGAGAAATGCCACAGAGCTCCCACTCACTTTCTTGTAAATACAGGCTTCTCCATAAGTCTGTATAAATCCAAACGCTTTGATCACCTCATCAAAGTGAATATTCCAACTCCGAGATGCTTGCACCAGTCCGTAAATCGAGCGCTGGAGCTTGCATACCTTGTTAGCGTTCTCTGGATCGACAAAACCTTCCGGTTGCATCATATACAACTCTTCCTTGAGGAAGCTATTAAGGAATGTTGTTTTGACGTCCATTTGCCATATCTCATAATCATAGAATGCGGCAATAGCTAACATGATTCTGACTGACTTCAGCATCGCTACGGGAGAGAAAGTCTCGTCGTAGTCAATCCCTTGAACTTGTCGATAACCCTTAGCGACAAGCCGAGCCTTATAGATGGTCACATTACCATCCGCGTCTCTCTTCTTCTTAAATGTCCATTTGTTTTCTATGGCGTGCCTATCATCAGGCAAGTCCACCAAAGTCCATACTTTGTTTTCATACATGGATTCTATCTCGGATTTCATGGCTCCAAGCCATTTATTGGAATCTGGGCCCGCCATCGCTTCTTCATAGTTCGAAGGTTCACCGTTGTCTAACAACATGATTTCTAGGACAGGGTTGCCGTACCACTCTGGTGCGGAACGTGCCCTTGTGGACCTTCGAAGTTCAGTAGTAACTTGATCTGTTTCTTCATGATCATTATCATTAACTTCCTCCCTTGTCGGTGCAGGCACCTCAGGAACAGTTTCCTGCGCTGCGCTACTTTCCGGTACAGGAGGGGTGACTGTCACCTCATCAAGTTCTACTTTCCTCCCACTCACTTCTTTCGAGAGAAACTCTTTCTCCAGAAAGCATCCATTCTTGGCAACAAAGACTTTGCCTTCGGATCTGTGGTAAAAGGTGTACCCAATCGTTTCCTTTGGGTATCCTATGAAGACACATTTCTCCGATTTGGTTCGAGCTTTTCAGGTTGAAGTTTCTTGACATAAGCATCGCAACCCCAAACTTTTAGAAACGACAGCTTTGGTTTCTTGCCAAACCAAAGTTCATATGGAGTCGTCTCAACGGATTTCGACGGAGCCCTATTTAAAGTGAATGCGGCAGTCTCTAAAGCATAACCCCAAAAAGATAGCGGTAAATCGGTAAGGGACATCATAGATCGCACCATGTCCAACAGAGTACGATTTCGACGTTCGGACACACCGTTACGTTGAGGTGTTCCGGGCGGTGTCAATTGTGAAACAATTCCACAGCTTCTAAGGTGTGTGCCAAATTCATGACTTAAATATTCACCCCCACGATCTGATCGTAAGAACTTTATTTTTCTATCACGTTGATTCTCAACCTCATTTTGAAATTCCTTGAACTTTTCAAAGGTCTCAGACTTGTGTTTCATCAAATAGATATACCCATATCTACTCAAGTCATCTGTGAGGGTGAGAACATAACGGTAGCCTCCGCGAGCCTCAACACTCATTGGACCGCACACATCGGTATGTATGATTTCCAACAAGTTGGTTGCTCGCTCCATTGTTCCGGAGAACGGAGTCTTGGTCATCTTGCCCAAAAGGCATGGTTCGCATGTGTCAAATGATTCATAATCAAGAGACTCTAGAAGTCCATCCGAATGGAGCTTCTTCATACGTTTGACACCAATATGACCAAGGCGGCAATGCCACGAGTATGTGGGACTATCATTATCAACTTTACATCGTTTGGCATCTACACTATGAATATGTGTATGACTACGTTCGAGACTCATCAAAAATAAACCATTGACCAGCGGGGCATGACCATAAAACATATCTCTCAAATAAATAGAACAACCATTATTCTCCGATTTGAAAGAATATCCATCTCGCATAAGACGAGATCCAGAAACAATGTTCATGCTCAAAGCTGGTACTAAATAACAATTATTGAGGTTTAAAACTAATCCCGAGGGTATATGTAGAGGTAGCGTGCCGACGGCGATCACATCAACCTTGGAACCATTCCCGACGCGCATCGTCACCTCATCCTTCGCCAGTCTCCGTTTATTCCGCAGCTCCTGTTTTGAGTTACAAATATGAGCAACTGCACCGGTATCAAATACCCAGGAGCTACTACGAGTGCTGGTAAGGTACACATCAATAACATGTATATCATATATACCTTTGACATTGCCGGCCTTCTTGTCTGCTAAGTATTTGGGGCAGTTCCGCTTCCAGTGACCCGTTCCCTTGCAATAAAAGCACTCTGTCTCAGGCTTGGGTCCATACTTTGGCTTCTTCCCGGCAACAGGCTTGCCAGGCGCGGCAACTCCCTTGCCGTCCTTCTTGAAGTTCTTCTTACCCTTGCCTTTCTTGAACTTAGTGGTTTTATTGACCATCAACACTTGATGTTCTTTCTTGATGTCAACCTCCGCTGATTTCAGCATCGAATACACCTCGGGAATGGACTTCTCCATCCCCTGCATATTGAAGTTCAACACGAAGCTCTTGAAGCTTGGAGGGAGCGACTTGAGGATTCTGTCAACGACCGCTTCATCTGGGAGATTTATTCCCAGCTGAGACAAGCGATTGTGCAATCCTGAAATCTTGAGGATGTGCTCACTGACAGAACTGTTCTCCTCCATCTTACAGCTATAGAATGCGTCGGAGACATCATATCTCTCGACTCGGGCATGAGCTTGGAAAACCATTTTCAGCTCTTCGAACATCTCATATGCTCCATGGTGCTCAAAACGTTTTTGGAGCCCCGATTCTAAACTGTAAAGCATGCCGCACTGAACCAGGGAGTAATCATCACTACGCGACTGCCAGACGTTCAAAACGTCTTGGTCCGCATCGGGAGCAGGTGCATCACCTAGCGGTGCTTCTAGGACATATGATCTCTTGGCAGCTATGAGGATAATTCTCAGGTTACGGACCCAATCCGTATAGTTGCTACCATCGTCTTTCAACTTGGTTTTCTCTAGGAACGCGTTGAAGTTGAGGGAAACTGGAGCGTGGGCCATTTGATCTACAAGAGATATTGTAAAGAATTTAGACTAAGTTCATGATAATTAAGTTCATCTTAATCAAATTATAATGAACTCCCACTCAGAATGACATCTCTCTAGTCATCTAAGTGATACACGATCCGAATCGAGTAGTCCGTGTCCGATCATCACGTGAGACGGACTAGTCATCAACGGTGAACATCTTCATGTTGATCGTATCTTCTACACGACTCGTGTTCGACCTTTCGGTCTTCCGTGTTCCGAGGCCATGTCTGTACATGCTAGGCTCGTCAAGTGAACCCTAAGTGTATCGCGTGTGTAAATCTGTCTTACACCCGTTGTATGCGAACGTTAGAACCTATCACACCCGATCATCACGTGGTGCTTCGGAGCAACGAGCTTTAGCAACGGTGCACAGTTAGGGGAAACACAATACTTGAAATTTTAGTGAGAGATCATCTTATTTACTACCGTCGTTCTAAGTAAACAAGATGCATAAACATGATAAACATCACATGCAATCAATTAAAGTGACATGATATGGCCAATATCATCTTGCTCCTTGGATCTCCATCTTCGGGGCACCATGATCATCTTGTCAGCGGCTCGACACCATGATCTTCATCATCATGATCTCCATCATCGTGTCTTGAAGAAGTCGTCACGCCAACTATTACTTCTACTACTATAGCTAACGTTTAGCAATGAAGTAAAGTAATTACACGGCGTTATTCAGTGACACGCAGGTCATACAATAATAAAGACAACTCCTATGGCTCCTGCCGGTTGTCAAGTTCATCGACATGCAAGTCGTGATTCCTTATTACAAAAACATGATCAATCTCATACATCACATATATCATTCATCACATCTTCGTTCTTGGCCATACCACGTCACATAGCACATGCTGCAAAAACAAGTTAGACGTCCTCTAATTGTTGTTGCAAGTTTTACGTGGCTTCTATAGGATTTCTAGCAACAACGTTTCTTACCTACGCCAAAACCACAACGTGATTTGTCAACTTCTATTTACCCTTCATAAGGACCCTTTTCATCGAATCCGATCCAACTAAAGTAGGAGAGACAGACACCCGCCAGCCACCTTATGCATCTAGTGCATGTCTGTCGGTGGAACCAGTCTCATGTAAGCGTACGTGTAAGGTCGGTACGGGCCGCTTCATCCCACAATACCGCCGAATCAAGATTGACTAGTAACGGTAAGAAAGTTGAACAAGATCATACGCCCACAACTGCTTTGTGTTCTACTCGTGCAAGATGCTACGCATAAAACCTAGGCTCAGATGCCACTGTTGGGAACGTAGCATAATTCAAAAAAATTCTACGTCTTCACCAAGATCCAACTATGGAGACATCTAGCAACGAGCAAGTAAGAGTGCATCTACATACCGTTATGTAGATCGCGTGCGGAAGCTTTCAACGAAGTGTGGATGAAGTAGTCGAACTCTTCACGTTCTTCGTCACCGATGATCTAGCACCGAACGGACGGCACCTCCGCGTTCAACACACGTACGATGCAGCAACGTCACCTCCTTCTTGATCCAGCAAGGGGGGAGGAGAAGTCGTCAGAGATTCGGCAGCACGACGGCGTGATGACGGATGCAGTGGAGATCGCAGCAGGGCTTCGCTGGGCGCCCTGCGTTGGGAGTATGGAGGTGTGACGGGAGGGGGAGAGGCGCCAGGGCTTGGGTGCAGCTGCCCTCCCCCCCCCCACATATATATAGGGGGCCGGGGGGGCGCCAGGACCCCCTCCAGATTCAATCTGCAAGGGGGCGGCGGCCAGGGAGGTTCCTTGCCCCCCAAGGCAAGTGGAGCCCCCCTCCCCCTTAGGGTTTTAACCCTAGGCGCATGGGGAGGTGGGCCCCCTTGTGGTGCGCCAGCCCTGAGGGCTGGACACTTCCCCTTGCGGCCTAGGGGGCCCACCGGGATGGGTGGCCCCACCCGGTGGACCCTCGGGGCCCCTTCGGTGGTCCCGGGACGCTCCCGGTGACCCCCGGAGATCACCCGTTGGCCGAAACTGGACTTCCTATATATCAATCTTTACCTCCGGACCATTCCGGAACTCCTCGTGACGTCCGGGATCTCATCCGGGACTCCGAACAACTTTCGGGTTTCCACGTGCATTTATCTCTACGACCCTAGCGTTACCGAACCTTAAGTGTGTAGACCCTACGGGTTCGGGAGACACGTAGACATGACCGAGACCACTCTCCGGTCAATAACCAACAGCGGGATCTGGATACCCATGTTGGTTCCCACGTGTTCCTCTATGATCTTCATCGGATGAACCACCGTGTCAAGGATTCACTCAATCCCGTATGTTATTCCCTTTGTCCATCGGTACGGTACTTGCCCGAGATTCGATCGTCGGTATCCCCGATACCTTGTTCAATCTCGTTATGGCAAGTCTCTTTACTCGATCCGTAATCCATCATCCCGTGACTAACTACTTAGTCACATTGAGCTCATTATGATGATGTCTTACCGAGTGGGCCCAGAGGTACCTCTCCGTCATACGGAGTGACAACATCCCAGTCTCGGTTCGTACCAACTCAACAGACACTTTCGGAGATACCCGATGTGTACCTTTATGGCCACCCAGTTACGTTGTGACGGTTGGCACACCCAAAGTACTCCTACGGTATCCGGGAGTTGTACAACCTCATGGTCTAAGGAATAAATACTTGACACCGAAAAGCTTATGCATTACGAACTATACGATCTCGTGTTATGCTCAAGTTTGGGTCTTATCCATCACATCATTCTCCTAATGATGTGATCCCGTTATCACTGACATCTCATGTCCATGGTCAGGAAACCGTGACCATCTGTTGATCAACGAGCTGGTAACTAGAGGCCTACCAGGGACTCATTGTGGTCTATGTATTCACACATGTATCGCTGTTTCCGTACAATACAATTCAAGCATGAATAACAGACAATTATCATGAACAAGGAGATATAATAATAATGCTTTTATTATTGCCTCTAGGGCATATCTCCAACAGAAGGTTTGAGATGCAGTGTAGCGGTAGTTTTCCCTTGGCAAAGATACCAAGGATCGAATCCCCTGAGACTCCGAGGGTCAACAAGAAGGTGTCAACTGCTAGCGGCGCAACTTAGCGATTGACAGGACCTGCACACAAATACAAATAACTTTGCTCCCAACGAGTACAGAGAGGTTGTCAAGCCCTCCGGCCTTGTCGTTTACAAAGGATTAAACGCAAGAGATAATAGTGATAGGTATGACTGCAACTAGTAAGTAAGAACACAAAGTAAATAGCGGGTGTGATCAGTGATGGTAATATGGACCGGGGTCCCATGATGTTCACTAGTGATGTCTCTCTCCCAAAAGACGATAAAACAGCTAAGCGAGGTAAACGAATTACAGCTGGGCAATTGACAGGATTATGTGCGCAAACCAATCCTAACTATGCTGCAAAGAAAGGTAGAGCCTCAAAAGCATGGGCGGTACGCCAAGGCAAGTAGACCGAAATCCATCTGCATCTACTACTAATCATCCACCTTGAGATATCTATCCAGAACATCTCGCTTGTATTAAGTTGCGAGTCCCACCCATAGTGTAAACTCAAAGCAACAGACAACTGCATTAAAAGAACTTTGCGTAAAGTAAACAATCCTTGCACCCGCAAGTACAAGCACCGTTGTTTTCCCCCTTGTGGCAACATCACATCCCCTAGACTCATGTTTCTGCCACTCAAGCTAGCCATCGAGGGGCATGAACCCACAATCAAGCATAACGTTCCCTCTTGGAGTTACTACCTACTACTTGGCCAAAGCAATAAACAGCAACGGAGAACATGCAAGAATTACTCAAGAACATAAATATAAAAGAGGTGAATCAAATATATTACTCACACACAATCTGAACATAATCTCATAATCCATCGGATCCCATCAAACTCATCATAGCAACAGCATAAGGATTACATATGTGCCTCGATCATGTAGGGCAGCTCACGAGGTCTAATCCGTGAAGAACAAAGAGGGGAGGAGAACATCACATAGCTACTGGTCATGGACCCATGGTCCAAGGGAGACTACTCACAACTCATCCGGGAGGCGTCCATGGTGGTGGAGAAGCTCCCGGTGGTGATCCTCCCCTCCGGTAGGGTGCCGGGAAGAGTTCTCCTGGTGCTCCCGATCTTGGAAGCGCGGCGGCGGCGGAACAGAGATGAGATCGCGAAAAAGGGTTCCGTCCTCGAGGGTTTCGGGACGTGGTGTAAATATATGCCAAAGGGGGGCGTCAGAGGTGCTAAGGGGGGCCCAGGCGCCCTGGCGGCGCGGCCAGGAGGGTGGCCGCCCCCTCTGGTCGCCTGGAGCCCTGGTGGGCCCCCTCTGGCCCTACTTTGGCCGCATGGAAGCTTCCGGAACGCTGATTTTTTATATATTTTTCCCGGGATTTTTCTGGCAATTTACGTAATGGGAAAACCTGCAATACAAAAACAGCAGAAAACAGAAACTGGCACTAGGGTGCACTGAGTTAATAGGTTAGTCCAAATATGATCAAAAGTGTATGGAAGTGCATAAATATCATAGCAATATCACACAAAAGAGGCATGGAGTAAGCAGAAATTATAGATACGTTTTGGACGTATCACAATGTAGTAAAAACTTTCACGCTAGGTGCATTGAATATGATGAGAAGTTGGATGCTTGATATTTGTTTTGAGATATGAGGATAGTGATATTAGAGTCATGCTAGTGGATTTATTATGAAATTGAGAAATGCTTGTGTTAAAGTTAGTGATTCCCGTAGCATGCACATATGGTGAACCGCTATGTGACGAAGTTAGAGCATGAGGTATTTGTAAAGTGTCAACCTTTGTGTGGAGGTCGGGGGCGCGCGATGGTTAACTCCTACCAACCTCCCCCTAGGAGCATGCGTTGATTGCTTTGTTTTGATGACTCGTAAATTTTTGCAATAAGTATATGAGTTCTTTATGACTAATGTTGTGTCCATGGATATTACACACTCTCACCCTTCCACCATTGCTAGCCTCTCTTGTATCGCGCAACTTTCGCCGGTACCATACATCCACTATATATCCTTCCTCAAAACAGCCACCATATATATTCCTCAAAACAGCCACCATACCTACCTATCATGGCATTTCCATAGCCATTCCGAGATATATTGCCATGCAACTTTCCACCGTTCCGTTCATATGACACGCATCATATTGTCATATTGCCATGCATGATCATGTAGTTGACATCGTATTTGTGGCTAAGCCACCATGCATAATTTTTCATACATGTCACTCTTCATTCATTGCACATCCCGGTACACCACCGGAGGCATTCATATAGAGTCATACTTGCTCTAGTATCGAGTTGTAATATCGAGTTGTAAATCAATAAAAGTGTGATGATCATCATTATTAGAGCATTGTCCCATGTGAGGAAAGGCCAATAAAAAAAGAGATGGCCCCCAAAAAAATAGAGAGGGGCTAATAAAAAAAGAGAGAAAGCCCCTCCAACTAAATGAGAGAAAAGAGAGAAGGGACAATTGCTATTATCTTTTTCCACACTTGTGCTTCAAAGTAGCACCATGTTCTTCATGACGGAGAGTCTCATGCTTAGTCACTTTCATATACTAGTGGGAATTTTTCATTATAGAAATTGGCTTGTATATTCCAACGATGGGCTTCCTCAAATGCCCTAGGTCTTCATGAGCAAGCAAGTTGGATGCACACCCACTTTGTTGAGCTTTCATACATTTTTAGCTCTAGTGCATCTATTGCATGGTAATCCCTACTCACTCACATTGATATCTATTGATGGGCATCTCCATAGCCCGTTGATACGCCTAGTCGATGTGAGACTATCTCCCTCCTTTTTTTTCTTCTCCACAACCACCTCTCTATTCCACCCGTAGTGTTATTTCCATGGCTCACGCTCATGTATTGCGTGAAAGTTGAAAGGTTTGAAAGAATAGAGTATGAAAACAAGTGCTTGGCTGAAACCGGGGTTGTGCATGATATGAATATTTCGTGTGATGAAGAGGGAGCATAGACAGACTATATGATTTTGTAGGGATAACTTTCTTTAGCCATAGTATTTTGAGAAGACATGATTGCTTTGTTAGTATGCTTGAAGTATTACTATTTCTTATGCCAATATAGACTTTTGTCTTGAATCTTTCAGATCTGAACATTCACTGCCACAATTAAGAGAACTACATTGAAAAACTATGTTGGTTAGCATTCCACATCAAAAAATTTGTTTTTATCATTTACCTACTCGAGGACGAGCAGGAATTAAGCTTGGGGATGCTTGACACGTCTCCAACGTATCTATAATTCTTGATTGTTCCATGCTATTATTTATGATGTTTTGGATGTTTAATGGGCTTTGTCATACACTTTTATATTATTTTTGGGACTAACCAACTAACCCAAAGGCCCAGTCCAGATTGCTATTTTTTTGCTTGTTTCAGTGTTTTACAGAAAAGGGATATCAAACGGAGTCCAAACGGAATGAAACCTTCGGGAGAGATTTTTTTGGAGAAAATCATGTGCGGGAGACTTGAGATCCACGGAGTAGGGTCTACGTTGTGCCCACGAGGGTGGGGGGCGCCCCCTGCCTCGTGGGTCCCACGTATGGACCCCTGTGCCCTCCTTCCTCCTATATATACCTACGTCCCCCGAAACCAACAGAACAACAGAGAAAACCCTAGTTCCACCGTTGTAACCTTCTGTTCCCGTGAGGTCCCATCTTGGGGCCTGTTCCGAAGCTCCACCGGAGGGGGGATCTTCCATGGAGTGCTTCTACATCATCATCATCGCCTTACCATGAGTTGTGAGTAGTTTACCCAGTTGGAAAGATCGATCTGGAGGTTACCTTTGGGGATGAGCAGGACTCTAGATCAGAGACGGTGACCTTTGAGGTTGTAAAAATCAGGAGCCCATATCATGCTCTGTTTGGGATCCCGGTTTATGCCAAGTTCATGGCTAGACCGTGTTATGTTTATCTGCAGCTCAAGATGCCGGGTCACAAGGGAACCATCATGGTTCGCGGGAGCCGCAAGATCGCGTTGGAATGCGAGGAAGGAGATGCAGCATATGCTGAGGCAGTTTGTGCTACGGAGGAGCTGAAGTTCTATAAGGACAATGTTGATCTGGCAGATATGTCCCCGTTGAAGAAGCCAGCTACAGAGCATGATCCGGCATTGAAATTCAAATCAGTAGAGGAGATCAAGCAGGTTGACTTTGTTCCGGGCGATTCGTCTAAACAGTTCACCATCAGCGCTAACCTAGACCCCAAATAGGAAAGCGCGCTCATCGAGTTCATCCTTGAGAACCGGGATATCTTTGCATGGAAACCTTCTGACATGCCAGGTATACCGAGGGAACTCGTTGAGCACAGTCTTAATATTGATCCGAAATTTAAACCGGTCAAGCAGTATTTGCGCCGCTTCAATGAGGAGAGGCGCAAGGCTATAGGTGAGGAAGTGGCTAGGCTCTTAGCTGCAGGTTTCATAGTTGAGGTGTTCCATCCAGAGTGGTTGGCTAAGCCGGTACTGGTGCTCAAGAAAAATGGAACCTGGAGGATGTGTGTTGATTACACAGACTTGAACAAGGCTTGCCCAACTGATCCCTTTGCTCTCCCTCGTATTGATCAAATTATTGATGCTACGGCCGGATGTGAGCGGCTAAGTTTTTTGGATGCTTATTCAGGTTATCATCAGATAAAGATGGCAGTTAAGGACCAGGAGAAGACAACTTTTATAACTCCCTTTGGAGCCTTCTGCTATGTATCCATGCCTTTTGGGCTCAAGAGTGCCCAAGCAACTTATCAGCGTTGTGTGCAGAACTGCCTACAAGGGCAGATTGGAAGAAAGGTCCATGCATATGTGGATGACATTGTGGTAAAATCCAGGAAGGAGGAGACACTGATAGAAGACTTAAAAGAAATATTTGACAACCTCCGGGTTTACAAGATGATGCTTAATCCAGAGAAGTGTGTTTTTGGTGTTCCAGCAAGCAAGCTCCTTGAATTTTTAGTGTCAAACAGAGGGATTGAAGCTAATCCGGAGAAGATCAAGGCGATCACATCCTTGGCTAAACCGGCTTGTATCAATGACGTCCAGCGCGTGGTAGGCCGTATTGCAGCATTGAGCCGGTTCATCAGCCGTCTGGGGAAGAAGGCGATCCGGCTTTATCAGATGATGAAGAAGACGGACCGGTTTGTCTGGAGCGATGCTGCAAACGCTGCGTTCAAAGATTTGAAGCGGCAATTGGCAGAACCACCAGGCCTTGCTGCCCCGGTTGACAAGGAGCCGCTACTATTGTACATGGCCGCCAATGCCCATGCAGTCAGTGTAGCCATTGTGGTGGAACGCAAAGAGGCAGGCAAAGAATATCTGGTTCAACGTCCGGTTTACTACGTCAGTGAGGTCCTCATTGAGTCGAAGCAAAGATATCCACATTGGCAGAAGTTGGTATATGGTGTGTTCATAACAAACCGGAAGTTGAAGCACTACTTCCAGGGCCACCCAATCACTGTCATCAGCTCAGCTCCGTTAGGGGATATAATCCAGAACAGAGAAGCCACTGGCAGAGTGGCGAAGTGGGCCATTGAGCTTAGCCCACACGGGTTAAAATATGTGCCCCGTACTGCTATAAAGTCCCAAGCACTGGTGGATTTCATCAATGATTGGACAGAGTTGCAAGCACCTGAGGAGAAGCCGGATCATACATACTGGACTATTCACTTTGATGGTTCAAGGCAATTGGAGGGCTCGGGGGCTGGAGTCGTGTTAACTTCCCCACGAGGTGATAAGTTCTGTTATGTCCTCCGTTTAATGTTCCCTTGTACTAACAATGCTGCTGAGTATGAAGCTCTCCTCCATGGTTTACGGATGGCCAAGGAGATGAACTTGAGCCGGGTCAAGTGCTTTGGTGACTCAGATCTGGTGGCACAACAAGTATCTGGTAAGTGGGACTCTAAGGATCCGCTCATGGCAGCCTATCGGCGAGAAGTGGATGCAATGGCAGGGTACTTCAAGGGATATTAGGTGGACCACATAGACCGGCGGAAAAATGAAGCGGCTGATGCATTAAGCCGGCTGGGCTCTCAGCGTAAACCGGGTCCACTTAATACCTTCTTGGATGAATTGCATAAACCGTCGGTACAGATACCTTCAGAGGAGGATTTGGCTGTTCCTGATCCGGAAGCACAGTTAGTTGCAGCGCTTCACATCATTCCGGATTGGACACTCCCTTATTTTGCGTACCTGAGCCGAGGTGAGTTGCCAGAGGACGAAGTTGAGGCCCGGCTAGATAATCCGGCGGTCTAAGTCTATGGCTATCGTCAATGGAGAGCTTCATCACCGCAGCGTTTCTGGGGTGTTTCAGCGGTGCGTATCATCAGAGGAAGGCTGTGATATTCTTCGAGAGATTCACGAAGGAGATTGTGGTCATCACGCCGGTTCAAAGTCCTTGGTAGCTAAAGCTTTTCGTCATGGGTTCTACTGGTTGACGGCTCACGCCGATGCAGAGGACTTGGTCAGAAAATGTGACGCTTGCCAGAAATTTTCATGGCGTGCTCATGTACCGGCGCAGGAGCTACGGATGATTCCAATTACTTGGCCATTTGCAATTTGGGGGCTTGATATGGTTGGACCCTTTAAAAGATCCCAAGACCAGAAAACCCACCTGTTGGTAGCAGTGGACAAGTTCACAAAGTGGGTTGAGGCAGAGCCTATCAGTAAGTGTGATGCGGCAGCAGCAGTTAAGTTCATCAAAAAGGTAATTTTCCGGTTTGGCTTTCCACACAGCATTATAACTGATAATGGCACCAACCTATCCAAAGGAGAGATGGAAGAGTTCTCTCAAAGAGAACATATTCGCCTTGATGTGTCATCAGTAGCTCACCCTCAGTCCAATGTCCAAGCTGAGAGAGCCAACCAAGTGATCCTGAGAGGCATCAAGCCCCGGCTTATGGTACCTTTACAAAGAACACCGGGTTGCTGGGTAGAGGAGTTGCCCTCTGTCTTATGGAGCATCAACACTACACCGAACAGATCAACAGGGTACACACCTTTCTTTATGGTATATGGTGCTGAAGCGGTCCTGCCCAGCGATGTTCGGCATGATTCACAACGGGTGGCAGCTTACGTTGAAGCGGATAATGAGCAAGCAAGGCAAGACAGCTTGGACCGGCTAGATGAGGAACGGGACACGACAGCAGCACGATCGGCGATTTATCAGCAAGACCTGCGCCGGTACCACAGCCGCCGGGTCAAGACCAGGACGTTTCACGAAGGAGATTTGGTGCTCCGGCTCATCCAAGACTAGACAGATATGCACAAGCTATCCCCACCTTGGGAAGGACCCTTTGTGGTCAGCAAAAATCTGCACAACGGATCATACTACCTTGTCGACGTTCGAGAACATAAGGACTCACGTACATCGGAGGAGGAGACGAAGCGGCCGTGGAACATCTCTCTTCTTCGACCTTACTACACTTGAGCCATTGGCTCCGCTTTATGTACAATGTATATATCATAATTAATACAATAAACTGGCGCCCCCGGAACACCGGGGAATCAGCCATCTTCTTCGCAAAAAGAGTATCACATGGGGGCTTCGAAAGAAGCTTTCCATGGCCTCTTAAACTGGCGCCCCTGATAGCATCAGGGAATCAGCTGTGTCTTTTCTACACAAGAGTATCACATGGGGGCTTCGAAAGAAACCTTCCATGGCCTCTTAAATCGGCGCCCTTGACAAAGTCAAGGAATCAGCCGTGTTCTTCAAAGGAGTATCACATGGGAATTTTTCTACGAAAGCTCACCATTGCCTCCTAAACCGGCGCCCTTGACAGAATCAAGGAACCAGCCGTGTTCTTTAAAGGAGTATCACATGGGAGTTTTCTACGGAAGCTCACCATGGCCTCCTAAACCGGCGCCCTTGATACATTTGGAGAGTTAAACCAGAGCAGATCAAAGATTGCAAGGATACAAATATACGAAGACAGATACTCACCGAAGATAGCATAAGTCATGTTCTATATTTGCTGTTTTAACCCGGTTAGTTCCTACGTAACCGGGTTGAGAGCGGCTTCGGCATCCTTTGCTCTTTTTTCGAGAGCGTCCCTTTGCACCTCCCATGTGGACCGCTCCGCTTCAAAATCTTTCTTCAATTTTTCCATGTTAGTCAAAGCAAGGGCAAGTTCTTCCTTAGCCTTGTTTGAAGCAGTCTCATGGAAGGCCAAGTTGTTCCGGAGCTCAGTTGCTTCCGAAGCCCTCCGGTTCAAATCAACCTGCAAGGAAATCAAACAAGTTAGAAGGACAGATCAATCAAAGTTTCAAGCACATAACAAGTTATGCACTCGACAATTGGGGGCTAATGTACAATTGAAGTAAAGAAAGCAAAATTTTCAGACAAGTCCCAAGCACATAAACAGGTTATGCCCTTGGCACTTGGGGGCTAATGTAAGTTCACTCTCAGACATAATTGAAGTCCCGGTTCACCTACAATGAAGCTAAACCTGCCCTTGGGGGCTACTATGGCCTAAGGGTAGGATTGCAAAGTACAAAGCAGAAACGTAAAATAAAGGAAAGAAAGTCACCTCATATTTGTCTTTCATCATGTTGACTAAGACGGCTTCATAGTCACGGCTGGTGCAGAGCCGGTTAAGATACCCAGAATTAAGTTCCTGGGCACTCAATTGAGCATAGCTTGACAAGTCTGTGCTCCACTTGCCTTTATCTTGTTGAAATTTTTCTTCCTTGGCGGTATGCTTAGCCAAGGCAACAGGCTCGGTGGGAGCAGTGAAACCTAACCCGGTTATTTCAACATCTGCTGTGAGGCAGCAGTTGGCTGGAGAGGATGAGCAGTGTGCACCGGGCTAACAGGAGCCGGGCTAGCCCGAGGAGGACTAACCCGGACAGGGCTTGCCGGTTCAGCCATGTTTTCCATATCATCACCTCCTGGTGCAGCAACATCTCCATGGTCCATGGGAGCAGGATCATCAAGCTCAATTTCAACGTTGTCCTCTGGAGGGATGGCCGCTTCAGGGTCCTCGGCCGGTTCAGCAGCAGTGGTCTCAGCAGCTGGTTTATTTGCTTTTGCCTTTTTACTAGGCTTGGGCATTCTAATAAAGGGTCAGAGCAGTCGTAAGAATCACAAAGTCAAAACAGGAAGATAAACCGGACGTTTGAAAGAAGGACTTACCCAGGGACGGTCTTGAGCACTGGGACCAGTGTAGCCGTCGACTCGCCGGAAGAGGACAGAGGAACCTCCTGATAGTTGGGATCAGACGGTTTAAGTGGTTTACGTATAAGGCCTACTTTTGGATAAAGGAGGGTTGGAGTGAGGAAAACCTCGGAGCGGCGTCTGCGAGCCGGCGTAAGGGGTATTCCGGATCATTCAACCACATGGCCGCTATGGCGCGTGGTCCAGCGAGCATCATGCTGTTGTTTCTTAAAAAGAAAGTTGGGATCCAATTGAGCATGAGGGTGAGAAAATGGATATTTCCGGGACACCCGGCGGATCTTGGGTGGCAATGGTTCTGAATCAGAAGAGAGAGAAATTACCTCAACTCCCTCCGCTTTACTTCCCTCTGACAGGTCCTGTGAAAAGGCATTATTAACATAAATTCATACGAAGGGAGATCAAAAGACATAAGGGTTAATTGGTACCTCAGAATACGGATCATCTTCTTCAGGGTTTGAACCGGAAGCGGCAACAGCTTTTTTCTTCTTGACAGCAAAGGTTTTCCAGCGGGATTGCTTGGCCGGTTTATCCTGAGTTTTTCTCTTCCAGAAAGGATCGTTGGCCTGTGCAAAGGGATAATAATAAGTTAAAGACAATTGATATGAATGGATTAAGATGAAAAGAAAGGGTCGGGAGAACTTTACCGATGGCGCTTTGTTGGTTAAGCAGAATGGAGCTAAACCGGTCCGGCTGCAATCTTCCAGATGGATGTTCGGCATTTTCTTTGCAGACTCAGTAACTTCATTGTCAGGAAGTACTATTTTGGTGTGGCGTTGAGGATCTTCCGGTTTGCCGGTATATTTGCACATCAGACTTGAGCGCCGGCTTAATGGAAGGATGCTCCAAGAAAGTCAGCAGCAAACGAATTCAACGCCGGTTAAACCGTTCGCCATGAAAGCCCTTACCTTGGAAAGTTGAGGGGAAAATCGAGCCCGGTCTTGGGCACTTAGACGCTGTCGCAAAGGATGGGTTGTTGCCAGACGATAAGCGTGGTAACCCGGCAGTGGATTCTCTCCTTCAGGTGAAGTATCCTTACAATAGAACCAAGTCTGGTTCCATTCTTTGGGGTGGCTGTGAAGAGCGGCGTGAAGAAAACTTACATCCTTTCTTTTCTGGATGTTGACACCACCCAGCTCCTGATGAGGTCCATCAGTAAACTCAGTCCGCCAGTTTAGATGGAAGAAATCCCAGAACAGATCCACTGATGGTTCTTCTTGAAGGTATGCCTCCGAGAAAACTTGAAAGTTACAGATGTTCGATACAGAATTCGGGCCTACATCTTGTGGGTGGAGTTGGAAAGCAGCTAACACGTCCCGGAAGAATTTTGAACCGGGAGGACTGAAACCCCGGGCCATATGATCATAGAAGACTATGATTTCTCCCTCCTTAGGCTCAGGAGGGCACTCCTTTCCAGGGGCCCGCCAGTGCAGAACTTCTTTAGGGCCCAGAACACCAATTGAGGCCGCTTCAACTAAATTGTCTTCCGTGATCCGGGAAGGAACCCAATTGCAAGCAACAAATTGTTTGGCCATCGTTTCTGATGAGCGAGTGCTGAAAACTACAGTGCAAGACCCGGTTTACCAACTGCTAGATATAAACCGGTGCATTCTATGAAGTTATGGACTTAATTGGCGGTTTAAACAAGGGGCTAATGGTATCTACTAATCCGGAAACATGTATGAGTGAGACAGCTACCAGTTCACGACGATAGAATGGAGAAAGCTAAACCGTCAATTGTGGAATACGGGTTTAAATCTAAAATCGTCAAGACAAGTATATGACGCGCAGGGTATGGCTAAACCGGCAATGTAAGCGAGCTGCAGATCTGAAAGTGTGAAAAACAATTTTCACATGGAGCTGAGGTAAATATGGATCTAAGGTGCAAGGAAAAGACAGAATAATACAAGTTATATTCAGCGAAGGATGCGGGAGTTCTCTACAGGTTCAACCTAAACTGACAGTGCTGGAGAAGCTAAAGTATAATGGTAGAGCGGAAGCGCACGGATGAAGATCAAGCCAAACGAGTTTATATCTACTGTTAAGATCAATCTACAGCGATGAACTACAAGAATGAGGGTTCATGGCGAGCTACAGAAGAAAACCTAAAAGTGAGATCTATGGGGAGAAGATAGCGTACCCGAGGAAACGGAGGACGGCGGCGAGTTCTCTGGTCGCGTTCAGGTTGATGCAGCGGCCGGACTTGACTAGCGACGGCGAGCTCGACGGACGGCGGCGAAAGCTCGGGCGCTGGAGACGAAGGTAGAAGAAGCAGAAGGGGAAAAGGGATGGGCCTCGGCGGTATTTATAGGCTGAAGAGATAAAAACGGTAAGCGCGGGAATCGAGGAGGCCGGAAATCGGATAAAGATTGAGCTGTCGCCTCGATCTTCGGTGCGGCAATAAAGAAAGGTAACAAACAGATGTGGGCATTAAATGCACAGATGATGTCACGACGAATTGAAACGATTTCAGGAGATGATGTCATGGCCGGTTTATGAAGCAAACAAGTTGCAGAAAGGAAATTCGTACAAGACTTGGAAGACTGACATGAACAAGTTCAAATCAATCTGGGGCCAAATGTCAGGGATATTACCAGCAGGTATAAACCGGCCAGGAGGGTCCGGATTACACTGACAAGGTTATATTATTACAAGCCCAGTAGAATATATAACAAGAGGTCATAGCCCATAGAGGTTTAGGGCCCATGTATAAGGCCCACGATCTGTAAACCGTCGTACCATGTAACTTGGGATGTAAGATAGAAAGGGTAGAGACCAAGGCGGACACGTTTATGAGCGTTGCCTCCTATATAAAGGGACGACCCGGCGACGGTTCAAGGACAAGAAACAACAGCTCGAGACACATGCAAGCGGATTCGCTCCCTAGTCATCGAAGCCCAAGCAATACCACACCAAACTAGACGTAGGCTTTTACCTTCATCGAAGGGGCCGAACTATTATAAAATTCCATGTGTCCTTCGTCCGCTTTAACCCCTTCAAGCTAACCCGAGCAATGGCCTCACACCTAAGTCCGTTGATCCGGACATCTGCCGTGCTAAATCTACGACAGGTCCATAGCTAGTATCTAGATGGCTTCTTATCTCTCTTTGGATCTCAATACAAAGTTCTCCTCGGTCTTCGAGGAGATCTATTCGATGTAATCTCTTTTTGCGGTGTGTTTGTCGAGATCCGATGAATTGTGGGTTTATGATCAAGATTATCTATGAGAAATATTTGGTTTTTCTCTGAACTCTTTATGTATGATTATAATATCCATGCAAGTCTGTTAGAATTATTGGTTTTGTTTGGCCTACTAGATCTATAGTTCTTGCAATGGGACAAGTGCTTGGCTTTGGGTTCAATCTTGCGGTGTCCTTTCCCAGTGACAGTAGGGGCAGCAAGGCACGTATTGTATTGTTGCCATCGAGGATAAAAAGATGGGGTTTATGTCATATTGCTTGAGTTTATCCCTCTACATCATGTCATCTTGCTTAAGGCGTTACTCTATTCTTATGAACTCAATACACTAGATGCATGCTGGATAGCGGTAGATGTGTGGAGTAATAGTAGTAGATGCAGAATCGTTTCGGTCTACTTGTCTCGGACGTGATGCCTATATATAATGATCATGCCTAGATAGTCTCATAATTATTCGCTTTTCTATCAATTGCTCGACAGTAATTTGTTTACCCACCGTAGAGTATCGCTATCATGAGAGAAGCCACTGGAGAACCCTATGGCCCCCGGGTCTATTCTCAACATATCAATCTACAATCTACTTTACTTTTCCGCTTTTACTTTCTGATCTTATAATCAAAAATACCAAAAATATCAAACTATCATCTCTATCAGATCTCACTTTCGTAAGTGACTGTAAAGGGATTGACAACCCCTTATCATGTTGGCTGCGAAGTTCTTATTTGTTTGTGTAGGTGCGAGGGACTCACGCATGGTCTCCTACTGGATTGATACCTTGGTTCTCAAAAACTGAGAGAAATACTTACGCTACTGTGCTGCATCTCCCTTTCCTCTTCGAGGGAATACAAGGCAAGCTCGAGAAGTAGCACTCTATGGTAGACTCCGAGACCGACGCTACTACCGGGTACGACTACGCCTCTGACGACCAGACCCTTTTCAGCGGAATTTCCAGGCAAGCCCCCCCTTTGATCATCCCGATATCGCCCATACCGTTCTCTCTCATGCTTGCATTAGATTTTGCTACTGTTACTGGTAGATCCTATTCTGATGCATAGCCTGCTTTTATACCTGCTATTGTTACCTACCTGCTTATGCTAAACTGCTTAGTATAGGTTGGTTTGTGATCCATCAGTGACCCCACCTTGTCCTAGTTACCCTGCTTCATCATCGATGACCCGAGCAACATGATCGACGACCAGGGCCCGACGCCTCACATCACATCACACCCCCTTTGTTGCTCGACTCTGCAGAGATACTACCGAGTGCCGAGGGTGAGACCTCGTAACGCACTCCTGATGATAACTCTACAGTGTACCTATTCGGTCGTGGTCATCGAGGGTGATTCCTCTTTCACCATTCCCGATACGACTCTGTCGTGCAACACCTCAAGGGTGATTCCTCATACGCTCACCTTGATGATTACATCGAGTGGAATCCACCGACGGTGATTCCTCGGGGTTTTCCCCTTGGTGTTTGGACACACAGTTACCTTGACTTTACTTGAGACCATTGTTGAAGTCGGGTCGGCCTTGAGAGGTACCCGCGAGTTGATGTGAAAGTCGGGCGGGCCTGTGGAGCACCTGCGAGTTAATTACGAGGCACGACCGGGCAGGCAGGCCACCCCAGAGTGGGCTGGGCTAGCCCTTGTCGTATTTCCTCGAGACGGGGCGACGGGGTCACATTATCGTGAGTCTCTACTCGTTTTCGCGAGCTCCTAATACACTATTGGCCTCTGGCCTTTACGCACTAACCGCCACGCGGGAATAGTTATGCGCCTCGGCGTCGTGGTATCAACTGAAGCTTTGTCAGACGTCCAGTTCAGCATTGCGGCACGGTTGGGCCGGAGCCATCCAGTATAGAGGTGGTGCCTGGTCCTCCCTGCTAGCAACGACCCGTAGTGCAACGGGCGATGACCCATGACCCCGGAGTGCTTAGGATGTAGACCGGCGGGGACCTCTCTGTTGGGCCTAGGTAGGGCTGCGACGTGTTGATCTTCCGAGGCCGGGCATTGACCCAGAAAAGTGTGTCCGGCCAAAGATGATCGAGCGTGATGGTAACGTGGTGCACCCCTGCAAGGAAGTTATCTATTCGAATAGCCATGTCCACGGTAATGGACGTTCGGTCTTATACCCTGATCTATTACAACTACGAATGGATACTTAAGATATGTGCTGGTTATTGATACAACATGCTTAATTAAAATGCTATTCTATACTCCCTTCCTCTGCTGCAAGATGGTGGTTTCCAGAAGATGCTAGTCTTTGATAGGCTAGGCCTTTCCCTCTATTCTGGCATTCTGCAGTTCAGTCCACATATACAGCTCATTCCTTTTATACTGATGCATGCTTAGTATAGATCTGATGCTTGCGGGTACTTTGGATGAATACTCACGGTTGCTTAGCTCCCCCTTTCCCCCTTCCTTCTTCTTTTTGGTTGTTGCAACTAGATGGCGGATCCCAGGAGCGAGATGTCATCGCCGACTACTACTACTACCCCGACGGAGTCTACTACTACGTGAAGACTGCCGACGACCAGGAGTAATTAGGAGGTCCCAGGCAGGAGGCCTTGCCTTTTCGATCGTTGATGTTTGTGCCAGCCTTTTTAAGGCAAAACTTGTTTAACTTATGTTTGTACTCAGATATTGTTGCTTCCGCTAACTCTGTTACTTTCGAGCTTCTGTATTCGAGCCCTCGAAGCCCCTAGCTTGTAATATGAAGATTGTATTATCTTAATTTGTGTCTAGAGTTGTGTTGTGATATCTTCCCGTGAGTTCCTGATCTTGTTCGTACACATTTGCGTGCATGATTAGTGTATGGTCAAATCGAGGGTCATCGCAATTAATTTGCTAAACCTTACTTTGATCCAAACCGAATTCAAATTCGGTTTAAATAAAGTCAAATTATAATATTATAAAATAGTAAATAAAAAATGCTCAATAGGTTGCAAATATTCATTAGATAATTTCCATGCATTAACAAACATTTTTATAGATGCTTAGAATGACACTGGATATGAAAGCAGAACCCAAACAACCCCATTAATCCATTTTTATTTATGAAAAATTCAAATCAATTCAATTGCTCACCAAACTTTTTTGTGGAAGTGCAACATTTTACAATGGTAATTATGGGACAAGTTTCATATTTTCCAAAACTCAAATGCTATTAAGAATAAATGAAAAACAAAAAAAAAATATAGAGTGAGAAACCAAAAAAGAACAACCCCCCGTTTGGGTTGTAAACAAATTTGGGTTTGCGTCGGCGTGTTAGGCTGGTATTTTTGTCTGTTTCGACCCAAATAGACAAGTGCATAACACATGTGTTGGCGCATTGGAGTTTCCCTTAAGGCCAACTCCAATTGAACATTGTACTCCACCTCACATGTCCGCGTGGACGGCTCAGACATAAACTGGGCAAAAAATGTCCCATAGCTGATCTCGAATACCCATATGTGAGGTGGATTCCAGGCCGGCTGGACTTGTCCGACACATGATGCCGACCCAGCTCGATATCATAAAATCCATCAATATCCCTACCCTGGATGAAACCTTATTAATTTTTAAGCAATCCTCTCCACTTTGGTAGTCTGCGGGGTGATCTTCACCATAGCCAAACATGTCAAATTTTGGTAGTCCAAAAAGAAAATATGCCCTAGAGGCAATAATAAAGTTGTTATTTTATATTTCCTTATATCATGATAAATGTTTATTATTCATGCTAGAATTGTATTAGCCGTAAACTTGATACATGTGTGGATACATAGACAAAACACAGTGTCCCTAGTGAGCCTCTACTAGACTAGCTCGTTGATCAAAGATGGTTAAGTTTCCCAACCATAGACATGTGTTATCATTTGATGAACGGGATCACATCCTTAGGAGAATGATGTGATGGGCAAGACCCATCCGTTAGCTTAGCATATTGATTGTACAGTTTTATTGCTATTGCTTTCTTCATGTCAAATACATATTCCTTCGACTATGAGATTATGCAACTCTCGGATACCGGAGGAATGCCTTGTGTGCTATCAAACGTCACATTATAAAGATGTTCTACATGTATCTTCGAATGTGTTTGTTGGGTTGGCATAGATCAAGACTAGGATTTGTCACTCCGAGTATCGGGGAGGTATCTCTGGGCCCTCTTGGCAATGCACATCATAAGAAGCCTTGCAAGCACTGTGACTAATGAACTAGTTACGGGATGATGCATTACGGAACGAGTAAATAGACTTGCCGGTATTGAGATTGAAATAGGTATGAAGATACCGACGATCGAATCTCGGGCAAGTAACATACCGATGACAAAGGGAATAACGTATGTTGTCATTACGGTTTGACCGATAAAGATCTTTGTAGAACATGTAGGAACCAATATGAGCATCCAGGTTCCGCTGTTGGTTATTGACCGAAGAGGTGTCTTGGTCATGTCTATAAAGTTCTCGAACCCGTATGGTCCGCACGCTTAACGTTCGATGACGATTTGTATTATATGAGTTATGTGATTTGGTGACCGAATGTTGTTTGGAGTCCCGGATGAGATCAAGGACATGACAAGGAGTATCAAATTGTTCGATATGTAAAGATTGATATATTGGATGATGGTATTCGAACACCGGAAGAGTTCCGAGGGGTACCAGGGGGTTACCGGAACCCCCCGGGGGAAGTTATGGGCCATATGGGCCATAAGATGGAGGCATACCAGCCCACATAGGGGTGGCGCGCCCCCACTTGGAAGGAGGCCGAATAGGCCTAGGTGAGGGGGCGGCGCCCCCCTTTCATTCTCCTCCTCTCTCTCCTTCCCCCTTTCCCTCTCCGGTATAAGGAAAAGGGGGATCCTACTAGGAGCCCAAGTAGGATTCCTCCTACTTGGGCGCGTCTAGGGCTCGCTCCCTCCCCCTCCCTCCTTTATATATGTGGGGAGGGGTGATACGCCTCCAACGTATCTATAATTTTTGATTGTTCCATGCTATTATATTATCCTTCTAGGATGTCTTATGGGCTTTTATATACACTTTCATATGATTTTTGGGACTAACCTATTAACCCAGAGCCCAGTGCCAGTTTCTGTTTTTCTCCTATTTTAGGATTTTACAGAAAAGGAATATCAAACGGAGTCCAATTGACGTGCCAATTTTTGATGATTTTTTCTGGACCAAAAGAAGCCCCCGAAGTAAAAGAGTTGGGCCAGGAGAGCCACGGGCTGCCCACGAGGGTGGGGGCGCGCCCTCCTATCTCGTGGACAACCCAGAAGCCCCCCTAACTTGTGCCCTACGCCAAAAAATCCTATAAATACTGAAACCTTCGAAAATCAACCTAGATCGGGAGTTCCGCCGCCGAAAGCCTCTGTAGCCACCGAAAACCAATCTAGACCCTGTTTCGGCACCCTGCCGGAGGGGGGAACCCTCATCGGTGGCTATCTTCATCATCCCGGCGCTCTCCATGACGAGGAGGGAGTAGTCCACCCTCGAGGCTGAGGGTATGTACCATTAGCTGTGTGTTTGATCTCTCTCTCGTGTTCTTGAGATGGCACGATCTTGATGTATTGCGAGCTTTGCTATTCTAGTTGGATATTATGATTCTTCTCCCCCTCTACTCTCTTGTAATGGGTTGAGTTTTCCCTTTAAAGTTATCTTATAGGATTGAGTCTTTAAGGATTTGAGAACACTTGATGTATGTCTTGCATGTGCTTATTTGTGGTGACAATGGGATATCATGTGATCTACTTGATGTATGTTTTGGTGATCAACTTGCGGGTTACGTGACCTTGGGATTCTATGCATAGGGGTTGACACACGTTTTCGTCTTGACTCTCCGGTAGAATCTTTGGGGCACTCTTTGGACTTCTTTGTGTTGGTTGAATAGATGAATCTGAGATTGTGTGATGCATATCGTATAATCATGCCCACGAATACTTGAGGTGACAATGGAGTATCTAGGTGACATTAGGGTTTTGGTTGATTTGTGTCTTAAGGTGTTATTCTAGTACGAACTCTATGATAGATTGAATTGTGATGGCTTGGCTTATTAGGGATGATAGACTACTCATATCAATAAGGAATTCCTTCTTTTCCGGGAGCCCATTCGGATTGAACTCCAAAGTTAAGCGTGCTCAGCTTGGAGTAGTTTCAGGATGGGTGACCGACCGGGAAGTTGCTCCCGGGTGCGCACGAGTGAGGACAAAGTGCGCAGAAAGACTAGTATTGATATGTGAGGCCAGTCTAGATCCCGCCAGGAGTAACGACCACCGGCGGGTGTTTCCGGGGCGTTACAAGTTGGTATCAGAGCTGACCCTCGCGGTTACACGGATGTTTGCGGACAGTTTGTAGTCATGTTGTGCATGACGTTTGTGACCCGTCGTGGCACACGGCATGGCACATGTGTTGTCCTGAAAGCACAGACGGTTGTGCCAAGAGGGAACGTTCCTGTGGCCCGACGAGGACGTCGGTTCCTCTGAGTGAGGGTGTATATGATGGCCTGGCATATTAGGGATGATAGACTACTCATATTAATAAGGAATTCCTTCTTTTTTGGGAACCCATTCGGATAGAACTCCAAAGTTAAGCGTGCTCAGCTTGGAGTAGTTTCAGGATGGGTGACCGACCGGGAAGTTGCTTCCGGGTGCGCACGAGTGAGGACAAAGTGCGCAGAAAAGACTAGTATTGATATGTGAGGCCAGTCTAGATCCCACCAGGAGTAACGACCACCGGCGGGTGTGTCCGGGGCGTTACATGAACGTTACTACGGACTCTTGAATAGATCGATCAGAAATAATAACTTTGAGGTGGTTTCGTACGCTACCATAATCTCTTCGTTTGTTCTCCACTATTAGTGACTTTGGAGTGACTCTTTGTTGCATGTTGAGGGCTAATAATATGATCCAATTATGTTATCCTTGTTGAGAGAACTTGCACAAGTGAAAGTATGAACCCTAGGCCTTGTTTCCTATCATTGCAACACCGTTTATGCTCATGTTTACCACTTTCTACCTTGCTGTTTTTATATTTTCTTACTACAAAAACCTATATCTACCATCCATATTGCACTTGTATCACCATCTCTTCGTCGAACTAGTGCACCTATACAATTTATCATTGTATTGGGTGTGTTGGGGACACAAAAGACACTTTGTTATTTGGTTGCAGGGTTGCTTGAGAGAGACCATCTTCATCCTACGCCTCCCACAGATTGATAAACCTTAGGTCATCCACTTGAGGAAAATTTGCTACTGTCCTACAAACCTCTGCACTTGGAGGCCCAACAACGTCTACAAGAAGAAAGTTGTGTAGTAGACATCAAAGGGGCGCCTAGAACACACATCAATTGTTTGAAGCCGTGTGCGGTGCCCCCTTCCATAGTTTACACCTCTAGGTCATATTCACATAGTGCTTAGGCGAAGCCCTGCACGGATCACTTCACCATCACCGCCAGCACGCCGTCGTGTTGACGGAACTCTCCCTCGACACTTTGCTGAATCAAGAGTTCGAGGGACGTCATCGAGCTGAACGTGTGCTGAACTCGGAGGTGTCATACGTTCGTTGTTTGATCGGTCGGAACGAGAAGAAGTTCGACTACATCAACCGCGTTAACAAACGCTTCCGCTTTCGGTCTACGAGGGTACATGGATACACTCTCCCCCTCTCGTTGATATGCATCTCCTAGATAGATCTTGCGTGAGCGTAGGAATTTTTTTGAAATTGCATGCTACGTTCTCCAACAGTCCGATGGCATGTTTAGTTAGCAGTGATTGAGTAGCCGAACAATGTGTGTGCATCGACGTAGTTACATGAGTTTGTATGGATTGAGATATGATAATTAAGATGTCCGGACGTAGATTGTATTATTTGACGCATGATCAGTCAGTGTCTGCGGACGCACGTCAAATTTACCGGGTGTAGACGCTTTTAGCCAGCATAGATCGATATAGATGGATCTTTTTATTGTTGTTGTTGTTGTGGTCGTATGGAAAATGAACCCTTGGACAGTTCATTTGACATCCCGACTAGAAGCTGTAGACAAAAGATATGTAGCCACCTTTTCCCCTTTCCTTACAGTGCACGCTGGCCTGGCCTAACATGTTAAGGCTCGTGCATTCAGTTGCTTCGTTTTTTTCTTCTCAAAATGCAGAAGAGAAGAACGTGTACTGTTACGTACGTCCCTACGTACGAGTACTTGGCTAGCTTAGTTTGTTGGAAGCTCGACCTGTCAGGGCCGCTGATTTGACGGCTCCCTTCTCGGAGGACGGCCCCCGTTGTCGTCGACCAACCCACCATCTTCCGGTGTCAACGGCGTAATGTGCCCATCGTCTAGGTGAGCGCTATGCAGTGTCATGATCGCTCAGGGGGCAGGTCCCGGGTAACTATCCAAATTAATTCCACCTAGAGACTGAAAAGGAGTACGTAGCAATTTTGCAAGAGGCGCGTGAGCTGGAAGACCGTACCAGGAGCAATGCTACAGCCTACAGCAACGAAAAGTTAGGTACGTTGAAATAGGGGCCAAGCGGATTAGAAGGAATATTACGTAGGAGCATCTATAGCCGGACTCGATAAATCCGGCCATTCAAACGGCAACAGCCGTATCCATGGGCATTGACTGGTCATCCCTTAGATATTGGCATCCACATTCAGACATCTCAATTATCAGATCTTAAATTTATACAAACACTTGCAACTACGTCGATGCACACACATCGTCCGACTACTCCATCACTACTAAACTACATGTCATCGGACTATCAAAATTTGACATGTTTGGCTATGATGGAGATCATCCACGGATGCCCTTGCCCTTCCCGACGCCATTGCCGTCCTTCTCGCAGAAGTACCAGTTGAAGACGCAGTACAGATCAAGCCAAATCTGCTCGTCGCCGGAGCTGTCATCACCGTGGTTGTCTTCCTTCTCCTCCTTCAGTGACAGTCCGGCATGGCTTCCTCCTCTGCGGCCGCCCGCGCCGTCGCATCAGCCGCCGCCATTTTCGCCTCGATACGGGCCTCGACGGCCCTTATCCTCTCCTTCCCATGGCGGGCCGCCCGGTCCCGGCGGGACTCATACTCTGCCCGATCGATCATGGGGAAGGAGAGGTGTTCCGGTCGGGACCGTGAGGATCCAGCACCAAAGGACCCGAGCGCCCGGTGAGCCGACGCTATGGAGTCGCGGCGGACGAATCCGTCAGGCGGCTGGGCCTTGTCCGCCCTGGAGCACGGAGTGCAATGCGGACTGTCATTGCCTCCTCCAACCCGCACAGGATGACACCCTAGTCGACAGATCCGGAGTGGTCGGGGTCCATTCAGCTTCCTGCCATGCCGGAGACGGCCGGAACTCGCCGAAGATGAGCTCGGGTGGTGGAGGGGAGGGGAGGGGAGTGTAGTGGAGCGAAGTGGCTAGAGTTTACTCCGGTGAGCAAATAAGGACGAATATATATGGGGTCGGGTGAGTTAGCACGGGCCAGGTCTGACGTGGTGGGCGTGGCCGGACGCCTCATATCCGCCTCATATTTGGGTTGGATATGAGGCATGCCGGTCAGTCCGAATATTTGAGACCCATTTAAGGTACCCGTTTAGATTGAAAAAATATGACCGGGTAGCCCACCCAAACTCGTTTGAGACGGGTTTGAGAGGTCCAAGTGTGGATGCTCTAAGGCTATTTTATTATTTGTCGATGTGGCATTGCTCGTACATGTGAGTATTGTAGTAATCGTGGACCGGCGCTTCATGCTTAGCTTTACGGATTGACCACTGATGCGAGTTTAAGGGCATCTCAAATGGCCACCCATGAATTTCCTTTCACATATGTCTCTGGACACGAAAGGAACAATCGTGGATACGAATGTAGGAGACAGCCATCCGATCGTAGTCGCTTATATTTTAACAACAATTCAAACTAACGGACGAAATTTATTCAAACAAGTTGAAATTTTATATAAATATAACCGGATTTTATATAAATGCGGCCAGATTTCATATAAACATAAGGATTGCATATAAACATGACGGATTTCATTACATTTATATCAAAGCGGTGCTTATCGCGGGGAGGGATCAATGTCGAGAGTGGTGCGGAAATGGATCGAAGGCGAATAACTGCGGCTGAGGCAGCGGCTTATATAGCGATGGTGAGCAGCAGAGGAAAAGGACGACTAGCGTCGGAGGAGACACCTTGGTAACCGCGTGCCATCAATATTGACGACGGACGGACGGGCGACCGTCGTGTCGTTCGAACGCGCAGCAGTCGCGTGCACCAGGAAGCGGTGCGGGCAGCGTTCTGTCGGCCGCACGACGCTTCAATGCCTGCGCCAGTGAGCGTCGCGTCCGCTCCGACCGGGCATTTATCTGGTCACTGATGCTCTGGAGCGGCGCTGACTAAAACACACGGGAGGGGGGGGTTTGGGTTTGCGAGGGCGGTCTAAAGCGGGTTTGGGAGCGGTTCAGACTCCCGCAAAGCCCTTCATATTTGTTTCCGGTTTGTAAGAGAAATAGTATCTGCATTGTTTTGCGGATCGATAAAGGACTTTGTTTGATGGCTTCCGCGATCCGAACAGCACGGTCAATATGGTCCGAACAGCACGGTCTATAGGCAGGGGACGCTTGAGGGTCGAGGGTCGGGCTTGGATGTGCCAACTAAGCGTACTTGTCCGTCTGATTAAACCAGTTCATTAATCCAAGATCGAGAAAGGCACAGTGCAACGAGGCGGAGCAGGACGCGAAGGACTGATGGGACGGCCATTGCAGCTAGATTAGGCCGCATCTAGGTAGCCTAGCTACTGATGTTCGCAATTATAAGCGCCATTGCCAAACGATGCAGAACTTAGCAAGAAAGAGAGACCGGCAAACCTAGAACGAGACGATGATCGATCTGCTCGGTCCATCAGTCGATCTTCTAGCTAGTGACAGGCTCATCGTGTATGCTGCGTCGATCATTTCTAGCCGGTGACAAGCAATATCAGCACTCCGAGTGTCCGACCCGTCGTCCATCCGTGAACTGATCGTTCTTGTGGCTAGTGACAAGCACCATCAGGGCCAACACGGCAATGCGTGTGGAAGGTATCTACGCCTACGTGTAGTACGTACACGCATGAGGTGATGAGACGCGTAACTCGGAGACGTGACGAAAGGGCGGCAAGACTGATGCGAAGACAATGGTTCTTGAACGCTGATGAGCCATCATGCGGGAGGGCGACACGGCAGCGCAGGGCTTCGGTGCGAGCATGGCGATCTCTCTCTCTCACGGCGATCTCATGGTTGGCCAACTCCACGCACGACCCCAAATGGACGTCCGGTTTGACCGGAGGGGCGGCAATGGGTTCGTCCATGTCCGCCTCTGTCCGTTGGATCATGGGTGCGCCCAGCGCGCGGCCGTACCCTAAATCATGTTCGTGTTGGACGTGATAAAAAAAAAGAAAACTAAATAAAATGACTTTAAAAAGTAAATAAACACAGATAAAAAACTTAATACATAGGTTAAGGGGTCATGGCCACAAAATGGTCTAGTTTCACGGTTTACTTAACGGCCCAGTGCCATAATTAACATATAAACAAAATAAAAAACGCCGCCCGCGCGCATGGGCCGTGCCCATCGATGCCGTGGCCGTGGCCATCTTATCACTGGCCGTCGTCTTCGTTGTCCCTGACGAGGTCGACGTAGGATGGCAGCGTCCAGAGATGGGACGGCTGCGCCTGGTACATGGGGCGCCTGGTACGTCGCCTGCACCACCTCTTTCCGTGGTGAGGCCTCCCGCTCCGGTGACCGCGGCAGCGTGGGGCACCGGTTCACGCCCCCACGGCGGCGGCCATCTCCGGCGCCGTGCACAACCAACTCCACTGCTGGCCCACCAGATCCGGGTGGAACATGGCCACGGGGGCCTTCTCCATCACCTTGTCCGTCCTCGCCATCTCCAGCTCGGGGATGGCGACGTCGTCGGCCGCGGAGAGGGCCATCATCTCCTCGAGGCCCTCCCATTGCCGCTCATCGTGCGTGAGCATGGAGTCCTCCATGACACGTGCCATGAGACGGGCCTCCTCCGCTGTCATACGAGGAGGTGGTGGCGGCGACGGAGATGGCGATGGCGACGGCGTGTGCGTGAGGCCGCACCCGCGTACGCCCGCGGACCTGCGGAGCGGCCGCTCGGTGCTCTGGACGTGGCCGCCGCGGTCCCGTCGACGTGCCGGTGACGAAGGACGCCCGCCGCATGTCGTGCTTGTCCCGGAACCACGTGTCCCACAGGGGGCGAGTTGGGGGCGTACCTCTCGTCGTAGTAGAGGTCGTCCGGGAGGAGGCGTAGGCGGCGGCGCTCGATCTCCTCGCGGCGCGCACGGCCACTCAACAGGACCGGCGGGATCGGCACGCGGTCGGCCGACAAGTGCCAGTTGTTGGGGAGGTGGACGTCGTTCCAGGGGAGCGGTGTCCCCGTCTCCCAATAGTGGCGACATACATCCGCATGGACGTACTGCTGGCCGCGCTCGCCGGCTGCCGCGGGGCCGATGGAGAACGCGGGCGACGCGGGGGCCCGACGCGATGGTGATGCGGGCTCCTCCTTCTTGATGGAGCCGCGGCGGCGTCCCGACGAGGAGCCAGCCTCGCGGTCGTGCTTTCCCTTGTGGCCGTGGTTTCAGAAACCCATGGCTGCTAGGCGGGAGGCCGGCGAGATCGAGGACGGGGAGAGGCTAGGGTTTGGCCGTGTCGGGTTTCGAGGAGGCAGTGGGTAATGTGGACGATGACCGGTCCACGAGTTCCCATTTAAGAAGGACGGCGACCGTTCGCTGGGCGGATGACAGGTGTGGCCAGCCGCGCGTGCGCATTGATGTTGGCGGGTGGGAGGTAGGTAGCCGCCTGCCACGCGGCCCCGACGCGGAAGTTCGACGCGTCCGTTCGTTGTCCGCCACGACCCAAATCCGACGCATGTTTGCGCTCGAAATGGATCTCTCCTGACACAAAACTGAGCAGATGAGTTCAGGCAGTCGCGCGCTGGGCCGTTGTGTTTTTTCCCATTTACCCCAAACGGACAAGGCCGTGAAGGATGGGTCGCGCGGTGGAGTTGGCCTTAGGTAAGTGGGATTAGAATTGACACCGATGGTGGCGAAATTACCAGTAGTGTACACTCATACGGGCATACGCCCCGCCCACGGGACCCGGTCGGTGCCCGGGCGGCCCCTGCCAGGGCCCGGCTCGACCCGGCCTCTACCAGCAGCGACCCCACCAGCTGGGCGCACAGACTGCGAGCCGGATTGCTGCCGCCGCCCCTTGGCCAGGCCGGGCGCGACCCGAGCGAGCGAGCCACACCCGAAGCCGCCTCTCCCTGCACGCGGTGACGCCGGCGGCACACCCAGAAACACGGCGAAACCACACGGCCCCAGCCGACCCCAGCTCTGGATTTCTCTCTCTCTTTATCTCCCCCCCCTCCCCCCCTCTCTCTCTCCTTTATGCCTCCCGCGCTGCAGAGCCCGCACGCACGGTCCATGACTACTCCGTGCGTGCGTGCGGATTGACTCGCGCGCACACACAAACGCCACCCCACTCCCCTTCCGTCCGCGTCAGTCCCCCTCGTGCACCGCAGCAGCAGCAGCGGCATTCAGCGCTCTGCTTTTCTTGCTTTGCTCTCTTCTCCCTCCTGCTCCCCCCTCTCCGGTCACCACCTCCGGCCTGTCCTCGAGCTAGCCTGCCAGGCGCGACGCCTACGCCGGCCGCTGGGTGGGTGTACGAGATCCGGTGACCTAGCTGAGCGGAGACGCTCGACCACCCATGGGCTGGGCGAGCCGGCGCGGCCTCGCCGTGACGCTCCTCCTCCACCTCCTCTTCCTGGCCGCTGCCCTCGGTAAGACATCCAGCGACACGCACTTTCTCCGTGTTTCTTCGGCATTATATACATGGCGAGCTCTGGCTCACACGTACGTGCGCACATGTGCGTGTGCCTCCTGCAGGTGGGTGCGCCGCGACGAGCCGGTGGAGCGCCGGCGGCGGCGGTAAAGCAGCACTGGATCAGTACTCGTGGGAGGACCCTGCGGAGGCGGCGCGGCGGAGGGAGCTGGTGGGCCCGGGCTCGTCGCCGCCGACGTGCCGGAGCCGGTGCGGGCGGTGCCACCCGTGCCGGCCGGTGCACGTGGCCATCCAGCCCGGCGTCAGCTTCCCGCTCGAGTACTACCCAGAGGCCTGGCGCTGCAAGTGCGGCGACAGGCTCTTCATGCCATGACCGCCCGTCCACATCTCCGTCTGCACATATATGTATGCCACTCGTGCCCTCATGCTGCTCCCGGCTCGGTCTGCCATTACGGCTGCCTCAGTTCACTCACGGGAGCTAGCTCTTCAAGGCTACGGGTGCGCGCACAAGGCCAGGAGGCCGAGCACACGCACGGCAACCAGAGGGATCTAGCTACAGAAGAAGAAGAAGAAGAAGAAGAAGAAGAAGAAGAAGAAGAAGAAGAGGATGAGGGAGCAGAGCGCAGAGAGATCCATGGAACCATGGAAAGAAACCAAACATGGAGGCTTCCTCGATGTATGTAATAACATTGTTCAGTTCTTGGAGATTTTAACCAGTGTGATGTTGTAATTAGCTAGCCGGTCTTGTCTTGTCGGGTCCGATGAGGTGGAGAGATGGATCGAGATTGTTCGTTCACGCTCTCTCTCTGGTTCCTCTCCTTCTCGAGTCGCCAAGCCAACTTCCGGTTTTGAGGAGTGATTTTACAACTAATTTTCGTCAATCTGTGCTGTGATATTTCCTCCTGGATAAACATCTTCACGATCATTTTGCTCTGTCCGATTATACTTCCTTTGTAGAACAGGTTTGACGTGCCGAAAAACACACAAAAGACGCTTTGGCCGAGTGGTTAAGGCGTGTGCCTGCTAAGTACATGGGGTTTCCCCGCGAGAGTTCGAATCTCTCAGGCGTCGATTATTTTTTCTTCCTATTTTTTACGCTGTATGTCCCCAAATTTTTAATTCCTACCAGCGTTTTCTGAAGCCTGCGTGGTTCTTTTTCTTCTTATTATTTTTTACGCTGGATGTCTTCAAATTTTTAGTTACCTCCAACGTTTTCCATGTCCGGATGGATCCTGTAATTGTTCTTGGGATGCCCTGGATCTTGTGGACGGTGCACGCACCACACCACACTCAAAGAAACAATCTCCCCCATGAAAAAGCTCAGAACAATTTCATATCCTCACTCCATCCATCCCAGCACAAGCGCACTCCATGGCAGGGCATGTGCCTCGCAGAGCCGCATATAGTATGAGCGCGTACAGAAAACCATGGATATGCGCCCGGGCAAGCCCCCAAGAGATCAGGCGGGAACAGTGGCATGGATTTCCTCTTCCTAGGAGTGTAGAGCTACAGGTGCAGTGCCACGAGCAGGGGCTGCTGCATGCATCGCATTGCTTGCAGCGCAGCTGCAAGCACGAGCCCTCCCTCTCTTTTCTTCAGAGTCTTTTCGTCACAGGAGCAAGAAACAAAGGAAAAGGCCTGCGCGCGCCTAGTATACAAATGCCACAGCAACAGTGGCCTATGGCACCGTAGGCCTCCCCCCCGGCAGTGGCACTAATTTATGCTACTCCCAGCTGCCTGCCGCTTTGCTCGCGTCAAATCAGCATAAGTTCCCTAGAGAGGATAGGAGGCCTGAATCTGAATGTTGAATATTTTGGACGCCATGCCACTCCATGTCCCCTCTTTTATTTTACATGTTTCTTTATGAATTACCACTACCCATCATTTGTTTGCACGCAATGCTTAGCTATAGGCTCGGCTCACACGAGGTCAGGCCTATGTGCATGGCCGTAGCTCAATCATCTCTGAATTATATTGGCAGCGCTCTGCGCCATTCATTCAGGCACGCACGATGAGGCTGCAGGCGGGGGTGAGCGGGGGCAGGCACGGCCTCGGCCTCTGCGGGAACAGAAATGGTGGCTTTCCTCCCTATCGCTCCGCCTTTTGGTCATTCCGTCAAAACCTCGTCTCTTTCCTCGGGAGAGGCCTGGGGAATTTGACGCGAACCTCGTTCCTTTCCTACAGTGTCTCCGTGCTGAGCTGAGCTGAGCTGAGCTATAGCTGGCTGGGGATGAGATGGGTGATTTTCTTGGGGTTGATTCTCTCGCGTGAAAATTTCCGGGGGCCGGCGTACTAACTCCTGTCAGTGATGGAGACCGAGCCATGTCCCTGAACATTTTTTTAAAAGCCCATGGAGCCGGCCAGGTGTGGTGGTAGCACATGAGTCCCAATAAAAGGTGATCCGGCCCCGGGCATCCTCGAATTCTTTTACCCTTCCTACTACATGTGTTCAACTAATAGTAATTCCATGACTTGATTTGACGGGAGCACTGCTAAAAAATAAGCTCAGCTCAGCTGTCAGCTGTCTCTCTCGTGCTCGAATCTCCCTGCCCAAATTTCACCGGATTTTTATCTGGAATTAGCTTACTGAAAGATGTGTTGTTGGGCTGTTTGCATCATAGGAGGATGCAGGTAGATTTCTTCCATTATTATTATTATAGATAAAATGCTGTTGAGAAGCAGGAACATCTGTGCTCCTCTCGTGAGATCTTTGTGCTTCAACAGTTTCTCTCTAATATACGTACTTATATAGAGAGATGATTGGAGCACGGCTCCTTTCTGTGTGCAGTTCTCCGTCGTCAGAAACGCAAAGAGTGTCGTCCCCGTCGACGTCGTTGCAGGCTGCCACCTGCTCCCCGCTGCGAAAGCTTTGGCTTCAGCACTGTGTTTACCAATAGTGTCCTCGGGAGCGCGGTCGCTTGCTCTCGCAGCGAAGCCAGTGGTGGTTTCGCTGATTCGCTCGCCTCCACGCGGAACAGATGAGCGACGCAGCAGCGTAACTGTAGTATAACTGAATCAGATCAACACAAGAGCAGAGACGAGCAAGGAGCAGGTGTTTCGCCTGCACGCAGACGCAAAGATTCGCCAGGGCTGAGGCCTGAGGCGTTGTACGTGCGTGCGAGGCAAGCGAACACAGTGAGAATCTCTGAGTCTGCAGATGGTGTAGAGATCATGGCGGCCCTGTCAGATGTTCATCGTGTCGCTAAGCAGTGGCGGATTAGGTGCAGGTAACCGCGCGAGATGATGTTTTGCCTGGGCTTATGATGGTGAGGCAGAGTGTTTTCAGTGGCAGTTGATCCAGCCCATGGCTTTGGTGTGCTGATTGCTGAATATCGCCGGCAGCCCAGGCTTTGGGTGCACGCCATTTGCTCACAGAAATTTGCGCCCACCTAGCAATTCAACATTTATCTTACCCAAAACTTCCACTCATGAATAAACTAAACAAAATCAGAGTGGGAATAGAATCGAAGGCAACATATTTCATTTTTTTTTAGAGAAATGAGGGGTATCACTCATGGATAATGTTCACAGGGATACAAATTACTAGAATGACCTAGGTGGACACAAGCCACACATGCCATACCTCAAAAAAAAAAAAAAACCACACACACACAAACATGCAACCAACTTACCGATTTTGTTTTTTCGCAACTGACATTTCACTGGTGAACTCATTCATGGCCCAAGTACAAATTCACCAGGCAGTTATGAAGGCCCACAATAAGGAAGGTGGTGGGTGGGTGAGGGCAACCAAGCACTTCATAGCTTGTTCTTACATTTTTCCGGCCCAGGACTAATACTGCAGGTTGTACCCGTAAAAAAAAACTACAGATTGTAGTAATCCCTAAAAGAAGTACTCCGTCCGTCCGGAAATACTTGTCCTAGAAATAAACTAAAATAGGACAAGTATTTCCGGACGGAGGAAGTACTAGATAGGCGAGCATGTGTGTCTGAGCTGATTTTTTTTAAAGATCATGGACAAGAATGTAGAAGCATTCAAATACGGGCTAAATTAAAAGTTTTTGCTTGGACGCTTGCGCGCCAAAGCTTACCCACTGCAGATGTTGCTCGCCCCAGGAATATCATTTCTGGCTGGAGCGAGGATTCGTGGAGATATTCATTACGAGAGCGCAAAATGGCTTGATGTGTTCGTGTAACTAGTCGATGAAGAACTCTATGATAAACCGAGGAGCCGCGGTGAGCCAAATGCCAGAAGCTGGTTGTTCGAGATGGATGATTACCTATCCAGTACAGATTATGTGAAGATGGTTACTACCCTGTGAGCAATCTGGAAGGCAAGGCCAGATATCATACATGAAGTTGTTTATCAGAGCCCTTTTGAAAACATGCAATTTTATAACACATTTTTTGCTTGAGCCAGGCTTGATCGATTCAGCAGAACAGAGAGGTCAGCAGGAGAGGCAGCCGAGGATCGTTGGGTGTTGGATGGATCCGTCCTCCAAAGTGTTCTGTAAAAGGTAATGTTGATGCTGCATTGTCATACGAGAACAACAGGTGCTCGGCTGCAGCTATTTTTCGTGCTGATGATGGTAACTACATGGGGGCTTCGGCATTGGTTATGCAGACTGTTTACGATCCAGTTTGTGTCGAGGCAATGGCATGCTTCGATGGGCTGTGCTTGATGCAGGACCTAAATCTGTACAAGGCTGTTATAGCCTCTGATTCTATGGGGGTTGCCGGAAGTATCTATGAAGGAAGTAGAGGAGACGAAACCATGATCTTAACCGAAGTCATGCGCAAGCTGGAGGTTCTACGAGATGTTTCCTTTAAACATGAAACAAGGGTGTACAATGTGAATGCTTCCTTCATCAGAAATAAGAACACGAAAAGTTTCAGCCAACCAACGAACGAATAGACAATCGGTTTATTAAATAAGGACTGTGCTATTTGGCACACGTGTGTCACATAGCTAAAATTACCACACACATATTATTCCTTCCTCTTTAAGTACAGAACGATCTTCCTCCCTTCGATCCCTCCTTCTCCCGAACGACCCCGTAGGCTCGTCCGAGAAACTTGCTTCTCCCGCACATCTCGCGCCCTCACCTTCCCCCCCCCCCCCCCCCCCCCCCCCCCGGGGAAACTGCCACTTCTTCACATCTCCCACGTAATAAAAAAAATTATGCATGTCGGATTCGAACCCACAACTCCCTGGCACCAAAGCGCACCACCACAACCAACTCACCCTCAGGGATTTGTTGCTGAACTAAAAAAAACTATTCGTTTTTTACCCTTTTTTTACAATCGTGTTATTACAGAAAATTACCACGATTTCCCCTCGGGTCAAAGTTACCATGGTATTCGTACGTAATTTATCAGGTCTATGTTGCCTAAGTTACCATGCTATTTATATAGAACTTACCAGGTGCTATGTTTCAACAACTACACCCCCTTTCAATGTGATGTGTTTTGTACACAAGTTATCAGATCCTCCATGCGTAAAATACCGTGGTACTAATACATAAGTTATCAGGGTATGTTCACATCAACCTCCCTCGGCCAAAGTTACCATGGGAGATTGTACATGACTTACCGGTTCTACAATTTGTATATTATCATGGTACTTACACCTAAAAATCCGGGTGTGTTTCAGTAGCTTTTTCCATAAGTAAAAATTACCACAATATTTTTGTGTAACTTATCATGCCTATAGAGGGTCAAAGCGGACCGTTTTTTGGCCAACCCACGAGCACGTGTGTCTCTCATGACACTAATCATTATGTGACTTTCTCGTGGCACATCATGTATCGTGTTCATCCAAGAGGCCCCGCGAGGCGAGTGCATGTTTTTAACAACTTTTTTTCTTTGGTAAAAAGTTACCATGGTGTTTATATGTAAGTTATCGGTTATGGGTGCTTGTATTATCATGTTATTTATACAAAAAATTATCGGGGATGTTTTGAACAACTTTTTTCCGGGTCAAAAACTTATCAAGGTGATTCTAGGTAACCTATCAAGCCCGCCGTGCTTAAAATATCATGCTATTTACACAAAATTTATCAGGGGAATGTTTTAGCAAAAAATCCCTCCCCCCACGGATCAAAAACTTATCATGATGTTTAGTTATCGCAGTGCATATGTTTTCATGTTATTACACATAAAAAAACCAGGGGAGGGAGGAATACTATCGTGCTATTTACACATAAGTTACCGGAGTACCTTTTCAATATTTTTCTTCCCAATGGTCGAAGTTACCATGGTGTTTCTACCTCATTTATCAGATGTGTGCTGCGTATATTACCATCTATTTACAGATAAATTATCAGGTGTATTTTCACATTTTTCTTCCCCAATGGTTAAAGATATCATGATGTTTGTATCTAAATTAGCAGGTCTATGGCGTGAATGTTATCGTGCTATTTACAGAAATTACTGAGATCAAAGTTAGCACGATGCTTTCAACAAAGTTATCACGCCTCCGGTGCTTATAAGACCATGCTACTTACACATAATGTAACATGTGGTCACTGGCGGAGCTACGGCAAGGCCGAAGTGGCCGTGGCCCGCCCAGGATTTCTGTATTTTTTCCTTTATATACTACACTATGCATCAAGGTAGCCCATAAGCCTAGTCGCCCAGACACCGCCTAAGCCCATAATCTCCTTTACGCTCGATTCTGGGCCACAAGGAGCACAACCGAGCAGCAGCGGCACAACAATCGGCACAACAGTGGCCCACTGGCTGATCGGCATCAGCCATGCGCGAGCACTATTTTCTTTCTTGCACCAAATTCTTAGTTAGCAAATTGACTCCGACTTCTTGCTCATCGTGCGAGCACCAGCTAGAGGTCAAGCAGCACATGTATTATAATTATAGACTGATTCAGATATATGTATGTATTTGCTGATTTTGTAAAAAATATTTGAGCACCTGGTAATTTCGAGAAAAAAAAGTGCAATCGTGCCTGGCCCGCCCAGCTATTTATGTGTAGCTCCGCCACTGCATGTGGTATACAGAAGTTATCATGTTGGTGGTGCGTTAATTATCCTGGTGGTGATGGAGAATTTACCACGAAAAAAGTTTATATGCCAGGTTTGATAGGTGAAACAAAAAGATTTTCTGTGCTAACATATTAAAGGCAAACATGTCTAAAACCGTATTTTCCTTAGCTTGTCCAACACGCGATAAAATCGGAAGGAGGGTGGGTGCGCGCGATCTTAAATATTATAGAATTATTCACAGAGACAGTTTATTCCATTTTTCACACTACATCATCAATTCTCGCACCGTAGAAGAATCAACAAGTGCAAAAACAAATACTGCAGCAGCGACATACACCCAACAAAGTACATCTCTAACAGGCTAAAAGCTCTACCCTGTCCGTGAACAAATACTCCCTCTAGTGTTATACCGTGGTATAAACCATCCTCTGTTCATGTCGCCTGACCCATGGCCAGTGAGGCCAATATCAGCAGAGGAAGTAGAATTTGCCGCAAAACAGATCCTGCAAATGTTATAACAAAGGCGATGACAGTAAATTAACCCGTATATACAAGCGATGCAGATGTCGAGACATATCTGAAGTAAGACTTTATACCTGGAACAGGTGCATTGCAATTGTTTGAAACACTTGCAGAGCCAGCTGGTGGTGCTGTAGAATTGGAGTTTGTGGATGGTAGGATCCCGATGGCTGCGCAATCTGCTCCATAAGAACCTGAAATGATGCCAGGGGTTAGATGTGAGATGTGTGGTTTTGCTGTACAGACGGGAAGTTGCTTGTGTCCATATGATCTTACAGTCTTGAAAACAAGGCATTGTGGTCATGTTCAGAACATTGCTGAAGCCCTCCTTGCATTCGCAGTGGTAGCTGAGCCCCGTGGCGTTCTTGCATGTGCCCCCCGAACCACAGTAAGCTAAGTCACAAGCTGTAAATAGGATTGTACACATAGAGATTAATCAACATGACTACAGATTAAATGAAAACAACATGATCACAAAATGCACAAATGGGAAAACAAGAAGTGGTAAAGGTGCAGTAGTTACGGTCTGCCGAGATGGAGACATTTTTGGGTGAAGGCGCCGGTGTTGGGGCTGAAGCGTCGTTGGAGCATGAGCGATCAATGGTACCTGCAGGGATATGCTCTTGTTGGTTATGTGGGATGATATAAGCAAAACTCTCTAATATTTTGTGTGCAGATAATATTGATTAATTTCTGTGCATGGGATTAGTATACACAACTACACAAGTGCTCCTTCAGATGTAGGAAGAAACATGCTGAAACACAAGAACTCTGAAGAGGGCACTTTTGATTAAAACGAAACTCTGAAGATGACACGAAGGCAGAAGCATTTAAAAGTAACTTATCCCTATTCTGACTGATAGAGATGCATGTTAAAAATTTAAGACCCATGCCTGTTTCAACAATAGAGACAGCAAACAGAATTGAGAAACATCGATTACTACGCGTTTCGGTGGACCAATGGGATTTATGTACATGCGGACGTTCAGTGCCTAAAAATCGACTTTGTTCAGACTGAAAAGTGGACATCCTTTTGGAGTACCAAATGGACTTCGTGACTCTGCAAGTCCACATCACCATGTATTCGAGATGCGTATAAACCATCCAGAGTTCTGGTGCAGTTCAGATTGATGAACTATTCTACTTTCCTGAGAACTAATTTTACAACAAAAACAAGGATATGTATTCAGAAGCTAATTGTGGGTCTGAATTACTAGTTGTCTCTAGATAGAAGCAGTACATGATGACCATTTGTACACCAAACTGCAGGTGTGCACACGACAACAGAAAAGTTGCTAAGAGATTAGGCATCCCGAGACGTAGGTGTTATGCAGTTAGGCACCGTCACCAGCACAACAAACAATTCCGGCATATCTGGGCTGGCCTGCCTGCCCATTGATGGAGGAAGAGGAAGGACGCACGGAAGAGGAAGGATGCACTTACAGTTGGGGATGACGCAGGGCAGGAACCTGAGGCTGTCGCCGACGTGCATCTGCTTCCACCCGGGCTCGCAGTCGCACCTGTACCCCGGCAGCCCCGTCGTCACCGTGCAGTTCCCCTTCCCGCAGGCCACCGCCTTGCACAGCGACCCTGCTCGCATCGGCCACACAACCCCAGGTCAGAAACCACGGCCAAGCTCGTAATTAACACCGCCGGCGGCGTTGGGGGAAGCGCGCGGGGAGACTTACCCATGACGGGGGCGAGGAGGGGGCTGAGAGGGGAGAAGAAGTCGGCGGCGGCAGGTCTGGCGGTGATGGCCAGGAGGAGGAGGAGCGCCAGCGCGGCGCCGCCGGCGAGTCGTCTCATCTTGGTTTCTTGATTTCTCTGTCGATTCTGCTGCAGTCCGCCGCAAGTAGCCCACTAGTACTGCTTTGCTGCTGCCCGTTGGTGTTTGTTTCCGGTCTCTGCGCTCCCGTGTGTGTGTGGGCGGTTGTTATGATGGGGTTTAAAGAGGCGGATGGATGTGTACAGTTAGTTGGTAGGGAGATGAGGAGGTTTTATGGAGGCTTCCAAGATGGACTTAGGCAGCGAGGAGCCAGGCAAAGTCAAGGTGGGTTCCGTTCCAGATGGCGCTCCTGGATACAATGCTACATGTACAAACAATTTACAGGCTTTTACAGGGTGGGTTAATCTTGATTGGTTAATAGGTGAGTGGGGCAGCCCACCCCCTTAAAATCAGGGGGGGGGGAGGTTTGTGATTGGTTGTTAGATGGAAAGAGCGTGTAAAAGCTTGTAAATCTTTGTATGTCTAGCATTTTTCTTTTCAAATCTACTATTGTCTTCATTTTCCCACAAATTATTGTCCAAATTAGTGACCATAGCTCGATGAATATGGAAATAGTTTTGTTATTTTCAAAAAAAGCTATGGGAGTATTTAGCCCAGTTCACGGTAAACATTAGCGTCAAACGAAGATCCAACGGTTAGGAATTTCCATCATGTGAAATCGCACGTCCAGAAACACTCAATCCGTGACAGGGCAAGTGCTGTTTTACTATTCTTAACTAAGAAGACAATAAACTGTTTATTTAATTAGAGAAAAATGGACAAACTCGTTCACAGTGACAGCATAGAGCACTTTGGCCGACCTGGCTACCGACGAGGATATCCCCATATTAATGAAAAGAAAAAACACCCATCAAGAGGTGCATACAGGTGTCATCGTCTCACTCCAAATTCAATTTACTGTAGAGCACCATCAACAAAGCGCTATTTGTGAACTACATGGATCCTGAGGGCAACACATGCGAATTGTCAAACACACACAACAACATGAGATGGCTCTGACTTTGATGGCGAGCTTCACAAGAGAAATATGCAAAGCCGATGGAGATCGGGTTCTTCACAAATGGCCACCAAGAGAAAATAGCTGCATACATTTAATGAACATGTTGAATGGCAGCTTACACATCCATGTCTCACGACGCGTCCGCAAACTGATAGTGAGTCCGACTTGGGAAACATCGCTGGAGATGTCCTAACCCCCTGATGTATCACATTTCGGCCGCATCACCCACTCGCCTGTAAAACCAGAATGTTAATCGCGCAAATTTTGTAATACCGAAGAAAACACCCCCTCTGTTCTCTTTGTCTTGCACTCCGACACGACGATCTCAAAGGCTTTCCCTACCTCCCCGGCTGTCCAAATCATATCCCCGCCGCAGGCGTTATTCTCCATCCCCGTCGGGGACTCGACGTCGGCCTTGTCTGCACACGATGTCTTTGCGCCTTCACAGAGCTCTTATGTGCCCCCTACCCGTTCCTCATAGCGCACAACATCGTCGACATGTGCCTTCACACATCGTTCTGCCTCCACCCCCCTCTTCCTCGGCTGATGCAACCATGTTAGCATCGTAAGCTATGGTGGAGATGTACGACTCAGCAGCCAAGGGTCGGCCTCCAATGTCCTCGCAGGAAGATGAAGCGTGATTGCCAGGGCCGTGTACCCGTGTTTCATTCTTTATCTGTAAAAAGCGAAGCGGAAGCTTTTTTCCATGAAAGCGCGGCATCGTAACCCCTATGCCGACGCTGATGCCAAACCTGGCGGCGGTGAAAAGGACTCGACGGGTGACGGGTGGTGATGCATATGCCTCCTCGCCGGCAAGCCGGTTGCTGTGCCCGAGAGGCAATCGTGGGGTCTTAGAGCAACTCCAATAATTTTCACAAAAAACATGACGTAACTTTTAGGAGAAGTTTCGTGAGAGCTACTTTTGTCAGATCATGTAAACTTCTTTCTCCAAAATATGTTATTATTTTATTTTTCATTAAATAAAACCAGATAATGGCCTAGGGCCCGCCATTCAATGGCACGTGTGAGGCCTCCGATTAGACAATGCGGTCGCCGCCGGCGACATGCGGTGTGCTGATGTGGGGCAGCCCGACGATGGCGCCGCAACAGACATTAGCATGGCAGACAGTGGCGGCACGGGAACGATGACGCGTTGGCGTTTCGACGGGCAGCGTCGGCGTGGCGGCATTCTAGCGGGACGGTGGCGGCCCGCGGTGAAGTTTCAGGAGGTTATTTTACCGCCAAAAGTTCACGGGAAGCAGAATTTTCCTTAACCAGAGGGAAGTTGTGGTCAAACTCATAGGATCGTGTAAATTTATCCACGTTTATGGGATCCGTTGGATATGTTTTCCCCAAAGCTTCCTTTAAACATTTTTTTACGGATATGAGATGTGTTGGAGTTGCTCCAAGCGTGCTTGGACATCTCATTGGCGGCAACAAAGATCGGCGCACGACCCTGGGTCAGGTGCACAGCGGCGACCTTGAGCCACCCTGAGCCCAGGTTCGGGTGCGAGACGAGGCTGAGAGCATCAAATCGGTGTCTCTATTGTGTGTTACCGAGTTTGTTTCCAGTCGGAACAGTCAATTGAATCGACCAGCGCCCCTGTACCGTGTACGTGGGGCGTGCGCGTCTAGTCAGTACTCCAGTCCAGGCAACCAAAGCCAGGTCTAGATGTGCATGGACAGCAGCACCGCCTGTGAAACATCTGGAAGCACTCTTGTAGAAGTACGCGACGAGCCGGGCCACCGGCTCAGTCGAGTTCGAGCTCCTCCCATGGACCGACACGGGAAAACCAGTGCGGCGTCATCCGTCGACGCGGGCAGCCCCGCGAGTACTCGGTGTGACGGGATTTCACAGTGCCGCACCACACCGCATTTCCATCGAGCCTAAGGGCATGTACAATGGTTGTTAAGATAGTCTTATCTTAAGTTTTGCATGTAAATTAGAGATGACAAAAAAACAAGTCTACAATAGGTCATCTCTTAGCCTTATCTTCAATCTTTACCTAATAACTAGCAAAAGGGCCCGTGCGTTGCAACGGGAGAATAAGTGTCATCCATGAAATTTGGGTCTCCTTTTGTCGTGACAGACTCTAATCATGGTCAGTGCTTTAGTAATATATAAAAGAGAGGTCAATGGTAGGATTGTTTAGTGTTTTCAGGAATTAGGAATATATGAAACTTGGGATACATCACATCCGAGATACATCACATCTGAGATACAAATGTCCAGATTTTTGGAAATTTCAAAAAATAATCTAGTCATGCATGCTTGCATTAGATGGATGAATCAAATAACAACGTTTATCAATTATCACTTACATGTTAATAGATTGTAAACAATTTTGCATATATCAAACTCAAAATATAAGTAAACATTGTAAATGGTATATAGTTGACTCTGTACCAATATTGTAACATGAATAATAATTATATTAGCTGTGTATTGACTGAGTTAATAACAAAAATAAGATTATGGAGCCCATCAGAGCAGTCCAGCCCATCCGTCCCTCCTAACTTTCTAGGTCAGCCCACTTAGCCCCCCCCCCCCACCCCCGCCCCCTAATCAGATAGAATATAGCCAGAGCAATCTACAAGCAATAAATTAGTGGGAATGAAACATGTGCAACAAAGAACTTCATACAGGTTCACACATTGTTAATCAACATCAATTGTGCTCAATTCTGAAGATGTATGAAAATAACTAAATTTACCTTGGCAAAGGACCATACATCAGATGGAGACTCGATCAGAGCAGGCCGTGGTTCCAAGCTTCCGGCTGTGGCTGGTGAGAGCGACGGTATGGGGGCAGGAACTTGAGGGACATGAAGAAACCTTGCGCACCCTCACCGAAGTCACGCACTTGTTGCGTATTGGAAACAACGTCGCCGCTGATGTTGTCCACAGTGACGAACCTCTTCCACCATGTAGATGGCGATGCCTGAGGGTGGACGTACCGAGCGGGCCTTACAAATAAAGTTAAACCTCCATTTCAAAACACCCGATTCAGAACATTTTGCTTTTTTTTATGAAGGTCAGGTTTCAAAATCCTCAACAATGATCGATTAAGTGTTGTCATCCATTTTCTGCAATAAAAAAAAGTTAAACCTCACACTATTAGTTTGTTGAAACAACATTGCAAATTGTGTGAAGGTGTAATCAGTATGGACTTCAATCAAACGGTGAATCAAACAACATGTATTAATCTTGACAGAAACTATCTATTATTTGGAAATGCTAATTATAAATGCACATGAGTGAGAAACTCTTGCTCAATTGATCTACCAGCTGCTTCAGCCTCCTCCTCTGCTGCCATCTTGCATCCTTTAATCTCCTCTTTAACAACTGTTACGTCATCCATCATCAGTTCTCAACCTGAACAATGCATCAAAAAAAGTAATGAGTTTCGCACATTACAGAACTATAAGGATGGCTTGACTGAATTAATCAAACAAAGTTATGTTTAGTGTTTTGACAGCAAGCCGTACACAAATAATTAAGAAGCGCATGATTTATTAACAAAGTAGCAACAACAAGATTTATTAATCATAAATAGGAATTTTCAGGTTTAGATTCGATAGGGCGAATTAACAAAATAGCATTGTGCAGCACACTTTTAGAACTACAATGAAAGCTATTCAACGCCATTTCAACAGCTGTCTTCTAAGGATATTTCCCTTTTCCGGATGTAGGAAATAATGCACACACTATTAGCTTTACTACGTCTCATTCACTCTGCTGAATTTTGGTTCTAGTGATGTAGGAACTGTTCACATACAAGTATACGAGAAGCAAGCTCGGCTTTAGTAAAGAATATTAAAAACTTTAAAAAGCAAACAATACTGCATCACATGAAGTGGTACTGGATCTTATCAGCCACACCTGTCAAACTGCAAACAACATTGTTGGTTACCTATTTACATATTTTTGAAATATCAAACAAAAATTATATGATGATACTCATATCTATTGGTCAAACTTTGGGCTATTGTGTAGTATCATGGTTCAGTTTACCCGCTTCAGATCACAGGAAATCAAACTGACTGAATTTTGGTTGCTATGTCGTAGCATGATTCAGTTTAGACCGAATTTTGGCTACTGTGCAGTAGCATGGTTCAGTTAAGACGCTTGACCAAAACAACTCCAAATCAACATTGCTTGAGTAGTTTGAACCACGTACCTTGGCTACACAGGCGGACGTAATTCCGAGGAAGTCGACAGTACAGAGAAATTCAGAATCAGCATGCCCACAACAACATAATACAAAATATATGATGCAAGCAAGATGCTGCTGCAGCTGAAGCTGGCAAGAGAAAATAATTCTTATGAATTAGTGAAGTAAACACATATCACTCAGCCATGCTAAACCATTGGGAGAAAACAAACTCTTAGCTACTGATAAACTGAAGCAATCAGCCAATTACGACTGAACCAATTTCAGTCACCAGCAACATATGGCTCTACTCCATAGTGTTATCTGGTACAAGAGAAATAATTATAAGTTTAGCAAGGTTCTTTTGCGAGGATTGACGGGTCAAAAAAGTTGCTGAATATAACTGGCCAGACATCCACTAAGTTGGTTCAACACAAATCGATGCACTTTGGTGGCTCAAAATCATGCTTATCTGCAGACAAAAATCATCATGTGTAGCATACTTTTGACCTGCACTCCAGAACCGAATATTCATGCTCACCCAATCTGATTCAATCCAGATCAAGATGCATATGGTTCTACTCCATACTATTATCTCGTACAAGAGCGAGGTAATTATGAGTTTAGCTTAGCAAGGTTCTTTGCGAGGATTGAAAAGTCAACAAGGTTCCTGAATATAATTTGCTAGACATTCCTGCACTTAACCAAGTAAGTTTGTTTAACATAAATCGATCTAGTCGACGCGCTCATGGCGGTTAAAAATTATGCTTATTCTGCAGACAAAAGCCAGCTTGTGTGGCATATTTTTACCTAGACTGCAGAACCAAAAATTCATGCTAATCAGATTCAATCGAGATCAAGATGCACAGGGCCTCTCAATACGATCCACGGCAACTAAAATCGTCTCATCCTTGGTGACGAATAATTAGGTAGGACCAGGGACGTGTACGGGCGCGTGAGCAACAACAGTAGCCGCGCAAGGGCTCCCCAGCAAGACAGGGGACAGAAAAATAACTGAAACATGGGGCAAGGGGATAGCTAAAAAATAAGGCCTGAACAATGTCGGCTTATTGATATTGACATAATATAATTCCTTGAGAAAACAGCAAAGTACATATGTGAATTTCAGCAATTTTGTTTTGAGGAGAACACATCACTCTTCTTACTTGTAATTCCTTTTTATAAGCTGTATATAAGAGCAACCATACTGTGTTTTTCTATTTAGAAGTTGAAAAAAGTCATCTCTTATAGGCATACCAAAAAAAGTGGAGGGCACTGTGAACATCAAATTTGTATATTAGCACATCTCACCGGAAATATTTTGCTAATTCATGAATCAATACACATGCATTAGCCATTACATTAGCAAGTATATAGATACATGCCACTCTGTAGCTGAGAATCAATTAGAGATTGAAAGCGAGGTCTGTTTTCGGTGGCGTTGTGCATCAAATGAGGAACTTTTTGTGGCTGTTCTCCATCGAATAACAATTGAATCTCAACACCAATTAGAGAAGGGAGAGGTCGCAATGCTTATTAGAGAAGGGGGAGGAACTTACAGTAGCTACTCTGCATCAAATGTGCCGACGCAACACATGTTATTTCCTTACCTAGGACTTGTCCCATCGGCCGGCGTCCAACGGCAGCAGTAGCACCACTGAGAATCCAATCCAGCCCCGCAGGATCCCGCCGCCCCTTCCTTCCCTTCTTCCTCCCGGCAGACGGGACCTCCCCGCCGTTCCTCGCGCCCTCTCCTTCTCCCTGCATCTCCTCCTTTATATCTCCCCTTACCTATGTCTCTCTCACAGGTACAGCGCCACCGTCGCCATGGAGAGACCCCGCCGGAGAATATGTCGACCAGCACGGCGAACACCTCGGAGATGAGCCCCGTGCGGTCGGCGTCCGTCAGCTCAAGCATGGTGGCCGTGGCCGTCGGCGGCGACGCCGTTTGTTCGCACGGAGAGGCGAGGTCGAGTAGGAGGCCGGGGTTGCGGAGGACGACGGTGCGGCGTGGCTTGGGCCTCGGGGTGCGCGCGGAGAGGTGCGACAGTCGCCGGCGCAGAACAGAATGGATAAGACGAAGGGGAGGACTGCGGACTGAATTGAAATGACTATAGGGTTTTTTCTGTAAAAGTGAAACGTTTTCCCAGAGTGTAACTAAAACAGGGACTGCGGGTTGATTTCAGGTAAATGGAGGGGCTTTTTTGCAAAACAGCCACGACGGACGGGCTGAAACCCTATTTTCTTTATTATTAGGTAAAGATAAAGAAAACTGGGTTTCAGCCCGTACGTCGTCGTCGCGGTATTTTTTCAGAAAAGTCCCCATTGTTTTCGCTATTCAACCCGCACTCCTCTTTTTAGTCAACACGAACCGGTACATGCTAGAGAAAAAAAACACCGTGCCTCCCGATCCCATCTCGAGTTTCTCCACCTCTACCTGCGGCCTTCCACCACCGTCGCACCTCCCGCCCCGCCCCGCCTCACCGTGCGCCGCCGGCCGCCGCCCCGCCCCGCCTCACCGCGCGCCGCCGGCCGCCGCCGCGCCCCGCCGGCCACCGCCACGCGCCGCCACCACCTATCCTGCCACCTCGCCTATCCTATCTCCGGATCGAGGCGGGTCAACGAGTGTGTGGGGCGGCAGGTGGTTCTCCCGCTCGATCCGATCAAGTGAAGTCTGCACAGGGCGGCGGCGGACGGGTTGGACGTGCGGAACGACGGCGTCGTACGGATCCAGGCGAGCGGCGGCGGGACCTTGCGGGCGTTGGGGTTCTCCGGGGCGGCGCCATGGTTGCTCCGGCGTGCTCCTGGAAGAAAAGGAGGAAGGATTGGGGGGCGAGGGGGAGAGAGATAACCAGGTAGAAAGAGAGAAACGAGGGAAGGCACGGCAGGGTGAGCATGGCGGAGGCTGAGAACCCAAGCTGCTCCCTCCAGCGCGCCCCCTCCATGGCTCGCCGTCGCCGAGTGGCCAGATCTAGCTGCAGGCGAGCCCTTCGGACAGCAGCTCTCCTCCCTCTCGGTGAGCTTGCTGCCACTCTAGCCTGCGCTCCCTCAATCTCTATTAGTGTGCTAGCCTGCTACAAAATCCTAGAGCTATCTGGTTCCAAAGGCTTCTGATGAAAAGTAGTGTGATTTTAAATACTTCTGCTGAAAATTAGTGTCAATCTTCAGCAGAATTAGCATTAGTTATCTATGGTCACTCATCCTTACTTCTCAAAAGCAGTTCAACAATATCTATTGGGATGTCATCTGTTATGGCAAGTTTTTCATGAATCAATTCTTGCTTCTATTTATTTATTTCTCTTCTTCGGTAGTTTCCGCTCGAAGGAAGTGCTTACCTGGAGAAACCAGAGGATATATATGAGGTAGTAAAGTTAATCTCTTGCAATATTTAGCAGAGAATCACTATTGTGTAAACACTAATATTGGTTTCCCTTTTCTTCGATTATAGTGCCAAACAAGTAACGGTGCCGAACTGCACATACATAAGTGTAGTTGTTGCCTCCAGACACTCCTTCGACATGATGCTCCTGCTTCCATGCTGTTTGCCATGGAATTTAACATGTCTGTCTTTTTTGTTGGGAGTCGGAGCAGGTGTTGCAGAACGACGTCAACCTCCTTAACATGCTGGCTGAGCTAGACAAGCAAGCACAAGAATAAGTGTCTCGTGCAATCCATCAAATCATCATGTACGTGTGCATCAGATCATGTATGGTCTAGAGGAAATATTCCTTTCTCATTCAATTGATTTGTCTCCTGACCTCTTTTGTCTTTGTGTTCTATGTCTGCAGGATGTCAAGTGCCAGGACAACTTCAACATGTGAGCATGATACTTTCCATGCATACCATGTATTTTGTATTATTGACTTGGGAAATTGATTTAAATTGCTATTGGTGGTTATAGTAGTTTGCTATACTTTTAGTAGATTATGTTTATGCAAGTTAGACATAGAGGTGTTGTTCGAGAAAGTATGTAGATTTAGGAGCAAGCCCATCCTGTACTACTGTTGCATTTTGCTGATGTGCTCCTGTCGCATGTGCTAATGTTTGGGCTCATGTCGCAAAATCTGAATTATTGTTTGTTGAAGATGCCAGCCACAAGGGTAGATGAGCTCCTTTGAGTTCCTTCTAAAATAATGCACGCCACGTATCTCTCAGTAAGAGTGAAGATAGCTGGTGTAGCATCTTTAATACTTTTTGCTATTAATTTTAGACAATTCCCGGGACAATTTGGTTAGACATCCATGGCGAGCAGTTGCTTAAATGGCCAGTTGAAGAAGTCGAGTCCCTTCGAGGAAATGAAATCAACCATCATGGACTAGAGCTGAAGAAGGAAGGTCTATTTGAGATTAAGCGAACTGACAGTTTCCAGGTACTTTCCTTTACACAAACAGGCCCTCCTTGGTCATTCAAACAAAGAAATTACCTCCAAAAGTTTCAGGCCAGTAAAAGATGTAGGGTCTTCTGAAGTTAGCAATTATACAAAAATTTACATAATTGGTAACAAAAGGACTGGCATGTTTAGGTGTTCTGTATATTTTTCAGAGCAACCGTGGCAAATCCGACACGTCGTTATCTTGAAACAGGCTGATGTCGAGGTAGATTTTGAACCGACATCAGTCGACAACGCCAATCCTTTCGATCCTTCCTGACTTTTGGACGTGGAGAAGCACTGCCGGGAAGCGGGTGCATCAGTTCATGGCGGCATAGGGCCATTTGGACTTATTGTCCTAGCCTCTGACAACATTGGAGGAGCACACTATTGTTCACTTCCGAGTGTACAAGTCAGAGCAGAAGTACATGATACTCATGTGCTCTGATCTAAAAAGGTTAATGCTTATGCTGTTTGCCTTAATGTTTTATTTATCTCTAAAAATGTTTGAAGAGTAAAATGAATTATTTTCTTTTCTTTGCATAGTTCTTCATGGAGGCTTCTTTGAATTTGATCTTCAAAAGGAAAAGAAGATATCTCTGAGAACTCTGATGAGTTTGTGAAGCTATTTCATTTCTCCTGGTGTTCACTTCATGCACTTTCGTGTGAGGACTGAACATGAATGGTGTGTCATGCAGATTGATCCGTCGGCGGTGAAGAGCTTCGGCGACCTCGAGTTATGCTTACTTTTTTTAGACAAAGTTATGCTTACTTATGGTGCTAAGTTTCTTTTTTCCCGTTGCAACGCACGGGCCTTTTTCCTACCCCACTTAGATTAATTTGCTACGTGAAAATGAAAATGTAGACTTGTATCCATAGAAACTGAAGAAGAAGAAGAAAAAACTGCTGATATAAGCTACTCGTGATTGTCTAATATTATTTCATTCCAGGTAAAATGTCTATCACTTGGTTTGGACCGTCACCTAGAGTGACCATTGCCAAACCAGAACTGGTGCGAGAAGTACTGTCCAACAAGTCCGGCCACTTTGAGAAGCTCAAGTTGGGCCGACTTCAGAGGATGATGCATAATGGCATTGGCAGCCACGAGGGCGAGAAATGGGTCAAGCACAGGAGGATCATCAACCCTGCCTTCCATCTCGAGAAGCTCAAGGTGATTTTTTGTTTAGTTTTGTTCGGTCATTGACATGGCAGCAGACTGGCATTGCTTGGTTCCAGGGAGTGACAAAATCGGTGTCCAATTTTCAGCGCATGCTGCCAGCTTTCGCTGCATGTTGCACGGACCTGGTGGACAGATGGGAAGGCCTAGCCGCGGGTGACGCGGGGTGCGAGGTAGATGTTTGGCCCGACATGCAGAACCTGACAGGGGATGTCATCTCTCGCGCTGCGTTTGGCAGCAGCTACATGGAGGGCCGGAGGATCTTCCAGCTTCAGGGGGAGCAGATCGAGCTCGCCGTGCTCGCCATGAACAAGATACACATCCCTGGTTATTTGTGAGTTCCCTGTCTGTGATTACTCTCCTTTTCCACGTAAATCCATCCATCAATGGTGCAAATTTGAGTTTCTCCTACGGCACTACGCTGCAGACTCTGTCCTGATACATTGGTGTATGTGCAGGTTCTTTCCTACAAAAGCCAACCGAAGGATGAGACAGATTGCTGCCGAGATCGGAAGGATCCTCAAGGGCATCATCGCAAAAAGAGAGAACGCCATGAGAGCTGGCGAAGCTACAAGCGACGATCTTCTCGGGCTGCTGCTGGAGTCCAACATGGCACACAGCAGGGCGGGTGGCAACTCGAAGGCCGGCATCACAACCGACGACGTGATCGGAGAGTGCAAGCTATTCTACTTCGCCGGCATGGAGACCACGTCGGTGCTGCTTACGTGGACGATGATCGTCCTCTGCATGCACCCGGAGTGGCAGGACCGTGCCAGGGAGGAGGTCCTGCATGTCTTCGGCGACCGCACGCCGGATTACGACTTACGTGGACGATGATCGTCCTCTGCATGCACCCGGAGTGGCAGGACCGTGCCAGGGAGGAGGTCCTGCATGTCTTCGGCGACCGCACGCCGGATTACGACGGGTTAAGTCGCCTGAGAATTGTGACCATGGTGCTGTACGAGGTGCTGCGGCTATACACGCCACTGACGGCACTCCAGCGCAAGACGTACAAGCCGACGGAGCTCGGCGGCGTCAGGTACCCGGCGGATACAATTATCAGATCCTTTTGTCCTGTCAAGCAGATGGTCTTTTGTCCTGTCAAGCAGATGGTAGTATTTAGGTTACTTCTTTCTGGCTTTAACTTTGAAGCCCAAATAAGCACCTTTTGCTACTTAATTGTGATTACAGTCATCTGTCATTCTCAGTTCATGAATAATATATGTTCACAAGACATAAATTTAGAACTTTTGGCACATATGTGCTTAATATTCTTGCACGCTTTTATTCCTTGATTTTTTTCATTGAAGATGTGTCAAGTTATTGTATAATTATTTCCATCAGAGCTTGTAACATGGCATGGTTTGAAGGATACCAATAGCTTCATTCGTTGTGATCCTGGAACCTGGACATATCCTCCATGCCAATTAAGTTTATTTAGTGATGACACCTGAACGTGTAACTCATATTTCTTCAGATTTTTTTTGCTTATACTCATGGTTCTAGGTGTGCAGTAGTAACATTGACATGGTGTATGGATTTTTCGGAAGTCCAGCACACATACTCATGACTGTTGTGCTGCCTATTCGTTATCCATCCATATTGCCCAGAAGCCTGCTGCTTTTTTCAATGGTCTTTGCGGATGGCTGTTGAGCCCATCTCAGATGAATAGTTTGATACCAGGATGTAGTGCCATCATTTATCCCTATAACAATTGAAGTTTTTTCTTTGGTAGGACAACGCAGCTCTATAGATTATATATTCAATATAATTACTTGCAAGTTATCAAGAAATAATTATTTTGCAACTATAAAAAAGAAAACCAGACTGACTTAAGGGTATAGCTTGTAATATGGCGCCAGTTCTAGAATTAGTTGTTTCATGCCATTTGAAATGTTTTACATAATACATTGGACAATATACTTTCACACATCACTAGAGATGAGGGTAACCTAGGTTTTGCAATTTTCTCCTAACGCACGGGCATCCTTTGTACAATCTCAAACAGGAAGCATCACTTTATTTTTTGTTTTGTCACAGAAATGATGGAAACTAGATATATGGATTAGAGAAATTCATGCTAAGTATTGATCTAGAGCTTGGATGTTGAGCCACTAAACTTCATTGTAAAACTGGGATATTTATCTCCCGTTGCAATGCACGGGCACGTTTACTTATTCAATAATGGCTTCAGATTCAATGAAAATCATTAACTGGACTCCCATGATTGTGGTGGTGTATTACTCGGCAAAAAGTAGTATTGTCGCTTTTTTAATGTTTTCATTTACATCCATGGTCATATATGCTGCTTGGACGAAACAACCGGTCCTTATTTTTAATAAAAGTTAACGTCAAGTGATTTGTTTGGGCAAACCCAAATAGTTAAAAAAAGAATAAACTCTCCCCAACCAAACAACCATCCGTAAAAAATCCCTAAAAAAATATCTGTAAAAATACTTAACACAGTAAAAATAGCTTTTAAATGTTCACTGTTTGACATATGTTCACACCATTTTTTTCAAACAATTATGTTCGCATTTTTTAAAATACTAAAAAAGTTCCATTTTTACTAAAACAAAGTCCATTTAGAAAAGTACAATAAAAAAATATTTTCATAAAACACATCTGTTCAAAATAGAGAAATGTTCCTTTTTAGAAGAATGTTCCAATTTTCATAAAAATGTTAACTATTTTTAAAGTGTCTCAAAATTCGTGAAAACGTCAAGTTTTATTAAAAATAAGGAATTTTCCATGTTTAGCCTTATTTTGGAATTGGATATAAAAAATGGTGCACAATGGCACATGTGCCTTTTTTCGCCCGGTGCAACGCAGCGAAAAGGCCCCTCTGTTTCTTTGAAATCAACCCGCAGTCCATATTTAAGTGGCACTCTGGATAAACATTACATTTTTCATAAACCCCCTGCATTTGTTAGAAATTATGCCCGCCGCCCTTATCTCTTATTGGACTGGCTCAACGCCACTTATCTTGCCGTTCTCCACTACAGGGCACGCGCCGCCGCTTGCGGCCGGCGTCGCGGCGGGCATCCGCGCCGAGGCTGGCAAGAAGACTCGAGGCGGTCTCGGGAGCGACGGGGAGCTGGCCAGAGCGCACGGACGGTGGGGGCTCGTGCAGGAGGCGAAGGCCGATGGGGAAGTTCAGAGGGGCGGGGGCTCGAAACACCGACTTCACCTCCTAACCTGATTGAGCACGGTATGCATGTGCTAGAAATAAGATTTGCTACCAAAGTAAAATAGTCCCGCCTCGCCCTTTTATATATAATGGCGAGTTGCCTGGAAATCACCAAGCTGACTAGAGAATCAACAAACAGATGAATTTGTAGACTATTTGAACGAGTAAAAGTGGAAAATAAGACACCAAATTGGTGTGCTGGTGGCTGCAAATCAACAAACAGAGGGAGCAAAGGATGAAAGAGGAACACCGAAGTAAGATCCATGGCGAAAGAGTACAGGACAAGGCGAGGATGCCGTTACGAGAGTGGCCATCGGTGTTGGAGAGACGGCGGCCTTGAGCGGGCCGGAGCCAACTCCTCTACAGAGGAGCCAGTCATCTCCATCATGGGAGACTCCCGGTGGCGCGCAGGTGTGTAGCTCGCGCCATGGCCGATGGAGTCAGGGGTTCCATCTGCCCGCGCCATGGCCGGGGTGGAGAGAGGATCCCGATGGTGGTGGAGCTTGGGA
>LR738715.1:98316310-98328158 GCA_902687465.1 Secale cereale
GGATCCTGGCGGCGGTGGGCGTATAGGCTGCAGCGGCGGCGTGTTCCAGAGCAGCGGGAGGTCGGGGATGTGGATCTCGCGGAAGGGAAGTTGCGTGCTCGATCTGGACAGATGGGGATGAGAAAGAGAGATGGAGTGGTGGAGACACGCAAGCAAGCTCTAAAGCGGTGGAAGTACACGTACGTGATGGCCTATGGGGCATACGTGCCGGCATTGTTTTGCTTTTAACTCTATATTTTTTGTGAAAAAAGACATTGGAAATGAAATCTTCCCAATGAAACAACCTCAACAATAAAAATACATATAAAATCATAATAATTCAAATCTTTTGATAATTTTATAAAATATTTTAAATGAATTATTAAACTCTAGAAGAGTGTGTAAGGGCATCTCCAACGCCGACCCTCAAAGCGTCGGCAACCATCTGGACCACCGATCCGGACGTGTTTTGCCATCCAACGTGAGCCTGTATCGGTTCACCGATCGGTCTGAACCTACTTTTTACGAAAAAACCGAAACAAACTCGAGGCAAGGGCTTTGCGGACGTCCGAATAGCTGTCAGGCTCGATTATATATGACTGCCCTGGTCCACCCAAAATCCACTCCCCCTCATCCGCGTTCCTTCCTGTCCAAAGCATACAACGCCTCTTCAGAGCATCGGTGCCGCGTTCATGTTCGCTCAAAGCGACGCAACCTCTCACCGACGCTTCTATTTTTTTACTCTGTTTATGTCCTCGTGAACTCATGCTGATACAACTGAAAAGGAAACAAACACCATACATAGACGGATTTATAACAGTTCATATGTGTGCATAATAAACCATTGATGCCAAAACACACACATTTACGTGTATAGCAATAGTCTTTAGTTGATCTCATTAAAGCTATTGTTACATGTGAAGAAACTTTTATTGTCTGATGGTAGTGCAATAATTAATCTGATCTACAATGTCGTAACATTTTTCTACTTCCCAAATTGTATCCATGAAAAACAAGACACATGCACCGTCATTAATTAACTCAGTCATACTTATTTGAAACTATGTATAGGTATACCACAATACAAAAATATTATTTAAACAAAAGAATATGGTAAACAAAAGTAACCTACTTTAATGAACTAGCTTACTTTCTTGAACAAAGCTAATTATAGAAGTTGTTATATACTACCACCATGATTTAAAGACATTAATAATTCTATGTATGATAGCGTTAACTTTACTTAGTGATAATTATCTAAAAGGAGAACAAAGCAAATTACAGCTAATCGTGAATTGAAGCGCAACTGACTAAGCAAAGATGCAATTGCAATGAAGAATCATACATATATCGCAACATAACAGAAAGTTAGAACATCTATCCAACAAGGATTTCACGGTCAGCGAGAGAAGCATGTATGCATGAACGTCGGACGAAGTGTACCACATTTTTATAGTCCAATGTCTGTAACTCAAAATAAGCACTACATGTAGAATATTTTTGTTATGAGTATGGTAGTCTAAAGATAAGGTTGGTCACCCGATTAGTTGATTAGGATTCGTATCGCAAGTTTCAAACTAGCGCCCCAAATAATCCTATTGTTAATTGGTCCATCATTATTTTCATCATCAAACTTATCCTTTACCTGGCCAACCTAATTATTCACATCATTTTTTCTCCCGATGCAACGCACGGGCAAGTTGTGCTAGTAATTAGTTATTCCTAAAAACATGGTGAGACAAATTGTGCTAAGCTATCATCTCTTGTCTTTGCTTAAATAAGCTAAGACAAGCCTTATCTTATAATTTCTCTCTCCTCCACCTCATCATTTATCTTACGTGGCATCCTTAAGCTAGAACCATTGTACATGCCCTAACGAGGCCGATCTACAGCGCACGCTATGGCTGGTGACGGATGTTTCCAGCTGGCGTGTCCACGACAGAAGTGAGCGCCGAGCGTAACGGAAATTCTCCCCCAAATCCCCCGCTCGCCTCTTGGCCAAATTAAATCCCCTCCCCCTCCACGGCTACCCCCTGTCACCCCCATCCTTCCCTCCACCTCCACCGCCGCGCGCTACTCGCCCCTCCATCCCTCCACGGCTCCACCCTCACCTCCACCACCACGCTCTACTCGCCCCACTTCCTGCTCTCCTCCCGGGGATGGAGCTAGACGACGGCGCCGTTCGTGCTATGCCCGGTCCACTATCTGCTCGCCATTGGGATGGCGGCGCAGGGCTGCGGTGACGCCGAGAGACGGGCGTCGCGGGCGGACGTACTTCAGCTTCTTCGACCCACAGGCGAGCACCCCCTCGGAGGCCCGCTGCAGGTGTATTGTTAGGTAGGAGCTCCAGGCGTGCGTAGGCTAGCGTGGCCCGCGGCATCGACGTGCTACTAGCCTGAATTCACGTTCGTTGATCATGAGATACACTAGGGCGGCCTCCTCACCGGTGGTTTCGATGACTGCACCATCCGCATCTGGAACCCTGAGCCTGCGCTACTGTACGTCCTTTTACATGGACCCTTTCTATATGTTGTGATTTGATTCGATGTGTCTTACTTATCTGAGGCAAATTGATATATTGATGGAAGTAGAACCCAGGATCTTCCATTTGGATAGGGATTGATCATAGCAGAAATATCCAACAGCCTTATTTTATTCATTACTGTAGTTCCTGATTCCAAATGTTGTTGTAGTTCCATGCCTGATTAAGATCTAAGGCTTCAATCTTATTTTATTTATTTCTGAAAGATGGAGTTACAACAGGTGGATTGTGATTAGAGATCAAGGAGATCATAAAAAGGTGCCACTAATGGCCAACATGGTCGTTTATGTAAAATGGCCAAAAACAATACCATCTTGCTGATCCCTTATGGTAGATCCACAAAGGGTGACTCGATGGACTTAGCTCCTGCTTGACGCCAGAGATCAATATCCCTTCTAATAGCCTCTAGAATGTGAACTTCAGAAGCAATTTTCGCTCTAAAAGTGCATTTGTTTCTCTCTTGCCAAACCCTCCATAAGATGATCATTGTGAGGGACCTTAATGCTTTCCTATGGCACCGCTGGGCGGCAGTGGTCATGGCCGAAAAGATATCCAGGGAGTGCTTCTTGGAGCGCCAATTATGTTGGGCATAGGAGCTGCATCCTACCCAAAGGATAGCCTTGTTCCAAAGAGCACTGGCAACCTTGCATTCCTATTTGGCCATCCTCTTCTTTGCAATCTATCATTGCACCATAGCCGCTGGTTTCGGTGACGGAGCCATGCGGATCTGGAATCCCGATGTTGTTCTTCCGTGCGAAAAACTCTCTCCCTCTCTTTGATTCGGCCGCGATTTGGGTTTAGTTTGGTAGGATTGCAGAAATATATATGCCACTTGGACTGCTTGTGTGTCTTGGTGGTTTGGGCTATTTGGCGTGAAAGGAATGCTCACATCTTCGACGATAAAGTCACTCCAATTTTGCAGGCCGTCCACCAGCTCAAGGATGATGCTGAGTTCTGGTTCAGGAAGCTTTAGGAGATGTTTGGTTTGTGCGAATGTTGGCCTTGAAAATCGTTGGCTCACCAAATAATTGGCGCTCGATTTCCCTACCCGCGCCCTACCAATTTTTTTGCTGACAACTGAACTAGAGCTGCCGCTGAGCCATGGGCGCACCAATTATTTGATCCCCATCCAAATGAACACCCATGCTGGGTCAATGTCCAATATTTTGGCAGGGCTTCTCAAGGCAATGAACCAAACAGTCCCTTGTGTTAGTAATTTTTCAGTGTAGTTTGTGTGGCTTCCTGGTCGTTGCTACTTACGTAGTTTAGTTTAGTTGGTCTACTTGGTTCAGGCTGGTTGTAAGGTCGTTGTACTCAGACTAGGGACCTTTGGTTGTTGATATCATTTGCATATTTTGGCTTGCACTTCTGTTGTCGATATCCTGATATTGAACTTGAATATGTCTTACCTAGTGCCATGTGCTGCTTGTGCAACTGGGATTTGGGTGAGGGAGTTCCGGAGAAGCCTAAGGCTATATGGAGACTGGACGACGATCCTGAAAAAACGCTTACTCGGGAAGCATAAATGTATGTGTTTTTTCAATGCCATGTGTATTTATTCCCAACATTATTATTTTATTCTTTATGGGTACTTCTCTGTTGTGTTGCAGCCCAGCAACAATCGCAGATATGTATGACAAAATAAGATAAATGAAATGGGAATCATATTACGACGACTTCAAAGGTATGGACACTCCATGTTGATGTTTCTTTAGTAAGGCTATGATTACAACACAATAGTATGTTAGGCTTTTGCTGGTGCTAGTGTTACGTGGCACTTTCTTTCCTTTACTTTGTATATATTTTGATGCTGACTCTGTTTATCCGTTATCACCAAAAATAAATATAATCATTTACACTAAATAGTAGTGCTTATTTAAAAATAGTTTTTTGTGAAATCACAATTATATATATTTTTAACATATTGAACCTTAAAAGTAATTAAAGCAAATCCACTTAAATATTAGAAAATAGTAAATTTGAAATTTACATGTTTTATCCGGTTAATTTGTGACTATTTCATGAATATAGCATATATATGTTTCTTTGTGCATTCTTAAAAAGAAGCACACTTTTCCCGGCTCGAGGTTTTATTATAGATCTCTATAGTGTATCCCTAAAAATATATATCTCTATATTGTATGGTATATGAAATATCTTGATAGCGGTCTTTGATTAGACTTATGCAAATAAAGAAATCTAGATTACACAAGATGTTTACGAGGACCTTGTCACTTAATCATTGACACACTACTTTATCATTTTTGGTCAAATGTGTCATACATATTATAATGGGTTTGGTAATCTATTGGTTACGTGTGTCTACTCCGTACCACTTGTAAATCATTGATATGTCTCCAACATATCTATAATTTATGAAGTATTCATGCCATCTTTACAATAATTTTTTATGGTTCTGGTATGATTTGCGTGGAGCTAACCCGGACTGACGTTGCTTTCAGCAGAACTACCATGGTGTTGTTTTTTTTTGCAGAAATGAAAATTCTCCAAATGAGATGAAACTTTTTGACGATTTTTTTGGAACAAAAGAGACCCCCAAAGCTTCGTGGGTGGGCTAGAAGAGCCACGAGAAGGGCACAACACACCACGACGCGCTAGAGGGGCCTGACTTGCCCCATTGGGTTGTGCTCACCTTGAGGCCCATCTTCGCGTGAAACCGACGCCAAAAAATCTTATAAATAGAGAAACCATCAGAAATAACCCTAGATCAGAAGTTCCGCCGCCGCAAGACTCCGTGTCCACATAAAACCAATCTAGACCCATTCTGGCAGCCTGTCGGAGCAGGAAATCATCACCGATGGCTATCTTCATCATCCCGGCGGCCACCATGACGGGGAGGGAGTAGTCCACCCTCGGGGCTAAGGGTTAGTACGAGTAGCTATGTGTTTAATCTCTCTCTCTCTCTCCATCTCTCTCTCTCTCTCTCTCTCTCTCTCTCTCTCTCTCTCTCTCTCTCTCGTGTTCTTGAGATGTCACGATCTTGATGTATCGCGGGCTTTGTTAATATAGTTGAATAATATGGTGTTTCCCCCTCTCTATCTTGCTGTGATGAATTGAGTTTTCCCTTTGAGATTTCTTACAAGATTTTATACTTTTATGGATTTGAGAACACTTGATGTATTTCTTGCTATGAATAACCGTGGTGGCAATGGGGTGTCATATTGATTAACTTGATGTGCATTTTGGCACTCAACTCGCGGATCCCCGAGGTGACAATGGGGTAATCTATGCATAGGGTTTGATGCATGTTCTTGTATTTGTTTCTCCGGTAGAAATCTTGGGGCACTATTTGAGGTTCTTTGTGTTGGATTGAGTATCATCAATTTGAATTTGTTTTGATGTTATGATTATTTCGAACTCTTTATAGATTGATCAGAAAGGACAACTTGTTGTTATTTTAGTACGAACTCTTGGATAGATTGATTGGAAAGAATAGCTTTGAGGTGGTTTCGTACCCTACAAACAATTTCTTCTTATGTTCTCTGCTACATAAGAACTTTGGAGTGATTCTTTATCGCACGTTGAGGGATTGACATATGATCTAACTATGTTAGCATTGCTGAGAGATTGCACTAGTGAAAGTATGAACCCTAGGCCTCATTTTCAAGCATTGCAATACTGTTTGTGCTCCATTTTATCACTTGCTAGCTTCTATTTTTATTTATTCAGATTTTAAAAATATATTTCTACCATGATTATTACACTTTTATCACCATGTCTTCAAGGAACCAGTGCACCTATACAATTTGCCATTGTATTGGATGTGTTGGGGACACAAGAGACTCTTTATTATTTAGTTGGAGGGTTGTTTGAGAGAGACCATCTTTATCCTATGCCTCCCACAGACTGATAAACCTTGGGTCATCCACTTGAGGGAAATTTGCTACTGTCCTACAAAACTCTGCGCTTGGAGGCCCAACAGAGTCTACAAGAACAAGTTGTGTAGTAGACATCAATCATTCACTTGAGAAATACTAGTAGCCTAACTTAAGCTGATTTATATTTTGGACTATAAATTGATTCATCTATTTTGTCTAGATATTCAATTTTTGTTACATATTTGGTAGGCCCTTAAATGTAAGAAATATTGTAGTATTCAGATGATTAATATACACAATTAGTATGTGGCAAGGGGCCTTCATCTCACATGCCCGGGCTTGCCACCTTGTTTGTTCGACCAGGAGAAGTTTAAAGCTCAAACCATGTGTGTCCTGGTTTTGTCACAACCAGATGTCCTAGTGTGAGGACTTAGTCGTGAGGCCAACACATCTGAGTGGTAGCTTGAACGGGGTTAAGCGGGACGAGAGACGCGAGATTTTACCCAGGTTCTGCCCCTCACGGTGGAGGTAAAATCCTACATCATGCTTCATTGATATTGATGACGATCATTCTCACGATTACAAGGATGCTATTTTTATACTTATCCCTCAAGAGCTATTAACCTGTCTCTCTTAACTTGTCCCTCTAGGGGTGCCCTGCCCCTCCTTATATAAGTAGAAGGGGCGGCTTACATGACTAGTCCTAGTAGGATTAGGACTACTCTATTACAAGTGGAACCCTAGTCTTGCTTTCCTTATACGGGAAATATTCCTTATGCCTTCCCTCTCAAGCAGGCCCACCAAACATCGTACCTTGATCTGGTCTTCTCATAAGCCGCCTTCTCGGCCTTGGGCCTGGTCATTCGTCTGACCCGCCCTCCGGGTCACTAGTGAGTCGCCAGACTCAGGCGGGTCTCCAGTAAGTCGCCAAGCGTCAGTCGGGTCATTAGTGAGTAGCCAAGTTGCGTCCGGGTCATACATCAGGTCGGGTCATACCGCGGGGTATATAACCGACAATGTGGTAAAAGCTGAAAGCTAATTCCAATCGTTTGAGAAGCTCAAAGTTTAAATGTATTGCCACTTGGCTTGTCTATCACGTGTGGGGGCAAGCAATGGACATGCGATACAGATATACAACACACCTTAATTGGGCCTAATTTCCTTTTGAGATGGAGTTTTATCTATTGTTCCTACCATCATGGACCATTCCTTCTGTGTGTTTTCTAGGTTTCCATGTGCAATTTTGGGAACTGATACGTCTCCAATGTATCTATAATTTTTTATTATTCCATGCTATTATATTATCTGTTTTCGATGTTTTATATGCATTAATATGCTATTTTATATGATTTTTGGGACTAACATATTAACCTAGAGCCTAGTGTCAGTTTCTGTTTTTCCTTGTTTTTGAGTTTCGCAGAAAAGGTATACCAAACGGAGTCAAATCGAGCCGAAACTTTACAATAATTTTTTATGGACCAAAAGAAGCCCACGAAGTGCCGGAGATGGACTAGAAGATCCATGAGGCAGCCACAAGGGTGGGTGATACGTCTCCAACGTATATATAATTTTTGATTGTTCCATGCTATTATATATTCTGTTTTGGATGTTTAATGGGCTTTATTATACACTTTTATATTATTTTTGGGACTAGCCTACTAACCCAAGGCCCAGTGCAAATTGTTGTTTTTTGCCTATTTCAGTGTTTCGCAGAAAAGGAATATCAAACGGAGTCCAAACGGAATGAAACCTTCGGGAGAGTTATTTTTGGAATGATATCTTCATGAGAGACTTGGAGTACAAGTCAGAGAAGAAACGAGGTGCCCACGAGGGGGCAGGGCGCGCCCAGGGGGGTAGGCGCGCCCCCACCCTTGTGGGCCCCACGTTGCTCCGCCGATGTACTTTTTCCTCCTATATATACCCATATACCCTGAAAACATCGACGAGCACGAAGAAACCCTAATTCCACCGTCGTAACCTTCTGTTCCCGTGAGATCCCATCTTGGGGCCTGTTCCGGAGCTCCGCCAGAGGGGGCATCGATCACGGAGGGCTTCTACATCAACACCATAGCCCCTCCGATGAGTTGTGAGTAGTTTACCACAAACCTTCGGGTCCATAGTTATTAGCTAGATGGCTTCTTCTCTCTCTTTGGATCTTAATACAAAGTTCTTCTCGATCTTCGAGGAGATCTATTCGATGTAATCTTTTTGCGGCGTGTTTGTCGAGATCCGATGAATTGTGGGTTTATGATGAAGATTATCTATGAACAATATTGGATTCTTTTTTGAATATTTTTATGTATGATTATAATATCCTTGCAAGTCTCTTCGAATTATTGGTTTGGTTTGGCCTACTAGATCTATAGTTCTTGCAATGGGAGAAGTGCTTGGCTTTGGGTTCAATCTTGCGGTGTCCTTTCCCAGTGATAGTAGGGGCAGCAAGGCACGTATAGTATTGTTGCCATCGAGGATAAAAAGATGGGGTTTATATCATATTGCTTGAGTTTATCTCTCTACATCATGTCATCTTGCTTAAGGCATTACTCTGTTCTTATGAACTTAATACTCTAGATGCATGCTGGATAGCGGTTGATGTGTGATGACCCACAAGTGGAGGGGATCTATCGTAGTCCTTTCGATAAGTAAGAGTGTCGAACCCAACGAGGAGCAGAAGGAAATGATAGGCAATTTTCAGTAAGGTATTTTCTGCAAGCACTGAAATTATCGGTAACAGATAGTTTTGTGATAAGGTAGTTAGTAGCAAGTAACAAGAGGTAAAAGTAAATAAGGTGCAGCAAGATGGCACAATGCTTTTTGTAACAAAGGACAAGCCTGGACAAACTCTTATATGAAGGAAAGCGCTCCCGAGGACACATGGGAATTATCGTCAAGGTAGTTTTCATCACGATCATCTGATTCACGTTCGGTACTTTGATAATTTGGTATGTGGGTGGACCGGTGCTTGGGTGCTGTCCTTACTTGGACAAGCCTCCCACTTATGATTAAACTCTAATGCAAGCATCCGCCACTACAAAAGAAGTATTAAGGTAAACCTAACCATAGCATGAAACAACTGTGTCCAAATCAACCCCTTACGAAGCAACGCATAAACTAGGGTTTAAGCTTCTGTCACTCTAGCAACCCATCATCTACTTATTACTTCCCAATGCCTTTCTCTAGGCCCAAATAATGGTGAAGTTTCATGTAGTCGACGTTCACATGACACCACTAGAGGAGAGACAACATACATCTCATCAAAATATCGAACGAATACCAAATTCACCTGACTACTTATAGCAAGACTTCTCCCATGTCCTTAGAAACAAAAGTAACTACTCACAAGACATAATATTGTTCATGATCAGAGGGGTATTAATATGCATAATGGATCTGAACATATGATCTTCCACCAAATAAACCAACTAGCATCAACTACAAGGAGTAATCAACACTACTAGCAACCCACATGTACCAATCTGAGGTTTGGGTACAAAGATTGGATACAAGAGATGAACTAGGGTTTGAGAGGAGATGGTGCTGGTGAAGATGTTGATGAAGATAGCCCTCCCCAAGATGGGAGAGTTGTTGGAGATGACAGCGGTGACGATTTCCCCCTCCCGGAGGGAAGTATCCCCGGCAGAACAGCTCTGCCGGAGCCCTAGATTGGTTTCCGCCAAGGTTCCGCCTCGAGACGGCGGCGTCTGGTCCCGAAAGCCTCCTTCCGATTTCTTACAGGTCAAAACACCTCATATAGGAGAAGATGGGCATCGGGGGGCCATCAGGGGGCCCACGAGGCAGGGGGCGCGCCTAGAGTGGGGGGGGGGGGCGCCCCCACCCTCGTGGACAGGTGGTGCCCCCCTGGTGATCTTCTTTCGCTAGATATTTTTTATATTTTCTGAAACGGTGTCCTATGGAGTTTCAGAGCTTTTTGAGTTGTGTAGAATAGGTTTCCAGAGTTTGCTTCTTTTCCAGCCCAGAATTCCAGCTGCCGACATTCTCCCTCTTCATGTAATCCTTGTAAAATAAGAGAGAAAAGGCATAAGTATTGTGACATAACGTGTAATAACAGCCCATAATGCAATAAATATCAACATATAAGCATGATGCAAAATGGACGTATCAATGTGTGGAGTAATAGTAGTAGATGCAGAATCGTTTCGGTCTACTTGTCACGGACGTGATGCCTATATACAATGATCATGCCTAGATATTCTCATAACTATGCGCTTTTCTATCAATTGCTCGACAGTAATTTGTTCACCCACCGTAGAATTCTGCTATCATGAGAGAAGCTACTAGTGAAACCTATGGCCCCCGGGTCGATTCTCATCATATTAATCTTCCATCTACTTTACTTTGCTTTATTTACTTTCTGTTTATATGCCAAATATACCAAAAATATTATCCTATCCTATCTATCAGATCTCACTCTCGTAAGTGACCGTGAAGGGATTGACAACCCCTTATCGCGTTGGCTGCGAGGTTCTTATTTGTTTGTGCCACTACAACAAACACCCCCATATAGCAACACATGTCTAGCAACGAAGATAACACAATGTGTTGTTTGATTCAACCCACCTTCCCCACTTAGCGTTAACCTCCCCGTACCCACCTCCATCTCTACCCACCTCCATCTCTTTTTGCGCTGTCAACGCTCGGGCACAAAGGGTGAGATCTCCCTTCACTAAAAAAATTCAGAGAGACCCATGAGCCAACGCTCCCATCGCCATCGCTGCCGGCGCTACCTCAGCCGCCTGCCCCTGTTCCTCTTCCAAGCTCGCCTCCCTCGCCAATTTCTTCGCTCGTCTGGGATGCACACTGCATCGTCGCCCTCCACCTGCATCGGGGAAGGCATCGCTCCCGCCGTTCTTCCGCGCGACCGTAGATGCAAACAGCGCCGCCGTTCTTCCGCGCGTCCGGAGATGCAGATGCCGCCATTGTTCGTCTGCATCGCTCCCGCCATTCTTTCGCGCGACCATAAATGCAGACCGCGCCGCCGTTCTTCCGCGCGACTGGAGATGCAGACGGCGCAATTCTTCGTCCGCACAGCCAAGGACGACGCAAGTACTGACGAACCCGTCCTCCTCTGCAGGTATTATTTTGTCCCTCCCGCATCTGCAATTCATTATTTGTACAGTTTTGCTAGACCATCTAGATGAGTTCTAGGTAATCCCTTATTTGTATCCTTAAGGCTTTGTTCTGATCGATTTATTCCCCAAAGGGAACAAATCAACACATGGATTCAGTGGATTCCTGCATGTAACTCGGGTCCTTTAGGGACTGAATACCTTGCATCAGCTATTCCCTTCATATAAATATTCTTCAGTTATATACAGGGTTTGATAGGGATTAATTATTATACCCAAACATGATGGCAGAGAACAAAACATAGAGATTATAAGCACAAGTACTCTTATTATAAAAAAATAATCATGATGTACGTATAGCTCCCAGTTAATGCACTATCACTTTGCTTTTTCTAGACAAC
>LR738715.1:98328356-98360047 GCA_902687465.1 Secale cereale
ATATATATATATATATATATATATATATATATATATATTCTCATTTAATAGTGAAGCGAAAGCTTATTTGCTTGTTGCTTCCCAGTTTAAATCTTCAATGCAAAGGCATTACATAGTTACTAATAAGCAGAGTATACTTTAATAAGTATATATAGTAATCGACTCTGATTAATACTAAGTGGATTTCAGAAATCTGGAAAACAAAAAAGCAAAATACATGCCCAGAGCAGTTGATTAATTGATGAGGAGAATGGGAAAATTCAGCCCTAGCTAGGGTGTAGTAGGAAACTAGGATCAAGAACTGTCTCAGTCTAACCCTAGCCAATAACTTAAGAAGAGGAGAAGAAATAGAAGGGAGATGTACCTGTGTTGCCTACACCGTCGCTGCCGTTAGAAGATGGCCGCCCTGTCCCCGTCCCTTCTGCCTGGCGATGCAGACTCGCGGGGTTTTGTTCCTGTCCAATCCATGACTTCTTTCTAGGCATGAATGTCTAATGCAAGGAGAAGACCCTGTAGCCTCTATGAGGGCTCGCCCAAGCTAGTGCTGCCATCGGCAACTACGCCATCATGTACTTGCCCACAGCCCCTTAAACCTCTCACCAACGTGTTCTTCCTCCCTTCTTATTCTCGTGAAGAGTCAAAGTGCCAGCTAGCGATTCTAGCTCTTCCATCTTTTCCATATTTGGTGAGCTAATATTCTAATGTTTTGACCCCAACAATTGATTCCTCACAAAATTTACATCACCATTTTGCCTCCTCCTCACCCTTATTCATGTGGAGCTAGCAACATAAATTGGAGATGGAACAATCATAAGTGCCATTACTTTACTGTTTGTACCTACAATTATGCTTCTTGATTTTTCTGTGTGATTACTTTATCTCGGCTCATTGATTTCAGGTGGCTCTTTCAAATTATAATTGGATATGGAATGAGGTGTCTCTGATCTTTCAGTTTTGTTCTTTCAATTATTTTTCTCTTACCTCTGATGAATTTATTCATCATATATCTCCTTTTATTTCCTGACTGAACCACATGTGGACCAGTATGCACTTGCCTCATCGCATTACTATTTATAGTAGGGTGATATTGTGCCTTTTGCATTATAACAAATGAATTCATGGCATGTGTGTTTGGCTCAGCTACCGTGGATTGTATACATTGGATTGTTTCTGCACCCAACACAAGAGACCACTTCTCAACTTCGTTTTCTGTTCACATTTTTTGTTTAGTGAATAACTACTCCATGTTTGGTAACGTGAGTGTCCGCTTCTAACAACTGGATATTACATGTCTCATTGTGCCCGCACTCCCGTTCATTCTATCAATCAGGTATGCCTAATCTTTCTCTGAAATGACTACATGGCTGTGTCCATGGAGCCATGTGCGACTCTCATGTGCGAGGTAATAAAATACATCTCTGCAAGTAATGGCTAACTAACGATACCATTGATCTTACATGCTATTTGGCTGTATGTGTGTCACGTGGCTTGGTTTGAGTACCCAGTATTACACAGGCACTGCCTTGGTTCTTGAAAATAGTTTAGATGTATCCTGGTATGCTTAAATTTGGCTAGAGTTGAAATGAAATCTCTTAGTTATAAGATAACATAGTATACAGAGTGTTCTAAACTAGATCAGATGGGTTGATGATATACTTATTTTCTTCGTGCATTCAGTTTGGTTGCCTCTCGCCAAGTTTTATTGGAGAGAACATGTGGCCATGAGTTGATAACTCCAACTGTCCCAAATCTGATGATGCTCTTTTTCGTCTTGTTGCTTTTTGCAGGTTCTGAGAATCTTATTCATGGATCAAGAAATTATAATTTGTGACTTTGTAGTTCTCAGGTAACTATGAAGTTTTGCATGATGTATATTATTTAAGATTTTTCTAGTTGTCCGCACTGAGATTTTCTCCTAATACAACATAGCAAGTATGGCTAATGAATCATCCCAAGCTACATGAGTAATGTGACATAAATCTAATTAGTGCAGAGACCTCTAGAAAATGGATATGTTCAATTTTTTAGTAGTCAGTACTATTGGTTACGTACTTGCCATTAGCCGGTTGCTGAATTCATCCACTGTTAATATAATATAATGTTTCAAAAAAAAAGTAGCAAAGACAAGTCGTTAATTTTCACAATGAACAACCACATCATATAGGTCAAAGGTGCTTGATACTTTCTTTTTCAAAGATGAATAAAATAAAATTAGTACACTGATATAGGTTGCATAATCTGCAATGTTTTTTTTAATAAATTCATGTTACAGAAGTTTTTCTATTCAGATTATTAATTAGCTATTTAAATTTTACTTCTATTTGCCCAATTTTCTTTACTGTAAGTTACTCATCTCATATTATTGTTGTAGATCACCAAGATAAATTGACAACGCATGGCTCAGATGTTAGTTGCAAGGTTAAGAAGGCAGCTACTACACGGTAATTAGAATGCCATTTTGTATCAATGTTTCAAACAATATAGTTGATTGCAAGGTCAAGAACTACTAGATATAGTTTCACCTCCTGTAATTATTGGATCTTGTTAATGCAATATAGTCTATTTAATATATGAGATGTGTAATCTTTGGATCATGTTCTTTGTAATGCAACATAGTCTATTCAATATATCAGATCTTTAGGTTTGTTATATTGTGCCTCCTATGCACTTCCCCATTGACCTAATAATTATGGATGTCAATATATAAAATGTCATTAATTGTTCATATTATCCAATGAAGCTTAAAGTCAATACAATGCTTCATTATGTCATTTTAAAAATCCTTTTGTGTAGGGTCGCCACCAATGCATCATTATGTCCATTTAAAAATCCTTTTGTGTAGAGTCGCCACCAATGCATATGAACCGTTGTTGGACTCTAGCTTTATATGTTGCTACCTAACAACACTTCTACACGCCATTTACCAACGCATGCATATACGTTGTTGTTGGTCCTTCCAACGCCACCAACGGCAACGCATAATAATCCGTTGGTGTAGACCTTAACAACACATATATGGACATAAGCCAACGCTTTGATGCGTTGCTGTAGGGGGGTTCTTGTTGTAGTGTGCAGGTGCGAGGGACTCGCGCGTGGTCTCCTACTAGACTGATACCTTGGTTCTCAAAAACCGAGGGAAATACTTACGCTACTGTGCTGCATCACCCTTTCCTCTTCGAGGGAATACAACGCAAGCTCGAGAAGTAGCAAGAAGAATTTCTGGCGCCGTTGCGGGGGAGATCTACGCAAAAGTCATATACCAAGTTGTTGGGGAACGTAGCAGAATTCAAAAATTTTCTACGGTTTCACCAAGATCCAACTAAGGAGACATCTAGCAACGAGCAAGTAAGAGTGCATCTACATACCGTTATGTAGATCGCGTGCGGAAGCTTTCGAAGAAGCGTGGATGAAGTAGTCGTACTCTCCGCGTTCTTCGTCACCGACGATCTAGCGCCGAACGGACGGCACCTCCGCGTTCAACACACGTCCGGTGCAGCAACGTCACCTCCTTCTTGATCCAGCAAGGGGGGAGGAGAAGTCGTCAGAGATCCAGCAGCACAACGGCGTGGTGGTGGATGCAGTGGAGATCGCAGCAGGGCTTCGCCGGGCGCCCTGCGTTGGGAGTATGGAGGTGTGACGGGAGGGGGAGAGGCGCCAGGGCTTGGGTGCGGCTGCCCTCTCCCCTCCCACATATATATAGGGGGGCAAGGGGGTGCGCCAGGGCCCTGCAGATCCAATCTACAGGGGGGCGGCGGCCAGGGGGGTGTCCTTGCCCCCCAAGGCAAGTGGGGCGCCCCCTCCCCCCTAGGGTTTCAACCCTAGGCGCATGGGGAGGTGGGCCCCTAGTGGTGCGCCAGCCCATTAGGGCTGGACACTTCCCCTTGCGGCCTAGGGGCCCCACCGGGATGGGTGGCCCCACCCGGTGGACCCCCGGGGCCCCTCCGGTGGTCCCGGGACGCTCCCGGTGACCCCCGGAGATCACCCGATGGCCGAAACCTGACTTCCTATATATCAATCTTTACCTCCGGACCATTCCGGAACTCCTCGTGACGTCCGGGATCTCATCCGGGACTCCGAACAAATTTCGGGTTTCCACGTGCATGTATCTCTACGACCCTAGCGTTACCGAACCTTAAGTGTGTAGACCCTACGGGTTCGGGAGACACGTAGACATGACCGAGACCACTCTCCGGTCAATAACCAACAGCGGGATCTGGATACCCATGTTGGTTCCCACGTGTTCCTCGATGATCTTCATCGGATGAACCACCGTGTCAAGGATTCACTCATTCCCGTATGTTATTCCCTTTGTCCATCGGTACGGTACTTGCCCGAGATTCGATCGTCGGTATTCCCAATACCTTGTTCAATCTCGTCATGGCAAGTCTCTTTACTCGATCCGTAATCCATCATCCCGTGACTAACTACTTAGTCACATTGAGCTCATTATGATGATGTCTTACCGAGTGGGCCCAGAGGTACCTCTCCGTCATATGGAGTGACAACATCCCAGTCTCGGTTCGTACCAACTCAACAGACACTTTCGGAGATACCCGATGCGTACCTTTATAGCCACCCAGTTACGTTGTGATGTTTGGCACACCCAAATTATTCCTACGGCATCCGGGAGTTGTACAACCTCATGGTCTAAGGAATAAATACTTGACACTGAAAAGCTTATGCATTACGAACTATAGGATCTCGTGCTATGCTCAGGATTGGGTCTTGTCCATCACATCATTCTCCTAATGATGTGATCCCGTTATCACCGACATCCCATGTCCATGGTCAGGAAACCGTGACCATCTGTTGATCAACGAGCTGGTAACTAGAGGCCTACCAGGGACTCATTTTGGTCTATGTATTCACACATGTATCGCTGTTTCCATACAATACAATTCAAGCATGAATAACAGACGATTATCATGAACAAGGAAATATAATAATACTTTTATTATTACCTCTAGGGCATATTTCCAACAGTCTCCCACTTGCACTAGAGTCAATAATCTAGTTACATTATGATGAATCGAACACCCATATAGTTCCGGTGTTGATCATGTTTTGCCCGTGAAAGAGGTTTAGTCAACGGGTCTGCTACATTCAGATCCGTATGCACTTTATAAATATCTATGTCTCCATCCTGAACATAATTCCAGATGGAGTTGAAATGACGCTTGATGTGCTTGGTCTTCTTGTGAAACCTGGGCTCCTTGGTAATGGCAATAGCACCAGTGTTGTCACAGAAGAGAGTCATCGGGCTTGACGCGCTTGGAATGACTCCTAGGTCGGTGATGAACTCCTTCGTCCAGACTCCTTCCTGCGCTGCTTCGGAAGCAGCTATGTACTCCGCTTCACATGTAGATGCTGCCACGACGCTCTGCTTGCAACTGCACCAGCTGACTGCCCCTCCGTTCAAAATATACACGTATCCGGTTTGAGACTTAGAGTCATCCAGATCTGTGTCAATGCTAGCATCGACGTAACCCTTTACGACGAGCTCTTCGTCACCTCCATAAACGAGAAACATATCCTTAGTCCTTTTCAGGTACTTTAGGATGTTCTTGACCGCTGTCCAGTGTTCCGTACCGGGATCACTTTGGTACCTCCCTACCAAACTTATGGCAAGGTTCACATCAGGTCTGGTACACAACATGGCATACATGATAGAACCTATGGCCGAGGCATAGGGAATGACACTCATCTTTTCTCTATCTTCTGCCGTGGTCGGCGACTGAGCCTTGCTCAATCTCATACCTTGCAAAACAGGCAAGAATCCTTTCTTTGACTGATCCATATTGAACTTCTTCAATATTTTGTCAAGGTATGTACTTTGTGAAAGACCAATGAGGCGTCTTGATCTATCTCTATAGATTTTGATGCCTAATATGTAAGCAGCTTCTCCAAGGTCCTTCATTGAAAAACTTTTATTCAAGTAGGCCTTTACATTTTCCAAGAATTCTATATCATTCCCCATCAGCAATATGTCATCCACATATAATATGAGAAATGCCACAGAGCTCCCACCCACTTTCTTGTAAATACAGGCTTCTCCATAAGTCTGTATAAATCCAAACGCTTTGATCACTTCATCAAAGCGAATATTCCAACTCCGAGATGCTTGCACCAGCCCGTAAATCGAGCGCTGGAGCTTGCATACCTTGTTAGCGTTCTCTGGATCGACAAAACCTTCCGGCTGCATCATATACAGCTCTTCCTTGAGGAAGCCATTAAGGAATGCTGTTTTGACGTCCATTTGCCATATTTCATAATCATAGAATGCGGCAATAGCTAACATGATTCTGACTGACTTCAGCATCGCTACGGGAGAGAAAGTCTCGTCGTAGTCAATCCCTTGAACTTGTCGATAACCCTTAGCGACAAGCCGAGCCTTATAGATGGTCACATTACCATCTGCGTCTGTCTTCTTCTTAAATATCCATTTGTTTTCTATGGCATGCCTATCATCAGGCAAGTCCACCAAAGTCCATACTTTGTTTTCATACATGATTCTATCTCGGATTTCATGGCTCCAAGCCATTTATTGGAATCCGGGCCCGCCATCGCTTCTTCATAGTCGAAGGTTCACCGTTGTCTAACAACATGATTTCCAGTACAGGGTTGCCGTACCACTCTGGTGCGGAACGTGCCCTTGTGGACCTTCGAAGTTCAGTAGTAACTTGATCTGTTTCTTCATGATCATTATCATCAACTTCCTCCCTTGTCGGTGCAGGCACCTCAGGAACAGTTTCTTGCGCTGTGCTACTTTCCGGTGCAGGAGGGGTGACTGTCACCTCATCAAGTTCTACTTTCCTCCCACTCACTTCTTTCGAGAGAAACTCTTTCTCCAGAAAGCATCCATTCTTGGCAACAAAACTTTGCCTTCGGATCTGTGGTAGAAGGTGTACCCAATTGTTTCCTTTGGGTATCCTATGAAGACGCATTTCTCCGATTTGGGTTCGAGCTTTTCAGGTTGAAGTTTCTTGACATAAGCATCGCAACCCCAAACTTTTAGAAACGACAGCTTCGGTTTCTTGCCAAACCAAAGTTCATACGGAGTCGTCTCAACGGATTTCGACGGAGCCCTATTTAAAGTGAATGCGGCAGTCTCTAAAGCATAACCCCAAAAAGATAGCGGTAAATCGGTGAGGGACATCATAGATCGCACCATGTCCAACAAAGTACGATTTCAACGTTCGGACACAGCGTTACGTTGAGGTGTTCCGGGCGGTGTCAATTGTGAAACAATTCCACAGTTCCTAAGGTGTGTGCCAAATTCATGACTTAAATATTCACCCCCACGATCCGATCGCAAGAACTTTATTTTTCTGTCACGTTGATTCTCAACCTCATTCTGAAATTCCTTGAACTTTTCAAAGGTCTCAGACTTGTGTTTCATCAAATAGATATACCCATATCTACTCAAGTCATCTGTGAGGGTGAGAACATAACGGTAGCCTCCGCGAGCCTCAACACTCATTGGACCGCACACATCGGTATGTATGATTTCCAACAAGTTGGTTGCTCGCTCCATTGTTCCGGAGAATGGAGTCTTGGTCATCTTGCCCAAGAAGCATGGTTCGCACGTGTCAAATGATTCATAATCAAGAGACTCTAGAAGTCCATCTGAATGGAGCTTCTTCATACGTTTGACACCAATATGACCAAGGCGGCAATGCCACAAGTATGTGGGACTATCATTACCAACTTTACATCTTTTGGCATCTACACTATGAATATGTGTATCATCACGTTCGAGATTCATCAAAAATAAACCACTGACCAGCGGGGCATGACCATAAAACATATCTCTCAAATAAACAGAACAACCATTATTCTCCGATTTGAAAGAGTAGCCATCTCGCATAAGACGAGATCCAGAAACAATGTTCATGCTCAAAGCTGGTACTAAATAACAATTATTGAGGTTTAAAACTAATCCCGAGGGTAGATGTAGAGGTAGCGTGCCGACGGCGATCACATCGACCTTGGAACCATTCCCGACGTGCATCGTCACCTCATCCTTCGCCAGTCCCCGTTTATTCCGCAGCTCCTGTTTTGAGTTACAGATGTGAGCAACTGCACCGATATCAAATGCCCAGGAGCTACTACGAGTGCTGGTAAGGTACACATCAATAACATGTATATCATATATACCTTTGACGTTGCCGGCCTTCTTGTCTGCTAAGTATTTGGGGCAGTTCCGCTTCCAGTGACCCATTCCCTTGCAATAAAAGCACTCTGTTTCAGGCTTGGGTCCATACTTTGGCTTCTTCCCGGCAACAGGCTTGCCAGGCGCGGCAACTCCCTTGCCGTCCTTCTTGAAGTTCTTCTTGCCCTTGCCTTTCTTGAACTTAGTGGTTTTATTGACCATCAACACTTGATGTTCTTTCTTGATGTCCACCTCCGTTGATTTCAGCATCGAATACATCTCGGAAATGGACTTCTCCATCCCCTGCATATTGAAGTTCAACACGAAGCTCTTGAAGCTTGGTGGGAGTGACTGGAGGATTCTGTCAACGACCACTTCATCTGGGAGATTCATTCCCAGCTGAGACAAGCGGTTGTGCAATCCTGAAATCTTGAGGATGTGCTCACTGACAGAACTGTTCTCCTCCATCTTACAGCTGTAGAACGTGTCGGAGACATCATATCTCTCGACTCGGGCATGAGCTTGGAAAACCATTTTCAGCTCTTCGAACATCTCATATGCTCCGTGGTGCTCAAAACGTTTTTGGAGCCCCGACTCTAAGCTGTAAAGCATGCCGCACTGAACCAGGGAGTAATCATCACTACGCGACTGCCAGACGTTCAAAACGTCTTGGGCCGCATCGGGAGCAGGTGCATCACCTAGCGGTGCTTCAAGGACATATGATCTCTTGGCAGCTATGAGGATAATCCTCAGGTTACGGACCCAATTCGTATAGTTGCTACCATCGTCTTTCAGCTTGGTTTTCTCTAGGAACGCGTTGAAGTTGAGGGAAACCTGAGTGTGGGCCATTTAATCTACAAGAGATATTGTAAAGAATTTAGACTAAGTTCATGATAATTAAGTTCATCTTAATCAAATTTTAATGAACTCCCACTCAGAATGACATCTCTCTAGTCATCTAAGTGATACACGATCCGAATCGACTAGCCCGTGTCCGAACATCACGTGAGACGGGCTAGTCATCAACGGTGAACATCTTCATGTTGATCGTATCTTCTATACGACTCGTGTTCGACCTTTCGGTCTTCCGTGTTCCGAGGCCATGTCTGTACATGCTAGGCTCGTCAAGTGAACCCTAAGTGTATCGCGTGTGTAATTCTGTCTTACACCCGTTGTATGCGAACGTTAGAACCTATCACACCCGATCATCACGTGGTGCTTCGGAGCAACGAGCTTTAGCAACGGTGCACAGTTAGGGGGAACACAATTCTTGAAATTTTTAGTGAGAGATCATCTTATTAACTATCGTTGTTCTAAGTAAACAAGATGCATAAACATGATAAACATCACATGTAATCAATTAAAGTGACATGATATGGCCAATATCATCTTGCTCCTTGGATCTCTATCTTCGGGGCACCATGATTATCTTGTCACCGGCTCGACACCATGATCTTCATCATCATGATCTCCATCATCGTGTCTTGAAGAAGTCGTCACGCCAACTATTACTTCTACTACTATAGCTAACGTTTAGCAATGAAGTAAAGTAATTACATGGCGTTATTCAGTGACACGCAGGTCATACAATAATTAAGACAACTCCTATGGCTCCTACCGGTTGTCAAGTTCATCGACATGCAAGTCGTGATTCCCTATTACAAAAACATGATCAATCTCATACATCACATATATCATTCATCACATCTTTGTTTTGGCCATACCACGTCACATAGCACATGCTGCAAAAACAAGTTAGACGTCCTCTAATTGTTGTTGCAAATTTTTTACGTGGCTTCTATAGGATTTCTAGCAAGAACGTTTCTTACCTACGCCAAAACCACAACGTGATTTGTCAACTTCTATTTACCCTTCATAAGGACCCTTTTCATCGAATCCGATCCGACTAAAGTAGGAGAGATAGACACCCGCCAGCCACCTTATGCATCTAGTGCATGTCTGTCGGTGGAACCAGTCTCACGTAAGCGTATGTGTAAAGTCGGTCCGGGCCGCTTCATCCCACAATACCGCCGAATCAAGATTGACTAGTAATGGTAAGAAAGTTGAACAAACTCAAACGCCCACAACTGCTTTGTGTTCTACTCGTGCAAGATGCTACGCATAAAACCTAGCTCAGATGCCACTGTTGGGGAACGTAGCAGAATTCAAAAAATTTCTACTGTTTCACCAAGATCCAAGTAAGGAGACAACTAGCAACGAGCAAGTAAGAGTGCATCTACATACCGTTATGTAGATCGCGTGCGGAAGCTTTCGAAGAAGCATGGATGAAGTAGTCGTACTCTTCGCGTTCTTCGTCACCGACGATCTAGCGCCGAACGGACGGCACCTCCGCGTTCAACACACGTCCGGTGCAGCAACGTCACCTCCTTCTTGATCCAGCAAGGGGGGAGGAGAAGTCGTCAGAGATCCAGCAGCACAACGGTGTGGTGGTGGATGCAGTGGAGATCGCAGCAGGGCTTCGCCGGGCGCCCTGCGTTGGGAGTATGGAGGTGTGACGGGAGGGGGAGAGGCGCCAGGGCTTGGGTGCGGCTGCCCTCTCCCCTCCCACATATATATAGGGGGCCAAGGGGGTGCGCCAGGGCCCTGCAGATCCAATCTGCAGGGGGGCGGCGGCCAGGGGGGTGTCCTTGCCCCCTAAGGCAAGTGGGGCGCCCCCTACCCCCTAGGGTTTCAACCCTAGGCGCATGGGGAGGTGGGCCCCTAGTGGTGCGCCAGCCCATTAGGGCTGGACACTTCCCCTTGCGGCCTAGGGGCCCCACCCGGTGGACCCCCGGGGCCCCTCCGGTGGTCCCGGGACGCTCCCGGTGACCCCCGGAGATCACCCGATGGCCGAAACCTGACTTCCTATATATCAATCTTTACCTCCGGACCATTCCAGAACTCCTCGTGACGTCCGGGATCTCATCTGGGACTCCGAACAACTTTCGGGTTTCCACGTGCATGTATCTCTACGACCCTAGCGTTACCGAACCTTAAGTGTGTAGACCCTACGGGTTCGGGAGACACATAGACATGACCGAGACCACTCTCCGGTCAATAACCAACAGCGGGATCTGGATACCCATGTTGGTTCCCACGTGTTCCTCGATGATCTTCATCGGATGAACCACCGTGTCAAGGATTCACTCAATCCCGTATGTTATTCCCTTTGTCCATCGGTACGGTACTTGCCCGAGATTCGATCGTCGGTATTCCCAATACCTTGTTCAATCTCGTCATGGCAAGTCTCTTTACTCGATCCGTAATCCATCATCCCGTGACTAACTACTTAGTCACATTGAGCTCATTATGATGATGTCTTACCGAGTGGGCCCAGAGGTACCTCTCCGTCATATGGAGTGACAACATCCCAGTCTCGGTTCGTACCAACTCAACAGACACTTTCGGAGATACCCGATGCGTACCTTTATAGCCACCCAGTTACGTTGTGACATTTGGCACACCCAAAGTATTCCTACGGCATCCGGGAGTTGTACAACCTCATGGTCTAAGGAATAAATACTTGACACTGAAAAGCTTATGCATTACGAACTATACGATCTCGTGCTATGCTCAGGATTGGGTCTTGTCCATCACATCATTCTCCTAATGATGTGATCCCATTATCACCGACATCCCATGTCCATGGTCAGGAAACCATGACCATCTGTTGATCAACGAACTGGTAACTAGAGGCCTACCAGGGACTCATTTTGGTCTATGTATTCACACATGTATCGCTGTTTCCATACAATACAATTCAAGCATGAATAACAGACGATTATCATGAACAAGGAAATATAATAATACTTTTATTATTGCCTCTAGGGCATATTTCCAACACAAGTACCCATCACAAACCCTTATCCCTTGCACTACATTATTTGCCTCTCGTTTTCGTCTCCCCCACTTCACCCTTGCCATTTTATTCGCCCTTCTTTTTCTGTGTGTTTTACCGTTCGTTTGCCTTGCCGCCATGGCTAGTCCCTGCTACTTCTTGAGCTTGCGTTGTATTCCCTCGAAGAGGAAAGGGTGATGCATCACAGTAGCGTAAGTATTTCCCTCAGTTTTTGAGAACCAAGGTATCAATCCAGTATGAGACCACACACGAGTCCCTCGCACCTGCACAAACAAATAAGAACTTCGCAGCCAATGCGATAAGGGGTTATCAATCCCTTTACGGTCACTTACAAAAGTGCGATCTGATAGAGATGATAGTTTATATTTTTGGTATTTTTGATTATAAGAACAAAAAGTAAAAGCGGAAAAAAGTAAAGTAAGTGTAGATTGATATGTTGAGAATAGACCCGGGGGCCATAGTGTTCTCTAGTGGCTTCTATCATGATAGCGATATTCTATGGCGGGTAAACAAATTACTGTCGAGCAATCGATAGAAAAGCGAATAATTATGAGACTATCTAGGCATGATCATTGTATATAGGCATCACGTCCAAGACAAGTAGACCGACTCCTGCCTGCATCTACTACTATTACTCCACACATTGACCGCTATCCAGCATGCATCTAGTGTATTGAGTTCATAAGAACAGAGTAACGCCTTAAGCAAGATGACATGATGTAGAGGGATAAACTCAAGCAATATGATATAAACCCCATCTTTTTATCCTCGATGGCAACAATATAATATGTGCCTTGCTGCCCCTACTGTCACTGGGAAAGGACACCGCAAGATTGAACCCAAAGCCAAGCACTTCTCCCATTGCAAGAACTATAGATCTAGTAGGCCAAACCAAACCAATAATTAGAAGAGACTTGCAAGGATATTATGAGCACACATAAAGAGTTCGGAAAAGAACCAAATATTTCTCATAGATAATCTTGATCATAAACCCACAATTCATTGGATCTCAACAAACACACCGCAAAAAGAGATTACATCGAATAGATCTCCTCGAAGACCGAGGAGAACTTTGTATTGAGATCTAGAGAGAGAGAAGAAGCCATCTAGATACTAGATATGGACCCGAAGGTCTGTGGTAAACTACTCACAACTCATGGAGAGGCGATGATGATGATGTAGAAGCACTCCGTGATGGATCCCCCTCCGGCGGAGCTCCGGAACAGGCCCCAAGATGGGATCTCACGGGAATAGAAGGTTACAACGGTGGAACTAGGGTTTTTTCTTCTCCTCTGATGGTTTCGGGGTACGTAGGCTTATATAGGAGGAAGGAGGGCACCGGGGGACTTACGAGGGACCCACGAGGTAGGGGGGCACGCCCCCACCCTCATGGGCACCTCATGGCCCCTACTCCGTGGTTCTCAAGTCTCCCGTGCGTGATTTTCTCCAAAAATATCTCTCCCGAAGGTTTTATTCCGTTTGGACTCAGTTTGATATCCCTTTTTTGTAAAACCCTAGAACAGGCAAAAAACAGTAATCTGGACTGGGCCTTTGGGTTAGTAGGTTAGTCCCAAAAATAATATCAAAGTGTATGACAAAGCCCATTAAGCATCCAAACCATCATAAATAATAGCATGGAACAATAAAAATTATAGATACGTTGGAGACGTATCAAGCATCCCCAAGCTTAATTCCTGCTCTTCCTCGAGTAGGTAAATGATGAAAACAAATTTTTTGATGTGGAATGCTAACCAACATAGTTTTTAAATGTAATTCTCTTAATTGTGGCATGAATGTTCAGATCTGAAAGATTCAAGACAAAAGTCTATATTGACATAAGAAATAATAATACTTCAAGCATACTAACAAAGCAATCATGTCTTCTCAAAATACTATGGCTAAATAAAGTTATCCCTACAAAATCATATAGTTTGGCTATGCTCCCTCATTATCACACAAAATACTCATATCATGCACAACCCCAATTTCAGCCAAGCACTTGTTTTCATACTCTATTCTTTCAAACCTTTCAACTTTCACGCAATACATGAGCGTGAGACATGGACATAGCACTATGGGTGGAATAGAGTGATACGTCTCCAACGTATCTACTTTTCCAAACCCTTTTGCCCTTGTTTTGGACTCTAACTTGCATGATTTGAACGGAACTAACCCAGACCGATGTTGTTTTCAGCAGAACTACCATGGTGTTTTTTTTGTGCAGAATAAAAAGTTCTCGGAATCGCCTGAAAATCAACGGAGAATTATTTCAGAAAATATAAAAAATATCCGCAAGAATATCCTCACCGGGGGCCCACACCCTATCCACGAGGGTGGGGGGCGCGCCCCCCTGCCTAGGGCGCGCCCCCCGCCTCGTGGGCCCCCCGATGATCCACCGACAAGTTTCATGGGCAAGAATCACTAGTATACACTTCCCTGTTCTGCGCTACTTTGCTTTATTTGCTAGTAGATGTTTAATTGGTCGCGGGAACAGTGGGAATCTCAGTGCCCCTGATATTATCATTTTACGCCATGCCATGTTTCAAGACACAACTTTTAGCTTGGGCGCCGTCGTTGCCAAACGATTGAGTCTGAACCGCTCAAAGGGGCCCATCTTTGGAGGCATCTTTGCTTCTCGCCTTGCTGAATATTTTAATATACCTATTAGGCATCATGAGAAGGAAGAAAAATTGCCTGCCCCTGTTTATCTAGATTACAAGAGTATGGTAGCTCATGATTTTATTGTTAAAGATAGGAACATGCAGCTTAATTATAAATTAAGGTTTGATGAAATATACTGTGAAATTGTTACCTTGCCTGCACCATCTTTGTTTGATCTGTCCACATGCAAGTAGCTCATTACATTGGATGCCTTTTACAAGTTCCAAGGCCAGGCACAAGCTTCAGAGCCTGAGCCTGAACCACCACTTGATCCTTCCCGTCAATCTGTTTATGGGTGGGAGTTGGACGAGCTCGCCAACCAGTGGCATCCAGAGGACACATATCAGTACACTGGAGGGAGTGGCTTCGATCCGTGGCCATAAACCAACTTAGGCCAAAAGCCTAAGCTTGGGGGAGTACGTGTTTCTCACCGACTTACATTCATGTTCACACACTTATTCTAGTTGTCGGTGCTCACACTCTTTCACTGTACCATCCATGCTTAGCTTAAATTTATTTTTCTTAGTGTTTTTCTTGTGTGCTAGAAAAACCCGGAAAAACAAAAAAATATTAGTTCTAGCTTCTAGCTAGTTTACTTTCTTTGCTTGTAGTAGTAGCTAAAAATGAAAACCCAAAAAGATTTCCCGTCCTTTTTTGCTTGTTGGGAGCTTTCCCGTGTAAATAGTTTCTTTTCTTTTCTTTAGGGGTTAAGAGTAGAAGACCAGGATTAAAATGCTTAGTGGCTCTCGTATGCTTTGTTGTTGATTTAACCTTGAGCCATATTACCTTGTCTTCTCTCTTGTATTAAATGCCTGCAGATTCCAACTTAGTCCAATGCACGTGCACTATTATTATTATTCACACTGTTCGGTCGTGCGAGTGAAAGGCAATAAGGATGATATATGATGAACTAATTGAGATGAGAAAAGCTGGTATGAACTCGACCTCTCTTGTTTTTGTAAATATGATTGCTCATCGTTCCTGATTTAGATTGTTATGAATGAAACATGCTTGCAATGACAATTAGAGATCATAGCTGCTTCTGCCATGCATAATTAGCTAAGAGTTTATAATGGTCTATCTTGCGTGCCAACATGATATTAAAATGGTGGTGATGTGGTATGATGGGTGGTATCCTCCTTTGAACGATTTAAGTGACTTGACTTGGCACATGTTCATGCATGTAGTTGAAACAAATTAACATAGCCTTCACGATATTTATGTTCATGGTGATTTATATCCTACTCATGCTTGCATTCATTGTTGATTAATTTTAATGCATGTTCATGACCGTTGTTGCTCTCTAGCTGGTCGCTTCCCAGTCTCTTTCTAGCCTTCACCTGTACTAAGCGGGAATACTGCTTGTGCATTCACTTCCATAAACCCCAAAGTTATTCCATATGAGTCCACCAAATCTTCCTATATGCGGTATTTACCTGCCGTTCCAAGTAAATTTGTATGTGCCAAACTTCAAACCTTCAAATGAAAGTCTGTTTTGTATGCTCGAACAACTCATGTATCAACTAGGGATGTCTACATCTTCCATGCTAGGTGGGTTATTCTCACGATGAGTGGACTCTGCTCATCATTCATGAGAAAATGGCTGGTAACCGGGATGCCCAGTCCCATGCTCAAAATCATAATAATTAAACAAAACTCCCCCAGGGCTGTTGCTTGTTTGGACGGTACCCCGTGGATTCAGATGGCCATGGAGTGTGCTTGTTGGTGGTTGGGGGAATATAAACTTTACCATTCTGTTTGGGAACCGCCTATAATGTGCGTAGCATGGGAGATATCGAGATTCTTGGTTGTTATGTTGACAATGAAAGTATACTGCTCAAAATGCTATTCATCTCTATTTTAAAATCGAGCTCTGGCACCTCTAAAATCCCTGCTTCCCTCTGCGAAGGGCCTATCTATTTACTTTTATGCAGAGTCATCATCCTCTTATTAAAGAGCACCAGTAGGAGAGCACCTCTGTCGTTGCATGTATTACTATTAATTTGCATTGAGTATGATCATGACTGGATCTCTTTTACCATGAATTACAATGTGTAGTCAGTCCTTGATCCTTAAAGGTGCTCTGCATTTATGTTTTGCAGTCTCAGAAAGGGCTAGTGAGATACCATCTTGTTATATCATATCATGATTGTTTTGAGAAAATGTTTTCATCCGAGGTTTATTATTATTGCTCGCTAGTTGATTATGCCATTGATGTGAGTAATCTTGAGACCTGAAAGTTATTGTGAATGTGGTTAGTTCATGATCTTGTTGAAAACCTGAATGCTAGCTTACATAATTACAACAACAAGAGCAAACAGAGTTTGTCAAAGTTTTTCTTTATCACTTTCAGTTTATCAATTGAATTGCTTGAGGACAAGCAAAGGTTTAAGCTTGGGGGAGTTGATACGTCTCCAACGTATCTACTTTTCCAAACCCTTTTGCCCTTGTTTTGGACTCTAACTTGCATGATTTGAATGGAACTAACCCGGACTGACGCTGTTTCAATAGAACTGTCATGGTGTTGTTTTTGTGCAGAATAAAAAGTTCTCGGAATCGCCTGAAAATCAATGGAGAATTATTTCAGAAAATATAAAAAATATCAGCAAGAAGATCCTCACCGGGGGGCCCACACCCTGTCCACGAGGGTGGGGGGCGCGCCCCCCTGCCCAGTGCGTGCCCCCCTGCCTCGTGGCCCCCGATGCTCCACCGACGTACCCCAAGATCCTATATCTTCCGTTTCGGGGAGAAAAAAAATCAAAGAGAAGGAATTATCGTGTTTTACGAGACGGAGCCGCCGCCAAGCCCTAATCTCTCTCGGGAGGGCTGATCTGGAGTCCGTTCGGGGCTCCGGAGAGTGGAGATCGTCGCCATCGTCATCATCAACCTTCCTCCATCACCAATTTCACGATGCTCACCACCATGTGTGAGTAATTCCATCGTAGGCTTGCTGGATAGTGATGGGTTGGATGGGGTCTATCATGTAATCGAGTTAGTTTTGTTGGGGTTTGATCCCTAGTATCCACTATTTTCTGAGATTGATGTTGCTATGACTTTGCTATGCTTAATGCTTGTCACTAGGGCACGAGTGCCATGATTTCAGATCTGAACCTATTATGTTTTCATGAATATATGTGTGTTCTTGATCCTATCTTGCAAGTCTATAGTCACCTACTATGTGTTATGATCCGGCAACCCCGAAGTGACAATAATCGGGACCACTCCCGGTGATGACCATAGTTTGAGGAGTTCATGTATTCACTATGTGTTAATGCTTTGGTCCTGTACTCTATTAAAAGGAGGCCTTAATATCCCTTAGTTTCCAATAGGACCCTGCTGCCACGGGAGGGTAGGACAAAAGATGTCATGCAAGTTCTTTTCCATAAGCACATATGACTATATTCGGAATACATGCCTACATTGCATTGATGAACTGGAGTTAGTTCTGTGTCACCCTAGGTTATAACTTCTACATGATGAATTGCATCCGACGTAATTTCCCATCACCGATCCAATGCCTACGAGCTTTACCTATATTGCTAGTTGCTTATTTACTTTTTCGTTACTACTATCACAAAAACTACAAAAACACTATTGTTACTTGTATTGCTGCTACCGCCACTATCATATTACTTTGCTACTAAACTATCTTGCTGCAGATACTAAGTTTCCAGGTGTGGTTGAATTGACAACTCAGCTGCTAATACTTAAGAGTATTCTTTGGCTCCCCTTGTGTCGAATCAACAAATTTGGGTTTAATGCTTTACCCTCGAAAATTGTTGCGATCCCCTACATTTGAGGGTTATCATAGAGGTGGTTGTGGAGAAGACAAACAGGAGGGAGATAGTCTCACATCGACTAGGCGTACCAACGGGCTATGGAGATGCCCATCGATAGATATCAATGTGAGTGAGTAGGGATTGCCATGCAACGGATGCACTACAATTAAATATGTATGAAAGCTCAACAAAAGAAACTAGTGGGTGTGCATCCAACTTGCATGCTCACGAAGACCTAGGGAATTTGAGGAAGCCCATCGTTGGAATATACAAGCCAAGTTCTATAATGAAAATTCCCACTAGTATATGAAAGTGGCTAAACATGAGACTCTCTATCATGAAGAACATGGTGCTACTTTGAAGCACAAGTGTGGAAAAAGATATTAGCAATTGTCCCTTTTTCTTTTCTTTTTTTTGTCTTTTTTTCTTTTCTCTTTTTTTTGGGCCTTTGTTTTTTTCTTTGGTCTTTTCTTTTTTTCTTTTTTGTGGAGGGGCTTTATTGATTTAGCCTTTCCTCCCATGGGACAATGCTCTAATAATGATGATCATCACACAACTCGATATTACAACACGATACTAGGACAAAGTATGACTCTATATGAATCCCTCCGGCGGTGTACCGGATGTGCAATGAAACAAGAGTGACATGTATGAAAAAATATGCATGGTGGCTTTGCCACAAATACGATGTCAACTACATGATCATGCATGGCAATATGACAATATGATGCGTGTCATATAAACGGAACGGTGGAAAGTTGCATGGCAATATATCTCGGAATGGCTATGGAAATGCCATGATAGGCAGGTATGGTGGATGTTTGGAGGAATATATATATGGTGGCTGTTCTGAGGAAGGATATATAGTGGGTATATGGTACCGGCAAAAGTTGCGCGATACAAGAGAGGCTAGCAATGGTGGAAGGGTGAGAGTGTGTATAATCCATGGACTCAACATTAGTCATAAGAACTCATATACTTATTGAAAAAATCTACGAGTCATCAAAACAAAGCAATCAACGCATGCTCCTAGGGGGGAGGTTGGTAGGAGTTAACCATCACGTGCCCCCAACCTCCACACAAAGGTTGACACTTTACAAATACCTCATGCTCTAACTTCGTCACATAGCGGTTCACCATACGTGCATGCTACGGGAATCACTAACCTTAACACAAGTATTTCTCAATTTCATAATGACTCCACTAGCATGACTCTAATCACTATCCTCGTATCTCAAAACAATTATCAAGCATCCAACTTCTCATCATATTCAATGCACTTAGTGTGAAAATTTTACTACATTGATATTGGATGTCTATCATGTGAAGACTAGTTTTATAGCCTAAACACATTACCATGCGGTTTTAATAGACTCTCAAAGGGATATAAGTGAAGCATGAGAGTTTAACAATTGCTTCGAAATATTATCACCACTGTGCTCTAAAAGATATAAGTGAAGCACTAGAGCAAAAGCTATTCAACTCAAAAGATATAAGTGAAGCACATAGAGTGTTCTATCAATTCCTAGGCCATATTTAACTCTCTCAAATACGTGTGTCCAGCAAGGATAATTGTGGCAAACTAACAAGCAAAGACTCAAATTATACAAGACTCTACAAGCAAAACACATATCATGTGGTGAATAAAATATAGCTCCAAGTATAGTTACCGATGGATGAAGACGAAAGAGGGGATGCCTTCCCGGGGCATCCCCAAGCTTAGGCTTTTGATTGTCTTTGAATTTTACTTGGGGTGCCTTGGGCATCCCCAAGCTTAGGTCCTTGCTACTCTTTGTTCCATAGTCCATCAAAGCAATACTCAAAACTTGAAAACTTCACAACACAAAACTTAGACAAAAATCTCGTAAGTTCCGTTAGTATAAGAAAGCAAACCACTACTCAAAGGTACTGCAATGAATTCATTCTTTGTTTATATTGGTGTTAAACCTACTGTATTCCAACTTCTCGATGGTTCATACTTCCCAATATTACTCATAGATGCATTGAAATAAGCAAACAACACACGAAAAACAGAATCTGTCAAAAACAGAACAGTCTGTAGTAATCTGCAGGTTTCACATACTTCTGTAACTCCAAAAAATTCAAACTAAACTGGTAAACGTGAGGAATTTGTCTATTAATCATCTGCAAAAAGAATCAACTAAATAGCACGCACCAGTAAAATCTGATGATCATTCTAGCGAGCGCTAACGATTTTGTTTTTCACAGCAAGATCACATAAACTTCACACAAGCCTCCCAACAAGCGCTATCGTTTTACGCCCCTAGCTAGGCACGATACATGGATGAATCTAGGTATTGCCATCTTTGGAAGGCAAACCAGAAGGGCCTCTCATGATAGATTCATATGGTAATTTTATTTTCTTTCTAGGAAAGTGTTCCATGCCTTTCCTTAATGGAAATTATTCCTCCTGTCGGTGTACAAAAAGAGGGGTACACTTTTTGTACCCCTATGACTGTGCACGGGCAGTCTGAGCCACGGCGCCAGCGCACCAAGCATGGCAAGGGAGGCAAGCCGGGGCAAGACTGAAGCTTGATGGAGACTGGAGCGGCGCCAAGAACAAGACCACGAAGAGCAAAGGGACGAAGCGGCTTCCCCCGGCAAGGATGGCTCTGGCAGCCCCAACAAGACCCTTGCCGCGGCAGCTCGCCCCGCGCCTACGGAGCGAATCACCCTTGAGTCCACCGCCCCCATGGGGCGAGGATTCAGGAGATATCCCCGTGGTGGCATGTAGATCTTTGTGAAGACCTTCAAGATCAGATGCAAGATAAGAAGACGACGACCCTTGGCGGGATCCCAGCCAAGGAGGTCCACAAGGCCCCCGGCAAGCACCTTGCCGGGGATGACAGCAGGCGCCGCAGCAAGACCCTTGCCGGGGCCCCGGCAAGGCCCTTGCTAAGGACACCCACGGGGCCACCATCAGGCCCGCACCAATTGGGTTTCCACCGACCCACGCAGCTGCCGACCCGACCAACTGGACAGGCTCCTGCGTGGCAACCCACAGATCTTCATGGAGACCCGCCATTGCGCCACCTCAGCTGCCTATATGCCTACATGGCACCTCAAGCACCGCTGGCCATGGCGCGTGTCGACACGAGGAGGAGCGGCGACGAACAATACGGGCGTGTCCCCTCGTCCCCGATAAAGCAAGGACACCTAAGCTGGGCGCATTAAATGCACCTTGTCCTGTAATGCGAGGGATAACCTCGCATCACTGTACCCTTTCCACCTCCTGTGTGCCACTGTGGCAACCCCTTTTCCCTATAAAAGGAGGCCCGAGGCGACCAGGAGGGGGATTCGGCTTTTTCGGAACCCCTCACGACTCTTTTGGAGCTCCTCGTTAGCTGAAGAACACCAACATATAATCCACCAAAGCAGGAGTAGGGTTTTACGCATCTTTGCGGCCCGAACCTGGGTAAAGGAACCGTGTTCTGATCGTTAGATCCGCTCTTCTCTCAACCCCGCGCCCCGCAACCGTAGTAGGGATTCTTGTGATCCCATAGGTGTCGATCCAAATACACCGACATCTTTGGCACGCCAGGTAGGGGGGCGCAGTTGTGAGAATCGGCTTTAGCGGTTAGTTCGACGCTTCTGCATCGTCATGGCGCCCAAGAAGAAGATGACGGTGGCGGTTGGCCAGTCGGAAGCCGGACAGCCCGTCCCGACGCGGGCGAGCAGTGGACCAGTCGCGGAAAGGACTCGGGGCGCTGCTCGCGAACACCAATGCCATCCTGACAGCCGGAGTTTGGGAGGTGGCGATGCCTGTGCGCCTGGTAACAGGCCGCACATCGCCAGTTCCAGAGATGGAACCCGGCCCTCCGTGGGTGGCGCGGGGCCCTCCAAGGCCGCGGCCACACCACCCGAGGGCGACGCGAGGCCCTCCAGAACTCCCACGCCGGCGCCAACAGCGCGCTCTTCTCAAGCAGTGCGTGACGAACGGCGTCGTCGTCCCGAAGACCCCGGACGTTGCCATGGGAAGAGCCCCGAGCGCCGCTCCCGGGACGTAGAAGGCATGCCCGCTCGCCGAAGCGTTGGTGGAGACGATAGGCGACCGCGGGATCATGACGGAGCTCCCCCTGACGCGGTCAGGGGTCGAAGCACATCACGATCCGTGCAGGTTTCGCTACTGCCGACACCAGCCGAAGCTTTGGCGCGCGCGCAGTTGCTCCTCGACTTTCCTCCCGTTACAGGGAAACTCGACGAATGGAGAGCCACCATCGGAAGCCTTGTCGCAGTCGCCAACAGGGACGGCCTAAATCCAGCGGAGCTCCTGGCCGACGCTCCGATGGGGTCCCACGCACCGTGGGCGGGAGAGCTGGTAGCGCCGTGGCTACGGTGCATTCACCTCCCCCTCGCCCAGTGCCGCGTGCGTCGACCCGTCGAGACATCGCGGGCGACGCCATCTCCATAGCGTCGCCGACCCGCGGACCCGCGGTGACCAGCGTCAAGTTCTTCAGGAGCGAGCCCATGAAGACGCTCGGACCACCATCAAGCACCGGTGCGAAACGCGCCCCCAGTCAGACAGGCGAGCAGGGCCTGCTGCGGACCGCCCAGCACCGGAAAGCCCTGGAGGTCTACCCTGCGAGGTGGGCTGTCCGACTTTCACCCGTGAGCTGCAGCAGTTCCAGTGGCCCTCTTACCGCACCTTCAAACCTGACGTTGGCGAGAAGTACAACGGCAAGACCCACCCGTCGGAGTTCCTCAGCATCTACACCATCACGATGCAAGCTGCTGGGGCCCGCGACGATAAGGTGCTTGCGAATTACTTTCCGTTAGCTCTTAAACCTAACGCCATGTCGTGGTTGATGCACTTGCTAGTAGACTCTATTTCCTCCTGGTCCGACTTGTTCCATGAGTTTGTTGGCGCCTTTACCTGAGGCCATCAAGCCCATGGCCAAGCGAGTGACCTGCATGTCATACCCCAGAAGGAAGGCAAGACTCTGCGCAAGTACATACAGAGATTCAACCAGGTACAATACAATATCCCCGATGTTCACCCTGCCGCCATCATCAGCGCGTTCCACCAGAACATGCGCAACCGCAAGATGCGCGAAGAACTGGCGATGACCAAGGTGAAGGACGTGGCGGAACTTTACGTTCTTGCCGATAGATGTGCCCGGGCCGAAGAGGGAAGGAAGTACCCCGGCGAAAGCGCCGGTGCGGAAACCAACTCCTCGGACGAAGATACTGCTGTTCCAGCGAAGAAGGGCCGGAACCGTAACAGGAAGCGCAAGGGGAAGGCCGTGCTTGCCATCGAGGGATCTGATAACACCGGCTTTGCCAAGAAAACCAAGGCGGGTGACCCTGGTAAGGAAATTGCCGGATGTGTCGCCTGCCGGGCCTTGGCGGCCGCTGAGAAGCCAGGAAACTCCGGCAAATGGTACTGCAAGATCCGTCGCACCAAGGGCCATGATCTCCAGGACTGCCACCAGGTTGAGCTCCTTGCTGAGAAGCAAAGAGCTGAATATGAGAGGCGGGACAAGGAGAAGGGCCATGACGGCGCTGAGGGATCTAGCAAGAAGTGTGACGGCCAAGCAGGCCGTCGCGGCAAGGAGAAATAGCAAGAAAGGCCCGCCCGGGGCCGCGATCGAAGACCTGAAGACGACGATCACGAAGAGGACGACGAGTCCGCCGGCCAAGAGTTTCAGAAGGCCACGGACGCCTTGTGCGTCGATGGTGGCGCCTCGCTGCATGCTTCTCACCGCCAGCTCAAACAGTGGGCGCGAGAGATTATTGCGGCAGAGCCGTTGCCCGATGCCCAAAAGCCGCTGAAATGGTCCAGCACACCTATCATCTTTGATGCCGAGGATCACCCTGATCACATTACTGCGGTCGGGTGCTTGCCATTGTTGGTTTCACCAACAATACGCAACCTCAAGGTGACGAAGATGCTAGTCGATGGCGGGGCCGACATAAACCTACTCTCGCCCACCGTGATCGAGAAGCTACAAGTTCCTGATGGAGACCTCGAGGAGACGGGCACGTTTCAAGGGGTCAGCCCAGGAAGGAGCCAACCAAAGGGGAAAGTCACACTGCCCATGACTTTTGGAAGTGATCTGAACTACAAGACGGAGAGGATCGTGTTCGATGTCGCCAGGATCCCCCTGCCTTACAACGGGATCCTTGGCCGCCCAGCGCTGGCCAAGTTCATGGCGGCATCACACTATGCCTACAACACCCTGAAGATGCCAGGGCCCGTGACGATCATCACCATCCCCTCCGACAAGAAAGACGCGCTGATTTGCGCCGACCAATTGTACCAGCAAGCAGTTGCAGCAACTACCGCTACGGGGGCATTTGCTCCTGCCACTGGAGCCCCGGGAGGGAAGAAGAAAAAGACCGGCGAGACCTCGGGCGCCCACTCCGGCAAGCGCACCTCTTCGGAGTGCTGTGCTCCCGTCGAGGACGTGCCTGAGAGCCTCATCGGAAAGGAGAAGATCGGCGAGACCTCGGGCGCCCACTCCGGCAAGCGCACCTCTTCGGAGTGCTGTGCTCCCGTCGAGGACGTGCCTGAGAGCTCCACCGGAAAGGAGAAGATCGGCGAGACCTCAGACACCCACTCCGGCAAGCACGCCTCTTCGGAGTGTCGCGCTCCCGTCGAGGACGTGCCAGAGAGCTCCACCGGCAGAAACAAGAGATCAAGGGCTACGCCGCCAGGAACCAAGAAGGTTTCTGTCAAGGAGGACAACATGGGAGGGGCTTTTACCATAAGCTCCGCCTTTGACAACAAATAGGAAGACGCGCTCGTCACCTTCCTGCGGGCGAATGTCGACGTGTTTGCCTGGCAAGCATCCGACATCCCCGGCGTTCCCAGGGAGGTGATTGAGCACCACCTTGCTGTCTGCCCTCATGCGCGGCCCGTCAAGCAGAAGGTCAGGAAGCAAGCTTTGGAGTGGCAGGAGTTCATCACCGAGGAGATCTGGAAACTGGAAGCTGCGGGTTTGGTGAGAGGAGTGCTCCACCCAACGTGGTTGGCCAATCCAGTGGTAGTGCGCAAGGCAAATGGGAAGTGGAGGCTGTGTATTGATTACACAGATATCAATAAAGCTTGTCCCAAGGACCCCTTCCCGCTACCGCGCATAGACCAGATTGTTGACTCCACGGCAGGGTGTGACCTGCAATCATTCCTCGATGCCTACTCCGGCTACCACCAGATCTTCATGGCGAGAGAAGACGAAGAGAAGACAACATTCATCACCCCATGTGGTATGTACTGTTTCGTACGAATGCCTTTCGGGTTGAAGAGTGCTGGCTCGACATTTGCGAGGGCAGTCCAGATTGGTTTTGAACCCCAGCTCCATAGAAATATGGAGGCTTATATGGATGATATAGTGGTCAAAACCAAGGACAGGGCAATCCTTGTACCGGATTTACAAGAAACATTTGTGAACCTGCGCAAGATCAACCTCAAGCTGAACCCTGAGAAGTGCGTCTTCGGTGTTCCGTCTGGCAAGCTTCTCGCGTTCTTTGTGTCACAGCGTGGGATAGAAGCCAATCCGGACAAGATCAAAGCTATAGAGCAGATTAAAGCACCCAAACGGGTCAAGGATGTGCGTCGGCTTGTTGGCTGCATTGCCCCCATGGGCAGATTCATTTCCAAGTCTGCTGAGCGCGCCCTCCCCTTTTTCAAGATTTTGAAAAAGGCGGGCCCAATGGAGTGGACGTCGAAAGCCGAAGCAGCGTTACAGGATCTGAAGAAGTATCTTTCCTCCACGCCAATACTGGTTGCGCCTCGACCACAGGAACCGCTGCTGCTATAGCTAGCGACAACGAACCAGGTGGTCAGTGCTGCACTGGTGGCGCAGAGAGAAATCGATGATGAGGTGATAGCAGCAACGGAGCCTGGTGCCACTGGTGTAGAGACGACACAGCCGATTGGAGTGCTGATACGTCCAAAACGTATCTATAATTTCTGCTTGCTCCATGCCTCTTTTGTGTGATATTGCTATGATATTTATACACTTCCATACACTTTTGATCATATTTGGACTAACCTATTAACTCAGTGCACCCCAGTGCCAGTTTCTGTTTCTGCTGTTTTTGTATTTCAGGTTTTCCCATCACGTAAACTGCCAGAAAAATCCCGGAAAAATTATATAAAAAATCAGCGTTCCGGAAGCTTCCATATGGCCAAAGTAGGGCCGGAGGGGGGCCACCAGGTCTCCAGGCGCCCTGGTGGCGCGGCCCCCCTCCTGGCCGCGCCGGGGGGGGGGGGGGGGGGGGCGCCTGGGCCCCCCAGGTCTCCGCTGATGCCCCCCTTTGGCATATATTTACACCGCGTCCCGAAACCCTCGAGGACGGAACCCTTTTTCGTGATCTCATCTCTGTTCTGCCGCCGCCGCGCTTCCAAGATCGGGAGCACCAGGACAACTCTTCCCGGCACCCTGCCGGAGGGGAGAACCACCACCGGGAGCCTCTCCACCACCATGGACGCCTCCCGGATGAGTTGTGAGTAGTCTCCCTTGGACCATGGGTCCATGACCAGTAGCTATGTGATGTTCTCCTCCCCTCTTTGTTCTTCACTAATTAGACCTCGTGAGCTGCCCTACATGATCGAGGCACATATGTAATCCTTATGCTATTGCTATGTTGAGTTTGCTGGGATCCGATGGATTGTGAGATTATGTTCAGATTGTGTGTGAGTAATATATTTGATTTACCTCTTTTATATTTATGTTCTTGAGTAATTCTTGCATGTTCTCTGTTGCTATTTATTGCTTTGGCCGAGTAGTAGGTAGTAACTCCAAGAGGGAACGTTATGCTTGATTGTGGGTTCATGCCCCTCGATGACTAGCTTGAGTGACAGAAACATGAGTCTAGGGGATGTGCTGTTGCCACAAGGGGGAAAACAACGGTGCTTGTACTCGCGGGTGCAAGGATTGTTTACTTTACGCAAAGTTCTTTTAATGCAGTTGTCTGTTGCTTTGAGTTTACACTATGGGTGGGACTCGCAACTTAATACCAGCGAGATGTTCTGGATAGATATCTCAAGGTGGATGATTAGTAGTAGATGCAGATGGATTTTGGTCTACTTACCTTGGTGTACCGCCCATGCTTTTGAGCCTCAACCTTTCTTGCAGCATAGTTAGCATTGGTTTGCACACATAATCCTGTCAATTGCCCAGCTGTAATTCGTTTACCTCACATAGCTGTTTTATCGTCTTTTGGGAGAGATACATCACTAGTGAACATCATGGGACCCCGGTCCATATTACCATCACTGATCACATCCGCTATTTACTTTCTGTTTTTACTTACTAGTTGCAGCAATACCTATCACTATTATCTCTTGCGTTTGATCCTTTGTAAACGACAAGGCCGGAGGGATTGACAACCTCTCTGTACTCGTTGGGAGCAAAGTTATTTGTATCTGTGTGCAGGTCCAAGTTGATTGCTAAGTATCTGGCGCCGTTAGCAGTTGACACCTTCTTGTTGAACCTTGGAGTCTCAGGGGAATTCGATCCTTGGTATCTTTGCCAAGGGAAAACTACCGCTACACTGCATCTCAAACCTTCCACTTGGGGTAACAAACGAGGGGCGAGATGCCATCAAGCAAAGTTTTCTGGCGCCGTTGGTGGGGACTCCACTCTTCAAGATAGGGGAGTTCCACGCTATCTTTTACCTTTGCTTTTTAGTCTTGTTAGTTTACCTTTCAGTTTCCCTTATGTCTTTTCACTAGTTTTGCTTAATGGAAAACAACGAAAATATGAGAGAGCTTTATAAGCTCTACCTTGCTTTGGGACATGATGTGTTTGAAGAGAAAATTAAAAAACCTATGGAACTTTATTATTTGCATAACAATCATGATGGTGGTGATGTTATTAGTATGCTTTCTTTGAATATCAATATTGCTAATGACATGGAAAGCTCTAAGCTTGGGGATGACACGTTTGATGAACATGATATTTTTAGTCCCCCAACTTTTGAAGAGAAAATTTACTTTGATGATACTTTGCTTTCTATATATGATGATTACAACGATGAATATGATGTTTTCAGTCCACCTACTATTGAGGATAAAATTTATTATGATTATGATATGACTCCTAAATACAATGATTACCATGATGGTTATGATTGCTTTACTCTCACTATCCCTAATAAGAAAGATTTTGCTTATATGAAGAGTAATGATACCTTTTTGCATGTGGATCATGGTAACAATGCTTTATGTGATGCTTATATTGTTGAGTTTATTCATGATCCCACTGAAAATTATTATGAGAAGGGAACATATGCTTATAGATATTTCAATAATATCAAGTTCCCTCTCTTTATGTTGAAGGTTTTGAAGCTGCACTTGTTTTGTCTTCCTATGCTTATTGCTTTGTGCTTCAATGAATTATTGTATTGCAATATTCCTATGCATAGGAAGCATGTTAGGCTTAAATGTGTTTGGTATTTGCTTCTTGATGCTCTCTTTTGTTCTTCAACTCTTATTCCTACGAGAGCATCATTAAAGTCTTAAGCCTATCTTTATGGCTATAAAGAAAGAGCTCTCGGGAGACAACCCTTGTTATCTTTAATTTCAGTTTCTTCTTTCAGTTTTAGTGGTCTTGATGTTTGTTACTACTGTAGCAACATCATTGTATCTTTATTTTTCAGCTTTGTGCCAAGTCTAGCCTCTGATTGCAACAAAGTTCAAAAGTTGTAACGTGCTGTCCAGGAAACAGATTCTGTCCTTGGATAAAAAATTTTGTATAAAATCACTAGATCATCTTTTTGGTCTGAATTTTGTTCGACAGCGTGCTCTATACAATTGGCTTTCGGGCGTCTGTTCTGATTTTTTTGATTTGAGTTGCAGAAGTGCCCCGAAAAAAACATTTACTACCTGCTGGTCTGTTTTTCACAGATTCTGTCCTGTTTTGCCTTTTCTTCATTTTGCAAACCTTGAGCTTGCTTTTTCTTTGCAAAACCTTTTGGCAATCTTGAGAAACAGTAGACCTTCAAGAATATCCTTATTTCCAGCAAGGAACAATTATTTTATTATGGGTACTAACCTCGCTAATCAGATTATGACGAGTTATGTATGAAGGGAGTTTTCAAGTGTGCGAGGGAAGATGATGAAAAGATTCAGGAGTGTCAAACGCTCAAGCTTGGGGATGCCCCCGTGCACCCCCAAGAAATATTCAAGAAGACTCAAGCGTCTAAGCTTGGGGATGCCCCCGTGCATCCCCTTCTCCATCAACAATTATCAGTTCGTCTTTCGTTCCACTATATTTTTATCACTTCATGTGTTATGTGCTATGCTTGGAGCGTCTTGCTTTTAGTTTCCTTTTTAGTTTTCTTTAGCTTTGCTTGCTTTTCATAACGAGTTGGAACTCAGCTTTCTTTGTGTGGGAGAGAAACACGCTCCACTTCAACCTAGAACATAACATAGAATTTTCATGTCTATCTTTGTTGTGTGTGTTCTTTGTCTTTCAATAGCTACTATCATGTTTAGCTCTTAGCTTTCACGCTTTTCTTTTTAAAGAGCTTTGTTTAGTTGGTCGCTGGAACTCTCTTTAGTTATCATGCTTATCTTATTAAGAGAGTTGGCTTCTGTTGCACTGGTTGATATGTCTATGATAAAAATGCTATGTGCATAATGATGCTTAGTAGTTCATGTTTTCTTATGGTTAGTCTCAAATAGCTGGGGGGGTTCTCAATGTGTTATTGAGGTACCAACATGATTTGTTTGCCTATGATGTGGTATGGTCTAGTGATATCTTCCTTCGAGAATTTATTTTGATTGACTTGGCGTATGCTCACGCATATTTAAGACTGTAAAGAAAGTCTATCAAGCCTTGATGATCTTTAGTTTCTGAGTAGCGATATAACTTCCATGCCTGATTCAATGTTGCTTTGTCGCTCTGCATGATTATGACCGTCATTGCTCTTTTAGTTGGTCGCTCCCAGTCTTTTGCTAACCTTCGCCTGTACTAAGCGGACTGACTGCTTGTGCATCCAAAATCCTTTAAACCAGTTATGCCATATGAGTCCACCATACCTTCCTATACATGGTATTTACCTGCCATTCCTAACGAAGACTTTCATGTACCATTTCGAAATTATTCAAAAAAGCATTTCTCTTTTGTGCCTCTGTTTTAGTTCATGAGGAAGTAGTAGTTAATTCATGATCTTTTTAAGTTGGACAAGCTTCACCCCGGGATTGCATGTCTAATGTGCAAACCCATAATACGAGAAGGAACTGGCAAAGAGTGCGCCCGGCTCAAAAATAATATAAACAAACAAACCCTCCTTCACGCTTTGTTCATGAGAAATCAGAAAACTTTGGCAGTGATAAACAAAGGAGATTAAGAGGATGTGATCGTCCTCATTCGGGAGCCGTTCCTTCAAAATAATAATAATTATTACCTCTGTTTTTAAAACCAAGAGCTATGGTACATGTTTAGTTTTTGTTTCTGACCACGGGTTTTCAACCTTGCCATCAAAAGCCACGGTTTGAGAGTCTCCACCTTCTTTAAAGCACCAACTATTGAGAGCATGATTGTCATTCTGAGTGTAATGTGCATTGTCCCAAAGTAGCATTGTCTTTTGCATGATTATGATATCGTTTATTCTGAAATCATTGTATCTAGTCGTCACTTAAACCTTGGAGGTGCCCCTGCATTTATGTTTTGCTTCACTAAAGGGGGCAAGCGAGATATCACTTTGTCATATTTCCACACCATGCTCATTACAAATCTATTGAGTATTTCAGTATCATATTGTAAAACTTTCAGTTCTTTGTGATTTTCTCATGAGGCAACTTAATTACTACAGATTCATTGTCTCAGTAAGCACTTGTCATGTGACTATGAAAAGTTCTTATATGGTTAATAGCATGTCACCACAGAAATTATGCTTGTTATCATTTACCTACTCAAGGACGAGCAGGAATTAAGCTTGGGGATGTTGATACGTCCAAAACGTATCTATAATTTCTGCTTGCTCCATGCCTCTTTTGTGTGATATTGCTATGATATTTATACACTTTGATACACTTTTGATCATATTTGGACTAACCTATTAACTCAGTGCACCCCAGTGCCAGTTTCTGTTTTCTGCTGTTTTTGTATTTCAGGTTTTCCCATCACGTAAACTACCAGAAAAATCCCGGAAAAATTATATAAAAAATCAGCATTCCGGAAGCTTCCATACGGCCAAAGTAGGGCCGGAGGGGGGCCACCAGGGCTCCAGGCGCCCTGGTGGCGTGGCCCCCCTCCTGGCCGCGCCG
>LR738715.1:98360123-98497623 GCA_902687465.1 Secale cereale
CTGGCCCCCCCAGGTCTCCGCTGATGCCCCCTTTGGCATATATTTACACCACGTCCCGAAACCCTCGAGGACGGAACCCTTTTTCGCGATCTCATCTCTGTTCCGCCGCTGCCGCGCTTCCAAGATCGGGAGCACCAGGACAACTCTTCCCGGCACCCTGCCGGAGGGGAGAACCACCACCGGGAGCCTCTCCACCACCATGGACGCCTCCCGGATGAGTTGTGAGTAGTCTCCCTTGGACCATGGGTCCATGACCAGTAGCTATGTGATGTTATCCTCCCCTCTTTGTGTTGGAAATATGCCCTAGAGGAAATAATAAATTGGTTATTATTATGTTTCCTTGTTCACGATAATCGTTTATTATCCATGCTAGAATTGTATTGAAAGGAAACTCAGATACATGTGTGGATACATAGACAAACACCATGTCCCTAGTAAGCCTCTAGACGACTAGCTCGTTGATCAATAGATGGTTACGGTTTCCTAACCATGGACATTGGATGTCGTTGATAACGGGATCACATCATTAGGAGAATGATGTGATGGACAAGACCCAATCCTAAGCCTAGCACAGATCGTGTAGTTCGTATGCTAAAGCTTTTCTATATGTCAAGTATCTTTTCCTTAGACCATGAGATTGTGCAACTCTCGGATACCGTAGGAATGCTTTGGGTGTACCAAACGTCACAACGTAACTGGGTGGCTATAAAGGTGCACTACAGGTATCTCCGAAAGTGTCTGTTGGGCTGGCACGAATCGAGACTGGGATTTGTCACTCCGTATGACGGAGAGGTATCTCTGGGCCCACTCGGTAGGACATCATCATAATGTGCACAATATGTGATCAAGGAGTTGATCACGGGATGATGTGTTACGGAACGAGTAAAGAGACTTGCCGGTAACGAGATTGAGCAAGGTATCGGTATACCGACGATCGAATCTCGGGCAAGTGCTATACCGATAGACAAAGGGAAACGTATACGGGATTGATTGAATCCTTGACATCGTGGTTCATCCGATGAGATCATCGTGGAACATGTGGGAGCCAACATGGGTATCCAGATCCCGCTGTTGGTTATTGGCCGGAGAGTTGTCTCGGTCATGACTACATGGTTCCCGAGCCCGTAGGGTCTACACACTTAAGGTTCGATGACGCTAGGGTTATAGGGAAAGTATGTACGCGGTTACCGAATGTTGTTCGGAGTCCCGGATGAGATCCCGGACGTCACGAGGAGTTCCGTAATGGTCCGGAGGTAAAGATTCATATATGGGAAGTCCTGTTTTGGTCACCGGAAAAGTTTCGGGCGATATCGGTAATGTACCGGGACCACCGGGAGGGTCCCGGGGGTCCACCAGGTGGGGCCACCAGCCCCAGAAGGCTGCGTGGGCTAAGTGTGGGAGGGGACCAGCCCCAAGGGGGCTGGTGCGCCCCCCCACCAAGTCCCTAGGCGCATGGAGAGTGGAGGGGGGCAAACCCTAGGTCCAGATGGGCCTTAAGGCCCACCCTAGGGCGCCCCCTCTCTCTCCCCCCCTTTGGCCGCACCCTAGATAGGTTTCTAGGGCTGGCCGCACCCCTAGGGGTGGGAAACCCTAAAGGGGGCGCAGCCCTCCCTTCCCCCTATATATATGTGAGGTTTTGGGGCTGCTAGACACATGAGAACGTCCCCCTCTTGGCGCAGCCCTACCCCTCTCCCTCCTCTTCTCTTGCAGCGCTTGGCGAAGCCCTGCTAGAGTCCCGCGCTCCTCCACCACCACCACGCCGTCGTGCTGCTGTTGGATGGATGTTGGAAATATGCCCTAGAGGCAATAATAAATTGGTTATTATTATATTTCCTTGTTCACGATAATCGTTTATTATCCATGCTAGAATTGTATTGATAGGAAACTCAGATACATGTATGGATACATAGACAAACACCATGTCCCTAGTGAGCCTCTAGACGACTAGCTCGTTGATCAATAGATGGTTACGGTTTCCTAACCATGGACATTGGATGTCGTTGATAACGGGATCACATCATTAGGAGAATGATGTGATGGACAAGACCCAATCCTAAGCCTAGCACAGATCGTGTAGTTCGTATGCTAAAGCTTTTCTATATGTCAAGTATCTTTTCCTTAGACCATGAGATTGTGCAACTCCCAGATACCGTAGGAATGCTTTGGGTGTACCAAACGTCACAACGTAACTGGGTGGCTATAAAGGTGCACAACAGGTATCTCCGAAAGTGTCTGTTGGGTTGGCACGAATCAAGACTGGGATTTGTCACTCCGTATGACGGAGAGGTATCTCTGGGCCCACTCGGTAGGACATCATCATAATGTGCACAATATGTGATCAAGGAGTTGATCACGGGATGATGTGTTACGGAACGAGTAAAGAGACTTGCCGGTAACGAGATTGAGCAAGGTATCGGTATACCGACGATCGAATCTCGGGCAAGTGCTATACCGATAGACAAAGGGAATCGTATACGGGATTGATTGAATCCTTGACATCGTGGTTCATCCGATGAGATCATCGTGGAACATGTGGGAGCCAACATGGGTATCCAGATCCCGCTGTTGGTTATTGGCCGGAGAGTTGTCTCGGTCATGTCTACATGGTTCCCGAGCCCGTAGGGTCTACACACTTAAGGTTCGATGACGCTAGGGTTATAGGGAAAGTATGTACGCGGTTACCGAATGTTGTTCGGAGTCCCGGATGAGATCCCGGACGTCACAAGGAGTTCCGGAATGGTCCGGAGGTAAAGATTCATATATGGGAAGTCCTGTTTTGGTCACCGGAAAAGTTTCAGGCGATATCGGTAATGTACCGGGACCACCGGGAGGGTCCCGGGGGTCCACCAGGTGGGGCCACCAGCCCCAGGTGGCTGCGTGGGCTAAGTGTGGGAGGGGACCAGCCCCAAGGGGGCTGGTGCGCCCCCCCACCAAGTCCCTAGGCGCATGGAGTGTGGAGGGGGGCAAACGCTAGGTCCAGATGGGCCTTAAGGCCCACCCTAGGGCGCCCCCTCTCTCTCCCCCCCCTTGGCCGCACCCTAGATGGGTTTTCTAGGGCTGGCCGCACCCCTAGGGGTGGGAAACCCTAAAGGGGGCACAACCCTCCCTTCCCCCTATATATATGTGAGGTTTTGGGGCTGCTAGACACACGAGAACGTCTCCCTCTTGGCGCAGCCCTACCCCTCTCCCTCCTCGTCTCTTGCAGCGCTTGGCGAAGCCCTGCTGGAGTCCCGCGCTCCTCCACCACCACCACGCCGTCGTGCTGCTGTTGGATGGAGTCTTCCCCAACCTCTCCCTCTCTCCTTGCTGGATCAAGGCGTGGGAGACGTCACCGGGCTGCACGTGTGAAGAACGCGGAGGCACCGTCCGTTCGGTGCTAGGATTTTCGGCGATCTGAATCGCGGCGAGTACGACTCCATCAACCGCGTTCTTGAACGCTTCCGCTTAGCGATCTATAAGGGTATGTGGATCCAACTCTCCTCTCGTAGATGCATCTCCTAGATTGATCTTGGTGAACGTAGGAAAATTTTTGTTTCCCATGCGACGTTCCCCAACAGTGGCATCATGAGCTAGGTTCTTGCGTAGATGCTTTCACGAGTAGAACACAAAGGGGTTTGTGGGCGTTGATGTTTAGATTGCTTCCCTCCTTGGTCTTTCTTGATTCAGCGGTATTATGGGATGAAGCGGCCCGGACCAACTTTAGATGTCCACGTACATGAGACCGGTTCCATCGACAGACATGCGACTTTTGTTGCATAAGATGGCTGGCGGGTGTCTGTCTCTCCTATCTTAGTTGAATCGGAATAGACAAAGGCGGTCCTTGTAGAAGGTTAAATAGCAACTTAAATATCACCGTTGTGGCTTTGCGTAGGTCAGAAGCGTTCTTGCTAGATACCCATAGCAGCCACGTAAAACATGCAACAACAAATTAGAGGACGTCTAACTTGTTTTTGCAGGGTATGTATGTGATATGATATGGCCAATGACATGATGAGATATATTCGATGTATGAGATGATCATGTTGTAATAGTTAATATCGACTTGCATGTCGATGTATACGGCAACCGGCAGGAGCCATAGGGTTGTCTTTAATTTTTGTATGACCTGCGTGTCAATCATTAAGCGCTATGTAATGCTTTACTTTATCGCTAAACGGTAGCAATAGTAGTAAGAGCATGGTGGGCGCGCGACAACCCCGATGGCGACACGATGATGGAGATCATGATGATGGGGATCATGGTGTTACGCCGGTGACGATGGAGATCATGCCGGTGCTTTGTAGATGGAGATCAAAAGCACGAGTTGATGGCCATATCATGTCACTTATGATTTGCATGTGATGTTAATCCTTTTATGCATCTTATTTTGCTTAGGACGGCGGTAGCATTATAAGATGATCCTTCACTAAAATTTCAAGATGAAATTGTGTTCCCCCCGAGTGTGCGCCGTTGCGAAGGTTCGTCGTTTCGAAGCACCACGTGATGATCGGGTGTGATAGACTCTACGTTCGCATACAACGGGTGCAAGCCAGTTTTGCACATGCAGAACACTCGGGTTAGACTTGACGAGCCTGGCATGTACAGACATGGCCTCGGAACACGGAAGACCGAAAGGTCGAGCATGAGTCATATAGTAGATATGATCAACATGAAGATGTTCACCATTGACACCACCTCATCTCACGTGATGATCGGACTTGGGTTGGTGGATTTGGATCATGTCACGCTCGGATGACCAGAGGGATGTCAATTTGAGTGGGAGTTATAAGTAATTTGATTAGTTAAACTCACTTATCATGAACAATAGTCTAAGTTGCCTTTGCAAATTATGTTGTAGATCAATAGCTTGCGTTGTAGCTCCCTGTTTCATACGATCCTAGAGAAAGACTAAGTTGAAAGATATTGTAAGCAAGGATGCGGACTGGGTCCGTAGTCCGAGGAGTGTCCTCACTGCTGCACAGAAAGCTTACGTCTTTGATGCACCGCTCAATGTGCAACCCCCTACAACGTTGTCTGTGGATGTTGTGAACACCTGAGAGACATGTCCTGATGACTACTTGATAGTTTAGTGCACCATACTTTACGGCTTAGAATCGGGATTCCAATGACGTTTTGAACGCCATGGAACATATGAGATGTTCTAAGAGCTGAAATTGGGATTTCAGGCTCATGCCCGTGTTGAGAGGTATGAGACCTCTGACAAGTTCCTTTGCCAAAAAGATGGAGGAGAATAGCTCAACTAGTGAGCACGTGCTCAGAATGTCTGGGTGCTAAAACCACTTGAACCAAGTGGGAGTTAATCTTCCAGGTGAGATAGTGGTTGACAGAATTCTCTAGACACTATCACCAAGCTACTAGAACTTCGTGATGAACTATGACATGCAAAGGATGGAGATGATCCCGGTGCTGTCAGCGGTTCTTAGTACCGCAAAAGTAGAGATCAAGAAGGAGCATCAAGTGTTGATGGTTCAACAAGACCACTGGTTTCAAAAGGGTAAGGGCTAGAAGGGAAACTTCATGAATGGCAAACCTGTTGTCGCTCTGATGAAGGAACCCATGGTTGAACCCAAACCTCGAGACTAAGTGCTTCTATTGTAAGGGGAACGGTCACATGGTAGCGGAACCACCCCAAATACATGGTAGATATGATAGCTGGCAACTTCAACAAAGTATATTTGATATACGTGTTATTGATGTGTACCTTAGTAGTGCTCCTTGTAGCACCTGGGTATTGGATACCGGTTCAGTTGCTATTATTAGTGACTTGAAGCAAAAGCTACGGACTGAACGGAGACTAGCTAAGGGCGAGGTGACGATGTGTGTTGGAAGTGTTTCCAAGGTTGATGAGATCACCATCGCACACTTCCTCTATTTTCGAGATTAGTGTTGAACCTAGATAAATGTTATCAGGTGTCTACGTTGAGCATGAAAATGATTAGATCATGTTCATCGCAATACGGTTATTCATTTAAGTTAGAGAATAATGGTTATTCTGTTTACATGAATAATACCTTTATGGTCATGCACCCAATGGTTCGTTGAATCTCGATCATGGTAATACACATAATGATAATATTAATGCCAAAAGATGTAGAGTTAATAATGATAGTACCACTTTCTTGTGGCACTGCCGCTTAGGTCATTTTGGCATAAAATGCATGAAGAAACTCCATGCTGATGGACGTTTGGAGTCACTTAATTTTGAATCGCTTGACACATGCAAGCCATGCCTCATGGGCAGGATGACTGAGATCTCGATTTCAGGTACAATGAAACGGGTAAGTGACTTATTGGAAATCATACATGCTGATGTATGTGATCCAATGAGAATTAAGGCGAGTGGTGGATATCGTTATTTTCTCATCTTCACTAACGATTTGAGTAGATATGGTATATTTACTTAATGAAGCAAAAGTCTGAAACGTTTGAAAGGTTCAAAAAATTTCAGAGTGAAGATTAAGAATCATCATAACAAGAAGATCATGTTCCTACGATCTGATCAAGGGGATATTATCTGAATTATGAGTTTGGCAATCACTTAAGACATTGTGGAATTGTTTCACAGTTGAAGTCCCCTGGAACACCACAGCGTAATGGTGTGTCCGGACATCGTAATCGAACCTTATGAGATATGGTGCGATCTATGGTGTGTCTTACCGATCTACCACTATTATTTTGAGGTTATGCATTAGAGACAGCTGCATTCACTTTATATAGGGCACCATCTAAGTCCGTTGAGACGACGTCGTATGGTTTGGCAAGAAACCAAAGTTGTCGTTCTCTTAAATGTTTGGGGCTGCGATGCTTATGGCTTCAGCCAGGAAAAGCTCGAACCCAAAGCGGACAAATACATCTTCATAGGATACCCAAAGGTAACAGTTGGGTATACCTTCTATCTCAGATCCAAGGACAAAATTGTTTGTCGCTAAGAACGGGTCCTTTCTCGAGAAGGAGTTTCTCTCGAAAGAATTGAGTGGGAGGAAGATAGAACTTGATGAGGTTGTCGAACCCTCACTTCAACCGGAGAGTAGTGCAACACAGAAAGATGTTTCTGTGGAACCTACGACAGTTGAAGAGGATACTAATGATAGTGATCATGAAGCTCCAGATCAAGTTGCTATCGAACCTCGTGGGTCGACAAGGATGTGTACTACTCCTGAGTGGTATGGTGATCCTGTCTTAGAGGTCATGTTGTAGGACAACGATGAACCTACGAACTATGGAGAAGCGATGGTGGGCCCATATTCCGACAAATGGTTAGAAGCCGATAAATCCGAGATAGGATCCATGTATCAAAACAAAGTATGGACTTTGGTGGACTTGCCCTATGATCGGCAAGCCATTGAGACAAATGGATCTTTAAGACTAAGACGGACGTGGACGGTAATGTCACCGTCTATGAAGCTCGACTTGTGGCGAAGAGTTTTCCACAAGTTCAAGGAGTTGACTACGATGAGATTTTCTCACCCGTAGCGATGCTTAAGTCCGTCGGAATCATGTTAGCATTAGCTGCATTTATGAAATCTGGCAGATGGATAACAAAACAAGTTTCCTTACCAGTTTTCGTAAGGAAAGGTTGTATGTGATACAATCAGAAAGGTTTTGTCGATCCTAAGGATGCTAAAAGATATGCTAGCTCCAACGATCCTTCCATGGACTAGAGCAAGCATCTCGGAGTCGGAATATACACTTTGATGGAGTAATCAAAGTTTTTGGGTATACAAAGTTTGGTGGAAACTTGTATTTGCAATAAAGTGAGTGGGAGCACTACAACATTTCTGATAAGTATATGTGAATGACATATTGTTGATCCGAAATGATGTAGAATTTCTGGAAAGCATAAAGGGTTGTTTGAAATGAGTTTTTCAAAGGAAGACCTGGATAAAGCTGCTTACATATTGGGCATCAAGATCTATACAGATAGATCAAGACGCCTGATGATACTTTCAAAAGAACACACACACCTTTGACATGATTTTGAAGGAGTTCAAAATAGATCAGTCAAAGAAGGAGTTCTTACCTGAGTTATAAGGTGTGAAGTTGAGTAAGACTCAAAGCTTGACCACGGCAGTAGAAAGAGGAAGGACGAAGGTCGTCCCCTATGGTTTTGTCATAGGCTCTATACGATATGCCATGCTAAGTACCGCACCTGATGTGTGCCTTGCCACATGTCTGGCAAGAGGGTACAAAGGTGATCCAGGAGTGGATTACTAGATAGTGGTCAAAATTATCCTTAGAGGAATAAGGAAATGTTTCTCGGTTATGGAGGTGATAAAGAGTTCGACGTAAAGAGTTACGTCGATGCAAGCTTGACACCAATCCGGATAACTCTAAGTGGAGATACCGGATACGTATAATGGAGCAACAGTTTGGAATAGCTCCAAGTGGAACGTGGTAGCAGCATCTACGATATGACATAAAGTTTCGCGAAGTACATAGGGATCTGAATGTTTCAGACCCGTTGACTACAACCTCTCTCACAAGCATAACATGATCAAACACAGAACTCATTGAGTGTTAATCACATATTGATGTGAACTAGATTACTGACTCTAGTAAACTCTTTGGATGTTGGTCACATGGCGATGTGACCTGTGAGTGTTAATCACATGGCGATATGAACTAGATTATTGACTCTAGTGCAAGTGGGAGACTGTTGGAAATATGCCCTAGAGGCAATAATAAATTGGTTATTATTATGTTTCCTTGTTCACGATAATCGTTTATTATCCATGCTAGAATTGTATTGAAAGGAAACTCAGATACATGTGTGGATACATAGACAAACACCATGTCCCTAGTAAGCCTCTAGACGACTAGCTCGTTGATCAATAGATGGTTACGGTTTCCTAACCATGGACATTGGATGTCGTTGATAACGGGATCACATCATTAGGAGAATGATGTGATGGACAAGACCCAATCCTAAGCCTAGCACAGATCGTGTAGTTCGTATGCTAAAGCTTTTCTATATGTCAAGTATCTTTTCCTTAGACCATGAGATTGTGCAACTCTCGGATACCGTAGGAATGCTTTGGGTGTACCAAACGTCACAACGTAACTGGGTGGCTATAAAGGTGCACTACAGGTATCTCCGAAAGTGTCTGTTGGGCTGGCACGAATCGAGACTGGGATTTGTCACTCCGTATGACGGAGAGGTATCTCTGGGCCCACTCGGTAGGACATCATCATAATGTGCACAATATGTGATCAAGGAGTTGATCACGGGATGATGTGTTACGGAACGAGTAAAGAGACTTGCCGGTAACGAGATTGAGCAAGGTATCGGTATACCGACGATCGAATCTCGGGCAAGTGCTATACCGATAGACAAAGGGAAAAGTATACGGGATTGATTGAATCCTTGACATCGTGGTTCATCCGATGAGATCATCGTGGAACATGTGGGAGCCAACATGGGTATCCAGATCCCGCTGTTGGTTATTGGCCGAAGAGTTGTCTCGGTCATGACTACATGGTTCCCGAGCCCGTAGGGTCTACACACTTAAGGTTCGATGACGCTAGGGTTATAGGGAAAGTATGTACGCGGTTACCGAATGTTGTTCGGAGTCCCGGATGAGATCCCGGACGTCACGAGGAGTTCCGGAATGGTCCGGAGGTAAAGATTCATATATGGGAAGTCCCGTTTTGGTCACCGGAAAAGTTTCGGGCGATATCGGTAATGTACCGGGACCACCGGGAGGGTCCCGGGGGTCCACCAGGTGGGGCCACCAGCCCCAGAAGGCTGCGTGGGCTAAGTGTGGGAGGGGACCAGCCCCAAGGGGGCTGGTGCGCCCCCCCACCAAGTCCCTAGGCGCATGGAGAGTGGAGGGGGGCAAACCCTAGGTCCAGATGGGCCTTAAGGCCCACCCTAGGGCGCCCCCTCTCTCTCCCCCCCCCTTGGCCGCACCCTAGATGGGTTTTCTAGGGCCGGCCGCACCCCTAGGGGTGGGAAACCCTAAAGGGGGCGCAGCCCTCCCTTCCCCCTATATATATGTGAGGTTTTGGGGCTGCTAGACACACGAGAACGTCTCCCTCTTGGCGCAGCCCTACCCCTCTCCCTCCTCGTCTCTTGCAGCGCTTGGCGAAGCCCTGCTGGAGTCCCGCGCTCCTCCACCACCACCACGCCGTCGTGCTGCTGTTGGATGGAGTCTTCCCCAACCTCTCCCTCTCTCCTTGCTGGATCAAGGCGTGGGAGACGTCACCGGGCTGCACGTGTGAAGAACGCGGAGGCACCGTCCGTTCGGTGCTAGGATCTTCGGCGATCTGAATCGCGGCGAGTACGACTCCATCAACCGCGTTCTTGAACGCTTCCGCTTAGCGATCTACAAGGGTATGTGGATCCAACTCTCCTCTCGTAGATGCATCTCCTAGATTGATCTTGGTGAATGTAGGAAAATTTTGGTTTCCCATGCGACGTTCCCCAACACTTTGTTCTTCACTAATTAGACCTCGTGAGCTGCCCTACATGATCGAGGCACATATGTAATCCTTATGCTGTTGCTATGTTGAGTTTGCTGGGATCCGATGGATTGTGAGATTATGTTCAGATTGTGTGTGTGTAATATATTTGATTTACCTCTTTTATATTTATGTTCTTGAGTAATTCTTGCATGTTCTCCGTTGCTATTTATTGCTTTGGCCGAGTAGTAGGTAGTAACTCCAAGAGGGAATGTTATGCTTGATTGTGGGTTCATGCCCCTCGATGACTAGCTTGAGTGACAGAAACATGAGTCTAGGGGATGTGCTGTTGCCACAAGGGGGAAAACAACGGTGCTTGTACTCGCGGGTGCAAGGATTGTTTACTTTATGCAAAGTTCTTTTAATGCAGTTGTCTGTTGCTTTGAGTTTACACTATGGGTGGGACTCGCAACTTAATACCAGCGAGATGTTCTGGATAGATATCTCAAGGTGGATGATTAGTAGTAGATGCAGATGGATTTCGGTCTACTTACCTTGGCGTACCGCCCATGCTTTTGAGCCTCAACCTTTCTTGCAACATAGTTAGCATTGGTTTGCGCACATAATCCTGTCAATTGCCCAGCTGTAATTCGTTTACCTCACATAGCTGTTTTATCGTCTTTTGGGAGAGAGACATCACTAGTGAACATCATGGGACCCCGGTCCATATTACCATCACTGATCACATCCGCTATTTACTTTCTGTTTTTACTTACTAGTTGCAGCAATACCTATCACTATTATCTCTTGCGTTTGATTCTTTGTAAACGACAAGGCCGGAGGGATTGACAACCTCTCTGTACTCGTTGGGAGCAAAGTTATTTGTATCTGTGTGCAGGTCCAAGTTGATTGCTAAGTATCTGGCGCCGTTAGCAGTTGACACCTTCTTGTTGAACCTTGGAGTCTCAGGGGAATTCGATCCTTGGTATCTTTGCCAAGGGAAAACTACCGCTACACTGCATCTCAAACCTTCCACTTGGGGTAACCAACGAGGGGCGAGAAGCCATCAAGTGCAGCCGAAGAAGAAGATGACGCAGCACCCGGTCTACTTTGTTGGCTCCCTCTTGCAGGGGGCTAGGTCAAGGTACTCCGGTGTGCAGAAACTGCTCTTCGGCCTTCTTATGGCCTCGAGGAAGCTGCGTCACTACTTCCGGGCGCACGAGATCACTGTCGTCACTCGCCTCCCTCTGCAACGGATATTGCACAATCCAGATGCAATAGGAAGGATTGTAGAGTGGGCACTGGAGCTGTCCAGCTTTGGACTCAAGTTTGAAAGCACCTCAACAATTCAGAGCCGAGTCCTGGCAGAGTTCGTTGCAGAATGGACCGCAACTCCTGATGAAGAAGTCCAAGAAACTGCTCTCCTCGGCAAAGAGGCAAGTTGCAACTGGGTCATGTACTTTGATGGCGCTTTCTCTTTGCAGGGCGCCGGGGCTGGCGTACTGCTGTTCGCGCCCACCGGAGAGCACCTCAAGTACGTGGTCTAGATGCACTTCCCTAGGGAGGTATCAACGAACAACACTGCCGAGTACGAGGGGCTCCTTGCCGGTTTTAGGATCGCGGCGGACCTCGGAATCAAGAAGCTCATTGTCAGAGGCGACTCACAACTTGTCGTCAAACAAGTCAACAAGGATTACCAGAGCCCGATGCTGAAGGCCTACGTCGATGAAGTGGGGAAGTTGGTAGAGCGCTTTGACGGTATACAGGCGGAGCACGTTCCCCGAGCGGAGAACGACATCGCCGATTACGTGTCAAAGCGCGCTGCTCTCAAGTTACCTGTGGAACCAGGTACCTTTGTGCTTCAGCTTTCTCAGCCATCCGTTGATCCATCAACATAGCAGAACAAGAGGAGGAAGTCAGGACCCGGCAAGTAATTTCCCGCCGAGCTCCCCGGAGCCGCCGGCAAGGATGTTGCCGGGGACACTGAGCCCGCCACCGGAGGGCTAACTCCGGCGGAGCGTCAAGCTTTTGCCGTCGAGATGGCCACTCCCTTGGCGGAGGAAATGCCTTTAGTCCTCGCCGTCGAGCCCCAGGCTCCAGCGTGGGCGCAACATACCGTTCGATTCCTTCAGACTGGGGAACTTCTTGAGGAGCAGGAAGAAGCGGAGAAAGTAGCCCGTCGATCCGCCATGTATCAGTTCGTCGATGACGTCCTGTACAGGAGAAGACAGAACGGTGTGTAATTGAAGTGCATCCCTCGAGAGGAAGGACTAGAGATGTTGGCGGAAATACATGGAGGCATATGTGGATCCCACATAGGGTCAAGAGCCCTTGCCGGCAAGGCATTCCGGCAAGGCTTCTTCTGGCCCACTGCCCTCCAGGATGCGGTGGCGCTGGTCACCAAGTGTGAAGCATGCCAATTCCATTCGAAGAAACTTCATCAACCAGCTCAAGCCCTTCAAACCATTCCTCTGTCCTGGCCCTTCTCGGTCTGGGGGCTCGACATACTGGGCCCTTTCCCCCGCGCCGTCGGGGGCTTTGAGTACTTGTACATTGCAATCGAAAAGTTCACAAAGTGGCCAGAAGTGGAGGCGGTGAGGAAGGTCACAGCTCAGTAAGCCGTCAAGTTCTTCAAGGGGCTAGTGTGCCGTTTTGGTGTACCCAACATGATTATCACCGACAACGGCACGCAGTTTACAAGCCGCACCTTCATGCAATATACCCAAGACCTCGGCGGCAAGGTCTGTTTCACTTCCGTTGCTCACCCCCGAAGCAATGGTCAAGCTGAGAGGGCAACTGCTGAAGTGCTGCGAGGATTAAGGACAAAGACCTTTGACAGGCTGCACAAGAGCGGGAGGCGCTGGATTGATGACTTACGGCGGTTCTTTGGTCGATCAGGACGATGCCAAATCGAGCCACCGTCCAGACGCCCTTTGCCCTAATATACGGGGCAGAAGCAGTTCTCCCCACGAAACTCATATACGGGTCACCTCGAGTGCTCGCTTATAATGTGCTTGAGCAAGAGCAATTGCGGCAAGATGACGCGATGCTCCTTGAGGAAGATCGTCTTCGGGCGGCTGTGAGAGCAGCGCGCTACCAGCCAGCCTTGTGCCGCTACCATAGCCGCAAGGTTCATGCCCGAAGCTTTGAGGAAGGTGACCTTGTTCTCCGGTGCGTTCAACCGGCCAGGAATACGAACAAGTTGACACCGAAGTGGGAGGGCCCTTATTGGGTAATACGAGTCACCAGGCCTGAAGCAGTCCGCCTGGAGACCGAGGATGCCGTTCCGGTGAGTAACTCCTGGAACATCGAGCATCTTCGCAAGTTTTACCCATAAGGCGCGGCTTGCCGGGCCTCCCGGCAAGCCACCCTTTTGTACAAGCTTTGCCGGCAAGGCATGTAACCCTTTGTACAAAGCCAGGCGCAGACCCTGTGTCGGGACCCCGATCCTAAGTCACACCGATCTAGCTGTAACACGTCATATCACTTTGCGGCCTCACGCACGGTAACCCCACGGGTGCCACCTTACCTGGCCCGGGACCGTTTGCGCATTTTGGCACACGTATATGACAGTGTCGCTAGCATCCATATGACAGAGAACCCGGGCCGACATGGCTAGTTATAAACCAAAAGTGGCACTAAATTACAGAGACATGCATTCATGACCCAGCAACGAACGTGTCGGTCATCAACGTATGAACCCAAGTCGTAGCAAGCTACAAGGACTTAAAGTAACAACGCGTGACATTTCCCCTAAGGGACAGACACAAGAACGAAGAAGGACACATGCCGGCCAGCCTAAGTGTTCCGGAGCAGTAGCAAGCTACCAAGTCTCAGTGGAAGCACTAGGAGACATTTCCCTGTAAGATAGGCTACCAAAGGTAAACAACTAGGTGTCGGATCCCACACATAGCAATACACATTACACGTACGCATAACATGCAAGTATGTGTTCTACAACAAGGCATCACAACATAACTCAACAACTCATATAGATAAAGGCCCAGACGAGCCATCATAACATTTATTACAAACAAAGGTCACATGACCCAAGATTCAGAGCATACAGGCAACGGAAGCATAACATGTCTGGGTACAGACAACTACAAATGAAAAGGCTGGGAAGCCTGACTATCTACAAGACCCTCCCAAGGGCACAAGATCGTAGCTGAGGTAACAAGCTAAACGTCGAAGTCCACGCGGAACCACTAGCGAGACTGAAGTCTCTCTGCAAAACATAAATTAAGCAAACGTGAGTACAAAGGTACTCAGCAAGACTTACATCAGAACTAACTACATATGCATCAGTATCAACAAAGGGGTGGTGGAGTTTGATTGCACCAAGCCAGCTTTGACTCGGTGGCTATCCTGAACTACGACTTCAAGTAACTCTTTTGAGGTGGCGCACGCGAGTCCACATATTCACCAATAAATACACCACTATGGATCCGCTCCCGTCTCACTACGAGAACGCCATCCATAGCACACACTTGTCTTGAGCATTTTAGAGTATCCACTTTCACTTGTCTATGTACCACGTAAGCATCCAAGAAGTCCATAACCGCGGACCCGGCTATTCGAATAGATCATGTTAACCCTGCAGGGGTGTACTTCTTCACACACGCTCTCGCCACTTAGCGCCATGTACACATCGTGTATCTCGGCAACCTTCAAGTGGAAGCCTGGCGAGGGTGTCGGCCACGACCTGACTAACCACACAAGTCTCTCGTCCAGGTTTATCGCCTATTCGGGTTCCATCCGTGGGGAGATCCGACCGGGGTGTCGCTCACGGCCCCAAAAGATGTGTGCAGGGTTCCCAAGCCCACCTCGACGGATGGATCTACGCTTGGTACACCGTGCCACGGTGCCTAGTCTGCCCCAAGCCCACATGTACCATGTGCCACTTGGTAGACTACTAACACTACCTACAAACACCAGAAACTAGTTGCAACTCCTGGACAGAGATCTAGTTGATTAATAAGTTGAGAGGGGCACTTAAGCATTCCAATGCGTGGTAGTAGCTATGTCATTGGACAACTTACACAGAACTCAGTTCTTAAGGACGGTTCCAGCGAGACAACCCACCATGTACTCCTACATGGCCTCTCATCGCTACCTTTACCAAATCGTGTTCACACACTTAGCTCACACACAGTAGGACATGTTCACCACATTCCAATTCATCCATGATGAATCAGACCTGACTCAACTCTAAGCAATAGCAGGCATAACCAGGAAGCATGAATGAGTAGGCACAACATGGCTCAAACAACTCCTACTCATGCTAGTGGGTTTCAACTATTTACTGTGGCAATGACAGGTCATGCAGAGGAAAGGGGTTCAACTACCGCAGCAGAAGCAGTTCAATCGTTGTTGTCCTAATGCAGTAAAAGAGAGCAGGAGCGAGAGAGTGGGATTGTATCGGGATGCTCAATGGGGGTTTGCTTGCCTGGCATTTCTGAAGATAGTAATAGTTCTTCATCGGTGTCATCGAACTCATCATCGGAACGTCGTCTACTGAGAGGGGACAAAACCGACAAACAAAGAAAGAACACAATCAATGCAATGCAACAATATGATGCATGATCATGACATGGCAATATGCTGTGGATTGAGCTAATGCAACTAGCAACACAATTAAATGAAGTTGGTTTGAACCAAAGGTTCAAATTCAAACTCCATATGTGATTATTCAAATGCCATTTATTCCAATTGTCCTAAACAGCAGCCATAAGTTGTTCTAACATGCATGAAAATGCCATAAACAGATTCCTTGGATTTTTCTGATCAATTTTCATATATAAAATATTTTCATCTGAGCTACGGTTGATTTTATATGATTTTTAGAAGTTTAAAGCATTTTCTGAAATTCATAAATCATTTAAGATTTATTTTAAAATCCAAAAACACTTTACTGCGTCAGCACTGCGTCAGGCTGAGGTCAGCAGGTCAACTGACCGGCCAGAGTCAAACCTGACGTGTGGGGTCCACACGTCAGTGACACATGGACTAAATCCGGTCAAAACCAGCGCTGACTGGGGTTTGACCAGGGCTAGGGCCCACTGTCAGTGGCTAGCTAATCTAATTAAACGTAGTTATCATTAACCAAGGTTAAGCTAATTAGGTTTAAGTCTAAACTAGGTTAATTAGTCGTGTGGGGCCCGCATGTCATAGACCCATGGGGGTCAAACCTCGGGTCAAAGACCCAAACAGGCCGGCGGCTCACCGCCGGCGACAGCGGGCACGGCGGAGGGGCTCGGGTTCTGTCCTCCGTCGACCAAATGGCCGGCGAGGACCACCTACGTGACGCTGGCGCTCATGCGCATCCAGCGGTGCCATCGGCTCGAGTTGTCGTGCACCCAAACGACGCCAGCGACGACTAGTGCGGTCGCCGGAGCTCGGGCGACGACGGAAACGGCACTGCGGTGCACTAGGGGAGGAGCTATTGGGTGCAAAAGGCTTCTGGGGGTGCGCTGAGCTCGCTCATGGCCTCGAAGGAGTGTGGCAGCAGCTCTGGCCACGGCGGCGCCATGGACGGCGGCGGCGAGCTCACGACCATGGTTGGGATCGGGGCTAGCGAGTGCAACGAGAGAAAGAGAAGTAGGGGTTGGACGCGGGAGCTCACGGTGGACACGCAGAGCAGACAAGCGGGCTCGGGGAGGCGCTAACGAAGGCGAATCCACGGCAGTGATCTCGGACGACCGAGGAGGAAGACGACGGCGTTGCGGATGAGGAGGAGCTCCTGGCGCCGCGTGACTTGGTAGAGAGGAAGAGGAAGTTGCGGCGGTTCTTCTGTGCTCAGCAGTAGGGCGTGGGATGGCCGGTGGCCACGGTGGTGCTCGCCGGTGGCCTCGGACGCGAGCGAGGAAGCGGGGAAGAGAGACAGAGGGGGGGGGGAGAAGCACGGGGAGAGGTCGAGGGGGTTCCATGGGTTGCGTGGCGCTCGTCCAGAGCGTTGGGGAGGGAAGCAGGCAGGGAGGAGCTGGCAAGGCGTCGCCGGCGCGCTCGCCACGCACCTGCCTGTCCTCCTGGCAGGAGGAAGAAGACCACACAGCCCCTGGTGGGCTGGGCCTCTTCTGCCAGGTAAGGCCCAGGTAAGGTTCCACTCTCTCTCTCTTTTCTTAAAATAGTTTCTGTTTTCTATTTTCTGCTTTTGTTTTGATTTAATAAAAATGCCAGAACATTTTCATAAATCTTGGGAATATTTGTGGGCACTGTCTGGATTAATCCCAACAACCCTCATTTACTTCCAAGATTATTTGGGCATTTAAAATTACCTATAGGATTTAAATGTCCAAATGCAAATATCTATGATTTAATTCAAGGATCCAAAATGGCTCCCAAAATTATGAAACCATTTTTGGCAGAGGTTTTAGCCAAGACCCAAAATGATGAACATTTTGTGAAGGGCACTTTGGATACATTGAAAAGTATTTAGGTTCAACCTAGTTGAGTTCCTTTGGTGCTACGGTTTGAACATCCCCATTTCAAGTTTAAGAAAAATTAAACATGATGACATGATGAACAGGCAAAGACCACAGGGGTTGATCTAGGGATGTGACAACTCACCCCCACTAAAACAGGAATCTCATCCCGAGATTCAAGCGTAGGGTAAGAAATCAGAGGGGACACAAACTAGCACAATCTTCAGGATCCAAATTTCCTTCTCGGAAATATTGATTTATTGCATCATATTGATCTTGTCATCCTTGATTTGAGATCTTCATCCAACCAGATGATAACGGAGACATACTCTGTAGAAATCGATCTTCCTGAAGATCGAGGAACTCAAGATCAACTTATGGAGTGAGACATTGAAGCATCTCTTGAGCTGAGGCACGGAACACACATCCAGAGGGATGGAGTGAAACAAATGATGAAGGTTCACTTGGTAGGCAATAATTCCACACCTAAGAAGATGGTGATCGATGTCACCAAACGGGGCACCTTAGCGAAGGTGACCTGTAGAGTTATTCCCTTAAGTGGCAAAAAGAATTACTTTTGATATAGAGATCATTGAAATTCCCTATACCAGCTTGATGCAAATCACAATCGATAGTTTGAAGGAGTTCGAAGGAACGACATACTCCATCTATAATAGATGATGGGGACTACCTTGTTGAAGACAACACAACAGATGATTTTGGTTATCATCGGGAATGGATGGGACCCATGGTGAAATGGCACATTGGCGGTGCAAGCTGGGAACAAAATGCAAATGCTGGGAATGATTCTGGTAACTGGGGTGAATGCCAACAGTAGAGAGTAAATATACTCTTGAGGGGTTATAGCATAACCAAGAACACTGAGAGCAATCCCGGTTAATGTCGGTGATAACGCCTAGTGCTTGTGCGTGCTCTCAAGAACTTGAGCATTCCCATATTCATCTAGGTTTTACCAATATCCGTGTCAAGGATCCTGGCAACACCACATACTACCATGATGAATAACGATGGACGATGCAGATGCAAAGGAAGATAACACTTTCTCAGGTTTCACCTTAGCGGAGTCAAGGTGCAAAATCTGGATGATCGACCGAGAGACATTTAGCACTCCGCTTCGAATGTTCTCCTTGATGTGTTAGCGTAAGCCATCCATAGATATGTTTGGTATCTTGAACATCAAGTAACGATCGGACTTCGGGAGCACAAGAATCCATAAGGAACAACTAGGGAGTAAATCCTACGAAATCCTTATGGGGAGGTGGCCAACTTCTTCAATCAAGATACTACAACAATAGGTCCTCCGGCTGGATGGGTTGGCCACGACATCCACTTTACCGGTATCGAGAGACCAATATTATAGTTCTTGGAAAATTCTCCAACCATCATATCTGCCTGAGATTCAGATCTGGCTGGTGTCAGGATATTCCAGACTCATCAAGTCTAGGAAGAAAATGAAAGTTTGCAACACAAATCGATGAGATGACGTTGCGAGATTCTCGGGGAGTGAACTACGATAGCAAGCTCCAAAAGATGAGCTGGTTCTGCTACACACATGTGGACACGCTATCGCGGACAAGCATGACCATGTAGTAGTCTTATAACAAAACACTACCGAGTTCAGGCGGGAAACCATCAGCGAGGGTATTGAAGTCTTGTGCATGAACTAGTATTCGCACAACAACTCCCTTTTCCTTGAATAATCAATCAGTGGCTTGGTGTGCTAGGGATACATACAGAATGAAGATGATCAGTCTATCAGACCATAGGATACTTCGCACGTATGCATGACTGAGTTGGGATGACTCCAGAGGAGGTAAAAACATGCTTTCCCGAATTCACGACGGCAACTTGCATCAAATGCACATGAATTAGAGGAAGTCACTTCTTTCTTCCGTACATATGCTTCACGAACGGGTCATGAAGATAATGCTTATAAAAGTTTCCAATACTAGCTAAATGTTCAACATAGATCATGGAGAAGATAACAATGTTGCTGATGGACTCAACAACAATTCATCCAGGTTTCCATATAGATGGAATTCCATGACAATGTGAACAAAGTGATAGCTTTGGTCAGACCCAAAAGATATAATGGTGTATGCTCAAGGGAACAACCATGAGTAAGACAACATTATGAATATCGTTGGTTCTGATTTGACTTGACGATAACCCATACTCAAATCAAAGTTTGGACAAGACAATAGATCCACAAATGATCACGGGGATCAATTGAAGAAGATATCATCTATCTTCAATACACACAAGATATCCCTTTGGAGTGAGCTATGTGGATTAAGCTTTTATCTTCCAACTCTCCAAGTTGTTGTTTAGCTTAACCAACTAGTTCAGGGTATCCAACACAGATTCTTGGAGAAAGGTTGGTTTACAAGAGTACCAACTTGATCACGATCTCAACATAACAGTCAGGGAACAACCCGGTAATACTTCCGAGAAGATATTCGGAAAATCACGAACCACCGATATGTTATTAAGCTCGCAAACAATCTTGCTTTTCAGGGCGAGATGATATGATCACAAGCATGAGGAATTTATGCAATCCTAACTCATTGATCAAAAAGTGCACCAGAAAAATGGACTAGGTAGCACGATCAATCTTAGAATGGTGATTTAGTAACCAACACACTAAGAATGAAATTGTTGTCCGTAAACCACCAAGCAACGAGATTGCTAGGGGTATTGATTCACACATCATGGTTCATTTGTCGGTATTCCGGTTACAACAACACGGAGACCGAGGAATAAACGACGATGGCGAGAGGTATTACTGTATCAAGAGTTTATAGGAGGTTGTGCAATTCCCATGACATTCTTGATATAAAGATGGTAATACTCCAAGATTGAACAAATTAGAAGATGGATTAACATTCTTCATCTGCGGAGTACAACTTCTTTGACCCAATCCTAGGAATGGATGAGGTACTGGAGTTTGTTTCTCCTAGTCATTCCAGAATAGAATGGCTTGACGGACCGCAAGAGTAAAAGGCATCGATGCACGAGTGCACAACTACTCCTGACTATCAATTGATAGACGAAGGTCAGAGTACAACTAAAAGGGACAACTCAAGGAACATATAACTTTCCGAGTTGCAGATGCATAGACTAGCGTGTCGAACCAGTTCAACATATTTCTTCCAAATAACCCATGCAGAAAGGTAGGACTGGCAGAGTCACAGTATGAATGGAGTGCTACTCAAGAGCACTCGGTTTGTGATCTTTTGGTTCAGAAGGACTTCTGCTATAATGGTTCATGGTGTTGGAAGAAGGATATACCACGGACCTCGAGGGCTATCACAAGGTTACTAATATCCTAAAGGGACAATCAAATACTACCAACATGAAGTAAGTATGGTGAATCTCGGGTTTAAGAACCCAGAAATAGAATGCCTACTAACTAAATAGCATCACGGGATGCTTTCGAGAATAATGGCCAGAATCATCACACTGGAATATAAAACATTGCTGGATTACTGGGTGATCTTCTAAGATACTTAGGGTCATAATAATAACTCCAACATATGTGTCGAGGTAACAGAGTACCACAACTCACCGTCTAGTGTGGTTAATCTCGCCTAAAGGGACATTAAGAACAGGTAGGAATGATTTGCAAATGAATCAGATTGTTAAGAGACCTGGGATGACTCGGACAGCATAACGGATGTAAATGCTCGAAAATACTTTTGAGACTCGTGCACAAAGATAGCACAACCACTCAACATCATAATGTCAAGGTTCTGAGATCAACAATTGAGCAACATAAGTAGCAGAAACTGAACTGAGGGTTGAAACCACATTAACGTGTTCCAAATAAATAGAATGAGAGTCCTAGTTCTTAATCCCCGTAGAAAGAAGAACGTGACTCAGATCAGAAGATCATAGGGCAAAGGAGTAAAAAGAGCCTTACGTTCCCTTCCACAATCAATTCCCTTACATAACTAAAGAATTTCTAGACACGACTTCGACCAGTTTGGCTTGCTAATCCTACAGGCAGTCAGGCTCTGATACCAAAGCTGTCGGGACCCCGATCCTAAGTCACACCGATCTAGCTGTAACACGTCATATCACTTTGCGGCCTCACGCACGGTAACCCCACGGGTGCCACCTTACCTGGCCCGGGACCGTTTGCGCATTTTGGCACACGTATATGACAGTGTCGCTAGCATCCATATGACAGAGAACCCGAGCCGACATGGCTAGTTATAAACCAAAAGTGGCACTAAATTACAGAGACATGCATTCATGACCCAGCAACGAACGTGTCGGTCATCAACGTATGAACCCAAGTCATAGCAAGCTACAAGGACTTAAAGGAACAACGCGTGACATTTCCCCTAAGGGACAGACACATGAACGAAGATGGACACATGCCGGCCAACCTAAGTGTTCCGGAGCAGTAGCAAGCTACCAAGGCTCAGTGGAAGCACTAGGAGACATTTCCCTGTAAGATAGTCTACCAAAGGTAAACAACTAGGTGTCGGATCCCACACATAGCAATACACATTACACGTACGCATAACATGCAAGTATGTGTTGTACAACAAGGCATCACAACATAACTCAACAACTCATATAGATAAAGGCCCAGACGAGCCATCATAACATTTATTACAAACAAAGGTCACATGACCCAACATTCAGAGCATACAGGCAACGGAAGCATAACATGTCTGGGTACAGACAACTACAAATGAAAAGGCTGGGAAGCCTGACTATCTACAAGACCCTCCCAAGGGCACAAGATCGTAGCTGAGGTAACAAGCTAAACGTCGAAGTCCACGCGGAACCACTAGCGAGACTGAAGTCTCTCTGCAAAACATAAATTAAGCAAACGTGAGTACAAAGGTACTCAGCAAGACTTACATCAGAACTACCTACATATGCATCAGTATCAACAAAGGGGTGGTGGAGTTTGACTGCAGCAAGCCAGCTTTGACTCGGTGGCTATCCTGAACTACGACTGCAAGTAACTCTTTTGAGGTGGCGCACGCGAGTCCACATATTCACCAATAAATACACCACTATGGATCCACTCCCGTCTCACTACGAGAACGCCATCCATAGCACTCACACTTGTCTTGAGCATTTTAGAGTATCCACTTTCACTTGTCTATGTACCACGTAAGCATCCAAGAAGTCCATAACCGCGGACCCGGCTATTCGAATAGATCATGTTAACCCTGCAGGGGTGTACTTCTTCACACACGCTCTCGCCACTTACCGCCATGTACACGTCGTGTATCTCGGCAACCTTCAAGCGGAAGCCTGGCGAGGGTGTCGGCCACGACCTGACTAACCACACAAGTCCCTCGTCCAGGTTTATCGCCTATTCGGGTTCCATCCGTGGGGAGATCCGGCCGGGGTGTCGCTCACGGCCCCAAAAGATGTGCGCAGGGTTCCCAAGCCCACCTCGACGGATGGATCTACGCTTGGTACACCGTGCCACGATGCCTAGTCTGCCCCAAGCCCACATGTACCGTGTGCCACTTGGTAGACTACTAACACTACCTACAAACACCAGAAACTAGTTGCAACTCCTGGACAGAGATCTAGTTGATTAATAAGTCGAGAGGGGCACTTAAGCATTCCAATGCGTGGTAGTAGCTATGTCATTGGAAAGCTTACACAGAAGTCAGTTCTTAAGGACGGTTCCAGCGAGACAACCCACCATGTACTCCTACATGGCCTCTCACCGCTACCTTTACCAAATCGTGTTCACACACTTAGCTCACACACAGTAGGACATGTTCACCACATTCCAATTCATCCCCGATGAATCAGACCTGACTCAACTCTAAGCAATAGCAGGCATAACCAGGAAGCATGAATGAGTAGGCACAACATGGCTCAAACAACTCCTACTCATGCTAGTGGGTTTCAACTATTTACTGTGGCAATGACAGGTCATGCAGAGGAAAGGGGTTCAACTACCGCAGCAGAAGCAGTTCAATCGTTGTTGTCCTAATGCAGTAAAAGAGAGCAGGAGCGAGAGAGTGGGATTGTATCGGGATGCTCAATGGGGGTTTGCTTGCCTGGCACTTATGAAGATAGTAATAGTTCTTCATCGGAGTCATCGAACTCATCGTCAGAACGTCGTCTACTGAGAGGGGACAAAACCGACAAACAGAGAAAGAACACAATCAATGCAATGCAACAATATGATGCATGATCATGACATGGCAATATGCTGTGGATTGAGCTAATGCAACTAGCAACACAATTAAATGAAGTTGGTTTGAACCAAAGGTTCAAATTCAAACTCCATATGTGATTATTCAAATGCCATTTATTCCAATTGTCCTAAACAGCAGCCATAAGTTGTTCTAACGTGCATGAAAATGCCATAAACAGATTCCTTGGATTTTTTTGATCAATTTTCATATATAAAATATTTTCATCTGAGCTACGGTTGATTTTATATGATTTTTAGAAGTTTAAAGCATTTTCTGAAATTCATAAATCATTTAAGATTTATTTTAAAATCCAGAAACACTTTACTGCGTCAGCACTGCGTCAGGCTGAGGTCAGCAGGTCAACTGACAGGCCAGAGTCAAACCTGACGTGTGGGGTCCACACGTCAGTGACACATGGACTAAATCCGGTCAAAACCAGCGCTGACTAGGGTTTGACCAGGGCTAGGGCCCACTGTCAGTGGCTAGCTAATCTAATTAAACGTAGTTATCATTAACCAAGGTTAAGCTAATTAGGTTTAAGTCTAAACTAGGTTAATTAGTCGTGCGGGGCCCGCATGTCATAGACCCAGGGGGGTCTAACCTCGGGTCAAAGACCCAAACAGGTCGGCGGCTCACCGCCGGCGATAGCGGGCACGGCGGAGGGGCTCGGGATCTGTCCTCCGTCGACCAAATGGCCGGCGAGGACCACCTACGTGACGCTGGCGCTCATGCGCATCCAGCGGTGCCATCGGCTCGAGTCGTCGTGGACCCAAACGACGGCAGCGACGACTAGTGCGGTCGCGGAGCTCGGGCGACGATGGAAACGGCACTGCGGTGCACTAGGGGAGGAGCTATTGGGTGCAAAAGGCTTCTGGGGGTGCGCTGAGCTCGCTCATGGCCTCGAAGGAGTGTGGCAGCAGCTCTGGCCACGGCGGCGCCATGGACGGCGGCGGCGAGCTCACGACTGATGTCTACACACGCTTCTACTCTTCTAGACTATGTTGGGCCTCCAAGCGCAGAGGTTTGTAGGACAGCAGCAATTTCCCTCAAGTGGATGACCTAAGGTTTATCGAACTCAGGGAAGTAGAGGTTGAAGATGGTCTCTCTCAAGCAACCCTACAACTAAAATACAAGAAGTCTCTTGTGTCCCCAACACACCTAATACACTTGTCAGATGTATAGGTGTACTAGTTCGGCGAAGAGATGTTAAATGGCAAGTGATATGGATGGCAAAACAAAGTAATATAAATCTGTAATAAAAAGTGCAGCAAGCAAACAAGTGATAAACGTGAGCACAAATGGTATTGCAATGGTGGAAACAAGGCCTAGGGTTCATACTTTCACTAGTGGCAACTCCCAACAACATTAACATAATCGAATCACATGATATTTCCCATAAAACATGCAATGGAGACGCACCCGGAGGTCATTCCTCCGTGGTCAAGAGAGGACAAGAATTATGTAGGGCTACAAAAGCACACCTCAAAGTTCGTAGTTCTCAATCTAAGGATTTCCCAATGTCACCGCGGCCATCCAAAGAGAGTCCCACAATCACCACAACATATCTAAAGGATAGTCAAAGACAAGCACCAAGAGACTCTCAATCTTCAATCAACACACAAGAGAGGAAATCACTCATGAAAATATTTTTCTAATCCATGTCCAATAGACCGCTGTCACCTTGGTCTCGGGGATTATACTAGATAAAGGCAAGTGAGTACATCAATCCAATACATAGAGAAAGGGGAAATATCATGGGATCACCCTAGATTAACATAGCCTATGATCACAACGAAGATCACATCATGGGAGAGAGAGATAACCACATAGCTACACGTACGAGCCCTCGGCCCCGGAGAAGACTACTCACACATGGACATGGTGAGGAGGAGGTTAATGATGGTGTTGATGGAGAGGTGCAGCCCCGCGAGGAGGAGATGGCCGGCGGCAACCACGGAGGCGGCGGCGGCGGCGGCTGGGAGGAGACGGTGGCGGCCCTAGGGCGGCGGCGGCCCTAGGGGGCAGTGGCTCCTTGGTCCCCCTTCTTCCTTGTGGATGGTGCTGCAATGGTGCTGGTCCTCCCCTCCAAGACGGCGGCTTGGGAGGAGGAAAATTCGTGGCCCTTGGTGACCTAGGTTTTCTCTCTTTATATAGACTCTCAGATTCCCGTCATCAGATTTTGGGCCTCAGTAAAACGGGCTTAACTCGGCCGTCCGGACTCCGATTTGGACGAATTATATATCCAGAAGCATCGCCTCGAAATTCCCCACAACTTTCGCATCTAAACTTTTTCCGTTTGACGTCGTCCTCGGGACGGAACGTGACCATCTTTAAAAAACGTTCTCAGACAGATTTCAGGAAAGTCAGAGTCCTACTCCAATACGACTCCTTTTGCGTTTTTGTCAATTTCCAAGTAATTCCTACACAATAAATTGTAAAACAAGAACATTGTGCACTTTTGCAACCATTAGTAGGTTAGTACAAATATGATCAAAAGTGTATGGAAGTGCATAAATATCATAGCAATATCACACAAAAAAGGCATGGAGCAAGCATAAATTATAGATACGTTTTGGACATATCAACATCCCCAAGCTTAATTCCTGCTCGTCCTCGAGTAGGTAAATGATAACAAGCATAATTTCTTTGGTGACATGCTATTAACCATATAAGAACTTTTCACAGTCACATGACAAGTGCTTACTGAGACAATGAGTCTGTAGTAATTAAGTTGCCTCATGAGAAAATCACAAAGAACTGAAAGTTTTACAATATGATACTGAAATACTCAATAGATTTGTAATGAGCATGGTGTGCAAACAAGATAAAGTGATATCTCGCTTGCCCCCTTTAGTGAAGCAAAACATAAATGCAGGGGCACCTCCAAAGTTTAAGTGACGACTAGATACAATGATTTCAGAATAAACGATATCATAATCATGCAAAAGACAATGGTACTTTGGGACAATGCACATTACACTCAGAATGACAATCATGCTCTCAATAGTTGGTGCTTTAAAGAAAGAAGGCGGAGACTCTCGAACCGTGGCTTTTGTTGACAAGGTTGAAAACCCGTGGTCGGAAACAAAAACTAAACATGTACCAGAGCTCTTGGTTTTAAAAACAGAGGTAATAATTATTTTTTAGAATATGCATATTTCGTCAACGAATGCTAGCAGATAACTCAATCACTTCTTGAGCTGGACATGTTTCGAGAAACGGCTCCCGCATGAGGACGATCACATCCTCTTAATCTCCTTTGTTTATCACTACCAAAGTTTTCTGATTTCTCATGAACAAAGCGTGAAGGAGGGTTTGTTTGTTGTATAATTTTTTTAATGAGCCGGGCGCACTCTATGCCAGTTCCTTCTCGTATTATGGGTTTGCACATTAGACATGCAATCCCGGGGTGAAGCTTGTCCAACTTAAAAAGATAATGAATTAACTACTACTTCCTCATGAACTAAAACAGAGGCACAAAAGAGAAATGCTTTTTTGAATAATTTCGAGATGGTACATGAAAGTCTTCGTTAGGAATGGCAGGTAAATACCATGTATAGGAAGGTATGGTGGACACATATGGCATAACTGGTTTAAAGGATTTTGGATGCACAAGCAGTCAGTCCGCTTAGTACAGGCGAAGGTTAGCAAAAGACTGGGAGCGACCAACTAAAAGAGCAATGACGGTCATAATCATGCAGAGCGACAAAGCAACATTGAATCGGGCATGGAAGTTATATCGCTACTCAGAAATTAAAGATCATCAAGGCTTGATAGACTTTCTTTACAGTCTTAAATATGCATGAGCATACGCCAAGTCAATCAAAATAAATTCCTGCAGGAAGATACCACTAAACCATACCACATCATAGGCAAACAAATCATGTTGGTACTTCAATAACACATTAAGAACCCCCCAGCTATTTGAGACTAACCATAAGAAAACATGAACTACTAAGCACCATTATGCACATAGCATTTTTATCATAGACATACCAACCAGTGCAACAGAAGCCAACTCTCTTAACAAGATAAGCATGATAACTAAAGAGAGTTCCAGCAACCAACTAAACAAAAGCTCTTTAAAAAGTAAAGCATGAAAACTAAGAGCTGAACATGACAGTAGCTATTGAAAGACAAAGAACACACACAGCAAAGATAGACATGAAAATTCTATGTTGTGTTCCAGGTTGAAGTGGAGCGTGTTTCTCTCCCACACAAAGAAAGATGGGTTCCAACTCATTATGACAGCAAGCAAAGCTAAAGAAAACTAAAAAGGAAACTAAAAGCAAGATGCTCCAAGCATAGCACATAACACATGAAGTGATAAAAATATAGTGGAACGAAAGACGAACTGATAATTGTTGAAGGAGAAGGGGATGCACGGGGGCATCCCCAAGCTTAGACGCTTGAGTCTTCTTGAATATTTCTCGGGGGTGCACGGGGGCATCCCCAAGCTTGAGCGTTTGACACTCCTGAATCTTTTTATCATCTTCCCTCGCACACTTGAAAACTCCCTTCATACATAACTCATCATAATCTGATTAGCGAGGTTAGTACCCATAATAAAATAATTATTCCTTGCTGGAAATAAGGATATTCTTGAAGGTCTACTGTTTCTCAAGATTGCCAAAAGGTTTTTGCAAAGAAAAAGCAAGCTCAAGATTTGCAAAATGAAGGAAAGGCAAAACATGACAAAATCTATGAAAAACAGACCAGCAGGTAGTAAATGATTTTTTCGGGGCAATTCTGCAACTCTAATCAAAAAACTCAGAACAAACGCCCTTAAGACAATTGTATAGAGCACGCTGTCGAAAAAATTCAGACCAAAAAGATGATCTGGTGATTTTATACGAATTTTTCTATCCAAGGACAGAATCTGTTTCCTGGACAGCACACACAACTTTTGAACTTTCTTGCAATCAGAGGCTACACTTGGCACAAGGCTGAAAAGTAAAGATACAATGATGATGCTACTGTAGTAACAACATCAAGACACAACAAAAGCAAAATAAAATTTTATTCATTGTGGGCTGCTTCCCAAAAGCGCTTTCTGTTATGCCTTTAAGCTAGGCATAATACTTTAATGATGCTCTCGTAGGAATAAGAGTTGAAGAACAAAACAGAGCATCAAGAAGCAAATAACAAACACATTTAAGCCTAACATGCTTCCTATGCATAGGAATATTGCAATAGAATAATTCATTGAAGCACAAAGCAATAAGCATAGGAAGACAAAACAAGTGCAGCTTCAAAACCTTCAACATAAAGAGAGGGAACTTGATATTATTGAAATATCTATAAGCATATGTTCCCTTCTCATAATAATTTTCAGTGGGATCACGAATAAACTCAACAATATAAGAATCACATAAAGCATTGTTACCATGATCTACATGCAGAAAGGTACTCTTACTCTCCACATAAGCATCTTTGGGGAGCCCATGGTTAGGACTTTTTAGCATTAACGTTTTCAGTCTCCCCCAAGCTTGAGCTACGCTCTCTCCGTCACGAGACCTAAAGTTATAGATATAGTTTCTGTCTCGATGAATTTCATAAAGAGGATAAAACTTAGTATAAAAGAGAGACATAAGCTCTTGCCAATCAAGCAAGTGCGCGTTATCGAGAAGCTTATACCAATCTGAAGCTTTATCTATATGTGATACGACGAACAATTTCCTCATGACAAACTCCCTTGATACACCTGCAAGCTTAAATAATGAACATAATTGTGGCAGATATAGCAAGTGTTCACCGGGATGTCTGTCTCCTGCATAACGATTAGCCAAAACATAATTGATAATACCAGCTGGTATTTTATAGGGCACAATTTCAGTAGGGGGAGGAGCAACCACCACAGGTGTGGGGCGTCTTCCCACAAGCAACGATCCAATAGCAAGGTTGTCCATAGGCATAACTAGTGAAATAAAAATAAGAAACAAAAAGATTTAATTGCAAGATCTAAAGATATACCTTCAAGCACTCACTTCCCCGGCAACGGCGCCAGAAATAGCTTGATGTCTACACACGCTTCTACTATTGTAGACTATGTTGGGCCTCCAAGCGCACAGGTTTGTAGGACAGCAGCAATTTCCCTCAAGTGGATGATCTAAGGTTTATCGAACTCAGGGAAGTAGAGGTTGAAGATGGTCTCTCTCAAGCAACCCTGCAACTAAAATACAAGAAGTCTCTTGTGTCCCCAACACACCTAATACACTTGTCAGATGTATAGGTGCACTAGTTCGGCGAAGAGATGTTAAATGGCAAGTGATATGGATGGCAAAACAAAGTAATATAAATCTGTAATAAAAAGTGCAGCAAGCAAACAAGTGGTAAACGTGAGCACAAATGGTATTGCAATGGTGGAAACAAGGCCTAGGGTTCATACTTTCACTAGTGGCAACTCCCAACAACATTAACATAATCGAATCACATGATATTTCCCATAAAACATGCAATGGAGACGCACCCGGAGGTCATTCCTCCGTGGTCAAGAGAGGACGAGAATTATGTAGGGCTACAAAAGCACACCTCAAAGTTCGTAGTTCTCAATCTAAGGATTTCCCAATGTCACCGCGGCCATCCAAAGAGAGTCCCACAATCACCACAACATATCTATAGGATAGTCAAAGACAAGCACCAACAGACTCTCAATCTTCAATCAACACACAAGAGAGGAAATCACTCATGAAAATATTTTTCTAATCCATGTCCAATAGACCGCTATCACCTTGGTCTCGGGGATTATACTAGATAAAGGCAAGTGAGTACATCAATCCAATACATAGAGGAAGGGGAAATATCATGGGATCACCCTAGATTAACATAGCCTATGATCACAACAAAGATCACATCATGGGAGAGAGAGATAACCACATAGCTACACGTACGAGCCCTCGGCCCCGGAGAAGACTACTCACACATGGACATGGTGAGGAGGAGGTTGATGATGGTGTTGATGGAGAGGTGAAGCCCCGCGAGGAGGAGATGGCCGGCGGCAACCACGGAGGTGGCGGCGGCGGCCCTTGGGGGCGGCGGCGGCGGCGGCCCTGGGGGCGGCGGCGACCCTAGGGGGCGGCGGCGGCCCTAGGGGGCAGCGGCTCCTTGGCCCCCCTTCTTCCTTGTGGATGGTGCTGCAATGGTGCTGGTCCTCCCCTCCAAGACGGCGGCTTGGGAGGAGAAAATTCGTGGCCCTTGGTGACCTAGGTTTTCTCTCTTTATATAGACTCTCGGATTCCCGTCATCAGATTTTGGCCCTCAGTAAAACGGGCTTAACTCGGCCGTCCGGACTCCGATTTGGACGAATTATATATCCAGAAGCATCGCCTCAAAATTCCCCACAACTTTCGCAACTAGACTTTTTCTGTTTGACTTCGTCTTCGGGCAGGAACGTGACCATCTTTAAAAAACGTTCTCAGACAGATTTCAGGAAAGTCAGAGTCCTACTCCAATACGACTCCTTTTGCGTTTTTGTCAATTTCCAAGTAATTCCTACACAATAAAGTGTAAAACAGGAACATTGTGCACTTTTGCAACCATTAGTAGGTTAGTCCAAATATGATCAAAAGTGTATGGAAGTACATAAATATCATAGCAATATCACACAAAAAAGGCATGGAGCAAGCAGAAATTATAGATACGTTTTGGACGTATCAACGGCCATGGTTGGGATCGGGGCTAGCGAGTGCAACGAGAGAGGGAGAAGTAGGGGTTGGATGCGGGAGCTCACGGTGGACACGCAGAGCAGACAAGCGGGCTCGGGGAGGCGCTAACAACGGCGAATCGACGGCAGTGATCTCGGGCGACCAAGGAGGAAGACGACGGCGTTGCGGATGAGGAGGAGCTCCTGGCGCCGCGTGACTTGGTAGAGAGGAAGAGGAAGTTGCGGCGGTTCTTCTGTGCTCAGCAGTAGGGCGTGGGATGGCTGGTGGCCACGGTGGTGCTCGCCGGCGGCCTCGGACGCGAGCGAGGAAGCGGGGGAGAGAGACAGAGGGGGGGGGGGAGAAGCACGGGGAAAGGTCGAGGGGGTTCCATGGGTTGCGTGGTGCTCGTCCAGAGCGTTGGGGAGGGAAGCAGGCAGGGAGGAGGTGGCAAGGCGTCGCCGGCGCGCTCGCCACGCACCTGCCTGTCCTCCTGGAAGGAGGAAGAAGACCACACAGCCCCTGGTGGGCTGGGCCTCTTCTGCCAGGTAAGGCCCAGGTAAGGTTCCACTCTCTCTCTCTCTTTTCCTAAAATAGTTTCTGTTTTCTATTTTCTGCTTTTGTTTTGATTTAATAAAAATGCCAGAACATTTTCCTAAATCTTGGGAATATTTGTGGGCACTGTCTGGATTAATCCCAACAACCCTCATTTACTTCCAAGATTATTTGGGCATTTAAAATTACCTATAGGATTTAAATGTCCAAATGCAAATATCTATGATTGAATTTAAGGATCCAAAATGGCTCCCAAAATTATGAAAGCATTTTTGGCAGAGGTTTTAGCCAAGACCCAAAATGATGAACATTTTGTGAAGGGCACTTTGGATACATTGAAAAGTATTTAGGTTCAACCTAGTTGAGTTCCTTTGGTGCTAGGGTTTGAACATCCCCATTTCAAGTTTAACAAAATTTAAACATGATGACATGATGAACAGGCAAAGACCACAGGGGTTGATCTAGGGATGTGACACCCTGAGCATAAGTAAATGAAGTGCTGGCGCCCTGAGTTTTAGCATGCATGCTGAGTCGAGTCTCGTCCTTGGTTAGGGTTGATAGTGCCTAGCAGCGGCTAACCCCTAGCTTAGAGGTCGAGTCTTTGTCTTTCCTCTGTCTTCCTTGGTTTACAGGACGCACAGGCATCCTTGCCGAGGCCACTTGGAGGGAGGAGAGCAGAACAAATCAGTACTTAGGCCCCGGCAAGCCAGCGTTGCCGGGGGCTACAAGAGCAAGAATTCGCCCGCGGCAGACCAGGGTTGCCGGGGGCTGCAATTTTAGATAAGTCCTTTTTCCCTTGTCATGCATTCCGTTATGGACTGAGGTATGTGAAACCTCGTTCTTTTCCTTAAGCTACCGTGCTCCCATAACTCTAGGTCCTAAGGCTCGTCCCTGGGACCAAGTATGGTCGTAGTCGCGGCAGCAAAAGGATAAAACGAGGAGCCTAGGCCCGCTTCATCCCTGCCTCCGCCAAGGGCGTGAGAAAGGTCGAGCGAAGTAGGGTAACGGCAGGGTCGGGCGAGAAAATGTTTATCTTAAGGATACCAGGGATTTATTCCCTGTTGTGGGTTTTTACCTACAAACAAAGGACCTGGCAAACATTCCTTTTTCATTAGAAACATTCCATTCAGGTATAGTCCATAGGGAATGAAAAATATGAATAAGGGGGATTACAAGTTTTAAACTTAACAGATGCCCGAAGGCTTACAGACTAAAAAGAGATAAGATGCCCGTAATGCCTTTCTTGTCCCTCTCCTCAGGAGGTTGGTCAAGGAGGCGAGAAGGGCAAAAGGGGCGCCTAGGCGAGCTACGGGTGGCAGAAAACACCGAGAAGGCATCTCGGCGGCCTCCCCAGGGCTGGACGGTGATGACGGCGCCGGAGGCTGAGCTCGAAGATGAGTCGGCAGGAAGTCAGTAGGAGACGAAGGCGTCGGTGCCCGCGTACTCCGACTTGACGACCTTGCCGCCCCCCTTCTTCCTCTTCCTCTTCCGCAGCCTCCCTACGCCAGCTGCCAAGGAGATGACCCCGAGAAGTTCAACGAGCCGGCGACGCGGATGATGGGGTCGCCGGTGCCACTAGGAGCGGCGCCCGACACCTAGTTGGACCCGTCATCCTGCCGTCCCCCGCCCTCGTCGTCGCTGTTGCTGTCCTCCTCGTCACCCTCGTTTGAGGAGGAGTCTTCGTCATCAGAGGAGCTCTCCATGCAGCACCTCGCGCGAGTCCCGAGGTGCCCGAAGACCTTGACGGAGAGGTGGCCATCCCCCATCAGCTTGAAGTGGAGGGTGAGCCCGTTCGTCAGGCTGTGGATGCGAGCGAACCTCTTCCATCCTTGGCGAAGATAAATCACGTGAGGGGCGGGAAACTCAACGCGGGCTCGCGTGCCACTGATCCCACAACCCCTCATGTGCAGCCGCAGCGACTCCGGCGGGTTCGCCTCCATCTCCCGCACAAACGGGGTCGGGAGACGAAGGCGACGGCGCGGCGACCCCCGCATCCTAATGAAGAATTCGCAGGGGTCATCTCCAACATGACCTTCCACTGGAGGAGGAGCTGCTGGCGGGGGCGAGGCCGGCGAGCCGCCCCGTCTTCCTCTTCCCCGAGCACCCCGACCTCGCCCACGGCCCCGCCCCCTCCCTCTTCCCCTCGTGGATGGTTCGGCCACTGCGGGTGCAGGAGAAGGAGGAACGTGCTGTCGAGCAGCGACCCTCGCTGCCACCGTTGAGGAGCCGGGATTTTCCTTCTTCATGGCGGATAGAAGAAAGGAGCAGAAGCTAAAGGAGAAAGAAGATGGTGGAGTGCGGAGCGCCGTCCCCTCCCTCCGCCCTTTATAAAGGGGCGGGGCTGGAACTCGACCGCCCCGCTCGACCAATCAAGACGCAGAAGGCGAGAGGGGCTGTGACCGACCCGCCGCCCCAACCAACGACGGCTCGGTTTCCCGCATCCACCGCTCGCCACCTCGAACGCATGGGAGGCATGTAGCGAACGCGCAGGACCGAAGGGACGGGTGAGGCGACCTCTCCCCACCCCATGATCGTAGGGAGTGGACGCCTAGCAGACCGCGCCTCGACCCTATCCAGTCAGCGGGCCACGCCCCCACACCTCCCCCCGTTTATGGGGAAGGCGCGGGCCGCCTCCTTTCGCATTTACTGCGACGTGACGCATGCGTGCGGAAACAACCCCACGCATGCCGCCCACGTCACGCACGCCCCTCCACCCTGCGCCGCGCGCGCGGGCTGTTTGAGGCGCAGCGCGCGGAAATTTTACCACGGTGAGAGCCACCCCGCCTGCCCGCACACCGTTCTGGGCCTGGCCCAACAACGTGTCGCGCTTATGTGTGGCCCAGGCCCGGGGGCTCCTGTCGGTGTACAAAAGAAGGGGTACACTTTTTGTACCCCTATGACTGTGCACGGGCAGTCTGAGCCACGGCGCCAGCGCACCAAGCATGGCAAGGGAGGCAAGCCGGGGCAAGACTGAAGCTTGATGGAGACTGGAGCGACGCTAAGAACAAGACCACGAAGAGCAAAGGGACGAAGCGGCTTCCCCCGGCAAGACCCTTGCCGCGGCAGCTCGCCCCGCGCCTACCTAGCGAATCACCCTTGAGTCCACCGCCCCCATGGGGCGAGGATTCGGGAGATATCCCCGTGGTGGCATGCAGATCTTTGTGAAGACCTTCAAGATCAGATGCAAGATAAGAAGACGACGACCCTTGGCGGGATCCTAGCCAAGGAGGTCCACAAGGCCCCCGGCAAGCACCTTGCCGGGGATGACAGCAGGCGCCGTGGCAAGACCCTTGCCGGGGCCCCGGCAAGGCCCTTGCCGAGGACACCCACGGGGCCACCATCAGGCCCGCACCAACTGCAGCCGATTGGAGTGCACCCGAAGAAGAAGATGACGCAGCACCTGGTCTACTTCGTTAGCTCCCTCTTGCAGGGGGCTAGGTCAAGGTACTCCGGTGTGCAGAAACTGCTCTTCGGCCTTCTTATGGCCTCGAGGAAGCTGCGTCACTACTTCCAAGCGCACGAGATCACTGTCGTCACTCGCCTCCCTATGCAACGGATATTGCACAATCCAGATGCAACGGGAAGGATTGTAGAGTGGGCACTGGAGCTGTCCAGCTTTGGCCTCAAGTTTGAAAGCACCTCGACAATTCAGAGCCGAGTCCTGGCAGAGTTCGTCGCAGAATGGACCGCAACACCTGATGAAGAAGTCCAAGAAACTGCTCTCCCCGGCAAAGAGGCAAGTTGCAACTGGGTCATGTACTTTGATGGCACTTTCTCTTTGTAGAACGCCGGGGCTGGCGTACTGCTGGTCGCGCCCATCGGAGAGCACCTCATGTACGTGGTCCAGATGCACTTCCCTAGGGAGGTATCAACGAACAACACTGCCGAGTACGAGGGGCTGCTTGCCGGTCTTAGGATCGCGGCGGACCTCGGAATCAAGAAGCTCATTGTCAGAGGCGACTCACAGCTTGTCGTCAAACAAGTCAACAAGGATTACCAGAGCCCGTTGATGAAGGCCTACGTCGATGAAGTGAAGAAGTTGGAAGAGCTCTTTGACGGTATACAGGCGGAGCATGTTCGCCAATTACCTGTCAAAGCGCGCTGCTCTCAAGTTACCTATGGAACCAGGTACCTTTGTGCTTCAGCTTTCTCAACCATCCGTTGATCCATCAACAGAGCAGAACAAGAGGAGGAAGTCAGGGCCCAGCAAGTACTTTCCCGCCGAGCTCCCCGGAGCCGCCGGCAAGGATGTTGCCGGGGACACTGAGCCCGCCACCGGAGGGCTAACTCCGGCGGAGCGTCAAGCTTTTGCCGTCGAGATGGCCACTCCCTTGGTGGAGGAAATGCCTTTAGTCCTCGCCGTCGAGCCCCAGGCTCCAGCATGGGCGCAGCATACCGTCCGATTCCTTCAGACTGGGGAACTTCCTGAGGAGCAGGAAGAAGCGGAAAAAGTAGCCCGTCGGTCCGCCATGTATCAGTTCGTCGATGACGTCCTATACAGGAGAAGACCGAACGGTGTGAAATTGAAGTGCATCCCTCGAGAGGAAGGACTGCAGCTGTTGGCGGAAATACAAGGAGGCATATGTGGATCCCACATAGGGTCAAGAGCCCTTGCAGGCAAGGTATTCCGGCAAGGCTTCTTCTGGCCCACTGCCCTCCAGGATGCGGCGGCGCTGGTCACCAGGTGTGAAGCGTGCCAATTCCATTCGAAGAAATTTCATCAACCAGCTAAAGCCCTTCAAACCATTCCTCTCTCCTGGCCCTTCTCGGTCTGGGGGCTCGACATACTGGGCCCTTTCGCCCTCACCGTCGGGGGCTTTGAGTACTTGTACGTTGCGATCGACAAGTTCACAAAGTGGCCAGAACTGGAGGCGGTGAGGAAGGTCACAGCTCAGTCCGCCGTCAAGTTCTTCAAGGGGCTAGTGTGCCGTTTTGGTGTACCCAACAGGATTATCACCGACAACGACACGCAATTTACAAGCCACGCCTTCATGCAATATACCCAAGACCTCGGCAGCAAGGTCTGTTTCGCTTCCGTTGCTCACCCCCGAAGCAATGGTCAAGCTGAGAGGGCAAATGCTGAAGTGCTGCGAGGATTAAGGACAAAGACCTTTGACAGGCTGCACAAGAGCGGGAGGCGCTGGATTGATGAATTGCCGGCAGTTCTTTGGTCGATCAGGACGATGCCAAATTGAGCCACCGGCCAGACGCCCTTTGCCCTAATATACGGGGCAGAAGCAGTTCTTCCCACGGAACTCTTATATGGGTCACCTTGAGTGCTCGCTTATAATGAGCTTGAGCAAGAGCAATTGCGGCAAGATGACGCGATGCTCCTTGAGGAAGATCATCTTCGGGCGGCTGTGAGAGCAGCGCGCTACCAGCAAGCCTTGTGCCGCTACCATAGCCGCAAGGTTCATGCCCGAAGCTTTGAGGAAGGTGACCTTGTTCTCCGGTGCGTTCAATTGGCCAGGAATACGAACAAGTTGATACCAAAGTGGGAGGGCCCTTATCGGGTAATACGAGTCACCAGGCCTGGCGCAGTCCGCCTGGAGACCGAGGATGCCATTCCGGTGAGTAACTCCTGGAACATCGAGCATCTTCGCAAGTTTTACCCATAAGGCGCGGCTTGCCAGGCCTCCCGGCAAGCCACCCTTTTGTACAAGCTTTGCCGGCAAGGCATGTAACCCTTTGTACAAAGCCAGGCGCAGACCCTGAGCAAAAGTAAATGAAGCGCTGGCGCCCTGAGTTTTAGCATGCATGCTGAGTCGAGTCTCGTCCTTGGTTAGGGTTGATAGTGCCTAGCAGCGGCTAACCCCTAGCTTAAAGGTCGAGTCTTTGGCCTTCCTTTGTCTTCCTTGGTTTACAGGACGCACATGCATCCTTGCCGAGGCCACTTGGAGGGAGGAGAGCAGAACAAATCAGTACTTAGGCCCCGGCAAGCCAGCGTTGCCGGGGGCTACAAGAGCAAGAATTCGCCCGCGGCAGACCTGGGTTGCCGGGGGCTGCAATTTCAGATAAGTCCTTTTTCCCTTGTCATGCATTCCGTTATGGACTGAGGTATGTGAAACCTCGTTATTTTCCTTAAGCTACCGTGCTCCCATAACTCTAGGTCCTAAGGCTCATCCCTGGGACCAGGTTTGGTCGTAGTCGCGGCAGCAAAAGGATAAAACGAGGAGCCTAGGCCCGCTTCATCCCTGCCTCCTACAAGGGCGTGAGAAAGGTCGAGCGAAGTAGGGAAACGGCAGGGCCTGTTGCCGGGTGAGAAAATGTTTATCTTAAGGATATCAGGGATTTATTCCCTGTTGTGGGTTTTTACCTACGAACAAAGAACCCGACAGACATTCCTTTTTCATTAAAAACATTCCATTCAGGTACAATCCATAGGGAATGAAAAACATGAATAAGGGGGATTACAAGTTTTAAACTTAACAGATGCCCGAAGGCTTACAGACTAAAAAGAGATAAGATGCCCGTAATGCCTTTCTTGTCCCTCTCCTCAGGAGGTAGGTCAAGGAGGCGAGAAGGGAAAAAGGGGCGCCTAGGCAAGCTACGGGTGGCAGAAGACACCGAGAAGGCATCTCGGCGGCCTCCCCATGGCTGGACGGTGATGAAGGCGTCGGAGGCTGAGCTCGAAGACGAGGCGGCAGGATGTCAGTAGGAGACGAAGGCGTCGGTGCTCGCGTACTCCGACATGACGACCTTGCCGCCCCCTTCTTCCTCTTCCTCTTCCGCAGCCTCCCTACGCCAGCCGCCAAGGAGACGACCCCGGGAAGTTCAAGGAGCCGGCGACGCGGATGATGGGGTCGTCGGTGCCACCAGGAGCGGCGCCCGACACCTAGTCGGACCCGTCATCCTGCCGTCTCCCGCCCTCGTCGTCGCTGTCGCTGTCCTCCTCATCACCCTCGTTCGAGGAGGAGTCTCTGTCATCAGAGGAGCTCTCCATGCAGCACCTCGCGCGAGTTCCGAGGTGCCCGAAGACCTTGACGGAGAGGTGGCCATCCCCCATCATCTTGAAGTGGAGGGTGAGCCCTTCCGTCAGGCTGTGGATGCGAGCGAACCTCTTCCATCCTTGGCGAAGATACATCACGTGAGGGGCTGGAAAGTCAACGCGGGCTCGCGTGCCACTGATCCCACAACCCCTCATGTGCAGCCACAGTGACTCCGGCGGGTTCACCTCCATCTCCCGCGCAAACGGGGTCGGGAGACGAAGGCGACGGCGCGGTGACCCCCGCATCCTAATGAAGAATTCGCAAGGGTCATCTCCAACATGACCTTCCACTGGAGTAGGAGCTGCTGGCGGGGGCGAGGCCGGCGAGCCGCCCCGTCTTCTTCTTCCCCGAGCACCCCGGCCTCGCCCACGGCCCTGCCCCCTCCCTCTTCCCCTCATGGCTGGTTCGGCCACTACGGGTGGAGGAGAAGGAGGGACGCGCTGTCGAGCAGCGACCCTCGCCGCCACCGTTGAGGAGCCGGGGTTTTCCTTCTTCATGGCGGATAGAAGAAAGGAGCAGAAGCTAAAGGAGAAAGAAGATGGAGGAGTGTGGAGCGCCGTCCCCTCCCTCCGCTCTTTATAAAGAGGCGGGGCTGGAGCTCGACCGCCCCGCTCGACCGCCCTGCTCGACCAATCAAGACGCAGAAGGCGAGAGGGGCTGGGACCGACCCGCCGCCCCAACCAACGACAGCTCGGTTTCCCGCCTGCACCGCTCACCACCTCGAACGCATGGGAGGCACGTGGCGAACGCGCAGGACCGAAGGGACGGGTGAGGCGACCTCTCCCCACCCCGTGGTCGTGGGGAGTGGACGCCTAGCAGACCGCGCCTCGGCCCCATCCAGACAGCGGGCCGTGCCCCCACACCTCCCCCCGTTAGGGGAAGGCGCGGGCCGCCTCCTTTCGCATTTACTGCGACGTGACGCATGCGTGCAGAAACCGCCCCACGCATGCCGCCCACGTCACGCACGCACCTCCACCCCGCGCCGCGCGCGCGGGCTGTAGGAGGCGCAGCGCGCGGAAATTTTACCACGGTGAGAGCTACCCCGCCTGACCGCGCACCGTTCTGGGCCTGGCCCAACAATGTGTCGCGCTTATGTGTGGCCCAGGCCCGGGGGCTCCTGTTGGTGTACAAAAAGAGGGGTACACTTTTTGTACCCCTATGACTGTGCACGGGCAGTCTGAGCCACGGTGCCAGCGCACCAAGCATGGCAAGGGAGGCAAGCCGGGGCAAGACTGAAGCATGATGGAGACTGGAGCGACGCCAAGAACAAGACGACGAAGAGCAAAGGGACGAAGCGGCTTCCCCTGGCAAGATCCTTGCCGGGGCTGGCTCTGGCAGCCCCGGCAAGACCCTTGCCGCGGCAGCTCGCCCCGCGCCTACGGAGCGAATCACCCTTGGAGTCCACCGCCCCCATGGGGCGAGGATTCGGGAGATATCCCCGTGGTAGCATGCAGATCTTTGTGAAGACCTTCAAGATCAGATGCAAGATAAGAAGACGACGACCCTTGGCGGGATCCCAGCCAAGGAGGTCCACAAGGCCCCCGACAAGCACCTTGCCGGGGATGACCGCAGGCGCCGCGGCAAGGCCCTTGCCGGGGCCCCGGCAGGGCCCTTGCCGAGGACACCCACGGGTCCACCATCAGGCCCGCACCAACTGGGCTTCCACCGACCCACGCAGCTGCCGACCCGACCAGCTGGACAGGCTCCTGCGTGGCAATCCACAGATCTTCATGGAGACCCGCCGTTGCGCGACCTCAGCTGCCTGTTTGCCTACATGGCACCTCAGGCACCGCTGGCCAGGGCGCGTGTCGACACGAGGAGGAGCGGCAACGGACAAGACGGGCGTCTCCCCTCGTCCCCGATAAAGCAAGGACACCTAAGATGGGCGCATTAAATGCTCCTTGTCCTGTAATGCGAGGGATAACCTCGCATCACTGTACCCTTTCCACCTCCCGTGTGCCACTGTGGCAACCCCTTTTCCCTATAAAAGGAGGCCCGAGGCGACCAGGAGGAGGATTCGGCTTTTTCGGAACCCCTCACGACTCTTTTGGAGCTCCTCGTTAGCTGAAGAACACCAACATATAATCCACCAAAGCAGGAGTAGGGTTTTACGCATCTTTGCGGCCCGAACCTGGGTAATGGAACCGTGTCCTGATCATTAGATCCGCTCTTCTCTCAACCCTGCGCCCGGCAACCATAGTAGGGATTCTTGTGATCCCATAGGTGTCGATCCAAATACACCGACAGGAATCTAATATTTCCTTCCTTCATATCAAAAATTGCACCAATCATTCTAAGGAATGGTCTACCAAGAATAATAGGACATGAAGGATTGCAATCTATATCAAGAACAATGAAATCTACGGGCACATAATTCATATTGGTAACAATAAGAACATCATTAATCCTTCCCATAGGTTTCTTAATAGTGGAATCCGCAAGATGCAAATTTAAAGAACAATCATCAAGCTCATGGAACCCTAGCAAATCACACAAAGTTTTCGGGATAGTGGAGACACTTTCACCCAAATCACACAAAGCAAAGCATTTATGATCTTTAATTTTATTTTAATAGTAGGTTCCCACTCATCATAAAGCTTTCTAGGGATAGAAATTTCTAACTCAAGTTTTTCTTCATAAGATTGCATTGAAGCATCAACTATGTGTTTGGTGAAAGCTTTATTTTGACTATAAGCATGCGGAGAATTTAGTACGGATTGCAACAAGGAAATACAAGCAATCAAAGAGCAATTATCATAATTGAATTCCTTGAAATTCAAAGTAGTGGGTTCATCACTATGCAAAGTTTTAATCTCTTCATTCTCACTTTTAACAATTTTCGCATCAAAATCTAAGAACTCCAAATCATTGGGACACCTTAAAGTAGAATCATCTCCAATGCTATCTTCATCAAGATTTATACTAGAAAACATGGATCTAATAGGAGACACATCAATAACTTTCAGATCTTCATATTTATTTTCATGCTCTTCCGGTTTAGCAGCCATTTTATTGATCAAGGTGGATTGTTTATCTGAAATTTGGGATATTAAGTTCTCAAGATGAGCAAACTGAGATTTCAAACCATAAAATTCCTTAGACATATCATCAAGGTCTTTATTCATATATTCCATAATTTTTTTTTGTTCTTTAAGTTCACTTCTAAAAAAATCATTATGCTCAAATTGTATAGTCATAAAATGTCTACCATTGTTTTCAATCTCCTCCAGCCTCTTGAGGTGAAGGTTAACAATAATAGGGAAAGCCATAGTGACAGGGCAAGCAATCCAACACACACAAGCAAACAAGAGGCAAGCGAACGATAAACACACGGCAGAAGAAGGGCAAATAAAACGGCAAGGGTGAAGTGGGGGAGAGGAAAACGAGAGGCAAAAATGTAATGCGAAGGATAAGGGTTTGTGATAGGTACTTGGTATATGACTTTTGCATAAGCCTCCCCGGCAACGGTGCCAGAAATTCCTCTTGCTACTTCTCGAGCTTGCGTTGTATTCCCTCGAAGAGGAAAGGGTGATGCAGCACAGTAGCGTAAGTATTTCCCTCTGTTTTTGAGAACCAAGGTATCAATCCAGTAGGAGACCACGCGCGAGTCCCTCGCACCTGCACAAACAAATAAGAACTTCGCAGCCAACGCGATAAGGGGTTGTCAATCCCTTTACGGTCACTTACGAAAGTGAGATCTGATAGAGATGATAGTTTATATTTTTGGTATTTTTTATTATAAGAACAGAAAGTAAAAGCGGAAAAAAGTAAAGTAAGTGTAGATTGATATGTTGAGAATAGACCCGGGGGCCATAGTGTTCTCTAGTGGCTTCTCTCATGATAGCGATATTCTACGGCGGGTAAACAAATTACTGTCGAGCAATTGATAGAAAGTGCATGGTTATGAGACTATCTAGGCATGATCATTGTATATAGGCATCACGTCCGAGACAAGTAGACCGACTCCTGCCTGCATCTACTACTATTACTCCACACATCGACCGCTATCCAGCATGCATCTAGTGTATTGAGTTCATAAGAACAGAGTAACACCTTAAGCAAGATGACATGATGTAGAGGGATAAACTCAAGCAATATGATGTAAACCCCATCTTTTTATCTTCAATGGCAACAATACAATACGTGCCTTGCTGCCCCTACTGTCACTAGGAAAGGACACCGCAAGATTGAACCCAAAGCCAATCATTTCTCCCATTGCAAGACCTATAAATCTAGTAGGCCAAACCAAACCAATAATTCGAAGAGACTTGCAAGGATATTATGAGCACACATAAAGAGTTCAGAAAAGAACCAAATATTTCTCATAGATAATCTTGATCATAAACCCACAATTCATCGGATCTCGACAAACACGCCGCAAAAAGAGATTACATCGAATAGATCTCCTCGAAGACCGAGGAGAACTTTGTATTGAGATCCAGAGAGAGAAGAAGCCATCTAGATACTAGCTATGGACCCGAAGGTCTGTGGTAAACTACTCACAACTCATGGAGAAGCGATGATGATGATATGGAAGCACTCCGTGATGGACCCCCCTCCGGCGGAGCTCTGGAACAGGCCCCAAGATGGGATCTCACGGGAACAGAAGGTTACGGTGGTGGAACTAAGGTTTTTTCTTCTCCTCTGATGGTTTCGGGGTACGCATGCTTATATAGGAGGAAGGAGGGCACCGGGGGCTTTACGAGGGACCCACGAGGCAGGGGGCGCGTCCTAGGGGGGCACCCCCCACCCTTGTGGGCACCTCGTGGCCCCTACTCCGTGGTTCTCAAGTCTCCCGTGCGTGATTTTCTCCAAAAATATCTCTCCTGAAGGTTTCATTCCGTTTGGACTCCGTTTGATATCCCTTTTCTGTAAAACCCTAAAACAGGCAAAAAACAACAATCTGGACTGGGCCTTTGGGTTAGTAGGGTAGTGCCAAAAATAATATAAAAGTGTATGACAAAGCCCATTAAACATCCAAAACATCATAAATAATAGCATGGAACAATCAAAAATTATAGATACGTTGGAGACGTATCAGTCCCTTATCCGCTCCTTTGTCTCCCGAGTTTGAAGTTCTTCACTTCAAATAAAAGCAAGGATAAAATTTAAAAGACGCTTGGTTCAGGATGATGGAATCTTATCGTAATTGCACCTTAGAGGTGAATTTTAGAATGTTACTTCACACTTTTAATGTTGGACTAAATATGTCCCAGAGACAACTCTTGGATTGCGTTGCCAAAGGATTTTTTATCGAAACTGATCCTAGTATTGCGCATGAAATTATAGAGGGAATAGTGGGAACACTACCTCAATAAAAAGGGTTACATCAGGCCCAGGAAGAGACACAAGTTTTTGAGAAAATTTGCGAAGTCACGAAAATATTACAAAAGTCTCTTGAACCTCTTAAGATTGTTAGTGGAAATCTCCACCGCATGAATATGTTGATCACCCTTTGCAATAAGCGGTTGGATTCGTTATATTTAAAGATTTCGGAATATGAAGGGAAACATAAAGAACCTCCCGGATTCGAGCTTGACACCGCCAAAAGGGTAAAGAGCAAAGATAGCAATACCTAGATCTATTCTTGTATCGTGCCTAGCTTGGGGTGTTAAACGATAGCGCTTGTTGGGAGGCAACCCAATTTCATTTTATTTGTTTTTGCTTCTGTTTAGGATAAAATATTGCATCTAGCTTATGTTTAGATGTGCTTTTGTGTTTTAATTAGTGTGTGTGACAAGTAGAACCTTTGGAAAGACTTGTGTGAAGTTTATGTGATCATGCTGTAAAAAAGAGAAACTTTAGCGCTCACGAGATTGGCTGTCATTTTTTACCGGAGAGTGATTTTTAGTTGATTCTTTTTGCAAATGATTAATAGACAAATTCCTCACGTCCACCAATTTATTTCATTTTTTTAGAGTTAGAGAAGTATTTGAAAGTTACAGATTACTACAGACTGTTCTGTTTTTGACAGATTCTATTTTTCGTGTGTTGTTTGCTTATTTTGATGAATCTATGAGTAGTATCGGGGGGTATGAATCATAGAGAAGTTGGAATACAGTAGGTTTAACACCAATATAAACAAAGAATGAGTTCATTACAGTACCTTTGAGTGGTAGTTTGTTTTCTTATACTAATGGAGCTCACCAGAATTTTGGCTAAGTTTTACGTTGTGAAGTTTTCAAGTTTTGAGTATGGATTTGATGGACAATGGAACAAAGAGTGGAAAAAGCCTAAGCTTGGGGATGCCCAAGGCAACCCAAGGCAAAACTCAAGGACAACCAAAAGCCTAAGCTTGGGGATGCCCCGGGAAGGCATCCCCTCTTTCGTCTTCGTCTATCGGTAACTTTACTTGAGACTATATTTTTATTCACCACATGACATGTGTTTTGCTTGGAGCGTCATGTATGATTTGATTTTTTGCTTTTCAGTTTGCCACAATCATCCTTGCTGGACACACCATTTGAGAGAGATAAATATGATTTAGAATTTGTTAGAATACTCTATGTGCTTCACTTATATCTTTTGAGCTAGATAGTTTTGCTCTAGTGCTTCACTTATATCTTTTAGAGCACGGTGGTGGTTTATTTTGTAGCAATTGTTGATCTCTCATGCTTCACTTATATCTATTTGAGAGTCCCTTAGAACAGCATGGTAATGTGCTTTGGTTATAAAACTAGTCGTAGTAGGATAGGCATCCAAGATGAGTATAGTAAAAACTTTCACATAAAGTGCATTGAATACTATGAGAAGTTTGATACTTGATGATTGTTTTGAGATATGAGGATGGTGATATTAGAGTCATGCTAGTAGAGTAGTTGTGAATTTGAGAAATACTTGTGTTAAGGTTTGCAAGTTCCTTAGCATGCACGTATGGTAACCGTTGTGTGACAAATTTGAAGCATGATGTATTTCATTGAGTGTCATCCTTTGTGTGGAGGTCGGGATCACGCGATGGTTAACTCCTACCAACCCTTCCCCTAGGAGCATGCGTGTAGTACTTTGTTTTGATGACTTGTAGATTTTTGCAATAAGTATGTGAGTTCTTTATGACTAATGTTGAGTCCATGGATTATACACACTCTCACCCTTCCACCATTGCTAGCCTCTCTTGTACCGCGCAACTCTCGCCGGTACCATACACCCACGTTATACCTTCCTCAAAACAGCCAACATACCTACCTATCATGGCATTTCCATCGCCATGCCGAGATATATTGCCATGCAACTTTCCACCGTTCCGTTTGCTATGACACGCTTCATCATTGTCATATTGCCATGCATGATCATGTAGTTGACATCGTATTTGTGGCTAGGCCACCATGCATAATTTTTCATACATGCCACACTTGATTCATTGCACATCCCAGTACACCGTTGGAGGCATTCACATAGAGTCATACTTTGTTCTAGTATCGATTTGTAAATCAATATAAGTGTGATGATCATCATTATTAGAGCATTGTCCCAAAGAAAAAAAAAGAAAAAAAAAAGAAGGAAAGGCCAAAGAAAAAAGAAAGGCCCAAAAAAAAGAAAAAAAAGAACAAGAAAATAAGGAAGAAATGAAAAGGGACAATGCTACTATCTTTTTCCACACTTGTGCTTCAAAGTAGCACCATGATCTTCATGATAGAGAGTCTCTTGTTTTGTCACTTTCATATACTAGTGGGAATTTTCATTATAGAACTTGGCTTGTGTATTCCAATGATGGGCTTCCTCAAATGCCCTAGGTCTTCGTGAGCAAGGAAGTTGGATGCACACCCACTTAGTTTCTTTTGTTGAGCTTTCATACATTTATAGCTCTAGTGCATCCGTTGCATGGCAATCCCTACTCACTCACATTGATATCTATTGATGGGCATCTCCATAGCTCATTGATACGCCTAGTTTATGTGAGACCATCTTCCTCTTTGTCTTCTCCACAACCACCACTCTATTCCACATAGTGCTATGTCCATGGCTCACACTCATGCATTGCGTGGAAGTTGAAGAAGTTTGAAAAATTAAAGTATGAAACAAGTGCTTGGCTGAAACTGGGGTTGTGCATAATTTCAGTATTTTGTGTGACGAAGATGGAGCATAGCCTAACTATATGATTTTGTAGGGATGAACTTTCTTTGGCCATGTTATTTTGAGAAGACATGATTGCTTTGTTAGTATGCTTGAAGTATTATTACTCTTATGTCAATATAGACTTTTATCTTGAATCTTTCGGATCTGAACGTTCATGCCACAATAAAAAGAATTACATTAAGAATTATGTTGGTTAGCATTCCACATCAAAAATACCATTTTTATCATTTACCTACTCGAGGACAAGCAGGAATTAAGCTTGGGGATGCTTGATACGTCTCCAACGTATCTATAATTTTTGATTGTTCCATGCTATTATATATTCTGTTTTGGATGTTTAATGAGATTTATTATACACTTTTATATTATTTTTGGGACTAACCTACTAACCCAAGGCCCATTGCAAATTGCTGTTTTTTTTGCCTATTTCAGTGTTTCGCAGAAAAGGAATATCAAACGGAGTCCAAACAGAATGAAACCTTCGGGAGAGTTATTTTTGGAACGATGTCTTCACGAGAGACTTGGAGTACAAGTCAGAGAAGAAACGAGGTCCCCGTGAGGGGGCAAGGCGCGCCCGGGGGGTAGGCGCGTCCCCCACCCTTGTGGGCCCCACATTGCTCCACTGGCGTACTTTTTACTCCTATATATACCCATATACCCTGAAAACATAGAGGAGCACGAAGAAAACCCTAATTCCATCGCCGTAACCTTCTGTTCCCATGAGATCCTATCTTGGGGCCTATTCCAGAGCTTCGCCGAAGGGGGCATCGATCACGGAGGGCTTCTACATCAACACCATAGCCCCTTCGATGAGTTGTGAGTAGTTTACCACAAACCTTCGGTCCATAGTTATTAGCTAGATGGCTTCTTCTCTCTCTTTGGATCTCAATACAAAGTTCTCCTCGATCTTCGAGGAGATTTATTCGATTTAATCTTTTTGCGGTGTGTTTGTCAAGATCCGATGAATTGTGGGTTTTTGATCAAGATTATCTATGAACAATATTGGATTCTTTTCTGAAATCTTTTATGTATGATTATAATATCCTTGCAAGTCTCTTCGAATAATTGGTTTGGTTTGGCCTACTAGATCTATAGTTCTTGCAATGGGAGAAGTGCTTGGCTTTGGGTTCAATCTTGCGGTGTCCTTTCCCAGTGACAGTAGGGGCAGCAAGGCATGTATAGTATTGTTGCCATCGATGATAAAAAGATGGGGTTTATATCATATTGCTTGAGTTTATCTCTCTACATCATGTCGTCTTGCTTAAGGCGTTACTCTGTTCTTATGAACTTAATACTCTAGATGCATGATGGATAGCGGTCGATGTGTGGAGTAATAGTAGTAGATGCAGAAGCGTTTCGGTCTACTTGTCACGGATGTGATGCCTATATACAATGATCATGCCTAGATATTCTCATAACTATGCGCTTTTCTATCAATTGCTCGATAGTAATTTGTTCACCCACCGTAGAATTCTGTTATCATGAGAGAAGCCACTAGTGAAACCTATGGCCCCCGGGTCTATTCTCATCATATTAATCTTCCATCTACTTTACTTTGCTTTATTTACTTTCTGTTTCTATACCAAAAATACCAAAAATATTATCCTATCCTATCTATCAAATCTCACTCTCGTAAGTGACCGTGAAGGGATTGACAACCCCTTATCGCGTTGACTACGAGGTTCTTATTTGTTTGTGCAGGTGCGAGGGACTCATGCGTGGTCTCCTACTGGATTGATACCTTGGTTCTCAAAAACTGAGGGAAATACTTACGCTACTGTGCTGCATCACCCTTTCCTCTTCGAGGGAATACAACACAAGCTCGAGAAGTAGCAGTGGGGGGGCGCGCCCACACCCCTAGGGCGCGCCCCCTACCTTGTCGTCGCCTCGTGGGTCCCCCTGACTTCTCCCCGACGCCTAAATTTCTTATTAATACTGAAACCCCCAGAAATAAACCTAGATCTGGAGTTCCACCGCCGCAGGCCTCTGTAGCCATGAAAACCCAATCGAAGCCCATTCCATCACCCTGCCGAAGAGGGAAACCATCATCGATGGCCATCTTCATCATCCCGGCGGTCTCCATGACGAGGAGGTAGTAGTTCACCCTCGGGGCTGAGGGTATGTACCAGTAGCTATGTGTTTGATCTCTCTCTCTCTCTCTCTCTCTCTCTCTCTCTCTCTCTCTGTCTGTCTCTGTCTCTCTCTCGTGTTCCTGATTTCGCACGATCTTGATGTACCGCGAGCTTTGCTATTATAGTTGGATCTTATGATGTTTCTCCCCATGTACCGTCTTGTAATGGATCGAGTTTTCCCTTTGAAGTTATCTTATCGGACTGAGTCTTTAAGGATTTGAGAATACTTGTTGTATGTCTTGCATGTGCTTATCTGTGGTGACAATGGGATATTCACATGATGCACTTGATGTATGTTTTGGTGATCAACCTGCAGGTTCAGTGACCTTTTGAACTTATGCATAGGGGTTGGCACACATTTTCGTCTTGACTCTCTAGTAGAAACTTTGGGCACTCTTTGAAGTTCTTTGTGTTGAATAGATGAATCTGAGATTGTGTGATGCATATCGTATAATCAAACGCGCGGATACTTGTGGTGACAATGGAGTATCTAGGTGACATTAGGGTTTTGGTTGATGTGTGTCTTAAGGTGTTATTTTAGTACGAACTCTAGGACTGTTTGTGACACTTATAGGAATATCCCAATAGATCGATCAGAAAGAATAACTTTGAGGTGGTTTCGTACCCTACAATAATCTCTTCATTTGTTCTCTGCTATTAGTGACTTTGGAGTGACTCTTTGTTGCACGTTGAGGGATTGTTATATGATCTAGTTATGTTATCATTGTTGAGAGAACTTGCACTAGTGAACGTATGAACCCTAGGCCTTGTTTCCAAGCATTGCAATACCGTTTGTGCTCACTTTTATCATTAGTTACTTTGCTGTTTTTATATTTCAGATAACAAAAACCTATATCTACCATCCATATTACACTTGTATCACCATCTCTTCGCCGAACTAGTGCACCTATACAATTTACCATTGTATTGGGTGTGTTGGGGACACAAGAGACTTTTTATTATTTGGTTGTAGGGTTGTTTGAGAGAGACCATCTTCATCCTACGCCTCCCACAGATTGATAAACCTTAGGTCATCCACTTGAGGGAAAATTGCTACTGTCCCACAAAACTCTGCGCTTGGAGGCCTAACACGAGTCTACAAGAAGAAGGTTGTGTAGTAGACATTAGGAACTGAGCCGTGGGCTACATTGCATTGCAATGGGTGTGTTTGGTGATAGTATTGGCTTTCCTATGGACCCAATGTGATCTTGGATCACTATAATGAAAATGAAGAGTCTCGAGCTTCTGCCAATCTATGTCCTTAGCGTTTTGAAGGGTTCCACATCTTGTCCATGCCACTCCAATGTAGAACTCATTTGAAATACACTAGGTAAAGGTATTAGTCCAACAATAGATATGTTGACATTTATTACCAAAATCACCCAGGGAGCATTTGTGCTTTCAGCGGAACTATCTGAGTTTGAGGCCGGTAATTGAGTCGAGGCTGACCCGTGTATCAGACCGGAAGGAAGCTCTAGTACAGGAATGTAACATACCAAATTTTCAAATTGGAATGTTATACATAGATCATATTGCATATCATATTTTTATTGCATTTGTGAGTTGCGATCCTCGAAATTCTAAGCAACTCAAGGACCCACGGAGAGAATTGGGGATTTTACCGTTTTCGTAATTGAGTTTTCTCAAATACCGGTACGGGGATCACTTTGGTTTTAATTGTTTTTCTCGCCAAAAAATATTTATTAATAAAATATATGAGCGGAGATAATATGACTTCTCCAAAATAAAAGAAATATTGGAGGAAAAATATTAAAATCACTTTGGTATTTTATTCGGATTTATTTGCAATTTTATTTGCATATAGGAAAAATACGCATCTTACAAAATTGCATTTATGTCCGGCAAAAATGTTCAGTTTGTCCTAAATATTATTAGAGGACGGTGAAAATTTATTTCGGAATTTTTTGAGTCCGTTTAGTATTTTTTTTCGCCCTTTTACCGCGTGAGGACTATTTTAGAAAAAAGTGGCACCGCCTTACCGGGGCGTGTCCGACCAGGACACTGCACCCGGTGCCTTTAAAGCTCGAGGCCGGCCGCCCCGCAGCCCACCCTGCCGCCCAAACCCTAGCCGCCCCGCGCCTTGACCCCCGAGCGCCGCCGCCGCCGCCACTTGTCGTGCTGCCGCCGCCAGCCGCCGCCCCTCAGGAGCGCCGCCGCCGCCAGCACGCCGCCCCTCCGGAGTTCTGCCGTCGCCGAGGTAGCCGCCGTCGCCGTCGGTTTTTCTCAAGATACCGATCGGTTTTTTTTCTAGAACCCTAGATCCGTTTTTTTATTAGATCGGTTTTGTTTTCCGTGAGTTTAGTTATCTTGCGGACGTTCGTCCGTTCGTTCATTTTGACGAACGCTTTTCGTCTTTTAGTAACAGACAGCGAACGTTCGTTTGTTAGCCTGTTCGTCCATTTTTGTTTTTCAGGGTTTTTCCGCGATTATTTTCGATCGCGATTTCTGCCCTGATCTTCTTTTCAGTATTTCTTTTCGCTCGTCAGTCGGAATCAGGCGATTCAAGCGCCTAGATCTTCGTATCGAAGCCCTCTTTTTGTTTAACCAACTTGAACAAGGTTTTGCTACTGTAAAATTTGACTTTAGTTCAATCTAGTAAACGGATCTTGTTTCTTCCGTAGTTTGAGTTTTGTTGCTCCGTTTGATTTGATTCATTTTGCAAACTAGAGTTATTAAGTTGAACTTTCTAGTTAGATCTTCTTAGTTGGAGTTTTATTTGTGCATCTTGGCTTGACTGCTTATGTATGCTATAGTTTGCTTGCTATAGAATTCCTAGAGTGCGAAGCGTGCTACTACGAGTCCCTAGGTTTTGCGAATCATCAGCAAGGCAAGTAACACTTTGATCATACCCTTTATTACCCAGTTTTATGCATTCGATCAAACCGTCACACATTGCATGAGTAGGATCTTTTAACTTGTGGGTCTGGGAAGTAGATTGAGGTAGAACCTATTACCTGCATTATTTACAAACCCTGGGAGTTACTTCTACGTTATGCTTAGGTTGCCATGCTATGCTCGTAGACGTGGATTGGGTTTGAGAGTATTCATGACAGATGTGAGTAGTTAATTAATGGTTCAACTTAAGGTCGCTACTTTAATACACATCTGGGTGGATTGGTTGCAGGGCACCTGGAGAATCCAGTGTTGTCCTAGGAAATCCTGGATGAACCGTGTGATTATCCTATGGAATGCCACCCAGGCTCAAAGGGATCATAAAACTATTCATGCTAGAAACTTCCGTGTGCAGCCACAATGCCCTTATGAGCTCTGGCATACTATGAGTAAGTTGTGTGAGCTCTTTCAATGGTGGACTAGCAGATGTAGGGGAAAGTAGGTGTACCGGTCCACCCAGGGTAAAGAGTGAATGCTTCTGAAAGACCGTGTCTCGGTCATCCGTTTCTCAAACACCATGCAGTGCGAGAAATCCAACAGAGGAGATCGAATCTTGTGGGGAAAAGTGCACATACCTCTGCAGAGTGTACAAACTAATCATGATTAGCCGTATCCCCTGTTATGGACATCTTGAGTATTTGTTACTTGAATTATTGGTTAATCTCATCACTCTAAAACTAATTTGCTGGGTTAATGATGACTACTTTAATTGGGATTGAGTTGGAGGAACCTTCTCAATGATGTTTCAACTACCATGATAGTTAAAATAAAAGTTATTCCTTTGTTGTAGGAAAAAAATTGGTTTTATGCAAAAACTTTAACCTTAGAGCCTCCACCAGCCAAATATGCATATAGTGTTTGCCTTTATTCTGTTACTTGCTCTACTGTGTTATCTTTCCTGCATATTCCTTGTGCTGACCCGTTTCGGGCTGCAACATGTGACGTTGCAGACTTTTCAGAAGAAGAGTAAGGTGCGCTAGTTCGTTTGTCATGCACTCATCTATGCCGTTGGAGTTGATGAACTCACTGATCTTCCAAGCCTTCCGCTGTTATTTTGTTAGATGGCCATATGCCATATACTTTTCTAATAAGTTCCCTTTTGAGACATTTGATGTAATAAGTGTGTGATTCCCACTCTGTTATAAATTCTTCAAGTACTGTGTGTGTCAGCATTACCGATCCAGGGATGACACAGAGCATAGAGACTTCGGTCCATTCGGATCGTGGTCGCTACAAGATGGTATCAGAGCCCACGCTGACTGTTGGACACGACCAGGAAGATAAACCCTAGGTCACTCTTCTCTACTCATTTTTGACTCCTCTCCATTTTCTACTCTTTAGGATGGTGGACCCAAGAAACAAGTTCACTCAACCGGATGAAGACACACCTTTTGGACGACACTTGAAGGAAGTCACTAGGTACCTGAACATCGGAATACCAAGCTTCACCAGGACCTACACTGCCACTCTACCAAAAGAGGAGCGATGGAATATTCAAGTTCAAATTCTCGGGAGGACATTTGCACCATCCACTGAGCCCATAGAGTTTTCCTTTGATGCAACAACCTAGAGCCTAGGCAAGAGTTTGGCAGCCCACATTACCATGGGGTGAGTTGGAGAAGTCTACAAGCAGGAGCTGAAGGACACTATCTACCAGATATGTGGACGCCGAGATGAGCAATGGGACATGATCAACACCCAGAAGGACAGGTCCATTGCAGCGTTCATCCAGGAGTTAAACCAGCACATTCGACGACAGGAGCACCAGATGTGCGCAAGGATGATAGATTTGAAGAAGGCGTTAACCAGAAACTTGGAGCTAGAAGAGGAAATCAAGTCTACACGCGACGGATACGAGGAGGAGATGACAATACTTGTGGAGAAGAATGATGACTTGACAAGGAAGCTAGGAGTATTCATGGGAGATCTAGCGCCCAAAGGAGGAGAAGAAGAAGAACCCAAGGAGATTCATTCTGAGGACTACATCATCATCGACGACACCGACTCAGACCCTGATGATAGTGATGATGACTATGAAGATGAAGCTGGAGTAGATATCATGGAATCTTCCGCCGATCAAAATTTCTAGATGACCACCATATGACCTGTAGTTTCCCCCATATAATAGAAGTTAGAGCACTTTTTGTAACGTTAGTTTAGACCTTTTGTATGCCCTTGTTTGAAATTGATTGGTGTGATATGATTGTGTTTGTCTCATGTGCATATGGGTAGTGAATTTCCCCCTAGACCTCATTCTATTCTAATTTCTTCCCTCTAAACCCATTAGATGCCTCCGAGACGTGAGCCCGGATTTCAGTTTCCCCCTGAGCTCACTCAGTTGATCCAGCAACAGAACACTTTGATGCAACTTCTTGCCTAGAACAACCAAAACAATCAGAACAACAACAAGAATCCTCCACCACCACCACCCATGGACAACCTGACCCGTTTTCTAAGGTTGCAACCACCGGTGTTTTCTAGTAGCATTGAACCAATAGTCGCTGATGACTGGCTATGCAAGATTGTTTCAGCAAGCTTTTCGCACTGCCCATGTCTCAACTAGAGCCATGAGCATGAAGAAGCGAGAATTTCGCAACTTGCTCCAAGGAAATCGTACGGTGGCTCAGTATGTAGATGAGTTTAGTACTCTATCCCTTTATGCCCCGGACGATGTGGCCACAGATGCCGCGAAGCAGGAGAAGTTTTTGGAAGGGCTGAATGATGAGATGTGCATACAGTTGATGGTGGCAACCTTCAACAACTACCAGGAGTTGGTAGATAAAGCTCTTATGATTGAAGGGAAGCAGCATCAGATAGAGAGCCGCACGAGGAAGTATAGATAAGGAAGGAATAGTTCTGAAGCCCAGCAGAAGCCCCGTTTCACCCCGAACTCGGGAGGATACACCCATAACCATGGAGGCCACACCCATAACGGAGGGAGTTCTCACAACCACAATGGCTCCAAGAACGGGAATGGGAATGGAGCAAGCAATAATCAGAACCGATCTACTCCATCCACACCCGCCAAGAAGGATTTAGGTCACATTACCTGTTTCAAGTGCGGGAGGAATGGACACTACGCCACGGAGTGCCCTGAAGCTAAGAATGGGAACGGCAATGGAAGCGCCGGGAAGAAGCCCAACCCTTTCAACAAAGGACAAGTGAACCACGTGACCGTGGAGGAAGTTGAAGAGCAACCTGATGCAGTTGTCGATAAGTTTTTGGTTAAGTCATTTACCACAGTAGTTCTTTTCGATACTGGTGCATCGCATTCATACATTTCAAGGGGCTTCGTGAATAGATATAATTTGCCCACCCAAGTCCTTAAGACCCCCATGTTAGTAAGTTCCCCAGGAGCAGAGTATATGGCACATCAAGGATGTTTTCAAGTACCATTGACCATTGGATGCCATGTTTTTCCCTCAGACTTGATAGTCTTCGAGTCACAAGGATTGGATGTGATACTAGGTACGGATTGGCTATCGATGTATGGAGGGAACATCGATTGTGCCAGTAAGTCTATTTTACTTACCACCCTGGAGGGGAAAATGATCAAGTATGTATCTAGGCATTCGCCTAGAAGGACACTAGTACATTCTCTCTCGGGAGTTGTTCAGGAGGAAGTGCCAGTAGTAAGGGATTATCCGGATGTTTTTCCAGAGGAGCTACCAGGCATGCCGCCAGATATGGACATTGAGTTCTTGATAGAATTATTGCCAGGCACCGGACCAATATCGAAAAGACCGTACCGGATGCCAGCAAATGATCTGGAGGAGATCAAGAAGCAGATTAAGGAGTTATTGGAGAAAGGATTTATTCGACGAAGTTCATCACCTTGGGGAGCCCCAATGCTTTTGGTCGAGAAGAAGGATGGATCTTTAAGGATGGTCGTTGATTATCGAGCACTTAACGAAGTGACGATTAAGAATAAGTACCCGCTGCCGATGATCAATGATTTGTTCGACCAACTTCAAGGAGCTAAAGTATTCTCCAAGATCGATCTACGATCAGGATACCACCAGTTGAAGATCCGAGAGAAGGATATACCTAAGACAGCCTTCACCACAAGGTATGGGCTATATGAGTATACGGTTATGTCGTTTGGATTGACTAACGCCCTGGCCTATTTCATGAGTATGATGAATAAGGTGTTCATGGAGTATTTGGATAAGTTTGTCGTGGTATTCATTGATGATATCTTGGTGTACTCGAAGAACGAAGAGGAACACGAGGAGCATTTGCGTTTGGTTCTCGAGAAGCTCAGAGAACAACAACTATATGCCAAGTTTATCAAATGTGAGTTTTGGTTGAAGGAAGTTGGATTCTTAGGACATGTTATATCAGGAGAAGGTATAGCAGTGGACCCTATCAAGGTGCATGCAGTCACTGAGTGGTTGGCACCCACCTCAGTTGGAGAAATCCGCAGTTTTCTTGGACTCGCGGGATATTACCGGAGATTCATAGAGAATTCTCCAAGATTGCAAAGCCTATGACGACATTGTTAAAGAAGGACACCAGGTTCCATTAGACTGAAGAGTGCGAAGAAAGTTTCCAGGAGTTGAAGAAACATTTGACAACAGCTCCAGTGCTGATCTTGCCAGATATACGCAAGGATTTCCAAGTGTATTGCGACGCTTCACGCTTAGGACTTGGAGGAGTACTCATGCAGGACGAAAGAGTTGTTTCCTATGCATCTCGTCAACTTCGACCGCACGAGTTGAATTATGCTACACATGATTTGGAGCTAGCAGCAGTAGTGCATGCGCTCAAAACCTGGAAACACTTCCTTATTGGGAATCGTTGTGATGTGTACATGGATCACAAGAGTTTAAAGTACATTTTCACTTAGAAGGAGCTGAACCTCAGACAGAGGAGATGGTTGGAGCTCATAAAGGATTATGATATGAAGCTGCACTTTCATCCTGGCAAGGCCAATGTCGTTGCAGACACTTTGAGCCGGAAGAGTTATGCTAATACCCTAGTAAAGGGAGGATTGCCGGAGGAGTTAGCAGAAGATCTCAGGGAGCTTCGTTTGGAGATAGTTCCTAGGGGTTTTGTTGCAACCTTGGAGGTTGTGTCAACATTATTGGTAAAAATACGAGAAGCCCAGAAGGATGACAAGGAGATTGCTGAGATAAAGGAGAGGATGAGTGAAGGAAAAGCCAAGGGTTTTCGTGAGGACGAACACGACACCTTGTGGTTTGAGGATCGAGTCTATGTGCCCCACAACACCGAGATGCCGATACTCGAATGGAAGTGGGATAAGCTTGACATGGACTTTATCACCGGATTACCCAGGACCAGATCGGGATCTGACTCAATCTGGGCAGTAGTGGATCGCTTGACCAAAGTAGCCCACTTTATCCCTATGAAAACCATATATACCAGTGCGAAGTTGGCCAAGATATACATGACCAGGATCGTATGTCTGCCCGGAGTTCTGAGGACCATTGTATCAGATAGAGGAACACAATTCACTTCAAAGTTTTGGCATCAGCTACACCAGACTTTGGGAACCAGGCTAGAGTTCAGTACAACTTTTCACCCGCAAACTGATGGACAGACCGAGAGAGTCAATCAGATTCTGGAGGACATGTTGAGAGCTTGTGCGCTAGAATATGGATCTAGTTGGGACGACAACTTGCCCTATGTGGAGTTCTCGTACAACAACAGTTACCAGACCAGTTTGAAGATGGCACCGTTCAAAGCATTGTACGGGAGGAGATGCCGAACGCCATTGATGTGGGATGAAGTCGGAGATCGTCAGTTGTTTGGACCAGATCTGTTCAAACAGTCAAAAAAGAAGGTTAAGTTGATTAGAGATAGACTAAAGGTAGCTCAGTCTAGGAAGAAGAGCTATGCAGACTCGAAGCGCAAGGAAGTAGTCTATGAAATCGGAGACATAGCATACCTCTGAGTGTCGCCTCTGCGGGGAGTTCAATGTTTTGGAGTTAAGGGAAAGTTAGCCCCGAGATTTGTAGGGCCGTACTATGTTTTGGAACGCATGTGAGAGGTTGCCTACAAGTTGGAGTTATGCGAAGGATTGTCAGGAGTTCATGACGTATTTCACGTTTCTCAGCTTAAGAAGTGCCACGCTGAGATGGCTGATATTCCTTTAAGAGACACAGTACCCCTAGAAGCGATTCAGTTGAATAGTTAGCTAACTTACGAGGAGAAACCAGTCAAGATCCTCGAGAATGCAAACAAAGTCACCCGCAGCAAGGTTATCAAGTTTTGCAAAGTTCAGTGGAGTCACCATACCAAAGATGAAGCCACCTGGGAACAAGAGGATGATCTACGCAAGGACCACCCACACCTATTCTCTAGCCAACCCGAATCTCGAGGGCGAGATTCATCCTAAGGGGGGTAGGTTTGTAACATCCCAAATTTTCTATTTGGAATGTTATACATAGATCATATTGCATATCATATTTTTATTGCATTTGTGTGTTGCGATCCTCGAAATTCTAAGCAACTCAAGGACCCACGGAGAGAGTTGGGGATTTTACCGTTTTCGTAATTGAGTTTTCTCAAATACCGATACGTGGATCACTTTGGTTTTAATTGTTTTCTTTCCGAAAAATATTTCTTAATAAAATATATGAGCGGAGATAATATGACTTCTTAGAATTAAAACAAATATTGGAGGAAAAATATTAAAATCACTATGGTATTTTATTTGGATTTATTTGCAATTTTATTTGCATAGGAAAAATACGCGTTTTTCAAAATTGCATTTAGGTTCGGGAAAAATGTTCGCTTTGTCCTAAATATTATTAGAGGACGGTGAAAATTTATTTCGGAATTTTTCGAGTCCGTTTAGTATTTGTTTCGCCCGTTTTACCCTCTCATGACTATTTTAGAAAAAAAAGTGGCACCGCCTTACCGGCTGTGTCCGACCAGGACACTGCACCCGGGGCCTTTAAAGCCCGAGGCCGGCCGCCCCGCAGCCCACCCCGCCGTCCCGCGCCTCGACCCTCGAGCGCCGCCGCCGCCGCTTGCCGTGCTGCCGACGCCCCGCCGCCCCACCAGAGTTCCGCCGCACGCCGCCGCCGGAGTCCGCCGTCGCCGTCGGTTTTTCTCAAAAAACCGATCGGTTTTTTAGAATCCTAGATCCGTTTTTTTATTAGATCGGTTTGGTTTTCCGTCGGTTTAGTTAGCTTGCGGACGTTCGTCCGTTCGTTCGTTTTGACGAACGCTTTTTGTCTTTTAGTAACAGACAGCGAACATTCGTTCGTTAGCCTGTTCGTCCGTTTTTCTTTTTTAGGGTTTTTCCCCGATTATTTTCGATCGCGATTTCGGTCCTGATCTTCTTTTCAGTTTTTCTTTTCGCTCGTAACTCAGAATCAGGCGATTCAAGCGCCTAGATCTTCGTCTGGAAGCCCTCTTTCCGTTTAACCAACTTGAACAAGGTTTTGCTACTGTAAAATTTGACTTTAGTTCAATCTAGTAAACGAATCTTGTTTCTTTCGTAGTTTGAGTTCCGTTGCTCCGTTTGATTTGATTCTTTTTGCAAACCGGAGTTCTTAAGTTGAACTTTCTGGTTAGATCTTCTTAGTTGGAATTTTATCTATGCATCTTGCCTTGATTGCTTATGTATGCTACTGTTTGCCTGCGATAGAATTCCCGGAGTGTGAAGCGTGCTACTACGAGTCCCTTGGTTTTGCGAATCATCAGCAAGGCAAGTAACACTTTGATCATACCCTGTATTACCCAGTTTTATGCATTAGATCAAACCCTCATACATTGCATGAGTAGGATCTTTTAACTTGTGAGTCTGGGAAGTAGATTGAGGTAGAACCTATTACCTGCATTATTTTCAAACCCTGGGAGTTACTTCTACGTTATGCTTAGGTTGCCATGCTATGCTCGTAGACGTGGATTGGGTTTGAGAGTATCCATGACAGATGTGAGTAGTTAATTAATGGTTCAACTTAAGGTGGCTACTTTAATACACATCTGGGTGGATTGGTTGCAGGGCACCTGGAGAATCCAGTGTCGTCCTAGGAAATCCCGGAGGAACCGTGTGATTATCCTATGGAATGCCACCCAGGCTCAAAGGGATCATAAAACTATTCATGCTAGAAACTTCCGTGTGCAGCCACAATGCCATTATGGGCTCTGGTATAGTATGAGTAAGTTGTGTGAGCTCTTTCAGTGGTGAACTTGCAGATGTACGGGAAAGTAGGTGTACCGGTCCACCCGGGGTAATGAGTGAATGCTTCTGAAAGACTGTGTCTCGGTCATCCGTTTCTCAAACACCATGTAGTGCGAGAAATCCAACGGAGGAGATCGAGTCATGTGGGGAAAAGTGCACAAACCTCTGCACAGTGTACAAACTAATCCTGATTAGCCGTGCTCCAGGTTATGGACATCTTGAGTATCTGGTACTTGAATTATTGGTTGATCTCATCATTCTAAAACTAATTTGCTGGGTTAATGATGACTACTTTAATTGGGATTGAGTTGGAGGAACCTTCTCAATGATGTTTCAACTACCATGATAGCTAAAATAAAAGTTATTCCTTTGTTGTAGGGAAAAAATGGCTTTATGCAAAAACTTTAACCTTAGAGCCTCCACCAGCCAAATATGCATATAGTGTTAGCCTTTATTCTGTTACTTGCTCTACTGTGTTATCTTGCCACCATATTCCATGTGCTGACCCATTTCGGGCTGCAACGTGTGACGTTGCAGACTTTTCAGAAGAAGAGTAAGGTGCGCTAGGTCGTTTGTCATGCACTCAGCTATGCCGTTGGAGTTGATGGACTCACTTATCTTCCAAGCCTTCCGCTGTTATTTTGTTAGATGGCCATATGCCATATACTTTTGTAATAAGTTCTCTTTTGAGACATTCGATGTAATAAGTGTGTGATTGCCACTCTGTTATAAATCCTTCAAGTACTCTGTGTGTCAGCATTACCGATCCAGGGATGACACAGAGCATAGAGACTTCGGTCCATTCGGATCGTGGTCCCTTGAGGGCATCGGGCGAGGCCGTGAATTCGGCAAAGACTAGATCTCCTCGGATGTCCGCGATGTACTCCAGATTGCCGAATTTCATCCGGTGTTCAGGAGCGAAATTGTTGATTTGGTCTAGATGAGCTGTTGGGTTGGCATGCCGCACGATGCTGCCAAACGCGAAGAGCTGGCCAGGGACAAAGAGATCCCCAGAGCTGACGCCCTCTCCAAAGATGATGCGTGCCATCGATCCTTCGACGACCCAATGGCGGAACTCTCAATGAAAGCACCAATTTCGGTGTTAAAACTGGCGGATCTCGGGGAGGGGGTCCCGAGCTGTGGATCTAAGATCGCTGGGGAATAGGGGACGAAGGATACGATGTTTACCCAGGTTCGGGCCCTCTCTAATAGGTAAAACCCTGTGTCCTGCTTGATTGTATTTGATGTGTATGGTATGGTTACACAATAGATCTACCTCAAGATTAGGCGAGCTAAACCCTAGGTTGAGGAGGTGATGAATGTAGCTTTAGACCTGAAGACTAAAACCCTCAAGTTTATATAGGCACCGGTAGGGTTAGGGTTACACGAAGTCGGTCATGATAGAAGGAAGATCCAGTTGAATCTTGACTTGGAGAACACACCAGGGCTTCGAGAATCTTCTATTCGATCACGGGGCCGCGCCCTAGCTCGGCCCCATAGTCGCCCACCAGTCCCGCCCATAGGAATAAGTCGTCGGCCCGAGGACCCCTTAGTCCAGGACTCCCTCACCAGTGTTGAATCACAATCAAGTGTGCGACCATTTCCTTCTTTGGAAGGACTATGTCGAGACAGACAACCCCTCTTCAAACATCACCAATTTCGGCGCCGTTTTCATATGGCTAGGCATATTTTCAATCGTATTCGAGAGGGTTTGGTTGGATACGATAAGTATTTCGAGTGCAAGGAGGATGCCTTTGGAAAGATTGGCTTCTCCTCTTATCAAAAATGCACTACAGCTCCCCGGATGCTTGCATATGGAGTGCCCGACGATCTCATTGATGAGTACGTCCGTATGAGTGAGTCTACGTGCCTGGAGTCCATGTACATGTTCTGCAAGACTGGATTGTACTGTTTGGCCTTGAATACTTGAGCAGTGGACCACTATTGTGAAAATAATCCCCAACACTGTCGGAGAGAAGAGGAATAGATTTTCCCAAGAGCAAGAGAGTGCTACGAAGGATGTCGAGCATGCTTTTGGTGTTCTGCAATATCGATGGGACATCATTTGGTATCCTTCTAGAACTTGGAGCACTAAAAAGTTATGGGAGGAGATGACTGTTTGTGTGATCATGTACAATATGATCGTAGAGAATGAGCACCCGGAACGTATCTACGATAAAGGGTTTCAGTTTCAGGGTGACAATGGTGTGCCTGAGCATGAAAGAGGAGGATTATCGTTTGCATAGTTCACCCAATTTCATCATCAAATGCGTGATTGGAAACTCATATTCAGCTGCAAGATGGTTTGATTGAGCATATGTGGGTTCATGGTGGCAACCAATCGATGTATCTTTTTATAAAATAAATTTGACACAATTTAATTTTTATCCCGCTTGTAAACTACGATAAATTTTTTGGTTTGTGGAACTTTTCTATATTTATTTGCTTGCGAGACTATGCAAAATATGTGTATATTTGATGAAAATGGCTACAAGCCGGCCACGCGGGTAAATATGGGTCGGTGTGCACTGTCGACCCAAACCAAAAACAGGGCAGACACCAAGTGGGCGACTGACCCAAACGGAAAAAGCGGACAAAGCGTGCACCCATTTGGATAGGCATGTTGGAGTTGCTCTTAGATCTCTTCCAATGCAAATGTGCTTAGATGAGGTGCTAAGTATATTTATATGTCTTAGCAACCCAAGTCCACAATGCATAGGTGATTACCTTTTGGGTGCTAAGCTTCCTTCATTTAATTGGTTGTAGACTTAAAATTTTGCTCTCACCCAGGTACACGTGCTTAGCATCATTTCTTCCTGGGTCATCAAAACACTCTCTCTCTTCTTAATTAACCTACCACATCAGTTTTCATGCCTACTTGCAGTCTTGGCACCTATACATGGTGAAGCATTGGGAGATGCCTTAGACTACCCACAGTGGGAGTAACATAGGAAGTAACATCACACCTATCTAGATAAAATAGATGATGTGGCAAGCAATAAATGAATAAAGAGAGGCATGTGGTAACATATCTAGTTACTAGTAGTATGAGTAACATCACACATATCAAGTCAAGATGAGTCTATAACCTAATAAATGAAGTGTTGCATGTTACCACACATATGTTACTCCCCTCTATAGAGGTAGTAAGATAGATTAGTAACATGGGCCCATTGTGGCTAGTCTTAGTGACTACTCTCTCCGTCTAGGGAAGAGTGTATATTTGACTTTAAATTTATCCACAAAAAATATACTTGTACCTCCAATGCACTTTAAAGTAGGAAAAATTTCCTCTCTCTCATCACATGGTAATCAAGACCAACAACATTTTACACGTGATCTCCTTAACTTCGACATGCACTTATCTCATTGGGGTGGATAATTAGAAAGGAGAGATATGATGGCTTGCACCTTTCCAATGCACTTTTTATTCCATTTCATAATTAGTCCGGAAATTTTTATACGTACAATACATTTTTCACTGGACGGGTGGAGTATAGCTCAATGGATATAGAAATAGTTTTGTCATTTTCCAAAAAAGAAGCTACGGGACTAGTTGCCCTTATCATGTCCGTTTCTGACTACATTGACCCACCCAAAATCCTCCTACCTCACCTGCACGCGTTCCCGCCTGTCGCTAGTTGGCCGTACTCATGCCGCTATGAGCAGGCGCGACCTTTCACTAGCGTCGGCAATGAAGCGGCACATCGGTCAAGAGAGCGTCGCTTGCATCATGACCGACTGAACACACATCCTCACATGCATTCATTAACGCAACGTGTGTGCCGAGGAACTTGCTCCAACCACACGTTCATTCGCGAGCCAACCGACATTAAACAACAATGTCGGTTGACTCCTCAAGCCATCGGCTATTTGCACGCACGCCATGCAAGAATCACACCACAACTTCGCTCCTCATATCCTCCTTGCACCATATTCTCCACGCTGCCCATGGCATCCAATGAGCACGAAGGGAGGTTCTCCGATAGACAACCATTATCATCAGGGGTCGCACGGCAACGCACCCACTTCTCGTCTATGGTTGCATTGGTGGCCCCATCTCCAATCGCCCGACATCCATGGAAGGGGAATGGGCACCGACATTCATTTTAGTCTAGATATAGAGTCTGGTCTGGTACAAAAATGTCTAAATATAAAGAATTTTCTCTAATTTAGATGAAAATCATTTGGTTCGTTTGAGTCTGCATCAAATTTTGTCATTTTTGTTGAATTTAATTTGAAATATAACCAGACATATCTGGTTAGCTTTGGAAGGCCGGCTTCGGCATCCGTGTCTACTGACTAGTTCCCCTGTCCGATGTGGAAGCAAATTTGTGGGTGAACGTTGGAGATGTCATTATGATGTTTAGCCCAGTTCGCGATAAAAATAGCGTTAAACAACAATCCAATGTTAGAAATGTCCATCATGTGAAATCGCACGCCCAGGAACGCTCACTGTTTGGTTAATTATAGGGGAAAATGGAGCAACTCGTCCACATTGACAATATAGAGTACTTTGGCCGACCTGGCTACCGACATGTTGCCGTTGGGAATGCATACAAGTGTCGTCTTCTCACCCAAATTCATTTTACCGTAGACACTACCAACAATGCGCTATTCGTGAACTACTCCCTCCATCCGGATAAGAGTGTACATTTAGAGATTTTAGGACAAATTATGGAGTGAAGTAAAAAATGCATTGGAAAGGTGCAAGCCACCATCTCTCTCCTCTTTAATTACCCAACCCCCAATGAGCTAAGTGCATATAGAAATTAAGAAGACCATGTGTAGATTGTTATTGATCTTGATTACCGTGTGATGATAGAAAAGTATTAGTTTACTTTAAAGTGCATTGAAAAGATAGAAGTACATTCTTTTGTGGACAAATTTTGCAGTCAAACGTACACTCTTCACCAGACGGAGGGAGTACATGCTTCCCAACGACACACATGCCAATAATCAAACACACATACCAACATGATATGGCTCTCACTAGACTGACTTTGATGGCGAGCTTTGCAACAGAATTATGCAAAGCCCATGCAAATCCAGTTCTTCACAAATGACCACCAAAACAAAGAGGTAAGAGCACCCTGACGCATGAACTTGCATGAGATGTGATGAATTTTTCGTAAGGGACACGGGATGTGATGGTTTAGGCCCTGTTTGGTTCATAAGTCATAGGACTTTTTCTAGTTGAAGTCCCTAGTCCCTAAAAAGTCCCTCCCTGTTTGTTTCCAGGGACTAAAAAGTCCCTAGTCCCTCCCTAGAGGTAATTAAATGACATGTAAAAGACCATGTTGCCCCTATTAAACAACACCATGGGGGCGGCGAAGCAATTAGTGCAGGAAGTGGCATTGTTGGAAAAGTCACAAAAAGTCCCAAAAAAGACTCTTCTTAAGAGTCTTCTTCATTTAGTTCCTAGTAGCCCCTCCTGTTTGGTTAAAAAGTCTCTAAGAAAGAGTTTTTCTAGTTCATACACCAAAAAGTCCCTAGAAACAAACACGGCCTTAGTCTAGCAACTTGAAAAACTTCACCCTATCACCTAGAAACTTGTAGAGGAAGTGATAAATTGATCCAAAGCCGACCAGGACGCGATAAGTGTTGCCATGCTGGTTGAGTTGGTCAACATCGCACTTTTGCGGATTGCCTCTGCCGTTTTTTGTAATCTAACAGCGGATGCCATTTTTTCAAGAAGATAGCAAGTCGGTGTCCGGGACTCCTGGTCGGTGAAGGCGGGCTTGCAGTTCCCGGTGGGCCGTGTCGCCCGGCGCTTCGCGCACTGCGTGGGCAGGGGCGCCCTCGTCTACCTCTGTGTTGTTTGCTCGAGTACCTCACAGCCGAGTCCCTAGAGCTGGCCAGCAACGCGGCGCGCTACAACAAGAAGACCCCGATCACGCCGCGCCACATCCAGTTTGACATCCACAACGACATGGAGCTCTGATACGTCCATTTTGCATCATGCTTTTATATTGATGTTTATTGCATTATGGTTTGTTATTACACATTATGTCACAACACTTATGCCCTTTCTCTCTTATTTTACAAGGTTTACATGAAGAGGGAGAATGCCGGCAGCTGGAATTCTGGGCTGGAAAAGGAGCAAATATTGGAGACCTATTGTGCACAACTCGAAAAGACTTGAAACTCCACGAAAGTCAGTTTTGGAATATATAAAAAAAATCGGGCGAAGAAAGCACCAGATGAGGGCCACCCACCGTCCACGAGGGTGGGGGGCGAGCCATACCCCATGGGCACGCCCCCTGCCTCGTGGGCCGCTGGCAGCCCCCCGACGCCCATCTTCTGGTATAAGGTGTCTTCTGTCCTGAAAAAAAATTAGAAGGAAGCTTTCGGGACGAAGCGCCATCGTCTCGAGGTAGAACCAATCTAGGGCTCCGGCGGAGCTGTTCTGCCGAGGAAACATCCCTCCGGGAGGGGGAAATTGTCACCATCGTCATCACCATCGATCCTCTCATCGGGAGGGGGTCAATCATTATCAACATCTTCACCAGCACCATCTCCTCTCAAAGCCTAGTTAATCTCTTGTATCCAATCTTTGTATCAAAACCTCAAATTGGTACCTGTGGGTTGCTAGTAGTGTTGATTACTCCTTGTAGTTGAAACTAGTTGGTTTATCCGGTGGAAGATCATATGTTCAGATCCTTTATGCATATTAATACCCCTCTGATTATGAACATGAATATGATTTGTGAGTAGTTACGTTTGTTCCTGAGGACATGGGAGAAGTCTTGCTATAAGTAGTCATGTGAATTTGGTATTCGTTCGATATTTTGATGAGATGTATGTTGTCTTTCCTCTAGTGGTGTTATGTGAACGTCGACTACATGACACTTCACCATTGTTTGGGCCTAGAGGAAGGCATTGGGAAGTAATAAGTAGATGATGGGTTGCTAGAGTGATAGAAGCTTAAACCCTAGTTTATGTGTTGCTTTGTAAGGGGATGATTTGGATCCATATGTTTAATGCTATGGTTAGGTTTACCTTAATACTTCTTTTGTAGTTGCGGATGCTTGCAATAGAGGTTAATCATAAGTGGGATGCTTGTCCAAGTAAGGGCAGTACCCAAGCACCGGTCCACCCACATACCAAATTATCAAAGTAACGAACGCGAATCATATGAGCGTGATGAAAACTAGCTTGACGATAATTCCCATGTGTCCTCGGGACCGCTTTCCTTTATATAAGAGTTTGTCCTTGCTTGTCCTTTGCTACAAAAAGGATTGGGACATATTGCTGCACCTTATTTACTTTTAATTACTTGTTACTCGTTACAAATTACCTTATCACAAAACTATCTGTTACCGATAATTTCAGTGCTTGAAGAGAATACCTTACTGAAAACTGCCTATCATTTCTTTCTGCTCCTCATTGGGTTTGACACTCTTACTTATCGAAAGGACTACGATAGATCTCCTACACTTGTGGGTCATCAAGACCCTTTTTTGGCACCGTTGCCGGGGAGTGAAGCGCCTTTGGTAAGTGGAATTAGGTAAGGAAAAATTTATATAGTGTGCTGAAATTTACTGTCACTTGTTACTATGGAACATAACCCTTTGAGGGGCTTGTTCGGGGTATCTTCACCCCGACCAGTAGAGCAAAGAGTTGCTCCTCAACCTACTAAACCTACTGAAAAAGGTTACTTTTAAATTCCTTCGGGTATGATAGAGAAACTACTAGCTAATCCCTTTACAGGAGACAGAACATTGCATCCCAACTTGCACCTAATCTATGTGGATGAAGTTTGTGGATTATTTAAGCTTGCAGGTATGCCCGAGGATGTTATCAAGAATAAGGTCTTCCCTTTATCCTTGAAGGGAAAGGCAGTGACATGGTTTAGGCTATGCGATGATATTGTATCCTGGAACTACAACCGATTGAAATTGGAATTTCATCAGGAGTTCTATCCTATGCATCAGGTTCATCGTGATCGTAACTATATATATAATTTTTGGCCTCGCGAAGGAGAAAGTATCGCTCAAACTTGGGGGAGGCTTAAGTCAATGTTATATTCATGCCCCAATCATGAGCTCTCAAGAGAAATTATTATTCAAAAAATTTATGCTCGGCTTTCTCTCGATAATCGCTCCATGCTCGATACTTCTTGCACTGGCTCTTTTATGATGAATACTATTGAATTCAAATGGGATTTATTGGAAAGAATTAAACACAAATATGAAGATTGGGATCTCGACGAATGTAAGGAGTCAGGTATAACACCTAAGTTTGATTGTGTTAGATCATTTATGGATACCGATGTTTTCCATGAATTTAGTAGTAAATATGGACTTGACTCTGAGATAGTAGCTTCTTTCTATGAATCTTTTGCTACTCATGTTGATCTCCCTAAGGAGAAGTGGTTTAAATATCATCCTCCCATTGAAGTAAAAGTAGTTGAACCTGTTAGAGTTGAAGAAAAGACTATCACTTATAATGTTGATCCTATTGTTCCTACTTCTTATATTGAGAAACCACCCTTCCCTGGTAGAATAGAGAATCATGCTAAAGCTTCAACTATGGTTCTTAAGAGTAATACTAGAACACCTACACCCTCTGAGAAAATTTAAGTTGAACCTAGTGTTGCTATGGTTAAGGATCTCTTGGTCGATAATATTGATGGGCATGTTATTTACTTCTACGATGAAGCTGCTAGAATTGCTAGACCCGATACTAAAAATAAACATAGACCTGTTGTAGGCATGCATGTTATTTCCATTAAAATAGGAGATCATTCATGGATTATGTGACATGGGTGCTAGTGCTAGTGTAATACCTCATTCCTTATACGAAGAAATTATGCACGATATTGCACCTGCTGAGCTAGAAGGTATTGATGTTACAATTAAGCTTGCCAATAGAGATACTATTTCACCAATGGGGATTGTTAGAGATGTTGAAGTCTTGTGTGGGAAAGTTAAATACCCTACTAATTTTCTTGTTCTTGGTTCCCCACAAGATGACTTTTGCCCTATTATATTTGGTAGACTCTTCTTGAATACTGTTAATGCTAAGATAGACTGCAAAAAAGATGTTGTCACTATTGGTGTAGGGGATATGTCTCATGATTTTAACTTCGCTAAATTTCGTAGACAACCCCATGATAGAGAATTGCCTAGTAAGGATGAAATTATTGGTCTTGCTTCTATTGCTATGCCTCTTAACGACCCTTTAGAACAATATCTGCTAGACCATAAAAATGATATGTATATGAATGAGAGAAGGGAAATAGATGAAATATTCTTTAAATAGGGACCTTTATTGAAACACAACTTGCCTGTTGAAATTCTAGGGGATCCTCATCCTTCCAAGGGTGATCCCGTGTTTGAGCTCAAACCATTACCTGATACTCTTAAGTCTTAAGTATGCTTATCTTGATGAAAATAAGATATATCCTGTTGTTATTAGTGCTAACCTTTCAGAGCAGGAAGAAGAGAAATTATTGAAAACTCTGAAGAAGCACCGTGCTACTATTGGATATACTCTTGATGATCTTAAGGGCATTAGTCCCACTCTATGCCAACACAAAATAAAGTTGGAGAAAGACGTTAAAAGCTTCTAGAGGCATGTATAATTTATCCAGTTGCTGATAGTCAGTGGGTAAGTCCTGTCCATTGTGTCCCTAAGAAGGGAGGTATTACTGTTGTTCCTAATGATAAAGATGAATTGATCCCACAAAGAATTGTTATAGGTTATAGGATGGTAATTGATTTCCGCAAATTAAATAAAGCTACTAAAAAGGGTCATTACCCTTCACCTTTTATTGATCAAATGCTAGAAAGATTATCCAAACATACTCATATTTGCTTTCTAGATGGCTATTCCGGTTTCTCTCAAATACCTGTGTCAAAAGAGGATCAAGAAAAGACCACTTTTACTTGCCCTTTCGGTACCTTTACTTATAGACATATGCCTTTTGGTTTATGTAATGCACATGCTACCTTTCAAAGATGCGTGATGGCTATATTCTCTGATTTTTGTGAAAAGATTGTTGAGGTTTTCATGGATGATTTTTCCGTTTATGGAACTTCTTTTGATGATTGCTTAAGCAACCTTGATCCAGTTTTGTAGAGATGTGAAGAAACTAATCTTGTCTTGAATTGGGAGAAGTGCTACTTTATGGTTAATGAAGGTATCGTCTTGGGGCATAAAATTTCTGAAAGAGGTATTGAAGTTGATAAAGCTAAAGTTGATGCTATTGAAAAGATGTCGTGTCCCAAGGATATCAAAGGTATAAGAAGTTTCCTTGGTCATGCTGGGTTTTATAGGAGGTTCATTAAGGACTTCTCAAATATCTCCAGGCCTGTGACTAATCTCTTACAAAAAGATGTTTCTTTTGTCTTTGATGATTATTGTGTAGAAGCATTTGAAATACTTAAGAAAGCATTGATCGCTGCACCTATTGTCCAGCCACTTGACTAGAATTTACCCTTTGAAATTATGTGTGATGCTAGTGATTATGCTGTTGGTGCTATTCTAGGACAAAGAGTTGATAAGAAATTGAATGTTATCCAATATGCTAGTAAAACTCTAGAGAGTGCCCAGAGAAATTATGCTACTACTGAAAAAGAATTTTTAGCAGTTGTATTTGCTTGTGATAAGTTCATACCTTATATTGTTGATTCTAAAGTAACTGTTCACACTCATCATGCTGCTATTAAATATCTTATGGAAAAGAAAGATGCTAAACCTAGACTTATTAGATGGGTTCTCTTGCTACAAGAATTTGATCTGCATATTACTGATAGAAAGGGAGCTGAGAACCCCGTTGCAGACAACTTGTATAGGTTAGAGAATATTCTTGATGACCTGCTACCTATTGATGATAGCTTTCCTAATGAACAATTAGCTGTCATAAATGCTTCTCGTATTGCTCCATGGTATGCTGATTATGCTAATTACATTGTTGGTAAATTTATACCACCTAGTTTCACATACCAGCAAAAGAAAAAAAATTCTATGATTGAAGACATTATTTCTAGGATGATCCACACCTTTATAAAGAAGGGACAGATGGTATTATTAGACGTTGTGTACCTGAGCATGAACAGGAACAGATCCTCCGCAAGTGCCACTCCGAGGCTTATGGAGGACACCATGCTGGAGATAGAACTGTACATAAGGTACTGCAATCTGGTTTCTATTGTCCTACTCTCTTCAAGGATGCCCATAAGTTTGTCTTGTCTTGTGATGAATGTCAAAGAATTGGTAATATTAGTAGACGTCAAGAAATGCCTATGAATTATTCACTTGTTATTGAACCATTTGATGTTTGGGGCTTTGATTATACGGGACCGTTTCCTTCCTCTAATGGGTATACACATATTTTAGTTGTTGTTGATTACATTACCAAGTGGGTAGAAGCTATTCCAACTTGTAGTGCTGATCATAACACCTCTATTAAGATGCTTAAAGAAGATATTTTTCCGAGGTTTGGAGTCCCTAGATACTTAATGACTGATGGTGGTTCACATTTTATTCATGGTGCTTTTCGTAAAATGCTTGCTAAGTATGATGTTAATCATAGAATTGCATCCCCTTACCACCCACAGTCTAGTGGTCAAGTAGAACTGAGTAATAGAGAGCTTAAATTAATTTTGCAAAAGACTGTTAATAGATTTAGGAAGAATTGGTCCAAGAAACTTGATGATGCTTTATGGGCCTATAGAACTGCATATAAAAATCCTATGGTTATGTCTCCGTATAAAATGGTTTATGGAAAAGCATGCCACTTACCTCTCGAACTAGAACATAAGGCATATTGGGCCATTAAAGAGGTTATTTGACATTAGCTCACTTGATGAATGGAGAACCACGGCCTATGAAAATGCCAAATTGTTTAAAGAAAAAGTTAAAAGATGGCATGACAAAAGGATACGAAAGCGTGAGTTTAACGTAGGTGATTATGTTTTGCTATACAACTCTCGTTTAAGATTTTTTGCAGGATAAGTTCTCTCTAAATTGGAAGTTCCTTATGTTAATGAGGAGGTCTATCGTTCGGGTGCCATAAAAATCAACAACTTCGAAGGCACAAATCCAAAGGTGGTGAACGACCAAAAAATCAAACATTATATCTCAGGTAATCCCATAAATGTTGAAACCAATGTCATTGAAACCGTAACCCCGTAGGAATACATAAGGGATACTTTCCAGAACGATTCAGACCCCGAAAAGGAAGAGGTATGTGGTACGGTAAGTAAACCGACTCCAAAACAGTTCTAATGGCAATTTTCTCCATTTTAGAATATTTAAGCAAATAGGAAAATAAGAAGTAGTACGAAAGGGACACGAGGCATCCACGAGGGTGGAGGGCGCGCCCTACCCCCTGGGTGCACCCCCTGCCTCGTGGGCACCTCGTGTGCCCTCCGGACTCTGTTTTCTTGCACGACACTTCTTTTAGTCGGTAAAAAATCATTATATAATCTCCCAGAGGTTTTTACCACGGTACCACGACAAAATCCTCTGCTTTTGTTTTGAGCTATGTTTCTGACAGATCTAGATCACCATGACGTCTTCAAGCGCCCCTAAGGACAAGTTCTTCGAGAAGGTCATCAACCCCTACCTTGCGGAGGTGCTGCAACACCCTCAAACCATCGAGGTGCGTGAGAGGGTGCTGCACATCCACGATGTTGAGGGACCGAGGAGGACCGGAAGCGTGGAGACAAGACTCGAAGCAATGGAGCAACAAGTTTTCAAGTGCCAGGGGATGGTGGAACGAGGACTCAACGCCTACCACATGATGATCGCAGAGTTCACCAACAACCACAAGCTAGACGCCAAGAACATTGGGGAGGCCATCTTCAAGCTTCACAAGAAAATCGAGCACCTCCAAGCTCAGATCTATGACGTGCAAAACAAAAACTGTGAGTATGAATATAGATTCAAGAAGATGAGTTTGACTGCAGATTTGAGGATCCCGGAGACTCGATCATCTTTCTACGAGGGTGAGCCTATGCCTTGGAAGATGGACGACAAGCCTACATCATGAACAACTCCATCATCACTACCTCCGAAGAAAGAGACATAGACACATGGGTATGGGCACTCCCCTTGGCAATTGCCAAGCTTGGGGGAGGTGCCCCGGTATCATATCACCATCACACTTCTATCTTTACCGTTTTTCTTAGTCCGATCCTTTTGGTAATATCTTGATCTAGTAGAATAAAGTTTAGTATGATCTAGTTGTGAGCTTTGCTTTATGATCCTTATCTATGTAATCGACTCCGTGAGCTATATATAATAAAGATTAGTTTTGAGTCAAGGGCTTGTTTATCTTACTTTGATCATGAGAGAATAAAAGAAAGAATAAAAAGAATCAAAGAGATCATATTGATCTTATGGGGAGTAATGACTTCACATATAAAGAGTATGATGAATAAAAATTGTTGAGAGTTGACAAACATAGTTTTGGTCATCGTTGCAATTAATAGGAAGTAATAAAGAAAGAGAGGTTTTCACATATAAATATACTATCTTGGACATCTTTTATGATTGTGAGCACTCATTAAAATATGACATGCTAAAAGGTTGATGTTGGACAAGGAAGACAACGTAATGAGTTATGCCTTCTTATATCCAAAATAAAGTATATAGTCATGGATCTTCCAACATGTTGAGCTTGCCTTTCCCCCTCATGCTAGCCAAACTCTTTGCACCAAGTAGAGATACTACTTGTGCTTCTAGATATCCTTAAACCCAGTTTTGCCATGAGAGTCCACCATATCTACCTATGGATTGAGTAAGATCCTTCAAGTAAGTTGTCATTGTTGCAACTCTCTAAATATGTATGATCTATTAGTGTGGAGAAAATAAACTTTATATGATCTTGTGATATGGAAGCAATAAAAGCAACGGACTGCATAATAAAGGTCCATATCGCAAGTGGCAATATAAAGTGACGTTCTTTTGCACTAAGATTTTGTACATCCAACCGTAAAAGCAAATGACAACATCTGCTTCCCTCTGCGAAGGACCTATCTATTGCTCTTGCTGAAGGAAATATGCCCTAGAGGCAATAATAAAGTTATTATTTATTTCCTTATATCATGATAAATGTTTATTATTCATGCTAGAATTGTATTAACCGGAAACTTAATACATGTGTGAATACATAGACAAAACAGAGTGTCCCTAGTATGCCTCTACTAGACTAGCTCATTGATCAAAGATGGTTATGTTTCCTAGCCATAGACATGAGTTGTCATTTGATCAACGGGATCACATCATTAGGAGAATGATGTGATGGACAAGACCCATCCGTTAGCATAGCATTATGATCGTTTAGTTTAACTGCTATTGCTTTCTTCATGACTTATACATGTTCCTATGACTATGAGATTATGCAACTCCCGAATACCGTAGGAACACCTTGTGTGCTATCAAACGTCACAACGTAACTGGGTGATCATAAAGATGCTCTACAGGTGTCTCCGAAAGTATTCGTGGTGTTGGCATAGATCAAGATTAGGATTTGTCACTCCGAGTGTCGGAGAGGTATCTCTGGGCCTTCTCGGTAACACACATCACAATAAGCCTTGCAAGCAAAAGACTAATGAGTTAGTCACGAGATGATGTGTTGCGGAACGAGTAAAGAGACTTGCCGGTAACGAGATTGAACTAGGTATAGAGATACCGACGAATCAATCTCGGGCAAGTAACATACCGTTTGACAAAAGGTACAACGTATGTTGTTATGCGGTTTGACCGATAAAAGATCTTCGTAGAATATGTAGGAGCCAATATGAACATCCAGGTTCCGCTATTGTTTATTGACCGGAGATGAGTCTCGGTCATGTCTACATAGTTCTCGAACCCGTAGGGTCCGCACGCTTAACGTTTGATGACGATCGGTATTATGAGTTTATGAGTATTGATGTACCGAAGGTAGTTCGGAGTCCCGGATGAGATCACAGACATGACGAGGAGTCTCGGAATGTCCGAGACATAAAGATTGATATATTGGACGACTATATTCGGACACCGGAAGTGTTCCGGAAAAGTTTCGGATTTATCGGGATTGCCGGAAGGGGGTTACCGGAACCCCCTACGAGAGGGGATGGTCCATAGTGGGCCTAAAGGGAAAGAGAGAGGCAGCCCATAGGGTTGGCCGGCGCCCCCACCTAGGGTTCCTAGTTGGACTAGGATTGGGGGGGGGGGGCACCTCTCCTAATCCTTTCCCTCTTCCTTCTTTTGGTGAATCCTACTAGGAATAGGATTGCAATCCTATTCCTAGTAGGACTCCTTCCCTAGCCGCACCAGAAGAGGTTGGACGGCCTCCTCCCCTTGCTCCTTTATATACGGGGGCAGGGGGGTACCCAAAGAAACAAGTTGAATTGTTTTAGCCGTGTGCGGTGCCCCCCTCCACAGAATCACACCTCGGTCATACCGTCGCGGAGCTTAGGCGAAGCCCTGCGCCGGTGAACACATCATATCCGTCCCCACGCCGTCGTGCTGACGAAACTCTCCCGTGAATCTCAACTGGATCAAGAGCTTGTGGGACGTCATCAAGCTGAACGTGTGCTGAACGCGGAGGTGCCGTACGTTCGGTGCTTGACCGGTTGGATCGCGAAGAAGTTCGACAACATCAACCTCGTCACTTGACGCTTCCGCTCCCGGTCTACGAGGGTACGTAGACACACTCTTCCCTCTCGTTGCTATGCATCTGGTAGATAGATCTTGCATGATCGTAGGAAAATTTTAAAATACTATGTTCCCCAACAGTGGCATCATGAGCCAGGTCTATGCGTAGATGATATGCACGAGTAGAACACAATGAGATTGTGGACGATACTAGTCATACTGCTTACCAGCATGTCATACTTTGCTTCGGCGGTATTGTGAGATGAAGCGGCCCGGACCGACATTACGCGTACGCTTACGCGAGACTGGTTTCACCGTTACGAGCACTCGTTGCTTAAAGGTGACTGGCGGGTGTCTGTCTCTCTCACTTTAGCTGAATCAAGTGTGGCTACGCCCGGTCCTTGTGAAGGTTAAAACAGCACATACTTGACGAAACATCGTTGTGGTTTTGTATGCGTAGGTAAGAACGGTTCTTGCTAAAGCCCGTAGCAGCCACGTAAAACTTGCAACAAACGAAGTAGAGGACGTCTAACTTGTTTTTGCAGGGCATGTTGTGATGTGATATGGTCAAGACATGATGAGTTATACGGTTTTGTATGAGATGATCATGTTTTGTAAAGTTATCGGCAACTGGCAGGAGCCATATGGTTGTCGCTTTATTGTATGAAATGCAATCGCCATGTAATTGTTTTACTTTATCACTAAGCGGTAGCGATAGTCGTAGAAGCAATAGTTGGCGAGACGACAACGATGCTACGATGAAGATCAAGGTGTCAAGCCGGTGACGAAGGTGATCATGACGGTGCTTTGGAGATAGAGATCAAAAGCACAAGATGATGATGGCCATATCATGTCACATATTTTGATTGCATGTGATGTCTATCTTATTATGCTTCTTATTTTGCTTAGAACGACGGTAGCATTATAAGATGATCCCTTACTAAATTTCAAGGTATAAGTGTTCTCCCTGAGTATGCACCGTTGCGAAAGTTCGTCGTGCCGAGACACCACGTGATGATCGGGTGTGATAAGCTCTACGTTCAAATACAACGGGTGTAAGCCAGTTTTGCACATGCAGAATACTCGGGTTAAACTTGACGAGCCTAGCATATACAGATATGGCCTCGGAACACTGGAGACCGAAAGGTCGAGCGTGAATCATATAGTAGATATGATCAACATAAGATGTTCACCATTGAAACTACTCCATCTCACGTGATGATCGGACATGGTTTAGTTGATTTGGATCACGTGATCATTTAGATGACCAGAGGGATGTCTATCTAAGTGGGAGTTCTTAAGTAATATGATTAATTGAACTTTAATTTATCATGAACTTAGTCCTGGTAGTATTAGCATATCTATGTTGTAGATCAATAGCTCGCGATGTTGCTCCCCGTTTTTTTTCATATGTTCCTAGAGAAAACCAAGTTGAAAGATGTTAGTAGCAATGATGCGGAATTGTTCCGTGATCTGAGGATTATCCTCATTGCTGCACAGAAGAATTATGTCCTTGATGCACCACTAGGTGACAGACCTATTGCAGGAGCAGATGTAGACGTTATGAACGTTTTTGACAAAAGCTCGATATGATGACTACTTGATATTTTAAGTGCACCATGCTTTACGGCTTAGAACCGGGACTTCAAAAACGTTTTGAACGCCACGGAGCATATAAGATGTTCCAAGAGTTGAAATTAATATTTCATGCTCATGCCCGTGTCGAGAGGTATAAGACCTCTGACAGTACTTTGCCTACAAGATGGAGGAGAATAGCTCAACCAGTGAGCATGTGCTCAGATTGTCTGGGTACTACAATTACTTGAATCAAGTGGGAGTTAATCTTCCAGATAAGAAAGTAATTGACAAAGTTCTCTAGTCACTATCACCAAGTTAGTAGAACTTCGTGGTGAACTATAATATGCAAGGGATGACGAAAGTAATTCCCGAGCTCTTCACGATACTGAAATCGGCGAAGGTAGAAATCAAGAAAGAACATCAAGTGTCGATGGTTAATAAGACCACTTGTTTCAAGAAAAGGGCAAAGGGATAGAAAGGGAACTTCAAGAAGAATGACAAGCAAGTTGTCACTCCCATGAAGAAACCCAAAGCTAAACTCAAGCCTGAAACTAAGTGCTTCTACTGCAAAGGAAATGGTCACCGGAAGTGGAACTGCCCTAGATACTCGGCGGATAAGAAGGATGGCAAAGTGAACAAAGGTATATTTGATATACAGATTATTGATGTGTATTTTACTAGTGTTTATAGCAAACCCTCGATATTTGATACTGGTTCAGTTGCTAAAGAGTAGTAACTCGAAGTGGGAGTTGCATAATGAACATAAACTAGTTAAAGGATGAAGTGACGATGTGTATTGGAAGCAGTTCCAAGATTGATATGATCATCATCGCACACTCCCTATACTTTCGGGATTAGTGTTGAACCTAAATAACTGTTATTTGGTGTTTGTGTTGAGCATGAATGTGATTTGATCATGTTTATTGCAATACGGTTATTCATGTAAGTTAGAGAATAATTGTTGTTCTGTTTACATGAATAAAACCTTCTATGGTCATACACCCAATGAAAATAGTTTATTGGATCTCGATCGTGTGATACACATATTCATAATATTGAAGCCAAAAGATGCAAGGTTAATAATGATAGTGCAACTTATTTGTGGCACTGCCGTTTAAGTCATATTGGTGTAAAACGCATGAAGAAACTCCATAATGATGGACTTTTGGAATCACTTGATTATGAATCACTTGGTGCTTGCGAACCATACCTCATGGGCAAGATGACTAAAACTCCGTTCTCCGGAACTATGGAGCGAGCAACGTATTTGTTGGAAATCATACATACTGATGTATGCGGACCAATGATTGTTGAAGCTCACGGCGGGTATCGTTATTTTCTGACCTTCACTGATGATTTGAGCAGATATAGGTATATCTACTTAATGAAGCACAAGTCTGAAACATTTGAAAAGTTCAAAGAATTTCAGAGTGAAGTAGAGAATCATCGTAACAAGAAAATAAAGTTTCTACGATCTGATCGTGGAGGAATATATTTGAGTTACGAGTTTGGTCTTCATTTGAAACAATGTGGAATAGTTTCACAGCTCACGCCACCCGGAACACCACAGCATAATGGTGTGTCCGAACGTCGTAAACTGTACTTTATTGGATATGGTGCGATCTATGATGTCTCTTACCGATTTACCACTATCATTTTGGGTCATGCATTAGAGACAGCTGCATTCACGTTAAATAAGGGCCTCATCTGAATCCGTTGAGACAACGCCTTAAGAACTGTGGTTTGGCAAGAAACCAAAGTTGTTGTTTCTTAAAGTTTGGGACTGCGATGCTTATTTGAAAAAGTTTCAACATGATAAGCTCGAACTCAAACCGGAGAAGTAAATCTTCATAGGATACCCAAAAGAGACTGTTGGGTACACCTTCTATCACAGATCCGAAGGCAAGATATTCGTTGCTAAAAATGGATCCTTTCTAGAGAATGAGTTTCTCTCGAAAGAAGTGAGTGGGAGGAAAGTAGAACTTGATGAGGTAATTGTACCTTCTCCCAGATTGGAAAGTAGTACATCACAGGAAATTGTTCCAGTGATTCCTACACCAATTAGTGAGGAAGTTAATGATAATGATCATGAAACTTCGGATCAAGTTTCTACTGAACGTCGTAGATCAACCAGAGTACGTTCCGCACCAGAGTGGTACGGCAACCCAGTTCTAGAAATCATGTTACTAGACCATGATGAACCTACGAACTATGAGGAAGTGATGATGAGCCTAGATTCGGCAAAATGGCTTGAAGCCATGAAATCTGAGATGGGATCCATGTATGGGAACAAAGTATGGACTTTGGTTGACTTGCCCGATGATCGGCAAGCCATCGAAAATAAATGGATCTTCAAGAGGAAGACCGACGCTGACGGTAATGTTACTGTTTACTAAGCTCGACTTGTTGCGAAAGGTTTTCAACAAGTTCAAGGAGTTGACTACGATGAGACTTTCTCATCCGTAGCGATGCTTAAGTCTGTCCGAATCATGTTAGCAATTGCCACATTTTATGAAATCTGGCAAATGGATAACAAAACTGCATTCTTTAATGAATTTATTAAAGAAAAATTGCATATGATGCAACCCGAAGGTTTTGTCAATCCTAAAGGTGCTAACAAAAATGTGCAAGCTCCAGCGAACCTTCTATGGACTGGTGCAAGCATCTCGGAGTTGGAATATACGCTTTGATAAGTTGATGAAAGCATATAGATTTATACAGACTTACGGTGAAGCCTGTATTTACAAGAAGTGAGTGGGAGCACTACAACCTTTCTGATAAGTATATGTGAATGACATATTGTCGATCGGAAATGATGTAGAATTTTCTGGAAAGCATAAAGGAGTGTTTGAAAGGAATTTTTCAAAGAAAGACCTCGGTGAAGCTGCTTATATATTGAGCATCAAGATCTATATAGATAGATCAAGACGCTTGATAAGACTTTTGATGAGTACATACCTTGATAAGATTTTGAAGTAGTTCAAAATGGATCAGTCAAAGAAGAAGTTCTTGCCTGACTTGTAAGGTGTGAAGTTGAGTAAGACTCAAAGCCAGACCACGGCAGAAAAATATAGAGAGAATGAAAGTCATTCCCTATGCCTCAGCCATAGGTTCTATGAAGTATGCCATGCTGTGTACAAAACACGTTGTGTACCTTGCCAAGAGTTTGACAGGGAGGTACAATAGTGATCCAGGAGTAGATCACTGTACAGCGGTCAAAATTATCCTTAGTAATTGGATGAATAAGGAAATATTTCTCGATTATGGAGGTGATAAAGAGTTCGTCGTAAAGGGTTACGCCGTGCAAGCTTTGACACTAAATCCAGATGACTCTAAGTATCAATCTGGATGCGTATTGAGAGTGGGAGCAATTAGCTAGAGTAGCTCCATGCAGAGCATTGTAGACATAGAAATTTGCGAAATACATAGGGATCTGTATATGACAGACCCGTTGACTAAACTTCTCTCACAAGCAAAACATGATCACACCTTATTACTCTTGGGTATTAATCACATAGCGATGTGAACTAGATTATTGACTCTAGTAAACCCTTTGGGTGTTGGTCACATAACGATGTGAACTATCGGTATTAAATCACATGGCGATGTGAGCTAGATTATTGACTCTAGTGCAAGTGGGAGACTGAAGGAAATATGCCCTAGAGGCAATAATAAAGTTATTATTTATTTCCTTATATCATGATAAATGTTTATTATTCATGCTAGAATTGTATTAACCAGAAACTTAATACATGTGTGAATACATAGACAAAACAGAGTGTCCCTAGTATGCCTCTACTAGACTAGCTCATTGATCAAAGATGGTTATGTTTCCTAGCCATAGACATGAGTTGTCATTTGATCAACGGGATCACATCATTAGGAGAATGATGTGATGGACAAGACCCATCCGTTAGCATAGCATTATGATCGTTTAGTTTAACTGCTATTGCTTTCTTCATGACTTATACATGTTCCTATGACTATGAGATTATGCAACTCCCGAATACCGTAGGAACACCTTGTGTGCTATCAAACGTCACAACGTAACTGGGTGATCATAAAGATGCTCTACAGGTGTCTCCGAAAGTATTCGTGGTGTTGGCATAGATCAAGATTAGGATTTGTCACTCCGAGTGTCGGAGAGGTATCTCTGGGCCTTCTCGGTAACACACATCACAATAAGCCTTGCAAGCAAAAGACTAATGAGTTAGTCACGAGATGATGTGTTGCGGAACGAGTAAAGAGACTTGCCGGTAACGAGATTGAACTAGGTATAGAGATACCGACGATCGAATCTCGGGCAAGTAACATACCGTTTGACAAAAGGAACAACGTATGTTGTTATGCGGTTTGACCGATAAAAGATCTTCGTAGAATATGTAGGAGCCAATATGAACATCCAGGTTCCGCTATTGTTTATTGACCGGAGATGAGTCTCGGTCATGTCTACATAGTTCTCGAACCCGTAGGGTCCGCACGCTTAACGTTTGATGACGATCGGTATTATGAGTTTATGAGTACTGATGTACCGAAGGTAGTTTGGACTCCCGGATGAGATCACGGACATGATGAGGAGTCTCGGAATGTCCGAGACATAAAGATTGATATATTGGACGACTATATTCGGACACCGGAAGTGTTCCGGAAAAGTTTCGGATTTATCGGGATTGCCGGAAGGGGGTTACCGGAACCCCCTACGAGAGGGGATGGTCCATAGTGGGCCTAAAGGGAAAGAGAGAGGCAGCCCATAGGGTTGGCCGACGCCCCCACCTAGGGTTCCTAGTTGGACTAGGATTGGGGGGGGGGGCGCCACCTCTCCTAATCCTTTCCCTCTTCCTTCTTTTGGTGAATCCTACTAGGAATAGGATTGCAATCCTATTCCTAGTAGGACTCCTTCCCTAGCCGCACCAGAAGAGGTTGGCCGGCCTCCTCCCCTTGCTCCTTTATATACGGGGGCAGGGGGCACCCAAAGACACAAGTTGAATTGTTTTAGCCGTGTGCGGTGCCCCCCTCCACAGAATCACACCTCGGTCATACCGTCGCGGAGCTTAGGCGAAGCCCTGCGCCGGTGAACACATCATATCCGTCACCACGCCGTCGTGCTGACGAAACTCTCCCGTGAAGCTCAACTGGATCAAGAGCTTGTGGGACGTCATCAAGCTGAACGTGTGCTGAACGCGGAGGTGCCGTATGTTCGGTGCTTGATCGGTTGGATCGCGAAGAAGTTCGACAACATCAACCGCGTCACTTGACGCTTCCGCTCCCGGTCTACGAGGGTACGTAGACACACTCTTCCCTCTCGTTGCTATGCATCTGGTAGATAGATCTTGCATGATCGTAGGAAAATTTTAAAATACTATGTTCCCCAACACTTGCCTTATACCTATTACAAGAGTCATGGTTATCTCCACCTTTCCTTTTTACATTTTATCCTTTGGAAAGTACATTGTGTTGGAAAGATCCTGACATATATACCCAATTGGATGTAAGTTATCATAAACTATTATTGTTGACATTACACTTGAGGTAAAAGGTTGGGAGGCAACATTATAAGCCCCTATCTTTCTCTGTGTCCGATTAAAACTCCATACCCATAAGTATTGCGTGAGTGTGAGCAATTGTGAAAGACTAAATGATAGTTGAGTATGTGGACTTGCTGAAAAGCTCTTATATTGACTCTTTCTAATGCTATGATAAATTGCAATTGCTTCAATGACCGAGATCATAGTTTGTTAGTTTTCAATGAAGTTTCTGATTCATACTTGACATTGTGAATAGATTGTACTCTAGCATAAGAAATCATATGACAATAAATATGTTGTTATTATAAGAATGATCATGATGCCCTCATGTCCGTATTTTATTTTATCGACACCTCTATCTCTAAACATGTGGGCATATTTTTCGATACCGGCTACCGCTTGAGGACAAGCGAGGTCTAAGCTTGGGGGAGTTGATACATCTATTTTGCATCATGCTTTTATATTAATGTTTATTGCATTATGGGCTGTTATTACACATTATGTCACAATACGTATGCCCTTTCTCTCTTATTTTACAAGGTTTACATGAAGAGTGAGAATGCCAGCAGCTGGAATTCTGGGCTGGAAATAGACCTATTCTGCACAACTCAAAAAGACCTGAAGCTCCACGAAATTCACTTTTGGAATATATAAAAAATATCGGGCGAAGAAACCACCAGAGGGGGGCCACCCACTGTCCACGAGGGTGGGGGCGCGCCCTACCCCCTTGGGCGTGCCCCCTGCCCCGTGGGCCACCTGGAAGCCCCCCAATGCCCATCTTCTGGAATAAGGTGTCTTCTGCCCTGGAAAAATCAGAAGGAAGCTTTCGGGACGAAGCACCGTTGTCTCGAGGCGGAACCTTGGCGGAACCAATCTAGGGCTCCGGCGGAGCTGTTCTGCCAGGGAAACATCACTCCCGAAGGGGGAAATCGTCACCATCGTCATCACCATCGATCCTCTCATCAGGAGGGGGTCAATCTTCATCAACATCTTCACCAGCACCATCTCCTCTCGAACCCTAGTTCATCTCTTGTATCCAATCTTTGTATCAGAACCTCAGATTGGTACCTGTGGGTTGCTAGTAGTGTTGATTACTCCTTGTAGTTGATGCTAGTTGGTTTATCCGGTGGATGATCATATGTTCATATCCTTTACGCATATTAATACCCCTCTGATTATGAACATGAATACAATTTGTGAGTAGTTACGTTTGTTCCTGAGGACATGGGAGAAGTCTTGCTATAAATAGTCATGTGAATTTGGTATTCATTCGATATTTTGATGAGATGTATGTTGTCTTCCCTCTAGTGGCGTTATGTGAACGTCGACTACATGACACTTCACCATTGTTTGGGCCTAGAGGAAGGCATTGGGAAGTAATAAGTATATGATGGGTTGCTAGAGTGATAGAGGCTTAAACCCTAGTTTATGCGTTGCTTCGTAAGGGTCTGATTTGGATCCATATGTTTCAAGCTATGGTTAGGTTTACCTTAATACTTCTTTTGTAGTTGCGGATGCTTGCAATAGAGGTTAATCATAAGTGGGATGCTTTTCCAAGTAAGGGCAGTACCCCATCATCGGTCCACCCACATACCAAATTATCAAAGTAACGAACGCGAATCATATGAGCGTGATGAAAACTAGCTTGACGATAATTCCCATGTGTCCTCGGGAGCGCTTTCCTTTATATAAGAGTTTGTCCAAGCTTGTCCTTTACTATAAAAAGGATTGGGCCATATTGCTGCACCTTATTTACTTTTATTACTTATTACTCGTTACAAATTACCTTATCACAAAACTATCTGTTACCGATAATTTCAGTGCTTGCAGAGAATACCTTACTGAAAACTGCCTATCATTTCCATCCGCTCCTCGTTGGGCTCGACACTCTTACTTATCGAAAGGACTATGATAGAACCCCTTCAATTGTGGGTCATCAAGCTCAGCCGCCCGCGTCATCACCATCACCGCCGGCGCGTCGAGCCCAACATCCACTTCGTACTGCTCCCCCTTGGCAAGGGCGCCGACACTGCAGGGTCCGCCTCACAGTCCTTGGAGTTCTAGAGCACCAGCGATCTGATGAGTTGTGTGGCGCGGTGATGGTGATTTAAGGGCTGTTTGGTTCTAGGCCTTGCATTGCCATACTTTGCCACATATTTTTGCCAAGCTTGCCTAAGGTTAGTTCAGCAAAATGAGAGCCGCAAGTTGGCAATCCTTAGGGAATCATGCCACACTTTTGTGTGTATGCCATGTGGGGCCTTAGTGTGGCTAGCCTAAAATATGGCTTGAACCAAACACTCACCTAAGTTAGTCAAAATTGCTTAATCTTAGGTGTGGCAACCTTTGGCAAAGTTAGTCACAAACCAAACAGACCCTTAGAGCAACTTCAAGTCTCCAACCGGCCGACCCAAACGAACGGCCATTTTGTCTGATTTTTGTCAGTTTGGGTCGACCCGGCGAACACCCATGTCCGCTTTCGCATTTGGGTCGGCGCAAGTGCCCAACGCCGACCCGACCCATTTTCAAGGTCCCGCGAAAAATATTCCACAAATATTTAGAAAATAAAAAATGTTAATTAAACATTAATGTGGGCCACAAAGGCCGGCGAGAGTCCACACGTCCACTTTACATTAAAAAAAACCATTTAATTAAACTAATAACTAAGAGGAGAGGTGCGCTGCCCTAGGCATCCTCGTTGCCGTCGTCGGGACCGGTGACGTCGATGAGCGTCGGCGTAGGGCTAGCCCTGGGGAATGCCGTCTCCCAGGTTGCGGCGACGTTGACCGCGAGTGGCTGCACCGCCGGCAGCTGGGCTGCCCCACCGTAGGCACTACGCTCCTCCTCCTCCGCCTCGCAGTGCTCCTCTTCGGCATCGCGCTCCCACTGCTTGAGCCGCTCGCCCTCACGGTGCTCCTCTGCCAGCCAGCGTTGCCGCCATTACTCGAGGTAGATCTGCTCATGCGCCACTGTCGCCCCAAGCCAGATGGGTGGCGCGCTGACACACTCGCGCACATACCCGTGCCATGTGTAGCACTCGGGCTTGACGGGGTTCGCGTCGGCTCGGCCTTGGCGGGGGACGGCGGCGCCAGTGGCGGCACGACGCAGTCGCCAGCATCGGAGAGCACGATGGCCTCCGCCAGGCGCCTGGTACGCCCCCTCCTCCTTCTCTGCCGCCGCCTCCTCCACCTTGCGCCCCTCTTTCTTCCTGCTTTGATTGAGGGCAGCCGTCAGCGCCGCTTGGTAGGCGGCCTCCTTCTCTGGTCCTCGTCGCATCTGACGAGGGACGGCGGGGTGCTAGCCCACACGTGTTGAACGCCACGCCGGCGCTGCTCCTCGTGCTCGAACGCGAATCAGACCTCCCAATCGGGAGAGTCTTCCATGTAGGCGGGGTTGAGGCGCTGCTCCGGCCTCAGCTGCTGCCACCGGCGCCGCACCTCCTCCGCGTGCGATCGCGCCGACCGCGGCCCCGCCAACACAGGGATCCTCTCCAGATCCAAATGCCAGTCATGTGGCAGCGTGACGTCGGGGTAAGGGAGGAGGATGCAGTGTTATGCCACCTCGGCTGGTGCACTGGGACGCTTATCTGCTGCCTCGGTGGGCGGGCAGACGCCGGCGGAGGCGGGGAGCGCGCACGAAGGGCCGGCGGGGGCCTTGCCCTTGTTCTTTCCAACGAAGAAGCCCATGGTGGCTACGGTAGTCACCGACAGCGGAGCAGAGGAGTGGCTAGATGGGGACGGGCGTCTGAAAGAGGATGACGCCCCCCAACGCCCGGATTAAAAAAGGCCGTCCCCCGTCGCTGGCGTTTGGGCCTGCTGTCGACAGTCATTATTAATAAAGACGCGGGTGGTAGTTGACCGGCCATCATGTGGAGACACGGCGGGCAATGAGAAGATGTGCGACGCGAAGCGCGCGTTCGCTTCGCGTCTGCGCCGTATTTCAGGCCCAAATTTGGATCGAAAATGAGTCCGCGGACCCGTTTTGGGAATAGATCGGTACATTGGGCCATTATTTTTGTCCGCGATGATCCAAATGAACGGCGACGGACGAAATGAGTCGCCAGGTTGGAGTTGCTTAGATTAGCTCTTCTTAGCCAATGTTCTTGTTGGTGCGTGTATCGATGGTGGATCTGGTCGGAAATGGTATCAATCTGGTCCATACATGCTGTCTTTGATATGTCAGTGTCGCAATAGTCTGACCGAGTGGTGATTTTTTTCCCTCCGACATCAATTCATCTGCCTTGTGAATTCGCGAGTCCTTTAGTGGATCTGGTTTGGATGTAACGCAATCTGGTTCTTTCTGCTACTTGTTGCCTGCGATTTGTCAATGTTAATCAGAATGAGACCGAAGTGCTAGTGTTCTGGTCTGACGAATGAATGGTGCAGCACTTCCTGCTGTTAAGTATGCATATCTCACATGTTCAGCAGTTCGATTCTGTTGTCCTGAGAGTGCGAAATCCCTTTTGTGGATGGATTCAGTCGAAAGACCAGTGTAGCAAGTTATAGTTGGATTCAGCCTAGACCAAACTTGCTAGTTATAGTTAAATAGGCCCAAACTCACCCATGTAGCTGAGGTAATTGTTGTGTCGAATCTCACAAACGGCTGATAGGAAATGACAGAGGATGGATGGATGAACCCTACGCGATCTTGTGTTATTTAACATGCTTTGTAATTTACCATGGCTCACGAGCAACCTGTGAACTCTCTCCTTCTGCTTCCCCTTTCTCCGCGCCCGTGTGTGTGGGGTGTGTGTGCTGCAGGCGTCTACTTGGTGGTCATAGATGTGGACAACCACAAAGGTCACAGTGACCGGCAGTGTGTACTCTGAGAAGGATGCAAAATAATAATAATAATAATAATAATAATAATAATAATAATAATAATAATAATAATAATAATAATAATAACAACAACAACAATATTTCATTACAGATAACAGCAAGGGTCTATCCGCAAAAGTGCACTGTTGACCGGCTCAACAAGCATGGCACCACTTTGTCGCGTCCTGATTGGCTTTTGACCAAAATCATCACATCCCGTGCAAGTTCCTGGGTGGCGGGGTCGAGTTTTTCAAGTTGTTGGACTAAATCGTCACACCCCGTGCAAGCTCAGGTCTGTGGTGCTATTACCTTCAAAATAAAATAAGTGCGAATATTTGATGAACATAGTTGGATGGTCGACTCACGTGTCTCGTTACACGTCTGAGAACAGACAGTGATTCCGATTTAAAAAACGCCGTTGGAGATGCCCGAACCCCCTAATGTATCACATTTTGGCAATATCACCCGCTCACCTCTAAAACCTTAATTTTAGTCACCCAAACTTTGCAATACCGAATAAAACACCCCTTTGTTGTTATTATCTTGCATTCTGGCACGACGATCTCAGCAGCTCCCCCTCTTCGACTCCCAAATCCTATCTATGCCGCAGTCGTTATTCTCCATCCCCATTGGGGACTTCGAGACTGACCTTGCCTGCACACACTGTCTTTGCGCCTTCACGGAGCTATGATGTGCCCCCCATCCGTTCCTCACGGCCCACATCATCGTCGACGTGTGCCTCCATCCCTCTTCCTCGGCGGCCGCAGACACAACCATGGCGATTTCACAAGCTATGGTGGAGCTGGTGTTCATCCCGAAGTAGGTGGTGGTGAGAATGACTCGATGGGTGACAAACGGTGATGCGTCCGCCTCTTCGTCGGCGAGGCGTTTGATGTGCCCGATGGGCAAGCACAGGGGACTTAGAGCAACTCCAGCAGTTTTCCTAAAAAACATCCCATAAAACTAGTTTTACGAGGTGTTTGTAAATTTTAGGGGAGTTCCATCAGAGCCGTTTTTGCCATATCCCATAATCTTCTTCTCCTAAAATATGTTTCTATTTTATTTTCATTAAATAAAACTAGATAATAGCCTAAGGCCTGCCATTCAGTGACACACATGACAGCCTCCAACGAGACAGTGTGGTGGCCGCCGCCGACATGCGGCTTGGTGATGTGGGGCAGCCCGGCGGCAGGGGTGGCAAAAAATGGCGACAAGCGGCAGCACGAGGTGGCGGTGGCGACACCGCGGCCCATCGGCAGGGCGGGCGGGCGGTGGTGACGAGGCGAGCAGTGGGGGCGCAACTACATTACAGCAGGAGACAACACGTTGGCGGCCTTCAGGCGGGGGCACGTCGGCGGGCGGCAGGGACAACATTTCGGCAGGGCGGTGGCGGCGCACAGTAAAGTTTCAGATGGTTACCTTGCTACCAATAAGTTTACAAGAAGCTCCCTAAACCAGAGGGAAGCTATTGTCAAGTTCATAGGATCATGTAAATTTATCCACGTTTTGGGATCCGCTGGAGACGTTTCCCCCCCAAAACTTGCTTTAAACATTTTTTTTACAGATATGAGATGTGTTGGAGTTGGTCCTAGCGTTGGACAACTCATTGGCGGCGACGGAGATCGGCGCACGGCCCTGGGTCAGGTGCACAACGGCGACATTGAGCCACTCTGAGCCCAGATTCGGGTGCGAGACAAGGCTGAGAGTATCAAAATCGGTGTCTCTTTCTTTTTAACACAGTACACACAAGTACTCATACATACACGCATACATTTTCCTCTATGAACGCACATACACACTCTATATCTATGAGCACATTTGAGAGACTGAGCCGGCATATCATTTTGACAGATACGAAATCACCGTACGTAGGCGCCTCGTCGTTGACGAAAACGTCTCCTTCCACTAAAAACGCATCGTCGTAAATTCTGAAATAAATTCAGGAATAATGTGAGCACCAGGACTTGAACCCTGGTGGGATGAAGATACCACAGTCCCTTTAACCATCCAACCATAGATTGATTCACCAAAGTCGGTGTCACTACTGTGTGTTACCGAGTGCGTTTCCAGCCGAAACAGTCGATCGAATCGACCAGCAACCCTACACCGTGTACATGCGGTGCGCGCGTCTAGTCAGTACTCCTGTCTAGGCAACCAAAGCCAGGTCCAGATGTACACGGACAGCAGCACAGGCCTGTGAAACATCTGGAAGCACTCTTGTAAAAGTATGCGGCGAGCCGGGGCACCGGCGTGGTCGAGTTTGAGGTCCTCCCGTGGACCAACACAAGAAAACTGGCGCGGCGTCGTCTGTCGACGCGGGCAGTCCCGCGAGTCCTCGGCGTGACGGGATTTCACAGTGCCGCACCACACCGCACTTCCATCGAGCCTAATGAGGCTGATCTACAGCGCGCGCTGGCTGCTAAAGGATGTTTCCAGCTGGCGTGCCCACAACGGAAGCGAGCGCCGAGCGTAACGAAAATTCTCCCCCAAATCCCCCACCCGCCTCCTGGCCAAATTAAATCCCCTCCCCCTCCACGGCTACCGCCTGTCGTTCCCTCCTCCCCTCAACCTCCACCGCCGTGTGCTACTCGCCCCTCCTTCCCTCCACGGCTCCACCCTCACCTCCACCACCACGCTCTACTCGCCCCACTTCCTTCGCTCCTCCCAAGGATGGAGCTAGACGACGGCGCCGTTCGTGCTATGCACGGGCCACCATTTGCTCGCCATCGGGATGGCGGCGCAGGGCTACGGTGACACCGAGAGATGGGCATCACAGTTGGACGTACTTCTGCTTCTTTGGCCCAGCGGCGAGCACCCCCTCGGAGGCCCGCTAAAGGTGGATTGTTTGGTAGGAGCTCGAGGCATGCGCAGGCTGGCGTGGTCCGTGACATCGACGTGCTACAGGCCTGAATTCACATTCGTTGATCATGAGGTACACCAGGGTGGCCTCCTCGCCGGTGGTTTCGATGACTGCACCATCCGCATCTGGAACCCTGAGCCTGCGCTACTGCACGTCCTTTTCCTTGGACCCTTTCTATATGTTGTGATTTGATTCAGCGTGTCTTACTTATCTGAGGTGAATTGATATATTGATGAAAGAAGAACACGGGATCTTCCATTTGGATACGGATTGATCATAGCAGAAATATCCAACAACCTTATTTTATTCATTATTGTAGTTCATGATTCCAAATGTTGTTGTAGTTCCATGCCTGCTGAAGATCTAGCGCTTCAGTCTTATTTTATTTATTTCTGAAAATGGAGTTACAACAGGTGGATTCTGATGAGAGATCAAGGAGATCATAAAAAGGTCCCACTAATGGCCAACATGTCCGATTATGTAAAATGGCCAAAAACAATACCATCTTGTTGATCCCTCGTGGTAGATCCACAAAGGGTGACTCGATGGACTTAGCTCCTCCTTGAGGCTAGAGAACAATATCCCTTCTGATAGCCTCTAGAATGTGAACTTCAGAAGCAATTTTCGCTCTAAAAGTGCATTTGTTTCTCTCCTGCCAAACCCTCCATAAGATGATCATTGTGAGGGACCTTAATGCTTTCCTATGGAATGACTGGGCGGCAGTGGTCATGGCCGAAAAGATATCCATGGAGTGCTTTTTGGAGCTCCAATTATGTTGGGCATAGGAGTTGCATCCTACCGAAATGGTAGCCTTGTTCCAAAGAGCAGCGGCAACCTTGCATTCCTATTTGGCCATCCTCTTCTTTGCAATCTATCATTGCACCATAGCCGCTGGTTTTGGTGATGGAGCCATGCGGATTTGGAATCCCGATGATGTTCTTCCGTGCGAAAAACTCTCTCCCTCTCTTTGATTCGGGCATTCGGCCGTGATTTGGGTTTAGTTTGGTAGTATTGCAGAAATATATATGCCACTTGGACTGCTTGTGTGTCTTGGTGGTTTGGGCTATTTGGCGTGAAAGGAATGCTCACATCTTCGACAATAAAATCACTCCAATTTCGTAGGCCTTCGACCAGCTCAAGGCTAATGTTGAGTTCTGGTTCAGGAAGCTTTAGGAGCTGTTTGGTTTGTGCGAATGTTGGCCTTGAAAATCATTGGCTCACCAAATAATTGGCACTCGATTTCCCTACCCGTGCCCTGCCAAAAAGTTAGCTGACAACTGAACTAGAGCTGCCGCTGAGCCACGGGCGCACCAATTATTTGATCCCCATCCAAATGAATACCCATGCTGGGTCAATGTCCAACATTTTGGCAGGGCTTCTCAAGGCAATGAACCAAACAGTCACTTGTGTTAGTATTTTTTCAATGTAGTTTGTGTGGCTTCCTCGTCGTTGCTACTTACATAGTTTAGTTTAGTTGGTCTACTTGGTTCAGGCTGGTTGTAAGGTCGTTGTACTTAGACTAGGGACCTTTGGTTGTTGATATCATTTGCATATTTTAGCTTCCACTTCTGTTGTTGATATCCTAATATTGAATTTGAATATATCTTACCTAGTGCCATTTGCTGCTTGTGCAACTGGGATTTGGGTAAGGAGTTCCGGAGAAGCCTAAGGCTGTATGGAGACTGGACGACGATCCTGAAAAAGAACTTACTCGGGAAGCATAAATGTATGTGTTTTTTAAATGCCATGTGTATTTATTCCCAACACGATTATTTTATTATTTATGGGTACTTCTTTGTTGTGTTGCAGCCCAGCAACAATCGCATATATGTATGACAAAATAAGAGATATGAAATGGGAATCGTATTCCGACGACTTCAAAGGTATGAACACTCGATGTTGATGTTTCTTTAGTAAGGCTATGGTTACAACACAAGAGTCTGTTGGGCTTTTGCTGGTGCTAGTATTACGTGGCACTTTCTTTCCTTTACTTTGTATATATTTTGATGCTGACTCTGTTTATCCGTTATCACCAAAGATAGTGGGACCCGATCTTTTGATTGTATGAAAAAGAAAAGATAACAGTGGGTGATTCCACAATTCCGACCACGCTAATGCAATATAATGCACCTTGGTACAATGATACTCTCTCAAAAGATTCAGAAATGTAACTATGTCCCGAGGTGCATTATGGGGCTAAGATGGAGCTACTCACGTCGTGCAAGATTTTCAAAGGCCAAGTGAGTGTTTTATTTTGTAAATTGTCTAAATGGCACACATGACCTAGAAGTTGGAACAACATAGATATTGGAAACTACTTTAGGTTCTGGGTTTATATTCCAATGATCTGCATCCATATTGGATTACTACTGCTACTCTAGGTGAGAGCATCTGTGTCCATGATATAAGCAATCCAATTGAGCTGTGCAGGTTGACTTGTGAGGTAGGTGTATTCAAGTATGTGCCTCATCACTTATTCAGTTTCTTAGAGTTAGTCCGGGGCCGGTCCAACCGAATATTAGGCCCAGTGCGAATCAACATAAATATAATCATTTACACTAAATAGTAGTGCTTATTTATAAATAGCTTTTTGTGAAATCACAATTATATAAATTTTTAACATATTGAACCTTAAAAGTAATTAAAGCAAATCCACTTAAATATTAGAAAATAATAAATTTAAATTTTACATGTTTTATCTGATTAATTTGTGACTATTGCATGAATATAGCATATATATGTTTTTTGTGTGTGTTCTTAAAAAAGAAGCACACTTTTTTCAGCTCGAGGTTTTATTATAGATCTCTGTAGTGTATCCCTATATATATATATATATATATATATATATATATATATATATATATATATATATATATATATATATATATATATATATATATATATATATATATATATTATGGTATATGAAATATCTTGATAGCGGTCTTTGATTAGACTTAAGCAAATAAAGATATCTAGATTACACAATACGTTTACAAGGACCTTGTCACTTAATCATTGACACACTACTTTATCATTTTTGGTCAAATGTGTCATACATATTATAATGGCTTTGGTAATCTATTGGTTATCTTTGGTAACCCGGACTGACGCTATTTTCAGCAGAACTACCGTGGTGTTGTTTTTTATGTAGAAATGAAAGTTCTCCAAATGAGATGAAACTTTTTGACGATTTTTTTGGAACAAAGAGACCCCCAAAGCTTCATGGGTGGGCCAGAAGAGCCACGAGAAGGGCACAACACACCACGGCACGCCAGAGGGGCCTGGCTTGCCCCAGTGGGTTATGCTCACCTCGAGGCCCATCTTCGCATGAAACCGACGCCAAAAAATCCTATAAATAGAGAAACCATCAGAAATAACCCTAGATCAGACGTTCCACCGCCGCAAGCCTCTGTGTCCATGAAAACACAATCTAAACCCGTTTTGGCACCCTGTCGGAGCGGGAAATCATCACCGGTGGCTATCTTCATCATCCCGGAGGCCACCATGATGAGGAGGGAGTAGTCCACCCTCGGGACTGAGGGTTTGTACCAGTAGCTATGTGTTTAATCTCTCTCTCTCTCTCTCTCTCTCTCTCTCTCTCTCTCTCTCTCTCTCTCTCTCTCTCGTGTTCTTGAGATGGCACGATCTTGATGTATCGCGGGCTTTGTTAACATAGTCGAATTATATGGTGTTTCCCCCTCTCTATCTTGTTGTGATGAATTGAGTTTTCCCTTTGAGGTTTCTTATATGATTGAATAATTTGATGGATTTGAGAACACTTGATGTATGTCTTGCTATGAATAGTAGTGGTGACAATGGGGTATCATATTGATTCACTTGATGTGCGTTTTGGCACTCAACTCGAGGATCCCCGAGGTGACAATGGGGTAATCTATGCATAGGGGTTGAAGCACCTTCTTCTCTTTGTTTCTCCTGTAGAAATCTTGGGGCACTCTTTGATGTTTTTTTTGTGTTGGATTGGGTATTATCAATCTGAATTTGTTTTAGTGTTATGATTATTTCGAACTCTTGATAGATTGATCGGAAAGGATAACTTATTGTTATTTTAGTACGAACTCTTGGATTGATCAATCGGAAAGAATAGCTTTGAGGTGGTTTCCTACCCTACAAACAATTTCTTCTTATGTTCTCCGCTACATAAGAACTTTCGAGTGATTCTTTATCGCACGTTGAGGGATTGCCATATGATCTAACTATGTTCGCATTGTTGAGAGATTGTACTAGTGAAAGTATAAACCTTAGGCCTCATTTTCAAGCATTGCAATACCGTTTGTGCTCCGTTTTATCACTTGCTACCTTCTGTTTTTATTTATTCAGATTATAAAAATATATTTCTACCATCATTATTACACTTGTGTCACCATCTCTTCGCCGAACTAGTGCACCTATACAATTTCCCATTGTATTGGGTGTGTTGGGGACACAAGAGACTCTTTGTTATTTGGCTGAAGGATTGTTTGAGAGAGACTATCTTCATCCTACGCCTCCAACGGATTGATAAACCTTAGGTCATCCACTTGAGGGAAATTTGCTACTGTCCTACAAAACTCCGTGCTTGGAGACCCAACACGACTCTACAAGAACAAGTTGTGTAGTAGACATCAATCATTTGCTTGAGAAAGACTACTAGCCTAACTTAACTCGATTTATATTTTGGACTACAAATTGATTCGTCTGTTTTGTCTAGATATTCAATTTTTGTTACATATTTGGTAGGCCCTTAAATGTAAGAAATATTGTAGTATTCAGATGATTAATATACACAATTAGTATGTGGGAAGGGGCCTTCAGCTCACATTCCCGGGCTTGTCACCTTGTTTTTTCGACTAGGAGAAGTTTAAATCTCAAACCACGTGTTTCCTGGTTTTGTCACGACAAGATGTCCTAGTGTGAGGACTTAGTCCCGAGGCCAACACATCTGATTGGTAGCTTGAACGGGGTTAAGTGGGATGAGAGACGCGAGATTTTACCCAGGTTCGGTCCCTCACGGTGGAGGTAAAAGCCTACATCCTGCTTCATTGATATTGATGCTGATCATTCTCACGATTTCAAGGATGCTCCTTTTCTACTTCTCCCTCGAGAGCTATTGACCTGTCTCTCTTAACTTGTCCCTCTTGGGGTGCCCTGCCCCTCCTTATATAAGTAGAAGGGGCGGCTTACATGACTAGCCCTAGTAGGATTAGGACTACTTTATTACAAGTGGAATCCTAGTCTTGCTTTTCTTATAAGGGAAATATTCCTTATGCCTTCCCTCTCAAGCTGGCCCACTGAACATCGTACCTTGAGCTGGTCTTCTCATAAGCCGCCTTCTGGGCCTTGGGCCTGGTCATTCATCTGACCCTCCCTTTGGGTCACTAGTGAGTCGCCAGACTCAGGCGGGTCTCCAGTGAGTCGCCAAGCGCCAGTCGGGTCACTAGTGACTAGCCAAGTTACGCCCGGGTCATACCGCAGCGTATATCCCCGACAATGTGGTAAAAGCTGAAAGCTACTTCCAATCGTCTGAGAAGCTCAAAGTTTAAATGTATTGCCACTCGGCTTGTCTATCGCGTGTGGGGCAAGCAATGAACATGCGATACTGATATACAATGCACTTTAATTGGGCCTAATTTCCTTTTGAGATGGAGATTTATCTATTGTTCCTACCATCATGGACTGTTCCTTCTTTGTGTTTTCTAGGTTTCCATGTGCAATGTTGGGAACTAAGCCGTGGGCTACATTTCATTGCAGTGTGTGCGTTTGGTGATAGTATTGGCTTTCCTATGGACTCAATGTGATCTTAGATTACAAAAATGAAAATGAAGAGTCTTGAGCTTTTGTCAATCTATGTGCTTAGCATTTTGAAGGGTTGCACATCCTCTTGTGCATGCCACTCCAATGTTGAACTCATCTGAAATACACTAGGTAAAGGTATTAGTCCAACAATAGATATGTTGACATTAATTACCCAAATCACCCAGGGATCATTTGTGCTTTCAGCGGAGCTATCAGAGCTCGAGGCCGGTAAGTGAGTCGAGGTTGACCCGTGTATCAGATCGGGAGGAGGTTCCAGTACATGCACCGCAGGGCCCTTGAGGGCATCGGACGAGGCCGTGAATCTGGCAAAGATTAGATTTCCTCGAACGTCCGCGATGTACTCCAGATTGCCGAATCTAATACGGTGTTTAGGAGAGAAATTGTAGACCTGGTCTATTTGACCTGTTGGGTTGGCATGCCGCACGATGCTGCCAAACGTGAAGAGCTGGCCAGGTACAAATAGATCCCCGGAGCTGGCGCCCTCTCCGAAGATGAGGCGTGCCATCGATCCTTCGGTGACCCAATGATACGTCTCCAACGTATCTATAATTTTTGATTGTTCCATGCTATTATATTATCCTTCTAGGATGTTTTATGGGCTTTTATATGCCCTTTTATATGATTTTTGGGACTAACCTATTAACCCAGAGCCCAGTGCCAGTTTCTGTTTTTCTCTTGTTTCAGAGTATCAGAGAAAAGGAATATCAAACGGAGGTTATTCTTGGACCAGAAGAAGCCCAGGAAGTGCCGGAGGGGGACCAGAAGGTTCCCAGGCTGCCCACGAGGGTAGTGGGCGCGCCCAACCCTGCCTCATGGACAGCCCGGAGGTCCCCTTTACTTGTCCCCGACTCCAACACCTCCTATATATACAGAAACCTCCGGAAAATAACCTAGATCGAGAGTTCCGCCGCCGAAAGCCTCTGTTGCCACCAAAAGCCAATCTAGAACCGTTTCGGCACCCTGTCGGAGGGGGAATCCCTCTCCGGTGGCCATCTTCATCATCCCGTCGCTCTCCATGATGAGGAGGGAGTAGTTCACCCTCGGGACTGAGGGTATGTACCAGTCAGTAGCTATGTGTTTGATCTCTCTCTCTCTCTCTCTCTCTCTCTCTCTCTCTCTCTCTCTCTCTCTCTATCTCTCTCTCTCTCTCTCGTGTTCTTGAGATGGCACGATCTTGATGTATCGCGAGCTTTGCTATTATAGTTGGATCTTATGACGTTCCTCCCCCTCTACTCTCTTGTAATGGATTGAGTTTTCCCTTTGAAGTTATCTATCGGCTTGAGTCTTTAAGGATTTGAGAACACTTGATGTATGTCTTGCATGTGCTTATCTGTGGTGATAATGGGATATCACGTGATCTACTTGATGTATGTTTTGGTGATCAACTTGCGGGTTCCGTGACCTTGGGAATCTATAGGGGTTGGCACATGTTTTCGTCTTGACTCTCCGGTAGAAACTTCGGGGCACTCTTTGAAGTTCTTTGTGTTGGTTGAATAGATGAATCTGAGATTGTGTGATTGATGGCTTCTCGCCCCTCGTTGGTTACCCCAAGTGGAAGGTTTGAGATGTAGCGTAACGGCAAGTTTCCCTTGGCAAAGGTGGATCGAATCCCGTGAGACTCCGAGGGTCGACAAGAAGGTGTCAACTGCTGACGGCGCCAGATACTTAGCAGTTGACAGGACCTGCACACAGATACAAATAACTTTGCTCCCAACGAGTACAGAGAGGTTGTCAATCCCTCCGGCCTTGTCGTTTACAAAGGATCAAACACAAGAGATAATAATGATAGGTATGACTGCAACTAGGAAATAGAAACAGGAAGTAAATAGCGGGTGTGATGAGTGATGGTAATATGGACCGGGGTCCCATGATGTTCACTAGTGATGTCTCTCTCCCAAAAAACGATAAAACAGCTAAGCGAGGTAAACAAATTACAGCTGGGCAATTGACAGGATTATGTGCGCAAACCAATGCTAACTATGTTGTAAAGAAAGGTAGAGGCTCAAAAGCATGGGCGGTACGCCAAGGCAAGTAGACCGAAATCCATCTGCATCTACTACTAATCATCCACCTTGAGATATCTATCCAGAACATCTCGCTGGTATTAAGTTGCGAGTCCCACCCAAAGTGTAAACTCAAAGCAACAGACAACTGCATTAAAAGAACTTTGCGTAAAGTAAACAATCCTTGCACCCGCAAGTACAAGCACCGTTGTTTTCCCCCTTGTGGCAACAACACATCCCCTAGACTCATGTTTCTGTCACTCAAGCTAGTCATCAGGGGGCATGAACCCACAATCAAGCATAACGTTCCCTCTTGAAGTTACTACCTACTACTCGGCCAAAGCAATAAACAGCAACGGAGAACATGCAAGAATTACTCAAGAACATAAATATAAAAGAGGTGAATCAAATATATTACTCACACACAATTCGAACATAATCTCATAATCCATCGGATCCCAGCAAACTCAGCAGAGCAACAACATAAAGATTACATATGTGTCTCGATCATGTAGGGCAGCTCACGAGGTCTAATCCATGAAGAACAAAGAGGGGAGGAGAACATCACATAGCTACTGGTCATGGACCCATGGTCCAAAAGGAGACTACTCACGACTCATCCGGGAAGCGTCCATGGTGGTGGAGAAGCTCCCGGTGGTGGTTCTCCCCTCCGGCAGGGTGCCGGGAAGAGTTCTCCTGGTGCTCCCGATCTTGGAAGCGCGGCGGCGGCGGAACAGAGACGAGATCGCGAAAAAGGGTTCCGTCCTCGAGGGTTTCGGGACGCGAGGAGTATATATGCCAAAGGGGGTCACCAGAAGCGGAGAGGGGGGCCCAGGCGCCCCCCTAGGCGGCCAGGGGTGGGGCCGCCTGGGCTGCCCCTGGCTCCCCTCTGGCCCTGCTTTGGTTTTTCTTGAAGCTCCCGATACGCTGATTTTTCCTGTATTTTTCCCAGAATTTTTAGGGCACTTTCAATATGGGGGAAACCTGAAATAGAAAAACAGCAGAAAACAGGAACTGGCACTGTGGTGCACTGAGTTAATAGGTTAATCCAAATATGATCAAAAGTGTATGGAAGTGCATAAATATCATAGCAATATCACACAAAAGAGGCATGGAGCAAACAGAAATTGTAGATACGTTTTGGACGTATCAACATCCCGAAGCTTAATTCCTGCTCGTCCTCGAGTAGGTAAATGATAACAAGCATAATTTCTGTGGTGACATGCTATCAACCATATAAGAACTTTTAAGTAAAGCAATCAAGGCATGTAATTCAATTCAAGTCATAACAAACAAGAGTCTATATTAGCATTGTAACAAGCAACATAAGAACATAAAGGTGCAAGAGCTCTCGCTGTCCGTGACTCGAATGTCTCCAAATGGTGTTTGCGTGCAAGAAAGGGGATAGGGATATATGAGAGAGTAAAACATAGTTTTTGTATTGTTGAGAACTTAATCTACTAAAGTTTCACACTTGGTCTTCTTTGGAATCTTATCATGACTCATCCCCAGACCGTCAGCCAGGTACAAGTCAAAATGATCCACTCCCTTTCGATATTTTGAGCACTCATGCAATGGATGAGCGTAAGCAAGAAAGTCGACACTTAGGATGGCAAAGAGAGAAATGATGGAGGGGGAAGACAAAAAAAAAGGTGTGAAGGGCTCACATCAATGAGGACAATCATCGGCGAGAGAAAGCCAAATGATAGATATGATGTGAGGAGTAGGGATTGCCATGCAACGGATGCACATATGAGCTAAGGTAAGCTCTCCAATGGAACTAGTGGGGGTGCATCCAACTTGCTTGCTCAAGAAGACCTAGAGCTCTTTTGAGGAGGCTCATCATTGGAATATACAAGCCAAGTTCTATAGTGTGAAGGTCCCCACATAGCTATATGCATGAATGATAATCTCTATGGAGTACAAGGTATAAGATGGAGTACGAGTGTGGATCTCTCAAAAGAAATAGTAGTGTGCCCCCTTCTCTCTTTTTATTTAATTTTCTCTTTTTTCTATATAAATTTTTTTATTTTTTTGTGGCCTCAATGGCTCTTTCTATTTATCTCTCATTTGTCCTCTTTGGGATCTTTTGATTTTGTCCTCTTTGGGATCTTTTGATTTGTCCTCTTTGGGATCTTTTCCTCACTTTAGGGGCAACACTCTATATATTACAAGAAGTATAGAAGATCTTTCACACTTTACAAAAGTACTCAACATAAAGAAAATGAAACTCTCATGATGTATGCAGATGTATGCCTCTGCCAGTGTAGCAGGATATGCAATGATACTAGCGCGTCATGTAGCAATGATTAGGGCAAGGCCCAACTAGCATGCGGCTCATCGATCAAGCAAAAAGCATGTATGACATGAAGATCAAGTCATGAGAAGATGGATGTTGCATGGCAATGTATCTCGGAAAGGCTATGGAAATGCCTTAATAGGTAGGTATGGTGGTTGTTTTGAGGAAGGATATAATGAGGCTTATGATGATAGAGCGTATCGTGCCAAGGATTTGGATGCACCGGCGAAGTATGCGCCAACTCTCGAGGTGAGAAAGGGCAATGCACGGTACCGAAGAGGCTAGAAAAATATGGATAGGTGGAAGTGTCAACTTTCGAATACTCACATTAGTCCGAAGAACTCATGCACTTATTATCGGTAACTCTCAATCTAATTAGGAGGTTCACAAAGAGACAAGTACCCCGAGGAGGTGTGTATGGGGGTTTGGTTACCCTTGCGCATCCTCGACCCATGGTACGTGAGTGTACTCTAATATTCGATCCCTCCAAAGATTAGTGATCCATTTAGTAGCTAAAGTTCTCAACTATTTTGTAGGTTTTCGAAAACACGGATTGCCCAAAATACGACATCTATCACTAATAGGCTAAAGCTCTTGACACCAAAAGTTCAGACATTACTCATGGCAATACCTCAAAACTATTGCAAGTTACTACTAAAATTAAATAGCAACCTCAGTTACCTACTTTAAGTTAAGACACACAACTCAGTGCAACAGGAAAACTCTCTTAACAAGATAAACATGAAAACTCAAGAGAGTTCAACAACCAACTAAACAAAATCTCTTTAAAAAGAAAAGCATGAAAACTAAGAGCTAAACATGACAGTAGCTATGGAAAGACAAAGAACACACACATCAAAGATAAGCATGAAAATCCTATGTTGTGTTCTAGGTTAAAGTGGAGCGTGTTTCTCTCCCACACAAAGAAAGCTGGGTTCTAACTTGTTATGAACAGCAAGCAAAGCTAAAGAAAACTAAAAAGGAAACTAAAAGCAAGACGCTCCAAGCATAGCACATAACACATGAAGTGATTAAAATATAGTGGAACGAAAGACGAACTGATAATTGTTGATGGAGAAGGGGATGCACGGGGGCATCCCCAAGCTTAGACGCTTGAGTCTTCTTGAATATTTCTTGGGGGGTGCACGGGGGCATCCCCAAGCTTGAGCGTTTGACCCTCCTGGATCTTCTTTTATCATCTTCCCTCGCACACTTGAAAACTCCCTTCATACATAACTCATCATAATCTGATTAGCGAGGTTAGTACCCATAATAAAATAAGTTTTCCCTACTGGAAATAAGGATAATCTTGAAGAGCTACTGCTTCTCAAGATTGCCAAAAGGGTTTTGCAAAGAAAAAGCAAGCTCAAGGTTTGCAAAACGAAGAAAAGGCAAAACAGGACAGAATCTGTGAAAAACAGACCAGCAGGTAGTAAATAATTTTTTCGGGGCACTTCTGCAACTCAAATCAAAAACTCAGAACAGATGCCCGAAAGCCAATTGTATAGAGCACGCTGTCGAAAAAATTCAGACCAAAAAGATGATCTGGTGATTTTATACGAATTTTTCTGTCCAAGGACAGAATCTGTTTCCTGGACAGCACGTCACAACTTTTGAACTTTCTTGCAATCGGAGGCTAAACATGGCACAAAGCTGAAAAGAAAAGATACAATGATGATGCTACTGTAGTAACAAACATCAAGACACAACAAAAGCAAAATAAAACCTAATTCGTTGTGGGCTGCCTCCCAAAAGCGCTTTCTTTTATGCCTTTAAGCTAGGCATGATGCAAAGAGATCAAGTTGTATCAATTGAACCATCATCAAGATCATCAAAAAGCTCTTCAATAGTACAACTAGTCTTAAGAGGACTTTCAAATAAAGGCCTAATAAAGATACTTCTAGGGAGAAGACCAAAAGGTGGAAAGTCAATGGAAGATTCATTTATAAATTTATCAAAGAGAGGTGTTTCTTCCAAAGTCTTCACAGTTTCAACCCCTTTGGCAATAGATGGATTACTTTTGGAACGAGGAGCCTTTGGAATGTAAACAAACTTAGGCTCCTTCTTTGCCGGAGTTTCTACCTTTTTGGTTTTGATTGAGGAGAAAGTAGTTCCTAAAGTGTCAAAGATTTCCTCAATCTTCTCTATCCTAGAAGAATCCAAGTCATGGGATTTGATGGTCTCCAAAGTTTTGAGAATTTTATGCATGGAGCTATCAAGCCTATTCAAATTCCCTTGGATCTTACGATCCAACTCATTTATCTTATTAATGCTTGGCATCTCTAGCTCTATCTTTTCAAGTTTTTTCATAATGTGGGCTAGGGTAATGTCCTCTTGAATGCTAACAACAGGGGGATTTCCAACAAGATTTTCCATAATACTAAGAGATTCCGAAACTGGGGCTTCTAGGAAATTTCCATTGATAGCAGAATCTAGAATAAACCTATTCCAAGAAGTAATTCCAACATAAAAATTTCTAAGCAGGATAGTAGTAGATTGCTTCTTGGTGGCTCTTTTTTGAGAATCATTAATTCTATACCAAGCATCTTTTAGACTTTCACCACCTCTTTGTTTAAAGGTGAGCACCTCTGCCTCACCAAAGGCAAAAGGACCAGACATAATGCCAACTAGAAGCAAGATAACTATTTTTGTGATTTTTGGTAAGGGACACTAGAGCTAAAACTGAAAGGTAAACTAACAAGACTAAGAAGCAAAGATAAAAGATAGCGTGCAACTCCCCTATCTTGAAGAGTGGAGTCCCCGGCAACGGCGCCAGAAACTTTGCTTGATGGTTTCTCGCCCCTCGTTGGTTACCCTAAGTGGAAGGTTTGCGATGTAGCGTAACGGCAAGTTTCCCTTGGCAAAGGTACCAAGGATCGAATCCCGTGAGACTCCGAGGGTCGACAAGAAGGTGTCAACTGCTAACGGCGCCAGATACTTAGCGGTTGACAGGACCTGCACACAGATACAAATAACTTTGCTCCCAACGAGTACAGAGAGGTTGTCAATCCCTCCGGCCTTGTCGTTTACAAAGGATCAAATACAAGAGATAATAATGATAGGTATGACTGCAACTAGGAAATAGAAACATGAAGTAAATAGCGGGTGTGATCAGTGATGGTAATATGGACCGGGGTCCCATGATGTTCACTAGTGATGTCTCTCTCCCAAAAGACGATAAAACAACTAAGCGAGGTAAACAAATTACAGCTAGGCAATTGACAGGATTATGTGCGCAAACCAATGCTAACTATGCTGTAAAGAAAGGTAGAGGCTCAAAAGCATGGGCGGTACGCCAAGGCAAGTAGACCGAAATCCATCTGCATCTACTACTAATCATCCACCTTGAGATATCTATCCAGAACATCTCGCTGGTATTAAGTTGCGAGTCCCACCCAAAGTGTAAACTCAAAGCAACAGACAACTGCATTAAAAGAACTTTGCGTAAAGTAAACAATCCTTGCACCCGCAAGTACAAGCACCGTTGTTTTCCCCCTTGTGGCAACATCACATCCCCTAGACTCATGTTTCTGTCACTCAAGCTAGTCATCAGGGGGCATGAACCCACAATCAAGCATAACGTTCCCTCTTGAAGTTACTACCTACTACTCGGCCAAAGCAATAAACAGCAACGGAGAACATGCAAGAATTACTCAAGAACATTAATATAAAAGAGGTGAATCAAATATATTACTCACACACAATCTGAACATAATCTCATAATCCATCGGATCCCAGCAAACTCAGCAGAGCAACAGCATAAAGATTACATATGTGCCTCAATCATGTAGGGCAGCTCACGAGGTCTAATCCATGAAGAACAAAGAGGGGAGGAGAACATCACATAGCTAATGGTCATGGACCCATGGTCCAAGGGAGACTACTCACGACTCATCCGGGAAGCGTCCATGGTGGTGGAGAAGCTCCCGGTGGTGGTTCTCCCCTCCGGCAGGGTGCCGGGAAGAGTTCTCCTGGTGCTCCCGATCTTGGAAGCGCGGCGGCGGCGGAACAGAGACGAGATCCCGAAAAAGGGTTCCGTCCTCGAGGGTTTCGAGACGCGAGGAGTATATATGCCAAAGGGGGTCACCAGAAGCGGAGAGGGGGGCCCAGGCGCCCCCCTAGGCGGTCAGGGGTGGGGCCGCCTGGGCTGGCCGCCTGGGCTGCCCCTGGATCCCCTCTGGCCCTGCTTTGGTTTTTCTTGAAGCTCCCGATACGCTGATTTTTCCTGTATTTTTCCCGGAATTTTTAGGGCACTTTTAATATGGGGGAAACCTGAAATAGAAAAACAGCAGAAAACAGGAACTAGCACTGTGGTGCACTGAGTTAATAGGTTAGTCCAAATATGATCAAAAGTGTATGGAAGTGCATAAATATCATAGCAATATCACACAAAAGAGGCATGGAGCAAGCAGAAATTATAGATACGTTTTGGACGTATCAGTGATGCATATCATATAATCATGCCCACGGATACTTGAGGTGACAATGGAGTATCTAGGTGACATTAGGGTTTTGGTTGATATGTGTCTTAAGGTGTTATTCTAGTACGAACTCTAGGATAGATCGAACGAAAAGAATAGCTTCGTGTTATTTTTCTACGAACTCTTGAATAGATCGATCAGAAACAATAACTTTGAGGTGGTTTCGTACCCTACAATAATCTCTTCGTTTGTTCGCCGCTATTAGTGACTTTGGAGTGACTCTTTGTTGCATGTTGAGGGATTCTTATATGATCTAATTATGTTATCCTTGTTGATAGAACTTGCACTAGTGAAAGTATGAACCCTAGGCCTTGTTTCTACACATTGCAACACCATTTATGCTCACTTTTATCATTAGTTACCTTGCTGTTTTTATATTTCAGATTACAAAAACCTATATCTACTATCCATATTGCACTTGTATCACCATCTCTTCTTCGAACTGGTGCACGTATATAATTTACCATTGTATTGGGTGTGTTGGGGACACAAGAGACTCTTTTTTATTTGGTTGCAGGGTTTTTTGAGAGAGACCATCTACATCCTACGCCTCCCACGGATTGATAAACCTTAGGTCATCCACTTGAGGGAAATTTGCTACTATCCTACAAACCTCTGCACTTGGAGGCCCAACAATGTCTACAAGAAGAAGGTTGCGTAGTAGACATCAATCTCTTTTTTGGCGCCGTTGCATGGGAGGTTAGTGCTTGAAGGTATATATTTAGATCTTGCAATTGAATCTTTTTGTTTCTTGTTTATTCACTAGTTTGGTTTATAAAAGAAAACTACGAAAAATGGAATTGAGGTTACCTCATATGCTTCATTTTTAATATCTTTCGTGAAAATGATGGGAAGGAAAATTGTGCTCATGTACTAGAAGAGGAATTACATAGAATGCTTGGCACTAAAAACTTGAATGATGAGCATGATTGCAATGTCGTTAGTATGAATTCTTCAAATATCCATAGTACTAATGATGATTGCACTAGTCATGATGAAAATATCTCTTATAAGCATGTCTATTTTTGTGGAGTGCATAGAGTTTGAAAGTATGTACCAAATAGGGAAGATAGATTTTGCAAGCGGCATAAGTATTTGGAAACTAAATGGTTGCAAGAAAGGCTAGATGTTTGTGCTGAAAATTTGAATTGTCTTAGCTGTACTTGTGAACTTTGTAATGAACATGGTCATTTAACTCTCCAACGCAAATTGTTTCATGATCGAATCGTGTCCAAAAATTGTGATGACTTGATTTCCCTTGCACATCATAATGAACTTAGCTTGCTTTTGGGTTATGAAGAAATCAAACGTAGAACTAAGCATCTTCCAGAATTTTCCCTTGATAAACTTCTTGATTTTGATCTAGAGGAAATTTATATGTATTGTGCGGTGAATTGCATTGAAAATCCCTATATTTCCAATTACCTAAAGACAAGAAAACAAATAGGAGATGAAGAGAATAGTAATGAAAGGGAAGAGATTTCCCAATATCCTCCTATTCTTTCTTATGATGAATCAGGTAACGAGGTGGAGCTTTCTATTCAACCAATCTCATTAATAAGGAGCTCCAAAAAGAAGATTAAACCCATACTTAATGTGAAGAAGAAAAAGAAAACACGGAGAAGTAATGATAAAGAGGTTTCCCTTCCGAATGATGTTGCTCCTATTACTCATTGTGATGATGATAATTACTATACTATCGGTGCTATCCATACTATTAATGATAAGAGTGATTATGCTTATGATATGAAAGGGCCCAAGCTTGGGGATGCTATGTTTGATGTGAATGACATGTTTGAGAATTTTTTTGCTGCAATTAATGTTTGTCCCAAGCTTGGGGATGCTACGCTTGATGAAGATGATATTTTTAGCCTCCCAAGTCTTGATATGCAAATCTATTATGATGAAAGTATGCCTCCTACTTATGATGATTATTGTGATGACACTTATGCCATAAAAAGTAGTGATGATTATATTTATCAAACTTGTCATGATTATGTTTACCCTTTTTCTGAACATTACAATTTTAATGTGGAGACAATCTATAGTATTCAAGTCTCTTATGATACTCCCACTATTCCGAACGAGAAGAATTTTGCTTATGTGGAGATTAATAAAATTTAAATTCTTGGGGATCATGAAAAAAATTCTTTATGTGATAGTTATATTGTTGAATTCATTCATGATGCTACTGAAAATTATTATGAGAGAGGATCATATGCTTGTAGGAATTGAAATAATATCAAGTTTCCTCTCTATGTGCTTGAAGTTTTGAAGCTATGCTTGTTTCGCTTTCCTATGCTAGTTGATTATTGTTCCCATGCGTTGTTTGCTCACAAAATCCCTATGCATAGGAAGTGGGTTAGACTTAAATGTGCTAGTTATATGCTTCATGATGCTCCCGCTATGTTTCAATTCTTATCTTTTATGCGAGCATCATTGAAATCATCGTGCCTACCTAGGGGCGTTAAACGATAGCGCTTGTTGGGAGGCAACCCAATTTTATTTTCTTTGCTTTTGCTTCTGTTTAGGAATAAATATTGCATATAGCTTTTGTTTAGATGTGGTTTTGTGTTTTAATTAGTGTTTGTGCCAAGTAGAACCTTTGGGAAGACTTGTGTGAAGTTTATGCGATCATGTTGTAAAAAGCAGAAACTTTAGCACTCACGAGATTAGCTACCATTTTTTACTGGGGAGTTCTTTTTAGTTGATTCTTTTTGCAGATGATTAATAGACAAATTCCTCACGTCCACCAATTTATTTCAGAATTTTTAGAGTTACAGAAATATTCTAAAGTTACAGATTGCTACAGACTGTTATGTTTTTGATAGATTCTATTTTCTATGTGTTGTTTGCTTATTTTATGAATCTATGACTAGTATCGGTGGGTATGAACCATAGAGAAGTTGGAATACAGTAGATATTACACCAATATGAATTTAGAATGAGTTCACAACAGTACATAAGTGGTTGTTTTATTTTTTTATACTAACGGAGCTTACGAGTTTTCTGTTGAGTTTTGTGTTGTGAAGTTTTCAAGTTTTGGGTAAAGATTCGATGGACTATGGAATAAGGAGTGGCAAGAGCCTAAGCTTGCGGATGCCCAAGGCACCCTAAGGTAATATTCAAGGACAACCAAGAGCCTAAGCTTGGGGATGCCCCGGGAAGGCATCCCCTCTTTCGTCTTCGACTATCGGTAAATTTACTTGAGGCTATATTTTTATTCACCACATGATATGTGTTTTGCTTGGAGCGTCAATTTATTTTATTTTGCTTTCCTTTCTGTTTTAATAATATCCCAAGATCTGAAATTCTTAAATGTTAGAGAGTCTTCACATAGTTACATAATTATTCAACTACTCATTGATCTTCACTTATATCTTTCGGAGTAGTTTGTCGTTTGCTCTAGTGCTTCACGTATATCTTTTTAGAGCACGGCGATGGTTTTATTTTGAAGAAATAGATGAACTCTCATGCTTCACTTATATTATTTTGAGAGTCTTTTAGAACAGCATGGTAATTTGCTTTGGTTATGAATTTAATGCTAATATGATGGGCATCCAAGAGGGATATAATAAAAACTTTCATATAAAGTGCAATGAATACTATGAGAAGTTTGATGCTTGATGATTGTTTTGAGATATGAGGATGGTGATAATAAAGTGTAGGATCGAAGTAGGTCTAGAGGGGGGGTGATTAGACTACTTGACAATATAAAAAATCTGCCTTTAGGTCATGCAATGTTTTTGGCAGTTTCACAAACAAGATCAGTTCAAGTAACACCCTACACATGCAATTCTAGAGTTTATGCAGCGGAAAGTAAATTGCACATGTAAAAGAGAGGTGGAGAAGATCAAACGCAGTTTGGTGACACGGAGATTTTTGTCGTGGTTCCGATAGGTGGTGCTATCGTACATCCACGTTGATGGAGACTTCAACCCACGGAGGGTAACGGCTGCGCGAGTCCACGGAGGGCTCCACCCACGAAGGGTCCACGAAGAAGCAACCTTGTCTATTCCATCACGGCCTACGCCCACGGAGGACTAGCCTTACTCGGGGTAGATCTTCACGAAGTAGGCGATCTCCTTGCCCTTACAAACATCTTGGTTCAACTCCACATCATCAAGACGGAGGCTCCCAAGCGACACCTAACCAATCTAGGAGGCACCACCCCCAAAAGGTAATAGACGGTGTTGATGATGATGAACTCCTTGCTCTTGTGCTTCAAGTGATAAACTCCCCAACACTCAACTCTCCTCACTGATATGGCTGTGGTGGAAGAAAGATTTGAGTGGAAAGCAACTTGGGAAGGCTAGAGATCAAGTTTCATATGGTAGGAATGGAATGGCTTGATCTCAACACAAGGGTAGGTGGTTCACTTCTCAGAAAGTGTATGATAGAAGTGGTGGTACTTTCTGATGGCTCTCCTAACGAATGAGGAGGGGGTGGAGGGGTATATATAGCCTCCACACAAAATCCAACCGTTACACACACATTTGACCAATCTCGGTCAGACCGAAGTGAAAACTCGGTTAGACCGAAAGTTCAAATATAGTGAACGTTGGGATTTTCGGTGGGACCGAAAATACCATCTCGGTGAGACCGAAGTGAGTCAAAGGTTAGGGTTTGCCATTTCGGTGAGACCGAAAGTATAAACTCGGATATTCCGAATTGATGTCAACTGATCACAGAAGGTTGGCAGCCCTTTTTCGGTGAGACCGAAACTCAGAATCGGTTTGACCGAGAAGCTAGGGTTTGGAGAAACAACTGAAGTGGTTCATCTCGGTGGGACTGAGTTGGAGAAATCGGTGTGACCGAGATTACTTATGGGTGTGTGTTAAGTAGTGAGTAGTGCTGATAGTTGAGGGAGTTAGATCACCAAGCACTTGAGCAACAAGAACATTAACACAACCTCATCCCCTTTTAATAGTATTGGCTTTCCTATGGACTCAATGTGATCTTTGATCACTAAACCAAAAAGGAGTCTTGAGCTTTTGCCAATGCTTGTCTTAGCATTTTGAGGGGTCCACTTCTTCAGACAATTCCATACCCATATCATCGAACTTTTCTGAAATGATTCTCAAGAGAATATTAGTTCAATGATATATATGTTGTTGTTAATTACCAAAACCACCCGGGGATTAGTTGCACTTTCAATCTCCCCCTTTTTGGTAATTGATGACAACATATAGATCAAAGCTTCGACAAGAGATATAATCAAAGAATAATATCGTCGCTTTGAGAAGTATGTGATAAACAAGAGCTCCCCCTAAATTTGTGCATTATTTAAAATTTGCGTTTGAATGCAAATGCACAATCGATTAGGATAATGGGTTACTCTTCCATGTCACATACATCTTGGTGGAGCGCACAAAATGATAAGAATGAATAACATGCACTCAATCACCAAGACAAGAGTAAATAGCCATACAATAAGAAATAGCATATAATAAGCAATAAGCACTCATTAAGACATAGTATGACTAAGCACTCATTAAGGTAGCATCAAACTTAGTAGCAAGCACACATAAAGTATCTGGAACCAAAAGAAACCAATGTATCACAGGGAAAACCGGCAAAAGAACGAAAAGACGAAAGAGCACTCTCTCTCTCGAAGCCCTATGATCTATAGCAATTTCTCCCCCTTTGGCAACAAGTTACCAAAAAGTTCGAAAAGGTATAGAGCTAAGCGTCACTGCGGGCTCGGCTGGCTGCTCCCGTCTGGGTCGATGTCGGTGTAGAGATAGCTGCGTCGGCGAAGACTTCTGCTTATGTCTGCGCTGGAGGAGTGGATGCTGGAGCTGGAGCTGTGGCTGGAGCTGAAGTAACTGGGATAGCTGCAGACCTGGATCCTCTGGGAACCGGAGCATTCTGGCGATGAGAGTCCTGGACTATATCATCCTGCATAAGCTCTGCTCTCTCCTGCCTAGTCTCCTCCATGTCTGCCTCAAGCTTGTTGACAGACACCTGAATCTCAGTCAGCTTCACGTCTAGAGTGTGGATCTTGTCCTCGACAATCCTCTCAAGGCTCTCCTGAGATTGCTCAATGCTGGCCAGGCGTTGTTCAATTCTCTGGGTTGCTTCAAGGATTTGCTCTCCAAAGCTCTTTGGCTTAGCTGCTGCTGCTGCTGCCTCTCTGTCAGCTTTGGCTTTCTTTGCAGCTTCGATCTTGGCTTGCCCTTCAACTGAGGTGGGATCCTCTTCATCCATCACAACTACGTTGTCCTCATGCTCTGGCTGCAGTGGCAAGTGCTTCCTATCCAACATGAATTTGCCCGTGCCAAACTTGGCGTTGATGAGCATCTGTATCTGCGGAGCAAACCCACATGACCTCTTCTGGTCAGCTGCAGTCCTCTTAATGGTCTCAACCATCAAGTCCATCACCTTAAAAGGTGCCTTCTCATCGAGAATGTGCAGCATGTTGATAGAATAGCCTCGTATCATCCGGTGGTCACCTGACTTAGGCATCAAAGTATGCCTCAAAATAGTGTTGGTGGTGGTCAGACCTGCCTGGAGATAATACACTGAGCCGAGCTTCCATCCTTCCAAATCAGCAGCTGGGATCTCCTTGTACATATTCTTCATAGAATCATGACTCTTCTTAGGAATCCCATAGACATCAATGTCGTCCTCTCTCTGCACTGGAGCATTCAGAATTTCTGCCCATTCTGCAACAGTTGAAGAAAACCGTTGACCTTCAGTCATCCAGGTGATCTTGCCATCGGGGTAGAAATGGGCTGTGGCATAGAACTGCATGATCATCTCGTCATTCCAGGCTGTTAGTTCTTGACCCACAAAATCAGCAACTCCACATGCAGTAAAGCTCTCATGCACATGGGGAAAGAAGTCCCGATGCTCTCTGCTGTCAATGTACTTCCAGTCAACATACCTGGTGTCAGCAACAATGGGCTTCTTATCCATTAGCACGGTCTCATAGAAATCCTGCTGTTCTCTGGTGTGGAATCTGGGGTCCACAGCAGTCCTTCTTCTTACGGCATATGGATCAGACTGTCTCCATAGCCTGAGACCTTTGTCCTTTCTTGCCTTCATATCCTCAGCTTGAGGATGAGCATCATTGTGGAGTGGCAACTTGGGACGGAGCTTGAGCAACACATGCTCTTCATCTGACTCAGAAGGTGGCATCTCACCTTTGTTCTTCTCAGAAGCTGGAATGCTTCTGGTTGTCCTCTTGGGCTTGGCTGGAGCTGCCTTAGCTGGAGCAGGCTTCTTGGGCTTGGAGGAGGCTTGAGCCCGAATAGCATCACCCATGAACTTAGCTTTCTGAGGAGGAGGCTGGGGTGCATCTTCTTCTTCTTCTTCAGCAGCATCAACTTGAGGTTCAGCATAAACAACTCTCTTCCTCTTGGAAGTCTTCTTCACCTTACTTGGAGCAGGCTCTTCCAAGTTGAGCTTCTTGGCAACTGCAGACTGCTTCACTTTGCTCGTGCCTTTCTTTGGCTGCTGCCCTTGGAGCTCTTTGGCAACCACTTGCCTCTTTGGCTTGGAGGTAACTTCCTTAGCAACAAAGTCGGAATCCTCAGAATCAGAAGTTCTCTTCTTCCTGGTTCTCGTAGCAGCAGGAGGTAGACCACTAGGGGTGCTCCTCTCACCATCATCACTAGAGCTGCTAGCCTCAGGACTTGTACCTGCCTCTGGAATCTCAGCAAACGGTGACTCAGACCTGTTCTGGCTGTCACTGACATCTGACATGGCTGAAAAAACCTGTGAATAGATAAGGTATAGGCAGAGTAGAAGAGTTATCACAACTGCAGAAGTTTTTGCAAAAAAAATGAGTTAAAAACTTAGTTTTGAGTTTTCACAGAATGTATTTCGGTCAAACCGATTTCAAGTTTCGGTGTAACCGAAGTGTTCAACAGAACCTACACACCACTTTCGGTCAGACCGAAATGGGTTTCGGTCCTACCGAAAACTTAGGGTTTCACAGAAACTTCAATTCGGACATTCCGATTTTCACAACTCGGTCAGACCGAGCTATGTAGTGCAATGGTCAGAGACCAAATCGGTCAGTCCGAGTTTCAGGAATCGGCTTCACCGAGATGCATTCCGTGGAAACCTAAACCTAAGAATTTTCCTCGAAACTAAACGATCTGAACAATGTATTGGGAACATATCAAACGTGGATTGAATCAGGGCAGTCCTATCATGCAAGAATCAGAAGTGGAGCATGAATAGGGATCGGGACACACCCTAACTTAGTGGTGTCCCTCTACGGCGGCAACGGAGGAGAAGATTACCGTTGACGGCGGCGGAGACCTGCGGCAAGGGCACACAGGCGACGAAGGCGACGATCCTTAGATCAGGGCGGCGGCAGCAGGGGTCTTGGAGGGCGAACGGTTTGAAAGGAATAGATCGCGCGCAGCCCTCAGTATATATAACCCCGTACTGTCGGTGGGACCGAGTTGAAAAACTCGGTGTCACCGAGATGTATTTCTGCTGTGCAGTTACACATATCGGTCAGACCGAGATTTTGAACTCGGTTTCACCGAGATGAAACCTAGATCAATCTAAGTGTTTCGGTTGGACCGAGATTGAGAAGCCGGTCAGACCGAAATAGACTTAGAAGGTTTTGGAAGTCAGCCTTAGACGAATCGGTGGTTCCGAGTGCTCCTCACTCGGACTGTCCGAAAAAGACTTGTTCAAAGTTGTGATATAAGCATGAATAGAATTTTGAGACAAGACAGCATAGATAGCTAGGGAAAGTGCTTAGGCATTCTTGTCCATCCATTTGGCCAGAAAAAGAAACCAAAACAATCAAAACAACCAATGGATGTCCTTGAATGGATAAAATCATGCATCCAACATGCTCACACAATAAGATAGCAACTGAAATATGTGTCAAACATGCACAACCAAAACTCTAGCTACTAGCACACAATTTGTCGATGACTAGGTCATCTATATATGAGTATATTGACTTAGGAGTCAAATGAGAACATTTGATCATAGGTCATACTCATCGTTTAAGCACAAGTGGGGTTACCACTTTTACATAAAGCATTTATGTGTTCACATCATTTGGAGATGCTTTTAACTCAATTTTTAGAGCAAAGCTCCCCCTAGATGTGAGAACCCCTTTTAAAGGGTCAAACTAACCTTGGGTTGTCGTAGAAGACTTCATGTAGATGTTGAAGATGTGGATGCTCAATGTTGATGTAGACCATCAAGAGTTAGGAGCAATCCTTTGGATTAGGGCACTTTCAATACCTACATGGGTTAGTCCCACAAGGAACAAACAAGAATATCCATGGACATAGAGTGAAGTACACAAAAGATGATGTCCATGAAAGCAATGATTACCTTGTCCCTTGACTTACCAACAATAGGGTTTGTGACTCCATGAACAAGTGCATGATGTGGAAGTTGATTGCACAAGTTCTTGCCAAAATGAATATGAGTGAAGTTTGTTGGCGGAGTCACCCTCAAGAACCTACTAGTTCTTCTTCTTTGGGATCCACATCATCTTGATGGGAATCCTTGGTGTTGTAGTTGAGCTTGACGAAGTAGAACTTGATGTGTCCTTGGGAACCCACTTGACCATGGCTTGAGGTGCTTCAATGAATGCATCAATCTCTTCTTGAAGCTTGTCCTTGGCCTTTAGCTTGTGGTCTTGTGGTGGAAGGTCATCTTGAGCTTGTTCCACATTGGAAGAAGTAGGATCATACTTCTCCTTTTGTGAGACAAACTGTGGAGTAGGGTATTGACCTTCTTCCCACTCAACACCTTTGGCGTTGAACTTTCGCTCAAAACCAATCCCTTGATTCTTCCTGTGTCTTCCTTGTTTGCGAACAATCTCCTCAAAGTTCTTGCTTCCGGCAAGACTCTTGTAGACACCTTTCTCTATGATTTCCTTCAATAAGCTATTTTCTTGCTCAAGTGTAACTTGGCTTGAAACATTGTTAGTGGAATCAAGAGAACTACTAGAAGTAACAACATTAGATTTAACATTGTTATTGTTACTACTAGAGGAAGAATTTTTCTTATGCTTGTCATGCTTAGTCTTAATAGGTGGCAAGAAATTAGACAAGAGAAGTCGTTTGGCAAGATATGAAGAACTCTTCTTTCGAAGATCGTCATTGATCGCTTTTAGAAACTCATGTTCTTGCTCTAGAGTGAGCTTCTCGAAGCGTAGCTTCTCATGAGATCTTAGGAGCTCTCTATGATCTTCTTGAGTTGTTTCATGAGCTAACTTAAGAGTGTTTAATTCTTTAGTTAGACGCTCAATCTCCTTCATAGCATTGTCATTCGACTCTTCTCGACTATAAAGACTACTAGCAGTTTCATCATTACTAAGCTCACTAGATTTATCATGCAAGAGCTCATCTTCACCAAGTAAGTCATCCTCATCACTATCAAAGTCAATGAATTCAGGGTGTGTTACCTTGGGGCCTTTAGCCATGAAGCATCTTCCAATTCCCTCATTTGGTGAATCAAATAAGTCGTAGGAGTTGGAGTTGGAGGATACGAGTGCAAGTCCGGCAACACCTTCATCTTGACTATAGTCGGAGTCGGAGTGATAGCTTCCATCGGATTGACTGTCAGAGTCGGAGCCGGAGACCCATTCACCAACATGAGCTTGATGTCTTCTTCTTGTATAGCTCCTTGATGACTTGTCTTTCCTCTCCGAGTCCTTGCTTCTCCGAGAAGGTCTTCGTTCATAACGACCATCTCTACTCCTTCTCTCTCTCCGAGGTGACTCATCTCTTGCTTTCCTTCTTGGAGACTCTTCTCTTCTCTTGTGGGGAGCCGTACACTCATTTGAGAAGTGTCCGGGTCTTCCACAATTGTAGCAGTTTCGATCACGACTAGAAGATCTCTTTCCATCATATGATCTAGACTTTGAGCTTTTTTCTTTGCCTCTATTCTTGTAGAACTTGTTGAAGTTCCTGACCATTAGGCTTATGTCTTCATTGGAAACTGACTTGTCACTTGAGGTAGTAGGAGCATCACTTGTAGCTTTGTAAGCACCACTTGACTTGTTGTGAAGCTCTTCCTTATCCTTAAGTGTCATCTCATGAGCAACAATCCTTCCAATGACTTCAGTTGGCTTGAGAGTCTTGTAATTTGGCATCATTTGGATCAAAGTGCACACGGTGTCATACTTTCCATCCAAAGCTCTGAGAATCTTCTTAATGATGAATCGGTCGGTCATTTCTTCGCTTCCTAAGCCAGCAATCTCATTTGTGATGAGAGCAAGCCTAGAGTACATTTCAGCGACTCCTTCACCATCCTTCATCTTGAACTTGTCAAGTTGACCTTGAAGAATATCTAGCTTTGATTCCTTCACAGATTCAGTACCCTCGTGCATTTCAACCAAAGTATCCCAAATCTCTTTAGCATTCTCAAGACGGCTGATTTTGTTGAACTCTTCGGGACACAAAGCATTGAAGAGAATGTCACAAGCTTGAGCATTGTTTTGCAACATCTTCAGTTCTTCGAGTGTAGCTTCGCGATCCGGAACTTTTCCTTCTTCAAAGAAGTCACCTTGCATGCCAACACAAATAATGCCCCATGCGGCTGGGTTATGACCAAGAATATGCATTTTCATTTTAAGCTTCCAACTAGCAAAATTTGTACCATCAAAGTAAGGACCTCTACGATAATTACCCTCACTAGACGCCATACTCTCCTAGGTTGTGAAACCAAGCTTATGGAGTCCAATGCAATGGAAACCAAGGCAATGGAGACCAAAGCTCTGATACCACTTGTAGGATCGAAGTAGGTCTAGAGGGGGGGTGATTAGACTACTTGACAATATAAAAAATCTGCCTTTAGGTCATGCAATGTTTTTGGCAGTTTCACAAACAAGATCAGTTCAAGTAACACCCTACACATGCAATTCTAGAGTTTATGCAGCGGAAAGTAAATTGCACATGTAAAAGAGAGGTGGAGAAGATCAAACGCAGTTTGGTGACACGGAGATTTTTGTCGTGGTTCCGATAGGTGGTGCTATCGTACATCCACGTTGATGGAGACTTCAACCCACGGAGGGTAACGGCTGCGCGAGTCCACGGAGGGCTCCACCCATGAAGGGTCCACGAAGAAGCAACCTTGTCTATTCCATCACGGCCTACGCCCACGGAGGACTAGCCTTACTCGGGGTAGATCTTCACGAAGTAGGCGATCTCCTTGCCCTTACAAACTTCTTGGTTCAACTCCACATCACGACGGAGGCTCCCAAGCGACACCTAACCAATCTAGGAGGCACCACCCCCCAAAAGGTAATAGACGGTGTTGATGATGATGAACTCCTTGCTCTTGTGCTTCAGATGATAAACTCCCCAACACTCAACTCTCCTCACTGATATGGCTGTGGTGGAAGAAAGATTTGAGTGGAAAGCAACTTGGGAAGGCTAGAGATCAAGTTTCATATGGTAGGAATGGAATGGCTTGATCTCAACACAAGGGTAGGTGGTTCACTTCTCAGAAAGTGTATGGTAGGAATGGTAGTACTTTTTGATGGCTCTCCTCACGAATGAGGAGGGGGTGGAGGGGTATATATAGCCTCCACACAAAATCCAACCGTTACACACACATTTGACCAATCTCGGTCAGACCGAAGTGAAAACTCGGTCAGACCGAAAGTTCAAATATAGTGAACGTTGGGATTTTCGGTGGGACCGAAAATACCATCTCGGTGAGACCGAAGTGAGTCAAAGGTTAGGGTTTGCCATTTCGGTGAGACCGAAAGTATAAACTCGGATATTCCGAATTGATGTCAACTGATCACAGAAGGTTGGCAGCCCTTTTTCGGTGAGACCGAAACTCAGAATCGGTTTGACCGAGAAGCTAGGGTTTGGAGAAACAACTGAAGTGGTTCATCTCGGTGGGACTGAGTTGGAGAAATCGGTGTGACCGAGATTACTTATGGGTGTGTGTTAAGTAGTGAGTAGTGCTGATAGTTGAGGGAGTTAGATCACCAAGCACTTGAGCAACAAGAACATTAACACAACCTCATCCCCTTTTAATAGTATTGGCTTTCCTATGGACTCAATGTGATCTTTGATCACTAAACCAAAAAGGAGTCTTGAGCTTTTGCCAATGCTTGTCTTAGCATTTTGAGGGGTCCACTTCTTCAGACAATTCCATACCCATATCATCGAACTTTTCTGAAATGATTCTCAAGAGAATATTAGTTCAATGATATATATGTTGTTGTTAATTACCAAAACCACCCGGGGATTAGTTGCACTTTCATAAAGTCATGCTAGTAGAGTAGTTGTGAATTTTAGAAATACTTCTGTTGAAGTTTGCAAGTCCCGTAGCATGCACGTATGGTAACCGTTGTGTGACAAATTTGAAGCATGAGGTATTTCATTGAGTGTCATCCTTTGTGTAGAGGTCGGCATCACGCGGTGGTTAACTCGTACCAACCCTTCCACTAAGAGCATGCGTGTAGTACTTTGTTTTGATGACTTGTAGATTTTTGCAATAAGTATGTGAGTTCTTTATGACTAATGTTGAGTCCATGGATTATACGCACTCTCACCCTTCCACCATTGCTAGCCTCTCTGTAACGCGCAACTCTCGCCGGTACCATACACCCACCATATACCTTCCTCAAAATAGCCACCATACCTACCTATTATGGCAATTCCATAGCCATTCCGAGATATATTGCCATGCAACTTTCCACCATTCTGTTTATTATGACATGCTTCATCATTGTCATATTGCCATGCATGATCATGTAGTTGACATCGTATTTGTGGCAAGGCCACCATGCATAATTTTTCATACATGTCACTCTTGATTCATTGCACATCCCGGTACACCGCTGGAGGCATTCATATAGAGTCATACTTTGTTCTAGTATCGAATTGTAATATCGAGTTGTAAGTAAATAGAATTGTGATGATCATCATTATTAGAGCATTGTCCCGAAAAAAAAGAAAAAAAGACAGGCCAAAAAAAGGAAGGCCCAAAAAAAGGATAAAAAGAAAAAAAGAAAAAAAGAAAAGAAGAAAAGGGGACAATGCTACTATCTCTTTTCCACACTTGTGCTTCAAAGTAGCACCATGAATTTCATGATAGAGAGTCTCTTGTTTTGTCACTTTCATATACTAGTGGGAATTTTCATTATAGAACTTGGCTTGTATATTCCAACGATGGGCTTCCTCAAATGCCCTAGGTCTTCGCGAGCAAGCAAGTTGGATGCACACCCACTTAGTTTCTTTTGTTGAGCTTTCATACATTTATAGCTCTAGTGCATCCGTTGCATGTCAATCCCTAGTCACTCACATTGATATCTATTGATGGGCATCTCCATAGCCCATTGATACGCCTAGTTGATGTGAGACCATCTTCCTCATTTTATCTTCTCCACAACCACCACTCTATTTCACCTATAGTGCTATATCCATGGCTCACGCTCATGTATTACGTGAAAGTTGAAAAGTTAGAAAAAATTTAAGTATGAAACAATTGCTTGGCTCAAAACGGGGTTGTGCATGATTTGAGTATTTTGTGTGACGAAGATGGAACATAGACAAACTATATGATTTTGTAGGGATGAACTTTCATTGGCCATGTTATTTTGAGAAGACATAATTGCTTTGCTAGTAGCTTGAAGTATTATTATTCTTATGTCAATATTAAACTTTTGACTTGAATCTTTCGGATCCGAACATTCATGCCACAATAAAGAAAATTACATTGTTAGGTAGCATTCCACATCAAAAATTCCGTTTTTATCATTTACCTACTCGAGGACGCGCAGGAATTAAGCTTGGAGATGCTTGATACGTCTCCAACATATCTATAATCTTTGATTGTTCCATGCTATTATATTATCCTTCTAGAATGTTTTATGGGCTTTTATATACACTTTTATATGATTTTTGGGACTAACCTATTAACCCAGAGCCCAGTGCCAGTTTATGTTTTTCTCTTATTTTAGAGTATCAGAGAAAAGGAATATCAAATGGAGCCCAATTGACATGAAACTCAACGGAGGTTTTTTTTGGACCAGAAGAAGCCCAGGAAGTGCCGGAGGGGGACCAGAAGGTTCCCGAGCTGCCCACAAGGGTAGGGGCGCCCCCTGCCTCGTGGACATCCCGGAGGTCCCCTTTACTTGTCCCCTATTCCAACACCTCCTATATATACAGAAACCTTCGGAAAATAACCTAGATCGGGAGTTCCGCCGCCGAAAGCCTTTGTTGCCACCGCAAACCAATCTAGAACCATTCCGGCACCCTGACGGAGGGAGAATCCCTCTCCGGTAGCCATCTTCATCATCCCGGGGCTCTCCATGATGATGAGGGAGTAGTTCACCCTCGGGGTTGAGGGTATGTACCAGTAGCTATGTGTTTGATCTCTCTCTCTCTCTCTCTCTCTCTCTCTCTCTCTCTCTCTCTCTCTCGTGTTTTTGAGATGACACGATCTTGATGTATCACGAGCTTTGCTATTATACCTGGATCTTATGATGTTTCTCCTCCTCTACTCTCTTGTAATGGATTTAGTTTTCCCTTTGAAGTTATCTTATCGGATTGAGTCTTTAAGCATTTGAGAACACTTGATGTATGTCTTGCATGTGCTTATCTGTGGTGACAATGGGATATCATGTTGTCACAGCCTGATTTTTGGCCCTTTCTTTTTCTTTTGTTTTTCCGAGATTTTTGCTCAAGATTTCTTTTTCCGTGGCTATGCGGTCTGGAAACTGAAGAAGATGACCTCTTCTTTCTTTCCAGAGTGGCTTGTCATCCTCATATCTATCCCTAGACCTTGCCATTTCCATCCTGGCCCAACCCCAATATTATTTTTCTACGGGATATTCCTTTTTCTATTAAGCAATAACCCTGCCTGCCCTAGGTTGTGAAGCAACCTATATTTCTATCACTCCTAAAATTCCCAAATTAATTCTCATAAATTGTTTGGGTAATATCTTCATCAAATAGGGCAAAACTTTTCAAGGACATGTTCAAAAATATTTCACCAATATTCCATTTTCTGTTCTGCCCTAAATGGCACTTTGTGAAGCAAGTGCTATTTATCTTTGCCCAATTGACCTCAAAATCCTTGGACATATTTTCATGCCCATATCATTGACTTGTGCCAAATTTCAGACTCATTAGCCTAGTAATTATTTTCCAGTGATTTTTCAAAGTTTCTGTTCAGAAAGAAACTTTGTGAATGAAGTATATTCTAGGCATTTCCAAATGAGATGAAACTTGGTCACATTCTTTATTTGATCAAACCATGCATCTATACCCAATTTGAGCTCCTAGAGATCATCTATGTGAGCTCAGCTCCAAATCTTGATTTCTTGTAAAATTTGCACTTTGTGAAGCAACACTATTTTACCTTGCTTCATTTGAGCTCCCAATTTACCAGGACATTCTTACATCTACCTCTACCGACTTCACCAAGTTCTGGCTCAATCTAGTTATCCTTTTACCATCAGTAAATTCTCCAAGATTCTGTCTAGAATGGAGTGTTGTGAAGCAAGTGCCACTTTGGTAACTCCAAATGGCATGATCTTTTTAGAGCAGCTCCCTATGGTCAAATAAGCTCCCTACACCAAATTTCAGCTGATGACACTTAAGTGTGTGAGTGCAGCATCATCATCCTCAAATCTGGCCAGTTTGGCACTTACTACAACAACCCTAAGCTAAACTCCTGTTCTTAGTCTGGTTTTTGGTGATCTAAATCATCATAGTGTAAGATCATCGCCAGACAACCTTTTTACCAAGTTACCTAGATGGTTTAACCACACGAAGTTACAAACACCTTGCTGTTGTTTTACCATGGAGCCATCTGCAAATATCTTCTTTGCCCCTGGATCATTTTCTTTCTGCATTTCCATTAAGGGAACCTAGCTAAACCTACTGGATATGCTTGGCCACGCCAAAGCTCGCCGCGTGCACCAGTGCGCGTGGTGACCGCACCTGCGTCATGCACAGCGCACGCTCTGGAACGGTCGGGCCACTGTGCTCGTCGCCTCCCTCCTCGTCTCGGCCTGAAAGCTTGTCCTGGAGCTTCCCCGTGCTCGTCTGCACCTCCCTGCACCTCTGCCTCGTCGTGGCTTGCCGACAGCGCGCCGTCACAATAGTGCCACTGCCATGAACCGCCTCTGACCACCATTAACTCCCTGTTCAAGCCCTCTTGTGGTCGTCCAGAGACCTCCTCCGCGCCTATTTAAGGACCCCCGAGCTCCTCCACACCTCACCAGCCCCTCCCCCGCTTCATTTAGCCACCAGAGCCCTCGGCTCCTTCATCTTTTCGCCGGAGTTCGTCTCGGCCGCCGCGGTTCTTCCACATTTCCGATGAGCCTAGCCCCTCTCTTCCTCTCCGGAGCTGTCCACTAGCCTCCCCACTCTTTGGCGCACCTCCCCATCCCCTCGCCCTCGCCAGAGTCCGACCGTGGCCGCGCCTCCCCACGCTCGGTCGTCGCCTCCGCCTCGCGGCCATCTTGTTGTCCAACCGCCTCGAGCCTACCCAGCCCTCCCCGACTCCACCAACCGACTCCCCGTGCTCCGGCGGTCCTCCCCACCTACTCGCCGTTCGCCGGAGACGCCCGCAACTCCAAGAGCCCCGCCGCCTGAAGCTCCTCTGGCTCCTCCGCGCGCCACCTCTCACCACCAGTCCACGCCTCCCCAGCGCCGGCTGACCGCGGGAACGGGCGAGCCGCCCCGCGCCGCCCCGACCCCGTTGGCGGCCTCTGCTGGGCGGGAGACGGCCGGAGCCGCCTGGGCCCCAGCGCCGCTCCCTCATCTGTCTCCCTCCTGTGCCCCGTGCGGGACAAGAGCGAGGAGGAAGACGACGACTGCCTGACCCCTCGGCCTACCCGTGGGCCCCTCCTGTAAGTGGCACAACCCCCGGGCCCATCTGTTTTAAGTGGAGACGGTTTCTTGAATTATGTTTTCAGAAACTGAAGGCGTCTTTTCTTTCTTCTTCAGCCCAAAGTGCGCTTTCTAATCCAGAAGGCGTATTTCTTGTTCTGCGCTTCTGTCTTATCCACTCAGGGACTTGTTTGTAGCAGAAACTCTCATAGATTGGTCCCTATTGTTCAACCCCTCATAACTTTTCAACCCTAACTCCGAATCAGGTGATTCCAAAGCCCACGTCTTCATCTCGACGAGACCTTTCTGTTGGGATCATTTTCATTATGGTTTGACATACTGGAAATGACCATTTTGCCCTTGTCGTAAACAGCCCCCTCCGAGAGATTACTATTTCCGGCGATTCTTTCCGCGAGCTTCTCGCACTTCTTCCCGGAGTCTCCCTCACTCCCAGGTAAGCCACAACAACCAGTTGGATGATAGCCATGCAGTAATCATGGTTTTCAACTTGAATATTTAATAAAAGATTGTTTTTATATGTCTACTTGTTTGCTACTGCCGTCGTTGTTTCGGTTATGCTCGTGGTTTCATGTTCACTGTCATGTTATGATATGATACTTGTTGTTATCTTGTACTACTTGTTATTATCATGTTCACATGTTATGCTTGGTAGTATAAGTACCTGCTAGCAGTAGTCTTGATGCATGCTTGTTGTACCGTGATATGCATGTTCCGTTGCAACTAGCTAGTTACATGCTTACTTGGTACGGTTCTTGCTATGTTCTTGCATGGTATTTATTGTTAATGCTAGTATGCTCTTGCATGGTAGTTATTTATGCTAGTAGTCATGTATGCCATGAGTAGCGTTATAATTGTGATATTCATGCTCGTCAGTATGCCATGTTCATTTGGTTAAATATTTCTTTGTGGTTATGCTAGATGATTATGTGCACCTTCATGCTTATGTTGATATCATGCTCATGCAATGTAGTTGCATCATGTTATTTTATTATTATGACTCAGCTTTTTGCATTCAAGTTTAACCGGATAAATTGACCTTGAACAACTGTTGGTTGAGTCATGGTGCCACCATATCGAGCTAACCAGTGCAGCCACACTTACCTTTATGGGAAGGTCCTAACTGGGTCTATTGTCATGCCTCTCGCCGGTGCCTCCAACGAGGGAAGGTTATGGACACGCGTTACCCTGATCAGGTAGGCGGACATAACCATGTGTGCCCGTTGTTGTTGTTGTTGTTGTTGTTGTTGTTGTTGTTTTGAGCTCGGGTCCCCGTTTGGGACCATTTATGTTTGGCCACGATGGTGGTCGTTGTGTATTTGGTAGACACGGGGCCACCCAGGACTAACCCAGTGGGGAGTGAGTCTGAGTGGCAGGGAGAGAGTCATGGCAATAGATCAGTTTTGTCGGAACGCCTTTGGTCCACCCGAATGGGAGTGCGTGGCCATGGGTTCTGTGGTGTGGGTACAATGCGCTACCTCTGCAGAGTGTGTGTGTGTCTTAATCTATTGATAGCCGTGCCCGCGGATAAGGGCCCAGTTCGTGTCGGTCACACTATGAGTCAATAGTAATAATAATAATAACTTGATTAATAATAACCCCGGTTCGGTGATGAGATAAGTTGGTTGTGGTCGCCGGAATGATCACCATGGTATCGAGGATACCGAGTTTTGGATATTCGTGATGTGAGGTAATCCGAGCAGAGTAAGTTGGTGCATGCTAGTATCATCCTGTTGCATGTAGTATCATCATGCTCGTATGTTCATGCTATGCTGGTGCTAACTTGTATCATGTCCAGTTGTACATGCCATGTTGTTCTGTTAATACCATATTCATGAATGACTTAACTTGCTAATGCCATGCTGTTGTTTGTCTTGATTGCCTTTGGTTTATTGTGAGCTTGCAAGTACATTCAATGTACTGACCTGGTGTGTCATGCCAGTTTGCAGGTCGTGCCTGCATTGCTTGCTTGTTTGGTGCTGTTCCTATGTTCGCGAGCTAGGATAAACGTTCCAGCCAGAGTCCCTGCGGATTGGAGTTCACCACCATCGTCGTTGTTCTGCTGCTAGATGTTGTTCCGCTGCATCATGTAGTTGTGCTTCTTGCATAGAGCAACCGTGGCACGCGTAGTGTCACCGTGCCGATATTATTCGTTGTAATATTAGAGACCTTGTATTCGTATTTGTGTTGTAATAGAAAGCTGGTTTGTTCTATGCTAAGCAGTTCCGTATTCCGGAAGACTTCTCCTCAATCCCTGGGCTAGAATACGGGGCGTTCCGGTTTCTCTGAGCCGGGGTGCCACACGCTTGGTATCAGAGCAGGTCTGGCTGTAGGACGCCCTAGACCGCACGAACGTTAGAATGCGGTAGTATAGAGTTTGGTTGGTTTGTTGCATTTGATTGCTGCATTTGTTTGTCGCATAGCATGCATATAGATTATTATTTGGTCGTTAGCAGTTTATCTTGTGAGTCTAGGTGGTATAAGTTTCAATCCACTACCTGCACCATCCCTCTTTGCATACCTGTTTTTCGGTGTTTGGCGTCACCTCTGTACCAGCAGAGTGATGCCCTGGTACCGAGTGTTCCACACACCATTCGGAGGAGTTATGCTCAGGTATCGCTTCGATATCTTTCCGCCATCCACCCATATTATTCCGGTGATAGACTTGTTTCTATCGTGAACCATGTCTTTCGTCTCATCCCTCTGGCAACCCTTACTGATCTTGGTTGTCAGAAAAGGGCAATGCCAGCGAGCCTTGTTTTTCCATCGCTACCCTACCTAGTCATTCTATTCGATGGACGTGTATGAATCCCTTGCGTACACTCGATGATGATGTGGTCGTGACTTTTGTGTCCCGCTACTTGATCGTCAAGTCCATCCTCACCTGTGTATCCATCCAGATCCAGCCACTGTTCAGCCAGTGCTTGGTGTAGCTTCGGTTACGCCAACTCCTTCCACACAGGGATATAATTTTCGTGCACACTGCCACAACATATTAGACCGTAATACTGGAGTTTCCGTGCAATTTGTGTCCTTAGGTGTGCATGCATACTTTGGTGTGAGTAGCAGTAATATGTGATGTTTCTTGATTAAATATATTATTAGTATGCTTGTGTGCTTTTATTTTAGTCGTTTCTTTTGCTTCTTTCTTTGGGCCTTCGGTGTGGCATTATTTTTCCCTTATTAAAGTTGCTCATTAACCGACATCAGACCTGAAGAATCAACAAGGAATCCAAATATTTGGAGGCTCAGATAAATAAAATGGAATTCTCAGCTGACTGCAGTAAAATGGAGAATGCCTGACCTGGAGGCTACTAATCAAATTTGCATCAGCATGCACTCCTCACAACAATGCAAATAATCATGTCTACCTCAGTATGCACTCTTCATAGCAGAAAAGATCAAATCAGCAAGAAGTTAAATTGTGTGCAAGGTTGACAGAATATTATCAAAGATACGGCTCAGATACAAGTTTAATTTTTTTGTTGATTATAATTTTGGAACCCGATGCACCTGGAAGCAAGCAAAAATGTGGCATGTACTCAGAAAGGAAGATAGTCCTGTTAAACCCCATTTCATACAAGAAATCAAGAGCAAAAATATTAAGATGGTTAAATATGTGGAAATCGGTCCGCATATCACAGTGAGAATCTTCTGCTGTAAGCAATTCCGTCTTCCTTAGCTAGATGCTCTCGATGGTTTCCAGTATAAGCCATCCAATCTCCCTCAATATGGCATTTGTGAAAAATATTAAATGGTGAAATGACAGCATATGGCGGTGCATCCTGAGAATCTGATACGCAACAGTTGGTCAGCAGCAAGAATCAGTCAGAAAACAAGTATGCCTCAGGAATTAGATTCTCAAATATATGTGAAGGAAGCCAGATATATACCTCAGTGTGATAAAGGACTATCAAGTTGGACGACAACACTGAGCTCTGTACAAGTACCGGTGAACCTGGAAAATGATCCTGATGAGCCCTCGTCCCCTTTTTCTCCAATGAAGGCACCACGCTTGTGATCTAAGCTATTTTTTAGCTATCCGGGGTGGATGCCGATTTTTATTTCTCTCTTCAACGACTGTCACGAGTTCTGAGCTGCTTTTCGGCCGTCTCGTACAACGGTTGAGTTTATTTTTGTGATAATAGCCCTATAGGTGCTTTTTGGCTATTTTAAGGAGCTGTCACCTTCTTCTTATCAACCCGGTCTCATGTTCTGCGCTGCTTTTTGGCCGTCTTGAGCCGTGGTTGAGTTATTTTAGTAATGTCCCAGATCTGACTTGTAAAGACCGTTCTGGTGGCTACTGATTTATTTGCCAATTTCTTGCAAGGGTTCAGATGATCATTTCCCTGTGATTAAAACTCGAAAGACGACAAACCTGCCATTGAAGAAATGTTACCTGCCAGGGGATAAGGATAAATATACGCATGTCAAAATAATTTTCCTGACCGAACTCATGGTCACCCGGAGAATTAAGAGATATTGCCCAGCCCTCCACCGTCAGTCAAATCTGCAGATATTATCATATACGGTCATATTCCTTTATGATTAGCCACAACAGGAGTCGGTAAAATATTTTGTACAACTCTGACACTCAAGACAGTGGAGCCAGTCAAGATGATTCAGAAACTCCTGCAAGAAGTCAGAATACGTCAGGTGAACGGCTATGAGCTACCTCACTATTTTAAACCTGGAGGACCCACAGTTGGTTGAGAAACCCAATGCAAGGAGAAAAAGATTGGGTGTCCACCAGGAAGAATTCGTTCACAGTTTCATGAAAGATTGCCGGTGCTGGATGACACATCAATCGGAGATCACTCTTGGACTTGTGAGACAGTCATATATTTGCATCATAATAATCAATCACACTCAGCCGAGTCAGCCGGTATAAAAATAATTGGAGCCAGCATCAGCATGAACATGTGAGGTAAGGCCCGTCAGCATATGGATACAGTAAAGGAAACCACCCCGAGCCACACAGACAGTCATCTGAAATTTAAATGGAAACAATCAATAAAGGAAAAAGGATACCCGAGTTGGAAACAGTTTCCTTAAACCAGTATATTTATACTTGTTCCCTGAGCAACCAAATCTCGAGGACGAGATTTCTTTAAGGGGGGAAGAGTTGTCACAGCCTGATTTTTGGCCCTTTCTTTTTCTTTTGTTTCTCCGAGATTTTTGCTCGAGATTTCTTTTGCCGTGGCTATGTGGTCTGGAAACTGAAGAAGATGACCTCTTCTTTCTTTCTAGAGTGGCTTGTAATCCTCATATCTATCCCTAGACCTTGCCATTTCCATCCTGGCCCAACCCCAATATTATTTTTCTAGGGAATATTCCTTTTTCTATTAAGGAATAACCCTGTCTGCCCTAGGTTGTGAAGCAACCTATATTTATATCACTCCTAAAATTCCCAAATAAATTCTCATAAATTGTTTGGGACAGATCTTCATCAAATAGGGAAAAACTTTTCAATGCCATGTTCAAAAATATTTCACCAATATTCCTTTTTCTGTTCTGCCCTAAATGGCACTTTGTGAAGCAAGTGCTATTTATCTTTGCTCAATTGACCTCAAAATACTTGGACATCTTTTCATGCCCATATCATTGCCTTGTGATAAATTTCAAACTCATTTTCCTAGTAATTATTTTCCAGTGATTTTTCAAAGTTTCTGTTCAGAAAGAAACTTTGTGAAAGAAGTATATTCTAGGCATTTCCAAATGAGATGAAACTTGGTCACATTCTTCATTTGATCAAATCATGCACCTATACCCAATTTGAGCTCCTGGAGATCATCTATGTGAGCTAAGCTCCAAATCTTGATTTCTGGTAAAATTTGCACCTTGTGAAGCAACACTATTTTACCTTGCTTCATTTGAGCTGCCAATTTACCAGGACATTCTTACGTCTACCTCTACTCACTTCACCAAGTTCTGGCTCAATCTAGTTATCCTTTTACCATCAGTAAATTCTCCAAGATTCTGTCCAGAATGGAGTGTTGTGAAGCAAGTGCCACTTTGGTAACTCCAAATGACATGATCTTTTTACAGCAGCTCCCTATGGTAAAATAAGCTCCCTACACCAAATTTCAGCTCATGACACTTAGGTGTGTGAGTGCAGCATCATCATCCCCAAATCTGGCCAGTTTGGCACTTACTATAGCAACCCTAAGCTAAACTCCTCTTCTTAGTCTGGTTTTTGGTGATCTAAATCATCATAGTGTAAGATCATTGCCAGACAAGCTTTTTACCAAGTTACCCAGATGGTTTAACCATAGGAAGTTACAAACACCTTGCTGTTGTTTTACCATGGAGCCATCTGCAAAACTCTTCTTTGCCCCTGGATCATTTTCTTTCTGCATTTCTATTAAGGGCACCTTGGTAAACCTACTGGACATGCTTGGCCATGCCAAAGCTCGCCGCTTGCACCAGTGCGCGTGGTGACCGCACCTGCATCGTGCACAACGCGCGCTCTGGAACGGTCGGGCCACTGTGCTCGTCGCCTCCCTCCTCGTCTCGGCCTCAAAGCTTGTCCTGGAGCTTCCCCGTGCTTGTCTGCACCTCCCTGCACCTCTGACTCGTCGTGGCTCACCAGCAGCGCATCGTCACAATAGTGCCACTGCCATGAACCGCCTCTGACCTCCATTAACGCCCTGTTCAAGCCCTCTTGTGGTCGTCCAGAGACCTCCCCCGCGCCTATTTAAGAACCCCCGAGCTCCTCCACACCTCACCAGCCCCTCCCCCGCTTCATTTAGCCACCAGAGCCCTCGGCTCCTTCATCTTTTCGCCGGAGTTCGTCTCAGCCGCCGCGACTCTTCCTTGTTTCCGATGAGCCTAGCCCCTCTCTTCCTCTCCGGAGCTGTCCACTAGCCTCCCCACTCTCTGGCGCACCTCCCCATCCCCTCGCCCTCGCCAGAGTCCGCCCGTGGCCGCGCCTCCCCACGCTCGGCAGTCGCCTCCGCCTCTTGGCCATCTTGTTGTTCGGCCGCCTCGAGCCTACCCAGCCCTCCCCGACTCCACCAACCGACACCCCGTGCTCCGGCGGTCCTCCCCACCTACTCGCCGTTCGCCGGAGACGCCCGCAACTCCAAGAGCCCCACCACCCAAAGCTCCTTTGTTTCCTTTGGGCCCACCTCTCGCCGCCAGTCCATGCCTCCCCGGCGCCGACTGACCGCGGGAATGGGCGAGCCGCGCCGCCCCGACCCCGTCGGTGGCCTCGGCCGGGCGGGAGACGGCCGGAGCCGCCCGGGCCCCAGCGCCGCTCCCTCCTCTGCCCCGTGCGGGACATGAGCGAGGAGGAAGACGATGACCGCCTGACCACTCCCCCTGCCCGTGGGCCCCTTCTGTAAGTGGCAGAACCCCCGGGCCCATCTGTTTTAAGTGGAGACAGTTTCTTGAATTACGTTTTTAGAAACTAAAGGCGTATTTTCTTTCTTGTTCAGCCCAAAGTGCACTTTCTAATCCAAAAGGCGTATTTCTTATTCTGCGCTTCTTTCTTATCCACTCAGAGTCTTGTTTGTAGCAGAAACTTTCACATATTGGTCCCTGGTGTTCAACCCCTCATAACTTTTCAACCGTAACTCCGAATCACGTGATTCCAAAGACCGCGTCTTCGTATCGACGAGACCTTTCTGTTGGGATCATTTTCATTATGGTTTTACATACTGGAAATGACCATTTTTCCCTTTCCGTAAACAGCCCCCTCCGAGAGAGGACTGTTTCCGGCGATTCTTTCCGCGAGCTTCTCGCACTTCTTCCCGGAGTCACCCTCACTCCTAGGCAAGCCACAACAACCACTTGCATGATAGCCATGTACTAATCATGGTTTTCAACATGAATATTTAATAAAAGATTGTTGTTATCTGTCTGCTTGTTTGCTACTACTGTCGTTGTTTCGGTTATGCTCGTGGTTTCATGTTCACTGTCATGTTATGATATGATACTTGTTGTAATCTTGCACTACTTGTTATTATCACATTCACATGTTATGCTTGGTAGTATAAGTACCTGCTAGCAGTAGTCTTGATGCATGCTTGTTGTACCGTGATATGCATGTCCCGTTGCAACTAGCTAGTTACATCCTTACTTGGTACGGTTCCTGCTATGTTCTTGCATGGTATTTATTGTTGATGCTAGTATGCTCTTGCATGGTAGTTATTTATGCTAGTAGTCATGTATGCCATGAGTAGTGTTATACTTGTGATATTCATGCTCGTCAGTATGCCATGTTCATTTGGTTAAATATTTCTTTGTGGTTTTGCTATATGATTATGTGCACCTTCATGCTTATGTTGATACCATGCTCATGCATTGTAGTTGCATCATGTTATTTTATTATTATGACTCAGCTTTTTGCATTCAAGTTTAACTGGATTAAATTGACCTTGAACAACTGTTGGCTGAGTCATGGTGCCACCATATCGAGCTAAACAGTGCAGCCACACTTACCTTTATGGGAAGGTCCTAACTTGGTCTATTGTCATGCCTCTCGCCGGTGCCTCCAACGAGGGTTATGGACTTGCGTTTGAAGGAAATATGCCCTAGAGGCAATAATAAAGTTGTTATTTATATTTCCTTATATCATGATAAATGTTTATTATTCATGCTAGAATTGTATTAACCGGAAACTTAGTACATGTGTGAATACATAGACAAAACAAAGTGTCCCTAGTATGCCTCTACTAGACTAGCTCATTGATCAAAGATGGTTATGTTTCCTAACCATAGACATGAGTTGTCATTTGATCAACGGGATCACATCATTAGGAGAATGATGTGAAGGACAAGACCCATCCGTTAGCATAGCACTATGATCGTTTAGTTTTACTGCTATTGCTTTCTTCATGACTTATACATGTTCCTATGACTATGAGATTATGCAACTCCCGAATATCGTAAGATCACCTTGTGTGCTATCAAACGTCACAACGTAACTGGGTGATCATAAAGATGCTCTACAGGTGTCTCCGAAAGTATTCGTGGTGTTGGCATAGATCAAGATTAGAATTTGTCACTCCGAGTGTCGGAGAGGTATCTCTGGGCCCTCTCGGTAACACACATCACAATAAGCCTTGCAAGCAAAAGACTAATGAGTTAGTCACGAGATGATGTGTTACGGAACGCGTAAAGAGACTTGCCGGTAACGAGATTGAACTAGGTATGGAGATACCGACGATCGAATCTCGGACAAGTAACATACCGATGACAAAAGGAACAACGTATGTTGTTATGCGGTTTGACCGATAAAGATCTTCGTAGAATATGTAGGAGCCAATATGAGCATCCAGGTTCCGCTATTGGTTATTGACCGGAGATGAGTCTTGGTCATGTCTACATAGTTCTCGAACCCGTAGGGTCCGCACGCTTAACATTTGATGACGATCGGTATTATGAGTTTATGAGTTTTGATGTACCGAAGGTAGTTCGGAGTCCCGGATGAGATCACGGACATGACGAGGAGTCTCGGAATGTCCGAGACATAAATATTGATATATTGGACGACTATATTCGGACACCGGAAGTGTTCCGGAATAGTTTCGGATTTAACGGGATTGCCGGAGGGGGTTACCGGAACCCCCTACGAGGGGGGATGGTCCATAGTGGGCCTTATGGAAAAGAGAGAGGCAGCCCATAGGGGCTGGCCGGCGCCCCACCTAGGGTTCCTAGTTGGACTAGGATTGGGGGGCGCCACCTCTCCTTCTTTTCCTTTCCCTCTCTTCCTTCTTTGGTAGTTCCTACTAGGAATAGGATTGCAATCCTATTCCTAGTAGGATTGCACCCCTAGCCGCACCATAGGAGGGCCGGCCAGCCTCCTCCCTTGCTCCTTTATATACAGGGGCAGGGGGGCACCCAAAGACACACAAGTTAAATTGTTCCAGCCGTGTGCGGTGCCCCCCTCCACAGAAACACACCTCGGTCATACCGTCGCGGTGCTTAGGCGAAGCCCTGCGCCGGTGAATACATCATATCCGTCACCACGCCGTCGTGCTGACGAAACTCTCCCGTGAAGCTCAACTGGATCAAGAGCTCGTGGGACGTCATCAAGCTGAACGTATGCTGAACGCGGAGGTGTCGTACGTTCGGTGCTTGATCGGTTGAATCGCGAAGAAGTTCGACTACATCAACCGCGTCACTTGACGCTTCCGCTTCCGGTCTACGAGGGTACGTAGACACACTCTTCCCTCTCGTTGCTATGCATCTGGTAGATAGATCTTGCGTGATCGTAGGAAAATTTTAAAATACTACGTTCCCCAACAGTGGCATCATGAGCCAGGTCTATGCGTAGATGATATGCACGAGTAGAACACAATGAGTTGTGGGCGATACTAGTCATACTGCTTACCAGCATGTCATACTTTGCTTCGGCGGTATTGTGAGATGAAGCGGCCCGGACCGACATTACGCGTACGCTTACGCAAGACTGGTTTCACCGTTACGAGCACTCGTTGCTTAAAGGTGACTGGCGGGTGTCTGTCTCTCTCACTTTAGCTGAATCAAGTGTGGCTATGCCCGGTCCTTGTGAAGGTTAAAACAGCACATACTTGACGAAACATCGTTTTGGTTTTGTATGCGTAGGTAAGAACGGTTCTTGCTAAGCCCGTAGCAGCCACGTAAAACTTGCAACAACAAAGTAGAGGACGTCTAACTTGTTTTTGCAGGGCATGTTGTGATGTGATATGGTCAAGACATGATGAGTTATACGGTTTTGTATGAGATGATCATGTTTTGTAATGTTGTCGGCAACTGGCAGGAGCCATATGGTTGTCGCTTTATTGTATGAAATGCAATCGCCATGTAATTGCTTTACTTTATCACTAAGCGGTAGCGATAGTCGTAGAAGCAATAGTTGGCGAGACGACAACGATGCTACGATGGAGATCAAGGTGTCGCGCCGGTGACGAAGGTGATCATGAAGGTGCTTTGGAGATGGAGATCAAAAGCACAAGATGATGATGGCCATATCATGTCACATATTTTGATTGCATGTGATATTTATCTTATTATGCTTCTTATTTTGCTTAGAACGACGGTAGCATTATAAGATGATCCCTTACTAAATTTCAAGATATAAGTGTTCTCCCTGAGTATGCACCGTTGCGAAAGTTAGTCGTGCCGAGACACCACGTGATGATCGGGTGTGATAAGCTCTACGTTCAAATACAACGGGTGTAAGCCAGTTTTGCACACGCAGAATACTCGGGTTAAACTTGACGAGCCTGGCATATGCAGATATGGCCTCGGAACACTGGAGACCGAAAGGTCGAGCGTGAATCATATAGTAGATATGATCAACATAAGATGTTCACCATTGAAACTACTCCATCTCACGTGATGATCGGACATGGTTTAGTTGATTTGGATCACGTGATCATTTAGATGACCGGAGGGATGTCTATCTAAGTGGGAGTTCTTAAGTAATATGATTAAATTGAACTTTAATTTATCATGAAGTTAGTCCTGGTAGTATTAGCATATCTATGTTGTAGATCAATAGCTCGCGATGTTGCTCCCCGTTTATTTTTCATATGTTCCTAGAGAAAACCAAGTTGAAAGATGTTAGTAGCAATGATGCGGAATTATTCCGTGATCTGAGGATTATCCTCATTGCTGCATAGAAGAATTATGTCCTTGATGCACCGCTAGGTGACAGACCTATTGCAGGAGCAGATGTAGACGTTATGAACGTTTTGACAAAAGCTCGATATGATGACTACTTGATAGTTTAGTGCACCATGCTTTACGGCTTATAACCGGGACTTCAAAAACGTTTTGAAACGCCACGGAGCATATGAGATGTTCCAAGAGTTGAAATTAGTATTTCATACTCATGCCCGTGTCGAGAGGTATAAGACTTCTGACAGTACTTTGCCTACAAGATGGAGGAGAATAGCTCAACCAGTGAGCATATGCTCAGATTGTCTAAGTACAACAATTGCTTGAATCAAGTGGGAGTTAATCTTCCAGATAAGATAGTAATTGACAAAGTTCTCTAGACACTATCACCAAGTTAGTAGAACTTTGTGATGAACTATAAGATGCAAGGGATGACGAAAGTAATTCCCGAGCTCTTCGCGATGCTGAAATCGGCGAAGGTAGAAATCAAGAAACAACATCAAGTGTTGATGGTTAACGAGACCACTTGTTTCAAGTAAAGGGCAAAAGGATAGAAAGGGAACTTCAAGAAGAATGACAAGCAAGTTGTCACTCCCGTGAAGAAACCCAAAGCTAAACTCAAGCCTGAAACTAAGTGTTTCTACTGCAAAGGAAATGGTCACTAGAAGTGGAACTGCCCTAGATACTTGGTGGATAAGAAGGATGGCAAAGTGAACAAAGGTATATTTGATATATAGATTATTGATGTGTATTTTACTAGTGTTCATAGCAACCCCTCGGTATTTGATACTGGTTTAGTTGCTAAAGAGTAGTAACTCGAAACTAGAGTTGCAGAATGAACAGAGACTAGTTAAAGGTGAAGTGACGATGTGTGTTGGAAGTGGTTCCAAAATTGATATGATCATCATCGCACACTCCCTATACTTTCGGGATTAGTGTAGAACCTAAATAAATGTTATTTGGCATTTGCGTTAAGCATGAATATGATTTGATCATGTTTGTTGCAATACGGTTATTCATTTAAAGTCATAGAATAATTGTTATTCTGTTTACATGAATAAAGCCTTCGATGGTCATACACCCGATGAAAATAGTTTGTTGGATCTCGATCGTAGTGATACACATATTCATAATATTGAAGCCAAAAGATGCAAGGTTAATAATGATAGTGCAACTTATTTGTGGCACTGCCGTTTAGGTCATATTGGTGTAAAGCGCATGAAGAAACTCCATAGTGATGGACTTTTGGAATCACTTGATTATGAATCACTTGGTGCTTGCGAACCATGCCTCATGGGCAAGATGACTAAAACTCTGTTCTACGGAACAATGGAGCGAGCAACAGATTTGTTTGAGATCATACATACAGATGTATGTGGAACAATGAGTGTTGAAGCTCGCGGCAGGTATCGTTATTTTCTGACCTTCACTGATGATTTGAGCAGATATGGGTATATCTACTTAATGAAGCACAAGTCTGAAAGATTTGAAAAGTTCAAAGAATTTCAGAGTGAAGTGGAGAATCATCGTAACAAGAAAATAAGAGTTTCTACGATATGATCGTAGAGGTAAAATATTTGAGTTAGCGAGTTTGGCCTTCAGTAAAAACTATGTGAAATAGTTTCACTACTCACGCCACCTGGAACACCACAGAGTAATGGTGTGTCCGAACGTCATAACCGTACTTTATTAGATATGGTGCGATCGATGATGTCTCTTACCGATCTACCACTATTGCTTTTGGGGTTATGCATTAAAGACAGCTGCATTCACGTTAAATAGGGCACCATCTAAATCCGTGGAGATGACACCGTATGAAACTGTGGTTTGACGAGAAACCTAAGCTGTCATTTCTTTTGGGACCGCGATGCTTATGTGAAAAAGTTTCAACATGATAAGCTCGAACCCAAATCGGAGAAGTAAATCTTCATAGGATACCCAAAAGAAACTGTTGGGTACACCTTCTATCACAGATCCAAAGGCAAGGTCTTTGTTGCTAAGAGTGGATCCTTTCTAGAGAAGGAGTTTCTTTCGAAAGAAGTGAGTGGGAGGAAAGTAGAACTTGATGAGGTAATTGTACCTTCTCCCGGAATGGATAGTAGTACATCACATAAAATTATTCCAGTGATTCCTACACCAATCAGTAAGGAAGCTAATGATGATGATCATGAAACTTCGGATCAAGTTTCTGCTGAACTTCGTAGATCAACCAGAGTTCGTTCCGCACCAGAGTGGTACGGCAACCCAGTTCTGGAAGTCATGTTACTAGACCATGATGAACCTACGAACTATGAGGAAGCGATGATGAGCCCAGATTCCGCAAAATGGCTTGAGACCAAGAAATCTGAGATGGGATCCATGTATTAGAACAAAGTATGGACTTTGGTTGACTTGCCCGATGATCGGCAAGCCATCGAAAATAAATGGATCTTCAAGAGGAAGACCGACGCAAACGGTAATGTTACTGTTTACAAAGCTCGACTTGTTGCGAAAGGGTTTCGACAAGTTCAAGGAGTTGACTACGATGAGACTTTCTCACCCGTAGCGATGCTTAAGTCTGTCCGAATCATGTTAGTAATTGCCGCATTTTATGAAATCTGGCAAAT
>LR738715.1:98502623-98537243 GCA_902687465.1 Secale cereale
ATTCCCCTTCCTCTATGTATTGGTTTGATGTACTCACTTGTCTTTATCTAGTATAATCCCCGAGACCAAGGTGACAGCGGTCTATTGGACATGGATTAGAAAAATATTTTCACGAGTGATTTCCTCTCTTGTGTGTTGATTGAAGATTGAGAGTCTCTTGGTGCTTGTCTTTGACTATCCTTTAGATATGTTGTGGTGATTGTGGGACTCTCTTTGGATGGCCGCGGTGACATTGGGAAATCCTTAGATTGAGAACTACGAACTTTGAGGTGTGCTTTTGTAGCCCTACATAATTCTCGTCCTCTCTTGATCACGAAGGAATGACCTCCGGGTGCGTCTCCATCAGGGACGGAGCTTCCTTGTAAGAACTGGGGTCAATTGACCCCAATGAAATTAGCAAATCCTTCATAGATTAAGTACTAATCACTACTCATTTGTGAAAGATGACCCCACTGTCATACACATGACCCCATTGATTATTTTTTCAAGCTTCGTCCCTGGTCTCCATTGCATGTTTTATGGGAAATATCATGTGATTTGATTATGTTAATGTTGTTGGGAGTTGCCACTAGTGAAAGTATGAACCCTAGGCCTTGTTTCCACCATTGCAATACCATTTGTGCTCACGTTTACCACTTGTTTGCTTGCTGCACTTTTTATTACAGATTTATATTACTTTGTTTTGCCATCCATATCACTTGCCATTTAACATCTCTTCGCCGAACTAGTGCACCTATACAACTCCTAGTTGTATTAGGTGTGTTGGGGACACAAGAGACTTCTTATATCTTAGTTGCAGGGTTGCTTGAGAGAGACCATCTTCAACCTCTACTTCCCTGAGTTCGATAAACCTTAGGTCATCCACTTGAGGGAAATTGCTACTGTCCTACAAACATCTGCGCTTGGAGGCCCAACATAGTCTACAAGAGTAGAAGCGTGTGTAGACATCAAGCTATTTCTGGCGCCGTTGCCGGGGAGGTGAGCGCTTGAAGGTATATCTTTAGATCTTGTAATTAAATCTTTTTGTTTCTTGTTTTTATTTCACTAGTTATGCTTATGGACAACCTTGCTATTGGATCGTTGCTTGCGGGAAGACGTCCCACACCTGTGGTGGTTGCTCCTCCCCCTACTGAAATTGTGCCCTATAAAATACCAGCTGGTATTATCGATTATGTTTTGGCTGATCGTTATGCAGGAGACAGATATCCCGGTGAACACTTGCTATATCTGTCACAACTATGTTCATTATTTAAGCTTGCAGGTGTATCAAGGGAGTTTGTCATGAGGAAATTATTTGCCTTGTCACTGAAAGGAAAAGCATTGCAATGGTATAGGCTACTAAATGACTCTCACCTGCTGGAGTGGGAAGAGATCCAGTCTCTCTTTTACTCCAAGTTTTATCCTCTTCATGAAGTCCATGAGAATAGGAATTATGTTTATAATTTTTATCCTCATGACGGAGAGAGCATAGCTCAAGCTTGGGGGAGACTGAAAACGTTAATGCTAAAATGTCCTAACCATGGGCTCCCCAAAGATATGATTATTACTAATTTCTATGCGAGGCTTTCTCGACAGGATAAAGATTTGCTCGACGCTTCCTCTATGGGTTCTTTCACAAACAAAAAGATTGATGCTAAATGGGAACTCCTTGAAAGAATTCAACGCAACACTGAAGATTGGGAGATCGACAAAGGTAAAGAGTCAGGTATAATTTATGAGTATGATTGCATTAAGTCCTTTGTTGAAACTACAAGTTTTAATAAGTTTAGTGCTAAGTTTGGGCTTGATTCTCAACTCCTTGTTGATTTCCTCAAATCTTTTGCTTCACATCTTAATATGCCTAAGGAGGATTGGATCAAGTATCATAAACCTTTTAAAGAGACTTGCAAAGAAAATGAAATTGCTCATGATGATTGCAACATGCATGATCCAATTCCTAAAAATGAAGTTTTATATAAGCATGTTAATTTTTGTGGAGTGGATAGACCTTGTGAAAGGCCTATGATTGAAGAAGAGAAGTATTGTAAGCAACATAAGCATGAAAGAACAATCACTTGGGTCAGAGATTTAAATGAAATTGCTAGAGAATTGTGTGACCTTTATCCTTTTACTTGTGAACTTTGCCGTATAGAGGGTCACTTTAATTTTCAATGCATGAACTTTCAAAACATAACTGTTAACCGGTTGTGTGATAACATGATCACCTCTGATCTTTACGATGAGCTTATGTTATATTTGATGTGTGAAGAGTTATCAAAAAAGACTTCATGGCTAGATGTTAATGCCATAGGAATAAAAACACTTTGCAAAATTGCCATCTCTATTGTGTTGTTAATTGCCATGAAAATGATTACATAGGTAAGATTATAAAGGAGGGGACTTTACCAAAGTATAAAAATGTCTCTTATATTTCTGCTAATAAAAAGGAGAGTTTCTCCCAAGTTTCCCCTATTGTTTCTAATGATAAACCAGGATATGTGGAGAAGCTTCATCTCCAACCACTCCCTCCTAAGGTTAAGAAGAAGAAAAAGAAAAGGAGGAGGAAGAGGAGCAAGAAAGAAGAAGAATGGGTATCAACCTGCCCTGAGCATATTCCTCCCATCAACTTTTATCCTAACGGTTGTAAGTTTAAAGAAGAAGGTGAAGTTTATTGCCTTAATTATCATCTTGATGATACATCCGTAGGTACTATTGAAGATGATTTTGATTATGATATGCATGTTACTATTTGTGATTGGGAAAATGATGATAATTCTACTTATGATCTTGAAAATCTTTTTGGTACCAACTCTGAAAGTGATGATATGGGAAGCTCTAAGCTTGGGGATGATAGGATTGCAAATCCTTTACCCACTAGTGATGTGATAATTGATAATTCTTTTGCTAGTGAGAATAAAGACAACATGATTACAAATATAGTTGCTAGCAATGATAATGCTCTTCTCTACTATGATGATGTCATAACTCCAACCTATAGTGATATAAAGGTACCTATGACATAAGGAGAAATTATCCTTATGAAACTTGTCATAATCATGGAGGGAATTACTCCCTTGTTGAACACCACCCTCCTAATACACAAGTAATCTATAGTGTTCAAGTTGTTTATGATAGTCCTACTCCCACTATTACCAATGAGAAAGATTATGCTTATGTGGAGAGTAAGAGTACCTTTTTGCATGTGGATCATGGTAACAATGCTTTACGTGATGCTTATATTGTTGAGTTCATCCATGATGCCACTGAAATTTATAATGAGAGAGGGAAACTTGGTTCTAAATATCTTAATAATAAGAAGTTTCCTCTCTTTATGGTGAATATTTTGGAGTTATGCTTATTTTGCCTTCCTATGCTAGTTGCTTTGTGCTTCAATGAATTATTCTATTGCAATATTCCTATGCATAGGAAGCATGTTAGGCTTAAATGTGTTTGGTATTTGCTTCTTGATACTCTCTTTTGTTCTTCAGCTCTTATTCCTACGAGAGCATCATTAAAGTCTTAAGCCTATCTTTATGGCTATAAAGAAAGAGCTCTAGGGAGACAACCCTTGTTATGTTTACTTTCAGTTTTAGTGGTCTTGATGTTCGTTACTACTGTAGCAACATCATTGTATCTTTAGTTTTCAGCTTTGTGCCAAGTTTAGCCTCTGATTGCAAGAAAGTTCAAAAGTTGTGACGTGCTGTCCAGGAAACAGATTCTGTCCTTGGATAGAAAAATTCGTATAAAATCACCAGATCATCTTTTTGGTATGAATTTGTTCGACAGCGTGCTCTATATAATTTTCTTTCGTGCATCTGTTTTGAGTTTTTTGAATAGAGTTGCAGAAGTGCCCCGGAAAAATCATTTACTACCTGCTGTTCTGTTTTTCACAGATTCTGTCATGTTTTGCCTTTCCTTCATTTTGCAAACCTAGAGCTTGCTTTTTCTTTGCAAAAACCTTTTGGCAATCTTGAGAAACAGTAGAACTTCAAGAATGTCTTTATTTCCAGCAAGGAACAATTATTTTATTATGGGTACTAACCTCGCTAATCAGATTATGATGAGTTATGTATGAAGGGAGTTTTCAAATGTGCGAGGGAAGATGATAAAAAGATTCAGGAGTGTCAAACGCTCAAGCTTGGGGATGCCCCCATGCACCCCCAAGAAATATTGAAGGAGACTCAAGCGTCTAAGCTTGGGGATGCCCCCGTGCATCCCCTTCTCCATCAACATTATCAGTTCGTCCTTCGTTCCACTATATTTTAATCACTTCATGTGCTATGTGCTATGCTTGGAGCGTCTTGTTTTAGTTTTCCTTTTAGTTTTCTTTAGCTTTTCATAATGAGTTGGAACTCAAATTTCTTTATGTGGGAGAGAAACACGCTCCACTTCTACCTAGAACATAACATAGAATTTGCATGTCTATCTTTGCTGGGTGTCTTCTTTGTCTTTTAATAGCTACTATCATGCTTAGCTCTTAATTTTCATGCTTATCTTTTTAAAGAGTTTTTGTTTAGTTGGTTGCTCGAACTCTCTTTAGTTATCATGTTTATCTTATTAAGAGAGTTTGCTTCCGTTGCATTGGTTGATATGTCTATGATAAAGATGCTACGTGCATAATGGTGCTTAGTAGTTCATGTTTTCTTATGGTTAGTCTCAAATAGCTGGGGGGTTCCCAATGTGTTATTGGAGTACCAACATGATTTGTTTGCCTATGATGTGGTATGGTTTAGTGATATCTTCCTCCAAGAATTTATTTTGATTGACTTGGCATATGCTCACGCATATTTAAGACTGTAAAGAAAGTCTGTCAAGCCTTGATGATCTTTAATTTCTGAGTAGCAATAGAACTTCCATGCCCGATTCAATGTTGCTTTGTCGCTCTGCATGATTATGACCGTCATTGCTCTCTTAGTTGGTCGCTCCCAGTCTTTTGCTAACCTTCGCCTGTACTAAGCGGACTGACTGCTTGTGCATCCACATCCTTTAATCCAGTTATGCCATATGAGTCCACCATACCTTCCTACATGGTATTTACCTGCCATTCCTAACGGAGACGTGCATGTGCCATCTCAAAATTATTCAAAGAAAAAGCATTCTTATTTTGTGCCTCTGTTGTAAGTCCATGAGGAAGTAGTAGTTAATTCATAATCTTTTTAAGTTGGACAAGCTTCACCCCGGGATTGCATGTATAATGTGCAAACCCATAATACGAGAAGGAACTGGCATTGAGTGCGCCCGGCTCAAAAAGATAATATAACAAACAAACCCTCCTTCACGCTTTGTTCATGAGAAATCAGAAAACTTTGGCAGTGATAAACAAAGGAGATTAAGAGGATGTGATCATCCTCATTCGGGAGCCGTTCCTCGAAACTTGTCCATCTCAAGAAGTGATTGAGTTGTCTGCTAGCATTCGTTGACGAAACATGCATGATCTAAAAAAAATATTACCTATATTTTAAAACCAAGAGCTCTGGTACATGTTTTGTCTTTGTTTCCGATTACGGGTTTTCAACCTTGCCAACAAAAGTCACGGTTCGAGAGTCTCCACCTTCTTTTAAAAGCACCAACTACTGAGAGCATGATTGTCATTCTGAGTGTAATGTGCATTGTCCCAAAGTAGCATTGTCTTTTGCATGATTGTGATATCGTTTATTTTGAAATTATTGTATCTAGTCATCACTTAAACCTTGGAGGTGCCCCTGCATTTATGTTTTGCTTCACTAAAGGGGGCAAGCTAGATATCACTTTATCATATTTGCACATCATGTTCATTACGAATCTATTTGATGTTTCAATATCATATTGTAAAACTTTCAGTTATTTGTGATTTTCTCATGAGGCAACTTAATTACTATAGATTCATTGTCTCAGTAAGCTTTTGTCATATGACTATGAAAAAGTCCTATATGGTTAATAGCATGTCACCACAGAAATTATGCTTGTTATCATTTACCTACTCGAGGACGAGCATGAATTAAGCTTGGGGATGTTGATACGTCCAAAACGTATCTATAATTTCTGCTTGCTCCATTCCTTTTTTTGTGTGATATTGCTATGATATTTATGCACTTCCATACACTTTTGATCATATTTAGACTAACCTACTAATGGTTGCAAAAGTGCACAATGTTCTTGTTTTACACTTTATTGTGTAGCAATTACTTGGAAATTGACAAAAACACAAAAGGAGTCGTATTGGAGTAGGACTCTGACTTTCCTGAAATCTGTGTGAGAACGTTTTTTAAAGATGGTCACGTTCCGGCCCGAAGACGACGTCAAACAGAAAAAGTCTAGTTGCGAAACTTGTGGGGAATTTCGAGGCGACGTTTCTGGATATAAAATTCGTCCAAATCGGTGTCCGGACGGCCGAGTTTAGCCCGTTTTACTGAGGCCCAAAATCTGATGACGGGAATCCGAGAGTCTATATAAAGAGAGAAAACCTAGGTCACCAAGGGCCACGAATTTTCCTCCTCCCAAGCCGCCGTCTTGGAGGGGAGGACCAGCACCATTGCAGCACCATCCACAAGGAAGAAGGGGGGCCAAGGAGCCGCTGCCCCTAGGGCCGCCGCCGCCGCCCCCTAGGGCCGCCGCCGTCTCCTCCTCGCCGCCGCCACCTCCGTGGCCGCCGTCGGCCGGCGCCTCCTCGTGGGGCTGCACCTCTCCATCAACACCATCATCAACCTCCTCCTCACCATGTCCATGTGTGAGTAGTCTTCTCCGGGGCCGAGGGCTCGTACGTGTAGCTATGTGGTTATCTCTCTCTTCCATGATGTGATCTTCGTTGTGATCATAGGCTATGTTAATCTAGGGTGATCCCATGATATTTCCCCTTCCTCTATGTATTGGATTGATGTACTCACTTGTCTTTATCTAGTATAATCCCCGAGACCAAGGTGACAACGGTCTATTGGACATGGATTAGAAAAATATTTTCATGAGTGATTACCTCTCTTGTGTGTTGATTGAAGATTAAGAGTCTCTTGGTGCTTGTCTTTGACTATCCTTTAGATATGTTGTGGTGATTGTGGGACTCTCTTTGGATGGCCGCGGTGACATTGGGATATCCTTAGATTGAGAACTATGAACTTTGAGGTGTGCTTTTGTAGCCCTACATAATTCTCGTACTCTCTTGACCACGAAGGAATGACCTCCGGATGCGTCTCCATTGCATGTTTTATGGTAAATATCATGTGATTCGATTATGTTAATGTTGTTGGGAGTTGCCACTAGTGAAAGTATGAACCCTAGGCCTTGTTTCCACCATTGCAATACCATTTGTGCTCACGTTTACCACTTGTTTGCTTGTTGCACTTTTTATTACAGATTTATATTACTTTGTTTTGCCATCCATATCACTTGCCATTTAACATCTCTTCGCCGAACTAGTGCACCTATACAACTCCTAGTTGTATTAGGTGTGTTGGGGACACAAGAGACTTCTTGTATCTTAGTTGCAAGGTTGCTTGAGAGAGACCATCTTCAACCTCTACTTCCCTGAGTTCGATAAACCTTAGGTCATCCACTTGAGGGAAATTGCTACTGTCCTACAAACCTCTGCGCTTGGAGGCCCAATATAGTCTACAAGAGTAGAAGCGTGTGTAGACATCAGCGCGTGCGTGGATCACACCATAGAGTTAGTTGTATGTTGATAGGACTACGTATTGGAGGGCAAGAGTGACAGAAGCTTCAACCTAGCGTAGAAATTGATGCATACGGGATTGAAGGGGGACCAATATATCTTAATGCTATGGTTGGGTTTTACCTCAATGAACGTTAGTACTTGCGGATGCTTGCTAATAGTTCCAATCATAAGTGCATAGAATTCCAAGTAAGGGATGACATGCTAGCAGTGGCCTCTCCCACATAAAACTTGCTATCGGTCTAGTAACGTAGTCAATTGCTTAGGGGCAATTTCGCAACTCCTACCACCACTTTTTCGACACTCGCTATCATTAACTTTATCTTAACAGCCCCTAGTTTTATTTACGTGTTCTTTATATTCTTGCAAACCTATCCCACAAAAACCACAAAGTACTTCTAGTTTCATACTTGTTCTAGGTAAAGTAAACGTCAAGCGTGCGTAGAGTTGTATCGGCGGTCGATAGAACTTGAGGGAATATTTGTTCTGCCTTTAGCTCCTCGTTTGGTTCGACACTCTTACTTATCGAAAGAGGCTACAACTGATCCCCTACACTTGTGGGTTATCAAGACCTTTTTCTGGCGCCATTGCTGGGGAGCACTAGCGTGGGGTGAATATTCTCTTGTGTGCTTGTTTGCTTTATCACTAAGTAGATTTTATTTGCTATCCTAAGTTGTTTTCTATCTTTAGTTATGGGTAGGAAACGCAAAATACCAAAAAAATTGTGGTACCTACTGTACCAATGGTTGAAGAACCACTCAAAATCTGGCACACTACCGAAGCTTATTACTTGGATCATCTTCGATCCCTTTGTGCTCGGGCTGAAACCCCAACTATCTTAGTTGAGGGCAAATCTTTAGATGAGCATGCTTGTTATGTGCGACACCGCATATCTGAAAAAGGGAAACTTTTACTGGATCAAATTCATCGTTTGCAATGCTATGCTTGGAATTTATGTGAAATATATGATTTTACTTGTTGTTCTGAACACCCTACGAAACACCTTCCCTACCAGTGTGAGTTTAGTGATAACGGAATCGTATCTTCATATGCTAAGGGTGTTTATAGTCACTATGATGTTCAACAAATTGAAGAATTTGTTGCTTTTAAGGGTGCTTATGAAATTGCTTCTTTGATTGAAAAGTATGACACTACTCTTTACAAATCTGAAAATTTTGCCATATTTAAATATTGTTATGATAATTATGCTTCTAATGCCTATGTTAAACCATATATTGAGGCCTACTCCACTGTGCAAGAAGAGACTAATATTTTGCAGGAGTCTATGGAAGAAGAAACTGATGACATTGTGTGCTCATTAGATGAAAAAGATGACGAGGAGAGCGAAGAACAAAAGGAGGAAGAGCGGATTAGCTACCCGTGCCCACCTTCTAATGAGAGTAACTCTTCAACTCATACATTGTTTAATTTTCCTTCTTGCTTACCGAAGGATGAGTGCTATGATGATTGTTATGATCCCATTGATTCTTTTGAAATATTCCTTTTTGATGATGCTTGCTATGCCTGTGGCCAAGATGCCAATATGAATTATGCCTACGGAGATGAACTTGCTATAGTTCCTTATGTTAAAAATGAGATAGTTGCTATTGCACCCACACATGATAGTCCTATTATCTTTTTGAGTTCTCCAAACTACACTATATTGGAGAAGTTTGCACTTATTAAGGATTATATTGATGGGTTGCCTTTTTACATTACACATGATGATTTTGATGAGTATAATATGCATGTGCTTGCTGCTCGTACTTGCAATTATTATGAGAGAGGAACTACATCTCCACCTCTCTATGTTTCCAATACGATAAAATTGCAAGAAAATGCTTATACTATGCATAGGCCTTTACTTGATGTGCATGAATTGTTCTCTTATGACATGCCGATGCATAGGAAGAGAGTTAGACTTCGTTGTTGCATGATATATATCACTTTGTGCTCATTACTAAATGCCAAATCATTGTTAATTAAAATTGTCTTTGATATACCTTGGGATCCGGGTGGATCCATCACTTGAGCACTATATGCCTAGCTTAATGGCTTTAAAGAAAGCACTGCCAGGGAGACAACTGATGGCTTATCGCGATGTGATCAATGATGGTAATATGGACCGGAGTCTCATGATGTTCACTAGTGATGTCTCTCTCCCAAAAGACGATAAAACAGCTAAGTGAGGTAAACGAATTACAACTGGGCAATTGACAGGATTATGTGCGCAAACCAATGCTAACTATGCTGCAAAGAAAGGTAGAGGCTCAAAAGCATGGGCGGTACGCCAAGGTAAGTAGACCGAAATACATCTGCATCTACTACTGATCATCCACCTTGAGATATCTATCCAGAACATCTCGCTGGTATTAAGTTGCGAGTCCCACCCATAGTGTAAACTCAAAGCAACAGACAACTGCATTAAAAGAACTTTGCGTAAAGTAAACAATCCTTGCACCCGCGAGTACAAGCACCGTTGTTTTCCCCCTTGTGGCAACAGCACATCCCCTAGACTCATGTTTCTGTCACTCAAGCTAGTCATCGAGGGGCATGAACCCACAATCAAGCATAACGTTCCCTCTTGGAGTTACTACCTACTACTTGGCCAAAGCAATAAACAGCAACGGAGAACATGCAAGAATTACTCAAGAACATAAATATAAAAGAGGTAAATCAAATATATTACTCACACACAATCTGAACATAATCTCATAATCCATCGGATCCCAGCAAACTCATCATAGCAACAGCATAAGGATTACATATGTACCTCCACTACTAGAAAAAAGCTCATTAGTGGCGCACCACTTTTGGGTATTAGTGGCGCACCTCTGGTGCGCCACTATTACCACGCCACTAGTAATGTGTATTAGTGGCGCACCAGAGGTGCGCCATTACTAATCCAGATATCAGTGGCGCACCACCTGGTGCGCCATTGATATCCCCCCGGGTGCGCCACTGATAATGTATAGGGGTGGCCTGCAGGTGCGCCACTACTAAGTATAAGGGTGCGCCACTGATATTTTTTCAGAATTTTTTTTTTCAATTTTTTTTTTCAAATTTTATTCCAGAATTGCTACAGGTGCGCCACTGATATTGCTACAGGTGCGCCACTAGTAACAATTTTTTTTTTCAAATTTTTTTCCAGAATTTTTTTTTTCAATTTTTTTTTTCAATTTTGGCGGGAATTTTTTTTCCTTAATCTCAGGTAACTATGGCTTAATCTCGGGTCAAATCGCACTCCGTGGTCAAACTTCCCGGAAGGTCACCCATCCTACACTACTCCAGCCCAAGCACGCTTAACTTCTGAGTTCTATCCAACCCCAGCACCAGCTCACTTAGCAGGCACTTGTTGATATATCTATCATATCAATCCTATTAAACCTTGTTGATGTCTAGGAGTTTGTTCATGTTCATGAGTGTGATGAAATTTTGAAAAAATATTTCAAACTTCCCGGTCATTTTACATATCATATTTTGAATTTTTTTAAAAAAACTATTTTTTTAAAAAAATCATTTTTTTTAAAAAACTTTTTTTTTGAAAAAAACTATTTTTTTTCAAAAAAAACCATTTTTCAAAAAAACCATTTTTTCCCAAAAAACATTTTTTCAAAAAAAAATATTTATTCCAAAAAAAATAGTTTTCCCCAAAAAAAATTTTCAAAAAAAAAACTATATTAGTGGCGCACCACACCCACGGTGCGCCACTACTATTTTTGAATTTTTTTGCCTCTAGATCTTAAAAGCCCCGTATCTTTTATTCGGTTAGGTTTTTGGGGATTCTAAGAATCTTCAACGGTTTTTGGGGATTCTAAAAAATTTTCAAAAAAAAAAAACTATATTAGTGGCGCACCACACCCACGGTGTGCCACTACTATTTTTGGGGATTCATGTTTGTAAATTTTGCTAACAACTAGACCACAAATCACATTGGAATCTTATTTTTTTTTTATTTTTTTTGACATTTCTATCATTTTCTTTTATTTTTTTTAAACTGAAAAGGCGGTCCACGCGGGGGGGGGGGTGCATTTGGTGAAAATGCGTTAAATCTGAAAAATGATAGAAATGTTAGTAGTGGCGCACCGTGGCAGAGGTGCGCCATTACTAGTTAAAACTAGTAATGGCGCACCTCTGCAACGGTGCGCCACTACTACCTTTGAAAAAAAAATTTAAAAAATAAAATGTTAGTAGTGGCGCACCGTGTGGAGGTGCGCCATTACTAGTTTAACTAGTAATGGCGCACCTCCACACGGTGCGCAATGTTAGTAGTGGCGCACCGTGTGGAGGTGCGCCATTACTAGTTAAACTAGTAATGGCGCACCTCCACACGGTGCGCCACTAGTATGTCTGGGGAGGGGGGTGTGCACAGAACAAACTTACTAGTGGCGCACCACACACCAGGTGCGCCACTAGTAAAAAAATAGTAATGGCGCACCTGTTTATGATGCGCCACTGCTATATAGCAGTGGCGCACCACATCCACATCCACGGTGCGCCACTAATAGTGATATTACGGATAGCCCTTTTTCTAGTAGTGCTCGATCATGTAGGGCAGCTCACGAGGTCTAATCGGTGAAGAACAAAGAGGGGAAGAGAACATCACATAGCTACTGGTCATGGACCCATGGTCCAAGGGAGACTACTCACAACTCATCCGGGAGGCGTCCATGATGGTGGAGAGGCTCCCGGTGGTGATCCTCCCCTCCGGCAGGATGCCGGGAAGAGTTCGCCTGGTGCTCCGATCTTGGAAGCGCGGCGGCGGCGGAACAGAGATGAGATCGCGAAAAAGGGTTCCGTCCTCGAGGGTTTCGGGACGCGGTGTAAATATATGCCAAAGGGGGGCGTCAGAAGAGGCCAGGGGGGCCCAGGCGCCCTGGCGGCGCGGCCAGGAGGGGGGCGCGCCCTCTGGCCGTCTGGAGCCCTGGTGGCCCCCCTCCGGCCCTACTTTGGCCGCATGGAAGCTTCCGTAACGCTGATTTTTTATATATTTTTCCTGGAATTTTTCTGGCAGTTTACGTAATGGGAAAACCTGAAATACAAAAACAACAGAAAACAGAAACTGGCACTGGGGTGCACTGAGTTAATAGGTTAGTCCAAGTATGATCAAAAGTGTATGGAAGTGCATAAATATCATAGCAATATCACACAAAAGAGGCATGGAGCAAGCAGAAATTATAGATACGTTTTGGACGTATCAACAACCCGGAAGTTTTAGAGAGTCATTTATTTTTGTTGTGTGCTTTTATAAAGTTTAAAAACAAAAAAAAATAAAGAGGGGAACCTAAAACTTTTTCGAAAAGAAAAGTGAAAGTAAGAAGGACGAGCACCGTTCAAATGGGGGAGCTCCTTGAACTTTGTTCATGCCCGTGGAAACTTTGCAAACCTTGAATTACATAAACTTTTCATCAAAAATAATTATCCCCTTGTACAATTCCATTGTATTATAAAAATAATGTGCCAAGGTTTGCTTTTAGGATGTTTACAATGCTTGTTGGTTTGTGCGGTACAGGACAGAAACTTTGGTTGTAGTGCACGATTTTTCATTTTTTGCTCGAACCTCAAATGGTTCTGAAACGTTTTGCACTGTCTTTTTATACAAATTGTTGATTTTTCCTAATTTTGCCAAAATTGTTCAAGTATCAAAAGTATGGTGAATGTTCATATTATTACAGGCTGTTCTGTTTTAAACATATTCTGTTTTTGATGCATAGTTTGCTTGTTTTGATGAAACTATCAATTTCTATTAGTGGATTAAGCCATGGAATAGTTATATTATAGTAGCTACAATGCAAAAACAAAATATGAATTGGTTTGCAACAGTACTTAGAGTAGTGATTTGCTTTATTATACTAACGGCTCTTACCGAGTTTTCTGTTGAAGTTTTGTGTGGATGAAGTGTTCGAAGATCGAGGAGGTCTCGATGTGAGAAGAAGAAGGAGAGGCAAGAGCTCAATCTTGGGGATGACCAAGTAACCCCAAGTAAATATTCAAGGAGACTCAAGTGTCTAAGCTTGGGGATGCCTCGGAAGGCATCCCGTCTTTCTTCAACAAGTATCGGTAGGTTTTCAGATTCGTTTCATTCATGTGATAGGTGCAACTCTTGGAGCATCGTGTGCCTTCTATTTTTCCTTTTAATAAATGCACCAAGCTGGTATGAGATAGTCCTTGGTTGATTTATAGAATGCTCTTTGCACTTCACTTATATCTTTTGAGTATGGCTTTATAGAATACTTCATGTGCTTCACTTACATCATTGGAAGTTTGGATTGCCTGTTTCTCTTCACATAGAAAACCGTCATTTGTAGAATGCTCTTTTGCTTCACTTATAATTGTTAGAGAGTGGACATATCTTTTGTAGAAAGAATTAAAACTCTCTTGCTTCACTTATATCTATTTAGAGAGTTGACAGGAATTGGTCATTCACATGGTTAGTCATAAAATCCTACATAAACTTGTAGATTGCTGAATACGATATGTTTGATTCCTTGCAATAGTTTTACGATATAAAGATGGTGATATTAGAGTCATGCTAGTGGGTAGTTGTGGATTGTAGAAATACTTGTGTTGAGGTTTGTGATTCCCGTAGCATGCACGTATGGTGAACCGTTATGTGACGAAGTTGGAGCATGCTTTATTAATTGAGTGTCATCCTTCGTGTGGAGGTCGGGGGCGCGCGATGGTTAACTCCTACCAACCTCCCCCCTAGGAGCATGCGTGTAGTACTTGGTTTTGATGGTTAACAAATTTTTGCAATACGTATGTGAGTTCTTTATGACTAATGTTGAGTCCATGGATTATACACACTCTCACCCTTCCACCTTGCTAGCCACTCTAGTACCACGCAATTTTCACCGGTGCATCAAACCACCATATACCTTCCTCAAAACAGCCACCATACCTACCTATTATGGCATTTCCATAGCCATTCCGAGATATATTGCCATGTAACTCCACCGTTCCATTTATTATGACACGCACCATCATTATCATATTGCCTTGCATGATCGTATGATAGCTAGCATGACGTTTCCATGGCTTGTCCGTTTTTTTATGGCATTGCTACGCTAGATCATTGCACATCCCGGTACACTGCCGGAGGCATTCACATAGAGTCATATTTTCTTCTAGCTTTGAGTTGTAATCTTTGAGTTGTAAGTAAATAAAAGTATGATGATCTTTATTATTAGAGCATTGTCCCATGTGAGGAAAGGCCAAATAAAAAAAAAGTTGGCCTAAAAAACAGAGAGGGGCTAAAAAAAGAAGAGAAAGCCCCTAAAAAACAAAAAAACAAAAAAAATGAGAGAAAAGAGAGAAGGGACAATGCTACTATCCTTTTCCACACTTGTGCTTCAAAGTAGCACCATGATCTTCATAATAGAGAGTCTCTTGTTTTGTCACTTTCATATACTAGTGGGAATTTTCATTATAGAACTTGGCTTGTATATTCCAACAATGGGCTTCATCAAATGCCCTAGGTCTTCATGAGCAAGCAAGTTGATGCACACCCACTAGTTTTTATTTGAGCTTGCATACACTTATAGCTCTAGTGCATCTGTTACATGGCAATCCCTACTCACTCACATTGATATCGATTGATGGACATCTCCATAGTCCATTGATTTGCCTAGTTGATGTGAGACTTTCTCCCACCTTTTGTCTATCACCACCTTCTATTCCACCCATAGTGCTATGTCCATGGCTCACGCTCATGTATTGCGTGAAAGTTGAAAAAGTTTGAGAATACTAAAGTATGAAACAATTGCTTGGCTAAAACCGGGGTTGTGCATGATTTAAATACTTTGTGTGGTGAAGATGGAGCATAGCCAGACCATATGATTTTGTAGGGATAACTTTCTTTGGCCATGTTATTTTGAAGAGACATGATTGCTTTATTAGTATGCTTGATGTATCATTGTCCTAATGTCAAATGAGCGACTATTGCTTTGAATCACTCGTGTCTTAATATTCATGCCATGATTAGATTACATGATCAAGATTATGCTAGGTAGCATTCCACATAAAAAATTATCTTTTTTATCATTTACCTACATGAGGACGAGTAGGAATTAAGCTTTGGGATGCTGATACGTCTCCGTCGTATCTGTCGCCGGAATGATCACCGTGGTATCGAGGATACCGAGTTGTTGGATATTCATGATGTGAGGTAATCTGAGCAGAGTAAGTTGGTGCATGCTAGTATCATCCTGTTGCATGTAGTATCATCATGCTCGTATGTTCATGCTATGCTGGTGCTAAGTTGTATCATGTCCAGTTGTATCATGTCCAGTTGTTCTATTAATACCATATTCATGAATGACTTAACTTGCTAATGCCATGTTGTTGTTTGTCTTGATTGCCTTTGGTTTATTGTGAGCTTGCAAGTACATTCAATGTACTGACCTGGCGTGTCATGCCTGTTTGTAGGGCGTGCCTGGATTGCTTGCTTGTTTGGTGATGTTCCTGTGTTCGCGAGCTAGGATAAACGTTCCAGCCAGAGTCCCTGCGGATTGGAGTTCACCACCATCGTCGTTGTTCCGCTGCTAGATGTTGTTCCGCTGCATCATGTAGTTCTGCTGCTTGCATAGAGCAACCGTGGCAGGCGTAGTGTAGCCGTGCCGATATTATTCGTTGTAATATCAGAGACCTTGTATTCGTATTCGTGTTGTAATAGAAAGCTCGTTTGTTCTATGCTAAGCAGTTCCGTATTCCAGAAGACTTCTCCTCGATCCATGGGCTGGAATACGGGGCGTTCCGATTTCTTCGAGCCGGGGTGCCACACACATGATCTACTTGATGTATGTGTTGGTGATCCACGTGCGGGTTCCGTGACCTTGGGAATCTATGCATAGGGGTTGGCATACGTTTTCGTCTTGAATCTCCAGTAAGAACTTTGGGGAACTCTTTGAAGTTCTTTGTGTTGGTTGAATAGATGAATCTGAGATTGTGTGATGCATATCGTATAATCATGCTGTAACGCCCCGGACACACCCGCCGGTGGTCGTTACTCCTGGCGGGATCTAGACTGGCCTCACATATCAATACTAGTCTTTTCTGCGCACTTTGTCCTCACTCGTGCGCACCCGGGAGCAACTTCCCGGTCGGTCACCCATCCTGAAACTACTCCAAGCTGAGCACGCTTAACTTTGGAGTTCTATCCGAATGGGCTCCCGGAAAAGAAGGAATTCCTTATTGATATGAGTAGTCTATCATCCCTAATAAGCCAGGCCATCACATACACCCTCACTCAGAGGAACCGACGTCCTCGTCGGGCCACAGGAACGTTCCCTCTTGGCACAACCGTCTGTGCTTCCAGGACAACACATGTGCCATGCCGTGTGCCACGACGGGTCACAAACGTCATGCACAACATGACTGCAAACTGTCTGCAAACATCCGTGTAACCGCGAGGGTCGGCTCTGATACCAACTTGTAACGCCCCGGACACACCCGCCGGTGGTCGTTACTCCTGGCGGGATCTAGACTGGCCTCACATATCAATACTAGTCTTTTCTGCACACTTTGTCCTCACTCGTGCGCACCCGGGAGCAACTTCCCGGTCGGTCACCCATCCTGAAACTACTCCAAGCTGAGCACGCTTAACTTTGGAGTTCTATCCGAATGGGCTCCCGGAAAAGAAGGAATTCCTTATTGATATGAGTAGTCTATCATCCCTAATAAGCCAGGCCATCACACATGCCCACGGATACTTGAGGTGACAATGGAGTATCTAGGTGAGATTAGGGTTTTGGTTGATATGTGTCTTAAGGTGTTATTCTAGTACGAACTCTAGGATAGATCGAATGGAAAGAATAGCTTCGTTTTATTTTAGTACGGACTCCTGAATAGATCGATCAGAAATAATAACTTTGAGGTGGTTTCGTACCCTGCAATGATCTCTTCGTTTGTTCTCCGCTATTAGTGACTTTGGAGTGACTCTTTGTTGCATGTTGAGGGATTGTTATATGATCTAGTTATGTTATCCTTGTTGAGAGAACTTGCACTAGTGAAAGTATGAAACCTAGGCCTTGTTTCTACACATTGCAGCACTATTTATGCTCACTTTTATCATTAGTTACCTTGCTGTTTTTATATTTTCAGATTAAAAAAAACTATATCTACCATCCATATTGCACTTGTATCACCATCTCTTCGCCGAACTAGTGCACCTATACAATTTACCATTGTATTGGGTGTGTTGGGTGACACAAGAGACTCTTTGTTACTTGGTTGCAAGGTTGTTTGAGAGAGACCATCTTCATCCTACGCCTCCCACGGATTGATAAACCTTAGGTCATCCACTTGAGGGAAATTTGCTACTGTCCTACAAACCTCTGCACTTGGAGGCCCAACAACGTCTACAAGAAGAAGGTTGCGTAGTAGACATCACCCAACAGCGGAACTCTCAATGAAAGCAACAATTTCGGTGTCAAAACCGGCGGATATCGGGTAGGGGGTCCCGAGCTGTGGATCTAAGATCGATGGGGAATAGGGGACGAAGGATACGATATTTACCCAGGTTCGGGCCCTCTCTAGGAGGTAAAGCCCTACGTCCTTCTGTTAGGGCATCTCTTGCCTGAGGTTTTGGTGATGATGACCATCCGTGTTTGGTCTAATCGTGTGTCATTATTACTCAGGTTGATAACTTGTGGCACAAGACGGTTAGACTTTCTCTCTTTAAGGAAAAGATCGAAGACGGAGTTTCCAATGCCTTTCTATTTCTTTTGGTCATAGGAAATCCGTACTATTAAGGGGGAACCCACTTCGGAAGGTATTTGGTGAATCAAGTCACGCACACAGTATCTTTGCACCCACCATATTACCTTCGTTCATGGGGAGAGAGGTTCTTTGTTTCTTTTCTCCTTATTGTAGATTTCTCCACAGCGGTAGTTCCGCCCTATTGGGCGGTTGTACCGGTGGCCGGTAGTTCCGGTCAAACCACCGCCCAAGTACCACTCAGGGGTGATTCCCTCTGTACTTGGTGCGGTGGTGGCCCGGAAGTACCGGTGAGACCGGTATTACCGGTGTTCCGAGCGGTAGTACCGCTTTGACTGCCACCACGCAGAAACTATCTGCCAGGCGGTAGTTCCGGCCCAACCACCGTCCCAACTACCACCCCTGGTTGAAACCTTCTGGTTTCCAAGCGGTAGTTGACCGGAGGTTGGGCGGTAGTTCCGGTTTTCTCTGAAAGACCAGTACTACCGGGCAAGCCACCGGAAGTACCGCTCTAGTGGCTCGGGCACAGGTTTCTTCACTCACCGGTACTACCGGTTCGAGCTGCGGAACTACCGGTCCTATGGACATCTGCACATAACGGTTGGATTTGTGGTGACCCTATTTAAGGGCCCCCTTCTCCCACCTCCACCTTATCTCTTACCTCTCTCTCTCCACCATTAATGCCATTAAAGCTTTCTTGCCCGATCTCTCTCCCTAGCCAACCAAACTTGTTGATTTGCTAGGGATTGAAGTAGGAGACCTAGATCTACACTTCTACCAAAGGAAACTTGATTCCCCCATACTTTCTTGTGTGGATTTTGTTACTCTTGGGTGTTTGAGCACTCTAGACGGAAGAGGTCACTTCGGAGCCACAATCCATTGTGGTGAAGCTCCGGGGTTTCGTTGGGAGCCTCCAATTAAGTTGTGGAGAGAGCCCCAACCTTGTTTGTAAAGGTCCGGTTGCCACGTTCAAGGGCACCACTAGTGGATTCACGGCACCTTGCATTGTGTAGGGGCGTGAGGAGAATACGGTGGCCCTAGTGGCTTCTTGGGGAGCATTGTGCCTCCACACCGCTCCAACGGAGACGTACTTCCCCTCAAAGGGAAGGAACTTCGATATCACATCCTTGTCTTCACCGTCTCCACTTGTGGTTATTTCTTACCTTTACTTGTGCAAGCTTTACTTGTTCAATTCCTATTGCTTGCTTGTGTTGTTGCTTTCCTTTCCTTCCATTAGTTGTCATCATAATAGAATATCTAGACAACTTTCTTTAACGCTTAATTTAAAGTGGTTAAGAAAAGCTAAAAATTGTTAGTTGCCTATTCACCCCCCCTCTAGTCAACCATATCGATCGTTTCAATTGGTATCAGAGCCTCATCTCTTTATTAAGGACTTTACCGTCCAAAGAGTATGGGTGACAACGTAGTCGAGGCGGAGGACCATTCCGGTGGAACTCCGTCCTTGCCTACGTCAGATGGGGGAGCCTCGGTCTCTCGTGAAGAGTTCAATGTGGCCTTGACCACATTGAAAGAATCACTTGCGAGCGAGGTCAAAGTCATGTTTAAAGATTTGCTTGAGGGGCTTAAATTATCCACCACACCGTTGGAAGTGGCTCGTCCCACTACCAACGTGTCGGAGGCTAATCCCGACAAGGGGGAAACTAGTAGTGAACAAGCCCCGGTTACTAAGAATGGGAGTGGGAAATTCTCCCAATCCGCTCCTCCTACTCACTATGGAGGACCCGTTCCCACACCGCATTTAAATTCCGTTGGGCCCCCTCCCAAGTTTATCAAAAATACTGATTTTGCTACTTGGGTGTTTCGTTTCAAACGTCATATTAACCATTGTTCCACTAACCTTTGGAGAATCATTGAGCAAGGTTTTTATCCGTATGATCCCGACAACATGACTCCAAGAGAAACTGCAGATCATCAGTTCAACGAGTCTGCTCTTTGCATTCTTCAAGATTCTATCCCTCCAGAAGACATTGCACACCTTTGACCCTTCACTGTGGCCAAGGAAGCTTGGGAGCATGTTGGCACGATGTACAAGGGAAGCACAAGTATTCAACGATCCAACTATGAAGTGGTGCAAGATGAAGCTGATGAGTTTGCTATGATCGAAGATGAATATCCTCGTGAACTTTTTCGAAGATTAACTATCCTTGCGGTTTCTCTTCGAGATCATGGCAGCAAGGATACAGATGACAATTGGATCAAGCGCAAGTTCCTCAAGGCCATGATGCCCTATCATAAGGCCATGTCCTCTGTCATACGTCAGAGACCGGACTTCCACACTTTATCCTCAAATGAAGTGTTGGATGAATTTGTTGCCATGAGGATCTTGGATGTGACCGCCGACAATGCGGTCTTAAGAGCTCAACGATCAAAGAAGCCCAATCTTGCACTAAAGGCCAAGGCTTGTGTGGAAGAGGAGGAAGTAGAAGATGATGATGAGTGTAGCCCCGAGGACACCAAATATGCCTATCATGAACACATGGCTCTTGCTTCAAGGCAATTCTGGGGCAAGAAGAACACAAAATCCAACTTCAACAGGAACAACCCAAGTGGGAACAAGGGAAAGCAACGAGTAAGGACATGCTTCAACTGTGGAAATGTAAGTCACTTCGTTGTGGATTGCCCATATGAGAAGAGAGAAGACTTTGGAGGCAAGCTTATTCGGAAAGACAAGTCTAAGTCCTACCCCAACAAGAACAACTTCATCAAGAAGACTCCTCCGAAAGTGTTGGTGGCCCAAGAAGAATATGTGGAGCATGATGATAATGATGAAGACAATGAGGTGACCACTATGGCCACAATTGCAATTACAACTACTCCGCACTCATCTCTCTTCGACTCACCAAACGAGAACATCACCGCCAAGTGCCTCATGGCTAAGGCCACCAACAAGGTAATCCCAAACATCAATACTACTATCTCTTCTAATCCCTCATTGACCAATTGTATTGATGAGGGTGAGGGTGTTAAGGAGGGAGAAAATGAATTTGAGTTGTTCATGAAAAATCTCAAGGGCAAACCCAAGAAGCATTTTATTGCTCTCTTGGAACAACTCGGTGAGGCCAATGACACGATCGAGGCTCACGAGGAAACCATTACTAAAATGGAAGGACATAGTCGATACTATGCTGATGAGATATCGGATCTCTCTAACGCCCTAGAGGAAGAGCGTGGTCTTCGTTTGGCTCTTGAGGAGTCACAGAACGATGGTCATGCTAAATTAAAGAAAGATCTTGATCATGCTTTAGTTGTCTCTCGCGTCCTTAACTCCGAGAAGGCAAAACTTGAGGTTGATCATGCTAAACTCAAAGAGGAGTTTGACATACTTGACAAGGCTCACAAGGCCTTGAAAGGAATGCATGCTACTCTCAAGGAGTCTCATGATCAACTCCAAGTTTCGCTAACCAAGGAAAAGGCTATCTTTCCTCGCATGGTTTTAATTGATAATGCAAATGCTACTAACCCATGTTGCGAGCATGTGCATCTTGTTGAAGAGAATGCCGAGTTGAAGAAGCAACTTGAGAAAGGCCTTGTGACTTGCATACAAGGTGAGAAGAACCTCAACGCCCTTTTGGGCAATCAAAAGGAAGTTGTGGCAAAGGAAGGAATTGGGTTTGTACCTAAGCCCAAGAAGAAGAAGAATGACAAGACCAAGCAACCACCCCCTCTCCGACAATCCTTTGTGAAAGAAGGAGAGGGCAAGTCAACCAAGAAGAAAAGTGGTGGTGTCAAGAAAAACACCACCATACCACCAAACATGGACGGCGATTTTAATCCTTCATATGTTTTATGCCGTGCCAGTGATGGCCATGTGTTTGCTAAATTTGTTGGTTCTTCTTATGAGTACATTGAATGGTCCATTTGGGTTCCTAAGACCCTTGTTACTAACCTCAAAGGACCCATTACCAAATGGGTACCTAAATCCAAGCATTGATCTATTGTAGGAGTTTGCTTCCGGTGGGGGATCATGGTTGCTCGATAGCGGAGCCACAAATCATATGACCGGAAGCAAAGACTTGGTGGTGGACGTGCATCTCGGTTCATCTATGGCCACCAACGTCGAATGGGGTGATGCTTCATCTTCTAAGGTATTGGGACTTGGCAAGGTTGTTGTCTCTCATGATCTCACGATCGAGAAAGTCATGCTTGTTGAGTCCCTTGCATACAATTTACTTTCTGTTCGCCAACTTGCACTCATGGGCTTTGCCACATTCTTTGATATTGATTCTGTGGCCCTCTTGTGGAGCAAGACTCTTAAAGTAGCCTATGTTGGGCATGTCGAGAATGGTCTTTATGTGGTTAACTTCTCGAAGCAACCCACTAAGGTCGCGACATGCCTAATGGCTAAAGTTGATGTGGGATGGCTTTGGCATCGCCGTTTGGCCCACGTCAATATGAGATCTTTGCAAAGTCTTCTCAAGGGGGACCATGTCCGAGGACTAACAAATGTTAGCTTTGCCAAAGGTCGTGCTTGCAGGGCGTGCATTGAAGGAAAATTACATGAGAATGCTCACCCTCCCACGACTATCATATATTCAAAGAGACCCCTAGAGCTCCTCCACATGGACCTCTTTGGGCCTCCGACCTTTGATAGTCTTGGGGGTAGGAAGTATTGCTTGGTGATTGTGGATGATTACTCAAGATATACCTGGGTATAACCTTCTTCAAGAAGAAGAGTGAGACCCAACAAACCGTCATCAACTTTGCAAATGAAGCTCAACGACAACATGAAGCTAAGATCTTGATGATCAGAAGTGACAACGGCACCGTGTTCAAGAACTACACCTTGGATGAGTTTCTTGGCGATGAGGGGATCAAACACCAATATGCAGCCCCATATACCCCTCAACAAAACGGTGTAGCGGAGAGAAAGAACCTAACATTAATCGATGCTGCAAGAACCATGAGGCTGAATTCAATTCTCCATACAACTTTTGGGCCGAAGCCATCAACACCGCTTGCCATGCATCAAATCGTCTCTATCTCCGCAAAGGCTTGAACAAAACTCCGTATGAGATTCTTACCGGAAACAAGCCCAATCTCAAGTACTTCCGGGTATTCGGGTGTAAGTGTTTCATTCTCAAGAAAGGTGTTCGTTTGTCTAAATTTGAATCTAGAGCTCATGAGGGCATATTTGTGTTGGGGAACGTAGTATTTTAAAATTTTCCTACGAACACGCAAGATCTATCTACCAGATGCATAGCAACGAGAGGGGAGAGTGTGTCTACGTACCCTCATAGACCGGGAGCGGAAGCGTCAAGTGACGCGGTTGATGTTGTCGAACTTCTTCGCGATCCAACCGATCAAGCACCGAACGTACGGCACCTCCGCGTTCAACACACGTTCAGCTTGATGACGTCCCACGAGCTCTTGATCCAGTTGAGCTTCACGGGAGAGTTTCGTCAGCACGATGGCGTGGTGACGGATATGATATGTTCACCGGCGAGGGCTTCGCCTAAGCTCCGCGACGGTACGACCGAGGTGTGATTCTGTGGAGGGGGGCACCGCACACGGCTAAAACAATTCAACTTGTGTGTCTTTGGGTGCCCCCCTGCCCCCGTATATAAAGGAGCAAGGGAGGAGGGCCGGCCAACTCTCTATGGTGCGGCTAGGGAAGGGACTCCTACTAGGAATAGGATTGCAATCCTATTCCTAGTAGGATTCACCGGAAGGAAGAAGGGGGAAAGGAATAGGAGAGGTGGCGCCCCCCCCAATCCTAGTCCAACTAGGATTCCTAGGTGGGGGCGCCGGCCAGCCCTATGGGCTGCCTCTCTCTCACCCTTTAGGCCCACTATGGACCAAACCCTCTCGTAGGGGGTTCCGGTAACCCCCTCCGGCATTCCCGATAAATCCGAAACTTTTCCGGTATACTTCCGGTGTCCGAATATAGACGTCCAATATATCAATCTTTATGTCTCGGACATTCCGAGACTCCTCGTCATGTCCGTGATCTCATCCGGGACTCCGAACTACCTTCGGTACATCAATACTCAAAAACTCATAATACCGATCGTCATCAAACGTTAAGCGTGCGGACCCTACGGGTTCGAGAACTATGTAGACATGACCGAGACTCATCTCTGGTCAATAACCAATAGCGGAACCTGGATGTTCATATTGGCTCCTACATATTCTACGAAGATCTTTTTATCGGTCAGAACCGCATAACAACATACGTTGTTCCTTTTGTCAAACGGTATGTTACTTGCCCGAGATTCGATCGTCGGTATCTTTATACCTAGTTCAATCTCGTTTACCGGCAAGTCTCTTTACTCGTTCCGTAACACATCATCTCGTGACTAACTCATTAGTCTTTTGCTTGCAAGGCTTATTATGATGTGTGTTACCGAGAGGGCCCAGAGATACCTCTCCGACACTCGGAGTGACAAATCCTAATCTTGATATATGCCAACACCACGAATACTTTCGGAGACACCTGTAGAGCATCTTTATGATCACCCAGTTACGTTGTGACGTTTGATAGCACACAAGGTGTTCCTACGGTATTCGGGAGTCGCATAATCTCGTAGTCATAGGAACATGTATAAGTTATGAAGAAAGCAATAGCAGTTAAACTAAACGATCATAGTGCTATGCTAACGGATGGGTCTTGTCCATCACATCATTCTCCTAATGATGTGATCCCGTTGATCAAATGACAACTCATGTCTATGGCTAGGAAACATAACCATCTTTGATCAATGAGCTAGTCTAGTAGAGGCATACTAGGGACATACTGTTTTTGTCTATGTATCCACACATGTACTAAGTTTCCGGTTAATACAATTCTAGCATGAATAAAAGACATTTATCATGATATAAGGAAATACAAATAACATCTTTATTATTGCCTCTAGGGCATATTTCCTTCAGTCTCCCACTTGAACTAGAGTCAATAATCTAGATTACAAAGTGATGATCCTCACACCCATGGAGTCTTGGTGCTGATCATGTTTTGCCCGTGGAAGAGGCTTAGTCAACGGGTCTGCAACATTCAGATCCGTATGTATTTTGCAAATCTCTATGTCTCCTTCCTTGACTAGATCGCGGATGGAATTGAAGCGTCTTTTGATGTGCTTTGTTCTCTTGTGAAACCTGGATTCCTTTGCCAAGGCTATGGCTCCAGTGTTGTCACAAAAGATTTTCATTGGACCCGATGCACTAGGTACTACACCTAGATCGGTTGAACTCCTTCATCCAGACTCCTTCATTTGCTGCTTCCGAAGCAGCTATGTATTCCGCTTCACACGTAGATCCCGCCACGACGCTCTGCTTGGAACTGCACCAACTGACAGCTCCACCGTTCAATAAAAATACATATCCGGTTTGTGACTTTGAGTCATCCGGATCAGTGTCAAAGCTAGAATCGACGTAACCGTTTACGACGAGCTCTTTGTCACCTCCATATACGAGAAACATATCCTTAGTTCTTTTCAGATACTTTAGGATGTTTTTGACCGCTGTCCAGTGATCCACTCCTGGATTACTTTGGTACCTCCCTGCTAGACTTATAGCAAGGCACACATCAGGTCTGGTACATAGCATTGCATACATGATAGATCCTATGGCTGAGGCATAGGGAATGACTTTCATTTTCTCTCTATCTTCTGCGGTGGTCGGGCATTGAGTCTTACTCAATTTCATACCTTGTAAAACAGGCAAGAACCCTTTCTTTGACTGATCCATTTTGAACTTCTTCAAAATCTTATCAAGGTATGTGCTTTGTGAAAGTCCAATTAAGCGTCTTGATCTATCTCTATAGATCTTGATACCTAATATATAAGCAGCTTCACCGAGGTCTTTCATTGAAAAACTTTTATTCAAGTATCCTTTTATGCTATCCAGAAATTCTATATCATTTCCAATCAACAATATGTCATCTACATATAATATTAGAAATGCTACAGAGCTCCCACTCACTTTCTTGTAAATACAGGCTTCTCCAAAAGTCTGTATAAAACCATATGCTTTGATCACCTCATCAAAGCGTATATTCCAACTCCGAGATGCTTGCACCAGTCCATAGATGGATCGCTGGAGTTTGCATACTTTGTTAGCACCTTTTGGATCGACAAAACCTTCTGGTTGCATCATATACAACTCTTCTTTGAGATATCCATTTAGGAATGCAGTTTTGACATCCATTTGCCAGATTTCATAATCATAAAATGCGGCAATTGCTAACATGATTCGGACAGACTTAAGCATCGCTACAGGTGAGAAAGTCTCATCGTAGTCAACTCCTTGAACTTGTCGAAAACCTTTTGCAACAAGTCGAGCTTTGTAAACAGTAATATTACCGTCTGCGTCGGTCTTCCTCTTGAAGATCCATTCATTTTCGATGGCCTGCCGATCATCGGGCAAGTCAACCAAAGTCCACACTTTGTTCTCATACATGGATCCCATCTCAGCTTTCATGGCTTCAAGCCATTTTGCGGAATCTGGGCTCATCATCGCTTCCTCATAGTTCGTAGGTTCATCATGGTCTAGTAACATGATTTCCAGAACTGGGTTGCCGTACCACTCTGGTGCGGAACATACTCTGATTGATCTACGACGTTCAGCAGAAACTTGATCCGAAGTTTCATGATCATTATCATCAACTTCCTCACTAATTGGTGTAGGAATCACTGGAACAATTTCCTGTGATGTACTACTTTCCAATATGGGAGAAGGTACAATTACCTCATCAAGTTCTACTTTCCTCCCACTCACTTCTTTCGAGAGAAACTCTTTTTCTAGAAAGGATCCGTTCTTAGCAACGAATATTTTGCCTTCGGATCTGTGATAGAAGGTGTACCCAACAGTCTCTTTTGGGTATCCTATGAAGACACATTTTTCCGACTTGGGATCGAGCTTATCAGGTTGAAGTGTTTTCACATAAGCATCACAGCCCCAAATTTTAAGAAACGACAACTTTGGTTTCTTGCCAAACCATAGTTCATAAGGCGTCGTATCAACGGATTTAGATGGTGCCCTATTTAACGTGAATGCAGCTGTCTCTAAAGCATAACCCCAAAACGATAGTGGTAAATCGGTAAGAGACATCATAGATCGCACCATATCCAATAAAGTACGGTTACGACGTTCGGACACACCATTACGTTGTGGTGTTCCAGGTGGCGTGAGTTGTGAAACTATTCCACATTGTTTCAAATGAAGACCAAACTCGTAACTCAAATATTCTCCTCCACGATCAGATCGTAGGAACTTTATTTTCTTGTTACGATGATTCTCTACTTCACTCTGAAATTCTTTGAACTTTTCAAATGTTTCAGACTTGTGTTTCATTAAGTAGATATACCCATGTCTGCTCAAATCATCAGTGAAGGTCAGAAAATAACGATACCCACCGCGAGCATCAACACTCATTGGTCCACATACATCAGTATGTATGATTTCCAACAAATCTGTTGCTCGCTCCATAGTTCCGGAGAACGGAGTTTTAGTCATCTTGCCCATGAGGCATGGTTCGCAAGCACCAAGTGATTCATAATCAAGTGATTCCAAAAGTCCATCTTTATGGAGTTTCTTCATGCGTTTTACACCAATATGACCTAAACGGCAGTGCCACAAATAAGTTGCACTATCATTATTAACCTTGCATCTTTTGGTTTCAATATTATGAATATGTGTATCACTACAATCGAGATCCAGTAAGAATAGACCACTCTTTAAGGGTGCATGACCATAAAAGATATTATTCATCAAAATGGAACAACCATTATTCTCTGATTTAAATGAATAACCGTCTCGCAATAAACAAGATCCAGATATAATGTTCATGCTCAACGCTGGCACCAAATAACAATTATTTAGGTCTAAAACTAATCCCGAAGGTAGATGTAGAGGTAGCGTGCCGACGGCGATCACATCGACTTTGGAACCGTTTCCCACGCGCATCATCACCTCGTCCTTAGCTAATCTTCTTTTAATCCGTAGTCCCTGTTTCGAGTTACAAATATTAGCAACCGAACCGGTATCAAATACCCAGGTACTACTACGAGCATTAGTAAGGTACACATCAATAACATGTATATCACATATACCTTTGTTCATCTTGCCATCCTTCTTATCCGCCAAATACTTGGGGCAGTTCCGCTTCCAGTGTCCAGTCCCCTTGCAGTAGAAGCACTCAGTTTCAGGCTTGGCTCCAGATTTGGGTTTCTTCGTTGAAGTAGCAACTGACTTGCTATTCTTTTTGAAGTTCCCTTTCTTTCCCTTGCCCTTTTTCTTGAAACTAGTGGTCTTGTTAACCATCAACACTTGATGCTCCTTTTTGATTTCTACCTCCGCAGCTTTGAGCATAGCGAAGAGCTCGGGAATTGTCTTTTGCATCCCTTGCATGTTATAGTTCATCACGAAGCCTTTATAGCTTGGTGGCAGTGATTGAAGAACTCTATCAATAACACTATCCTCGTCAACATTGCAACCAAGTTGAGTCATATGATTGTAGTACCCAGACATTCTGAGCAAGTGTTCACTGATAGAACTATTCTCCTCCATTTTGCAGCTGTAGAACTTATTGGAAATCTCATATTTCTCAATTCGGTCATTTGCTTGAAATATTAACTTCAACTCCTGGAACATTTCATATGCTCCATGACGTTCAAAACGTCGTTGAAGTCCCAGTTCTAAGCCGTAAAGCATGGCATACTGAACTATCGTGTAGTCATCAGACCGTGACTGCCAGACGTTCAAAGCGTCTGCATCAGCGGAAGGGGGCTTGTCACCTAGCGGTGCTTCAAGGACATAATTCTTCTGTGCAGCAATGAGGATAATCCTCAGGTTACGGACCCAGTCCGTGTAATTGCTACCATCATCTTTCAACTTAGCTTTCTCTAGGAATGCATTAAAATTCAAAGGAACGGTAGCACGGGCCATTGATCTACAACGACATAGATATGCAAAACTATCAGGACTAAGTTCATGATAAATTAAAGTTCAATTTAATCATATTAATTTAAAGAACTCCCACTTAGATAGACATCCCTCTGGTAATCTAAATGATCACGTGATCCAAATCAACTAAACCATGTCCGATCATCACGTGAGATGGAGTAGTTTTCAATGGTGAACATCTTATGTTGATCATATCTACTATATGATTCACGCTCGACCTTTCGGTCTCCAGTGTTCCGAGGCCATATCTGTATATGCTAGGCTCGTCAAGTTTAACCCGAGTATTCTGCGTGTGCAAAACTGGCTTACACCCGTTGTATTTGAACGTAGAGCTTATCACACCCGATCATCACGTGGTGTCTCGGCACGACGAACTTTCGCAACGGTGCATACTCAGGGAGAACACTTATACCTTGAAATTTAGTAAGGGATCATCTTATAATGCTACCGTCGTTCTAAGCAAAATAAGAAGCATAATAAGATAAACATCACATGCAATCAAAATATGTGACATGATATTGCCATCATCATCTTGTGCTTTTGATCTCCATCTTCAAAGCACCGTCATGATCACCTTCGTCACCGGCTTGACACCTTGATCTTCATCGTAGCATCGTTGTCGTCTCGCCAACTATTGCTTCTACGACTATCGCTACCGCTTAGTGATAAAGTAAAGCAATTACATGGCGATTGCATTTCATACAATAAAGCGACAACCATATGGCTCCTGCCAGTTGCCGGTAACTTTACAAAACATGATCATCTCATACAAAACCGTATAACTCATCATGTCTTGACCATATCACATCACAACATGCCCTGCAAAAACAAGTTAGACGTCCTCTACTTTGTTTGTTGCAAGTTTTACGTGGCTGCTACGGGCTTAGCAAGAACCGTTCTTACCTACGCATACAAAACCACAACGATGTTTCGTCAAGTATGTGCTGTTTTAACCTTCACAAGGACCGGGCGTAGCCACACTTGATTCAGCTAAAGTGAGAGAGACAGCCACCCGCCAGTCACCTTTAAGCAACGAGTGCTCGTAACGGTGAAACCAATCTCGCGTAAGCGTACGCGTAATGTCGGTCCGGGCCGCTTCATCTCACAATACCGCCGAAGCAAAGTATGACATGCTGGTAAGCAGTATGACTAGTATCGTCCACAATCTCATTGTGTTCTACTCGTGCATATCATCTACGCATAGACCTGGCTCTGATACCACTGTTGGGGAACGTAGTATTTTAAAATTTTCCTACGAACACGCAAGATCTATCTACCAGATGCATAGCAACGAGAGGGGAGAGTGTGTCTACGTACCCTCGTAGACCGGGAGCGGAAGCGTCAAGTGACGTGGTTGATGTTGTCGAACTTCTTCGCGATCCAACCGATCAAGCACCGAACGTACGGCACCTCCGCGTTCAACACACGTTCAGCTTGATGACGTCCCACGAGCTCTTGATCCAGTTGAGCTTCACGGGAGAGTTTCATCAGCACGACGGCGTGGTGACGGATATGATGTGTTCACCGGCGCAGGGCTTCGCCTAAGCTCCGCGACGGTACGACCGAGGTGTGATTCTGTGGAGGGGGGCACCGCACACGGCTAAAACAATTCAACTTGTGTGTCTTTGGGTGCCCCCCTGCCCCCGTATATAAAGGAGCAAGGGAGGAGGGCCGGCCAACTCTCTATGGTGCGGCTAGGGAAGGGACTCCTACTAGGAATAGGATTGCAATCCTATTCCTAGTAGGATTCACCGGAAGGAAGAAGGGGGAAAGGAATAGGAGAGGTGGCGCCCCCCCAATCCTAGTCCAACTAGGATTCCTAGGTGGGGGCGCCGGCCAGCCCTATGGGCTGCCTCTCTCTCACCCTTTAGGCCCACTATGGACCATCCCCTCTCGTAGGGGGTTCCGGTAACCCCCTCCGGCATTCCCGATAAATCCGAAACTTTTCCGGTATACTTCCGGTGTCCGAATATAGCCGTCCAATATATCAATCTTTATGTCTCGGACATTCCGAGACTCCTCGTCATGTCCGTGATCTCATCCGGGACTCCGAACTACCTTCGGTACATCAATACTCAAAAACTCATAATACCGATCGTCATCAAACATTAAGCGTGCGGACCCTACGGGTTCGAGAACTATGTAGACATGACCGAGACTCATCTCTGGTCAATAACCAATAGCGGAACTTGGATGTTCATATTGGCTCCTACATATTCTATGAAGATCTTTTTATCGGTCAGAACCGCATAACAACATACGTTGTTCCTTTTGTCAAACGGTATGTTACTTGCCCGAGATTCGATCGTCGGTATCTTTATACCTAGTTCAATCTCGTTTACCGGCAAGTCTCTTTACTCGTTCCGTAACACATCATCTCGTGACTAACTCATTAGTCTTTTGCTTGCAAGGCTTATTATGATGTGTGTTACCGAGAGGGCCCAGAGATACCTCTCCGACACTCGGAGTGACAAATCCTAATCTTGATCTATGCCAACACCACGAATACTTTCGGAGACACCTGTAGAGCATCTTTATGATCACCCAGTTACGTTGTGACGTTTGATAGCACACAAGGTGTTCCTACGGTATTCGGGAGTTGCATAATCTCGTAGTCATAGGAACATGTATAAGTTATGAAGAAAGCAATAGCAGTTAAACTAAACGATCATAGTGCTATGCTAACGGATGGGTCTTGTCCATCACATCATTCTCCTAATGATGTGATCCCGTTGATCAAATGACAACTCATGTCTATGGCTAGGAAACATAACCATCTTTGATCAATGAGCTAGTCTAGTAGAGGCATACTAGGGACATACTGTTTTTGTCTATGTATCCACACATGTACTAAGTTTCCGGTTAATACAATTCTAGCATGAATAAAAGACATTTATCATGATATAAGGAAATACAAATAACATCTTTATTATTGCCTCTAGGGCATATTTCCTTCAATTTGTTGGTTATGCTACAAACTCTCATGCTTACCGTGTCCTCAACAAATCCAATGGACTCATTGAGGAGACGAGTAACGTAGAGTTTGATGAAAATAACGGCTCCCAAGTGGAGCAAAGTGGTACTTGTGATGCAGGTGATGAAATTCCTCCTCAAGCTATAAGAAGAATGGGTGTTGGATATATCCTACCCATTGAGGAACCCCTTGTGGCCGAAGGAGAAGGACAATGTTCCACTCAAGTGGAACCATCACCAACCCAAGACCCACACGCTTCCGAAGAACAAAGTGAAGGCCCTCAACCTGATGAACAAGGCCAAGTGCAAGATCAATTTCAAGTTGGTGGGAAGCCACCAAATGATGCACAAGGACAAGTTCTGTCCCCCGAGCAAGATCAAGGTCTAGAGGAAGCTCAAGAACAAGATCTTGCTCCTGATGACGCTCAAGATGATCAACTCAGTGCTCCTCAGTTATCACTTGAAGAGCAATTAGAGCGTCGTGCTGCAAAAGTTGCCTCCAGGCTTGCTTCCAACGAGCATCACATCGAGAACATTTTAGGAAGCATCAAAAGGGGGGTAAGCACTCGTAGACAATTAGCTAACTATTGTGCTCATCAAGCTTTTGTCTCCTATGTTGAACCTCAGAAGGTTTATGAGGCGCTCGAAGACCCTGATTGGCTCAATGCCATGCATGAAGAGCTCCATAACTTCGAGCGCAACAAGGTGTGGCGTCTGGTGCCAAGACCAAAGGAGAACCATAATGTCATTGGAACCAAATGGATCTTTAAGAACAAGCAAGATGCCCATGGTATTGTCATCCGCAACAAGGCTCGTCTGGTGGCTCAAGGCTACTCCCAAGTCGAGGGTATCGACTACGGTGAAACCTTTGCCCCCGTTGCTCGTCTTGAATCCATTCGTTTGTTGCTTGCCTATGCTTCCCATCATAACTTTAAATTGCAACAAATGGATGTGAAAAGTGCATTTCTTAATGGTCCCATTAATGAATTGGTATATGTTAAACAACCCCCGGGGTTCGAGGATCCTAAGTTCCCCAATCACGTGTACCAACTCGATAAGGCACTCTATGGCCTTAAATAGGCACCACGTGCGTGGTATGAGCATCTTACCGAGTTGTTACAAGATCGTGGGTTTGAAATTGGGAAAACTGACCCCACTCTTTTTACTAAGAAGGTCAAAGGGGAGTTGTTTGTATGCCAACTATATGTTGATGATATTATCTTTGGTTCTCCTAACAAAGCTTTCAATGATGAGTTCGCCACACTCATGACCACACATTTTGAGATGTCCATGATGGGAGAGTTGAAGTACTTCCTTGGATTTGAGATCAAACAAAGAAGAGAAGGCATCTTCATCAAACAATCCAAGTATACTCAAGACATGCTCAAGAGGTTCAATCTAAGTGATGTCAAGCCGGCTACTACTCCAATGCCAACCAAATGCCAACTTGACATTGATCCCAATGGTAAAGCGGTGGATCAAAAGGTATATCGCTCTATGATCGAATCCTTGCTTTACCTTTGTGCATCTAGACCGGATATTATGTTGAGTGTGGGAATTTGTGCACGGTTTCAAGCCTCACCTAAGGAGAGTCACTTTGTGGTTGTCAAGCGAATCTTTCGATATTTGGCTCATACCCCAAACTTTGGCTTATGGTACCCGAGAGGAGCAAATTTCAACCTTGTAGGTTTTTCTGATTCTGACTGGGCGGGAGACAAAGTGGATAGGAAGTCCACTTCGGGAGGGTGCCAATTTCTTGGTTGCTCTCTTGTTAGTTGGTCTTCCAAAAAGCAAAGTTGTGTATCTCTCTCGTCCACCGAAGCAGAGTATGTGGCTGCTGGCAGTTGTTGTGCCCAACTTTTATGGATGAGGCAAACTTTAAAGGATTACGGTGTCACTTGTGACAAAGTGCCTCTTTGGTGTGACAATGAAAGTGCCATCAAGATTTCTCTCAACCCGGTGTTACACTTCAAGACGAAGCATATTGAGATTCGGTATCACTTCATCCGGGATCACATTCGGCAAGGAGAGATCGAGCTTCACTACGTCAACACTCATGATAACCTTGCAGACATCTTCACGAAGCCATTGGATGAAGCAAGATTTCGCGAGTTAAGGCATGAGCTAAATATCATTGATTTGAGCAATGTGGCTTGAGCACGTGCACACCCCACCATACTCATCATATTGTCTAGTCTAGGTCTAGGCATGGATATAGGGGGAGTGGTGTTCTCTCAACGAACTCACCCTCCCCCCCCCACTGTGCATAAATTGATACGCTTTTCACATTCGTCATTTATGATGACACTTGTGTTTCAAAGACGAGTTATGGTTATGGGCCCAAGGATAATTCTTCGCGGTGCCATGCCAGTTGACTCTAACATTGGTGG
>LR738715.1:98537324-98579862 GCA_902687465.1 Secale cereale
GCCCCCCCCCCCCGTTTTTCTTTCTGGTTGGTTTTTGGTCTTCGTGTTTTTCTTTCTTTTTCGTACTACAGTGACTTACTCCATCCCAGGCCATCCCATCCCAGCCATCTATTCCAAATGTACACAAGCTTGTTTTCATGGAGTGAGTGGACACACCCTGGCGGTACAACCGGTGGTTCTAGTGGTTCTACCGCTTAATCACTGGTTTTTAGCCCAGCGGTTGTACCGGTCTAGAGCAGGCGGTACTACCGCTGGTGCTTTGACCTGTACCCCCAGTCGGTACTACCGGGGTTGCGTAGCGGAACTACCGCCTGGCGCCGAAGTACCGCTCCACCTCCTGGCAGCAGCCGGACCGGTACTACCGGTCCCCGGACCGGTACTACCGGTGCTGATCTGAGCGGGTATATAAAGCACGGGCTAAGGGGGTTTTCCTTCCTCACCCGTTCATTATTCCGCCCCAGCCGTCGGTTACTCCGCTCACTGCCCCGTAGCGCCCTCCGGCTCTACGGATCCGTCGGCCCCTCACTGGATCTGCTCCGTGGCGGCCGCCTCTCCTTCGATCTCCTCCCATGGATACCGGTATTGCCCTGCTTCTTCTTGTTTTTAGGGTTCTTCTTGAATCCTCTTTCTAGGGCAATGCGTGTAGTCCTTCATTTTTGGCTAAATGATTTAAGGGAGAGGTCCATATAGTTTCCTATTCACTTGTGCGTAATTAGAATAGACACTGTGCATGTAGTTTCTGAGATCGGGTAGGTTACTTCTTCTTTGTAGATCTGTTCTCAGCGGTACTACCGGTCACTCGACCGGTACTACTGCTGGCCGGAACTACCGGTGCTCATCCCGGAACTACCGGTTACTCTGAACTTATATGCATTGCCTCTATTCTTCGTACGTACTAGTGAATTATTCTTCTGCTCTTGTGTACATTCCTCTCATCTTTTCTGGGTTGCTATGTGTTCTCCGTGTGCGTTTGCAGGTGGCTCTAGCTCTCGCTCTGGTCAGTTCGCCAAAAGGAAGGCCCGTAGGGGCAAGAGGCCTGCCGATGATGAAGATGTTCCCGAGGTTGTGATCCCCTCCAAAACAACTCGCCGGGAAAAGTCAGTGGCAGCCAAGCAGCGTGCAGCGCTTCCGATGTACAAATGGAAGCTTTCTGACTGGGAGAAGTTTCGGTTTCAAGACCCCTACACCGCACCACCTCCTCCTCGTTGGAATAATCCTCGTTTCCGCAATGAGATGCAATTGAGGATTGTGGATGACATCTTTGAGCACCACAAGAACAAGTTCACCCGTATGTGGTCAATCGACCTTGACAAGTGGAGAAGCAACCCTGGTTACTTTGGAGAAGCTCTGGAAGTTTGTGAGGAGTTTGATTTGGTCAAGCTTATGGAGCTGCAATGTGACTTTGATGTGGAACTAATTCATCAGTTCTATGCTACTGTCCACTTCGGCAGTGACGATCAGCGCCACATCTCTTTTATGTGCCGGGATGAGTTCTTCCGTGTTCCCTGGAGTGCTTTCTGCAATGCTTTGGGCTATGAGGACACTGGCTTGGAAGGCCAAGGTGGGCTCCGTCCTCACGACCGAGCCCAACCCATGGATAAATTGAAGCTTGCTCCTCTCTACATCCCTGGTCATGGCATAGTAGGTAAATCCAATGACCTCCTGCCTGTTTATGATATCCTTCACCGTGTGTTCCGGTGTGTGCTGCTGCCCAAGGTTGGGAACCAGGATGATATCTATGGCTATCTTGTGGATCTGCTTGTAGCAATGAAGACAAAGCGTGGCAAGGGCATTACTTTTGATGTTTCCAAATGGATGTGGGAGGAGATGTACAACTGTGTCTGGTACCGCAAGGTACCGATCTACGCTCCTTTTGTGATGCGTTTCCTTTACTCAGTGTGGGAAGTGAGGAGGCCTGGCGAGCCTCTCACTACTCCGGACAGGCTCACGGAGCATGAGGTCAAGGGGCTGAGACAAAAGAAGCATAAAACTCCTAGATTCGCTGCACGCAATGAGGAGGACGTCTTTGCTATCTCAGATGACGATGAATTTGAGTTAGAGGCTGGGGCCAAGCCCTCCTGGGTGGACAAACTTACTGCCAAGGTCATGAAGACCTTCTGTCTGCAGGCTCACGTCCAGAAGAAACTCTACAAGGCCCATGTGAATGAAAAGATGGCACGACGTCGGCAGATTCAGTTGATGAGGTACCTCAATGTGCCTGATGTGAAGAGCGGTTCCGAGAAGAGCATCACTCCTGAGGACAAGTGGTGCTTTGCCAACTGTCAGTGGTCAGATGATGAGCCCACCACCTCCACCACTCGAGCAACTGTCGATGCAATGGAGACTGGCGCTGAGATTGCTGAGGGCGACGAGGACACTGAAGACTCTGACGATGGTGACTCAGATGCCTCTCTGGCGACTGGCGAGGAGCTGTACTGAGCCCTGGGGCGTTAGTCTCGCTCTTTTACTTTTTGGTGCTTGATGCCAAAGGGGGAGAGTTGAGTATTGCTAGGTCACGGGAGTTGCATGGGGGTGTTTCTTGGTGTTTGTGTTTATCTGTGAACTTCCTTAGTTTCTATGCTCTTTGAACTTCGTTACTGTGAACTCCAGTTGCATGGTGTAAGACATGTGCCACCATCTTAATTATCCATGCACGTTGCTTTCATATGTTCTGTTGTTTATCTGTTTTAATGTTAAGTCACTGGTTGGTTTATAAAAACTAGGGGGAGCATAGATCCTAGTGTCAGCACTTTTGCATTCCAAAAGCAAACTCTATTAAGTGCTCACACTCAGGGGGAGCTCTACCTTTATTCTATAAACTCCCGTGATCGTTTCGTGGTTGTCATCATTCACCAAAAAGGGGGAGATTGTTAGGGCATCTCTTACCTGAGGTTTTGGTGATGATGACAATCCGTGTTTGGTCTAATCGTGTGTCATTATTACTCAGGTTGATAACTGGTGGCACAAGACAGTTAGACTTTCTCTCTTTAAGGAAAAGATCGAAGACGGAGTTTCCAATGCCTTTCTGTTTCTTTTGGTCATAGGAAATCCGTACTATTAAGAGGGAACCCACTTCGGAAGGTATTTGGTGAATCAAGTCACGCACACAGTATCTTTGCACCCACCATATTACCTTCGTTCATGGAGAGAGAGGTTCTTTGTTTCTTTTCTCCTTATTGTAGATTTCTCCACAGCGGTAGTTCCGCCCTATTGGGCGGTTGTACCGGTGGCCGGTAGTTCCGGTCAAACCACCGCCCCAAGTACCGCTCAGGGGTGATTCCCTCTATACTAGGTGCGGTGGTAGACCGGTGGTGGACCGGAAGTACCGGTGAGACCGGTACTACCGGTGTTCCGAGCGGTAGTACCGCTTTGACTGCCACCACGCAAAAACTATCTGCCAGGCGGTAGTTCCGGCCCAACCACCGTCCCAACTACCGCCCCTGGTTGAAACCTTCTGGTTTCCAAGCGGTAGTTGACTGGAGGTTTGGCGGTAGTTCCGGTTTTCTCCGGAAGACCGGTACTACCGGGCAAGCCACCGAAAGTACCGCTCTAGTGGCTCAGGCGCAGGTTTCTTCACTCACCGGTACTACCGGTTGGAGCTGCGGAACTACCGGTCCTATGGAAATCTGCACATAACGGTTGGATTTGTGGTGACCCTATTTAAGGGCCCCCTTCTCCCACCTCCACCTTATCTCTTACCTCTCTCTCTCCACCATTAATGCCATTAAAGCTTTCTTGCCCGATCTCTCTCCCTAGCCAACCAAACTTGTTGATTTGCTAGGAATTGAAGGAGGAGACCTATATCTACACTTCCACCAAAGGAAACTTGATTCCCCCATACTTTCTTGTGTGGATTTTGTTACTCTTGGGTGTTTGAGCACTCTAGACGGAAGAGGTCACTTCGGAGCCACAATCCATTGTGGTGAAGCTCCGGGGTTTCGTTGGGAGCCTCCAATTAAGTTGTGGAGAGAGCCCCAACCTTGTTTGTAAAGGTCCGGTTGCCACCTTCAATGGCACCACTAGTGGATTCACGGCACCTTGCATTGTGTAGGGGCGTGAGGAGAATACGGTGGCCCTAGTGGCTTCTTGGGGAGCATTGTGCCTCCACACCGCTCCAACGGAGACGTACTTCCCCTCAAAGGGAAGGAACTTCGATATCACATCCTTGTCTTCTCCGTCTCCACTTGTGGTTATTTCTTACCTTTACTTGTGCAAGCTTTACTTGTTCAATTCCTATTGCTTGCTTGTGTTGTTGTTTTCCTTTCCTTCCATTAGTTGTCATCATAATAGAATATCTAGACAACTTTCTTTAACGCTTAATTTAAAGTGGTTAAGAAAAGCTAAAAAAATTTAGTTGCCTATTCACCCCCCTCTAGTCAACCATATCGATCCTTTCACCTTCTTGACTGTATTTCATGTGTATGGTATGGTTACACAATATATCTACCTCGAGATTAGGTGAGCAAACCCTTGGTTGAGGAGGTGATGAATGTAGCTCTAGCCCTGAAGACTAAAACCCTTCGGTTTATATAGGCACCGATAGGGTTAGGGTTACACGAAGTTGGTCATGATACAAGGAAGATCCTGTTGAATCTTGACTTGGAGAACACACCAGGGCTTCTGGAATCTTCTATTCGATCACGGGGCCGCACCATAGCTTGGCCCCATAGTCGCCCACTAGTTCCGCCCATAGGAATATGTTGTCGGCCCGGGGACCCCTTAGTCCAGGACTCCCTCACCAGTGTTGAATCGCAATCGAGTGTGCGCCCATTTCCTACTTTGGAAGGACTACGTCAAGACAGACAACCCCTCTTCAAACATCACCAATTTTGGCGCCATTTTCATATGGCTAGGCATATTTTCAACCGTATTCGAGAGGGGTTGGTCGGATACGATAATTATTTCGAGTGCAAGGAGGATGCCTTTGGAAAGATTGGCTTCTCCTCTTATCAGAAATGCACTACAGCTATCCGGAAGCTTGCATACGGAGTGCCCGGCGATCTCATTGATGAGTACGTCCGTATGAGTTAGTCTACGTGCCTGGAGTCCATGTATATGTTCTGCAAGGCTGTGATTGTAGTGTTTGGCCTTGAATACTTGAGAAATGGACCACTATTGTGAAGCCAATCCCCAACTCTGTCGGAGGGAAGAGGAAGAGATTTTCCAAGAGTAAGAGAGTGCTACGAAGGATGTCGAGCATGCTTTTGGTGTTCTGGAATCTCGATGGGACATCATTCGGTATCCTGCTAGAACTTGGAGCACTAAAAAGTTATGGGAGGTGATGACTATTTGTGTGATCATGCACAATACGATTGTAGAGAATGAGCAGCCGGAATCTATCTACGATCAAGGGTTTCAGTTTCAGGGTGACAATGTTGTGCGTGAGCATGAAAGAGGAGGATCAACGTTTGCACAGTTCACCCAATTTCATCATCAAATGCATGATTGGAAACTCATATTCAGCTGCAAGATGGTTTGACTGAGCATATATGGGTTCATGGTGGCAACCAATAGATGTATCATTTTATAAAATAAATTTCAGACAATTTAATTTTTATTCGGCTTGTAAACTACGATATCTTTTTTGGAATGTGGAACTTTGCTATATTTATTTGCTTGTGAGACTATGCAAAATATGTGTATATTTGATGAAAAACGGCTACAAGCCGGCCGCGCGGGTAAATATGGGTCGGTGTGCACTGCGGACCCAAACCAAAAACTGGGCACACACCAAGTGGGCGGCTGACCCAAATGGAAAAGGTGGACAAAGCGCGCGCCTGCTTGGGTAGGCATGTAGGAGTTGCGCTTAGACCTCTTCCAATGCAAATGTGCTTAGATGAGGTGCTAAGTATATTTATATGTCTTAGCAACCCAAATCCACAATGCATAGGTGCTTAGCTTTTGGGTGCTAAGCTTCCTTCATTTAATTAGTTGTAGACTCAAAATTGTGCTCTCATCCAGGTACACATGCTTAGCACCGTTTCAATCTGGGGTCATCAAAACACACTCTCTCTTCTTAATTAACCTGCCACATTAGTTTTTATGCCTACTTGGCAGTCTTGGCACTTATACATGGTGAAGCATTGGGAGAGTCCTTAGTGACTACTCTCTCAGTACAGGGAAGAGTGTATATTTGACTTTAAATTTATCCACAAAAATATACTTGTACCTACAATGCACTTTAAAGTAGGAAAAAATTCCTCTCTCTCATCACATGGTAATCAAGACCAACAACATTTTACACGTGATATCCTTAACTTCGACATGCACTTAGCTCATTGGGGTGGTTAATTAGAAAGGAGAGATATGGCGGCTTGCACCTTTCCAATGCACTTTTTATTCCATTTCATAATTTGTCCGGAAATTTCTATACGTACAATTTTCATCGGACGGATGGAGTATAGCTCAATGGATATAGAAATAGTTTTGTCATTTTCCAAAAAAGAAGAAGCTACGGGAGTAGTTGCCCTTATTACGTCCGTTTCTGACTACCTTGACCCACCCAAAATCCTTCTACCTCACCTGCGTGCGTTCCTGCCTGTCGCCAGTTGGCCGTACTCATGCCGCTGTGAGCGGACGCGACTTTTCACTAGCGTCGGCGTTGAAGTGGCACGTCGATCAAGAGAGCGCCGCTCGCATCACGATCGACTGAACACACATCCTCGCATGCATTCATTAATGCAGCGTGTGTGCCGAGGAACTTGCTCCAACCACACGTTCGTTCGCGAGCCAACCGACATTAAAGAACAATGTCGGTTGACTCCTCAAGTCCACCGGCTATTTACACACACACCATGCAAGAATCGCACCACACCTTCGCTCCTCATCTCCTCCTTGCACCATATTCTCCATACAGCCCATGGCATCCGATGAGCATGCAGAGAGGTTCTCCGGTAGACAGCCGTCGTCATCAGGGATCGCGCGACAACACACCCCCTTCTTGTCTATGGTCGCATTGGCGCCCCCTTCTCCAATCGCCCGGCATCCATGGCAGGGGAACGGGCACAACCATTCATTGTAGTCTAGATATAGAGTCTGGTCTGGTAGAAAAATGTCTAAATATAAAGAATTTGCTCTAATTTAGATGAAAATCATTTGGTTCGTTTGAGTCTGCATCAAATTTTGTTATTTCTGTTGAATTTCATTTGAAATATAACCAGACATATGTTGTTAGCTTTGGAAGGCCGGCTACCGCATCCGTGGCCGCGGACTAGTTCCCCTGTCCGATGTGGAAGCAAATTTGCTGGTGAACGTTGAAGATGTCATTATGACGTTTAGCCCAGTCCGCGATAAAAATAGCGTGAAATAACAATGCAACGTTAGAAATGTCCATCATGTGAAATCACACGCCCAGGAACGCTCAATAAAGTGTTTGGTTAATTATAAGGGAAAACGGAGCAACTACGTCCACAATGACAATATAGAGCACTTTGGCCGACCTGGCTACGGACGCGTTGCCGTCGGGAGTGCATACAAGTGTCGCCTTCTCACTCAAATTCATTTTATTGTAGACACCACCAACAATGCGCTGTTCGTGAACTACATGCTTCCCAACGACACACATGCCAGTAATCAAACACACATACCAACATGAGATGGCTCCGACTAGACTGACTTTGATGGGGAGCTTAGCAACAGAATTATGCAAAGCCCATGCAAATCCAGTTCTTCACAAATGACCACCAAAAGAAAGAGGTAATAGCACCCCTGATGCAGGAACTTGCACGGGATGTGATGAATTTTTTGTAAGGGACACGGGATGTGATGATTTAGTTTAAGAACTTGAAAAACTTCACCCTATCACCCAGAAACTTGCAGGGGAAGTGACAATTTGATCCAAAGTTGAGGACGAGGCGTCGACCCGTTGGCTGGGCAGTTGCCAGCCCACCCAAATTCAAGTCACAGTTTTAACACGGGTGTTCGCGGAGTTTCTTCTATAAAAAAGCCAATGAGGATTAGCCCTTGGGTTGGTCTTTTTTTTTATAATTTGATACAAAGCCAATTAGGACGCGATAAGTGCTGCCATGCTGGTTGAGCCGGTCAACAGCGCACTTTTGCGGATAGCCCCTTCTGTTTTCTGTAATCTAACAGCGGATGCCATTTTTTCAAGAAGAGAACAAGTCGGTGTCCGGGACTCTGGGTCGGTGAAGGCGGGCTGCAGTTCCCGGTGGGCCGCTTCGCCCGGCGCTACGCGCACTGCGTGGGCACGGGCGCCCCTTCTGCCTCTGCGTTGTGTGCTCGAGTACCTCGCAACCGAGGCCCTAGAGCTGGCCAGCAACGCTGCGCGCGACAACAAGAAGACCCCGATCTCACCGCGCCACATCCAGCTTGCCGCCCGCAACGACGAGGAGCTCAGCCGCCCGCGTCATCACCATCTCTGCCGGCGCGTCATGCCCAACATCCACTTCGTGCTGCTCCCCAAGAAGCCCGACGTCAAAGGCGCCGGCACTGGCGGGGTCCGCCTCACAATCCCAGGAGTTCTAGAGCGCCAGCGATCTGATGAGTTGTGCGGCGCGCTGATGGTGATTTAGAGCAACTCCAAGTCTCCAACCAGCCGACCCAAACAAACGGCCATTTTGTCTGATTTTGTCTGTTTGGTCGATCCGGCGGACACCCATGTCCGTTTTCGCATTTAGGTTGGCACATGCGCCCAACGCCAGCCTGACTCATTTTCGAGGTCCCGCGAAAAAAAGCCGCGAATATTTAGAAAAAGAAATGTATTAATTAAACATTAATGTGGGCCACAAATGCCGGCGAGAGTCCACGTGTCCACTTTATATTAATAAATAAAAACATTTCATTAAGATAAAATCTAGGAGGAGGCGCGCTGCCCTACGCGTCCTCGTTGCCGTCGTCGAGGCCGGTGACGTCGATGAGCGTCGGCGCCGGGCTAGCACAGGGGAACGCCGTCTCCCAGGTTGCGGCGACGTTGACCGCCAGTGGCTGCATCGCCGGCGGCTGGGCTGCCCCACCGCAGGCACGACGCTCCTCCTCCTCCGCCTCGCGGTGCTCCTCCTCGGCGTCGCGCTCCCACTGCTTGAGCCGCTCACCCTCGCGACGCTCCTCCGCCAGCCAGCGTTGCCGCCATTGCTCGATGTAGATCTGCTCATGCGCCAGTGTCGTCCCAAGCCAGACGGGTGGCGCGCTGACACACTCGCGCACGTACCCGTGCCATGTGTAGTACTCGGGCTTGACGGGGTTCGCGCCGGCTCGGCCTTGGCAGGGGACGGCATGGCCAGTGGCGGCACGACGTAGTCGCCGGCTTCGGAGAGCACGATGGCCTCCGCCTGGCGCCTGGTACGCCGCCTCCTCCTTCTCAGCCACCGCCTCCTCCTCCCTGCGCCCCTCTTCTTCCTTGCTTTCATGGAGGGCAGCCGTCAGCGCCGCTTGGTAGGCGGCCTCCTTCTTTGGTCCTCGTCGCACCTGACGAGGGGCGGCGGGGTGCCAGCCCACACGTCCTGGACGCCGCGTCGGTGCTGCTCCTCGTGCTCGAACGCGAACCAGACCTACCAATTTAGGTTGAGGCGCTGCTCCGATGTCAGCTGATGCCGCCGACGCCGCACCTCCTCTGCGTGCGCCCGCGCCGACCGCGGCCCCGCGGACACGGGGATCCTCTCCGGATCCAAATGCCAGTCATGTGGCAGCGTGACGTCGGGGTACGGCAGGGGGATTCGGTGTTCCCAATGCCACCTCGCCTGGTGCACTGGGACGCTTATCTGCTGCCTCCGTGGGCGGACAGACACCGATGGAGGCGGTGAGCACGCACGAAGGGCCGACGGGGGCCTTGCCCTTGTTCTTGCCGACAAAGAAGCCCATGGTGGCTAGGGTAGTCGCCGACAACGGAGTAGAGTAGTGGCTAGATGGGGACGGGCATCAGAAAGAGGATGACGCCCCCAACGTTCAGATTAAAAAAGACCGTTCGTCGTCGCTAGCGTGTGGGCCCGCTATCGGGGATCGTTATTAATAAAGACGCGAGTGGTAGTTGGCGGGACGTCATGTGGAGACGCGGCGGGCAACGAGAGGACGCGCGGCGCGTTCGCTTCACGTCTGCGCCGTATTTCAAGCCCAAATTTGGGCCGAAAATGGGTCCGCGCGGACGCGATTTGGGAATAGGTGGGTACATTTTTTTAGAACGAAGATGCCAGGGTCATCCAGCTTTAAATTAATAAAGCCCACGACGAAGGCAGCGTGCACAAAAGAAGTCTCATACAACCCGAATACCAAACACAACACAAAAGAAGCCAGCCTAGAAGGCAAAGTGCGTTACATGGCATATCCAGCCAACAAATGAGCGCGCAGGCTCGGGGGAAACTAGTCCAAAAGAGGCTACTCATCCCTAGGTAGCATCGACGGCAGATGACGTAGCTCGAGACGCCGAGTAGACGATGCGGAGGCGCTCAAGAGCATGGCGATGAAGATCATTGTCCTGCTGTCTTCCCAATGGCGCCCACTGCTACAGGAAAATGATGCATTTGTAGATAACGTCAGCGGGGTGGGAAGGGAAAACACCCTCAATAGTAAGCTTGTTACGAATGCGCCAGAGGGCCCATAACATTGCCGCCGCACAAGTCCAAAATATACGGCGGGAGGAGCCCTGAACCAGGGACAACGACGACACGAGCTCAGTACGGGTGCGTGGATCCCAATCCACACCCGCGGCCTCGCGGACCGCGCTCCAGGCGAAGCGCGCCATAGAGCACCGGAAGAACACATGGTCAGCGTCTTCCGGGATACCACAAAGAGCACAAGGCCTGGTAGCTGGACCGTTGCGCTTAGATATGTTTATGGATGTAGGGAGTCGATCTTGGCACAATTGCCACAAGAAAACCTTGATTTTAAGCGGGATGCGCGCCTTCCAGAGCTCCGAGGCAGCCTGAAGGGCCGGACCGCGAGCTAGCTCTCGATAAATAGAGTTAACCGAGAACTTGTCAGAGCTTGTCAGCCGCCAAGACACCAAATCCGCAGAGTTCGACCAGCGAACTTTGGCGATCAGAGTACACAGGCGGTCCCAACTTTCTGACTCCGGCCCCGAGAGTCCCCTTCTAAAGGAAATCGAGGGGCGGGGAGGAACGAAGAGCCGAGGCAACCAGTTGGTTGGGCTCAACTACGATGGAATAAAGATCCCGAAACTCCGACCAAAGGGGTTGGTCGTCGATCCAAAAGACGAGCCAGAAACGTGTGGATCGGCCGTTATTAACCGCAAATTTTGCCCCTCTAGCAAAAAACGGTTTAAGGGATTGGATGGAGTTCTAGAAAGGAGACCCATGTGTTGCTGCCTAAAAAAATTCCCTTCAGGAAAGTACTTGGCACGCAGGAGGTCCATCCAGAGGCCGGTCTTGCCCTGAGACAGTTTCTAGATCCATTTGCACATGAGTTCAATGTTCATCAACTTGGAATTGATGATCCCAAGACCCTCCTGGGCTTTGGGTCAGCAGACGGCTTGCCACTTAACCATATGATATTTACGTTTCGGTCCTGCTCCTTCCCAAAAGAAACGGGCCCGAGGGGTGTCCAATTTGGTATGCACCCCATCCGCCAATAGAAACAGTCCCATGACAAACATAGGCAAGGACGAGAGACTTGAGTTGGTTAAGATAAGTCTTGCCCCTGAAGAGATAAATATCCCTCTCCACGGGCACACGCGGCCCGCCACCTTATTGCAGAGAGGTTCCCAATCTGCTATCGAACAATTTTTCTCAGTGATCGGGAGGCCAAGGTAGGTAAACGGTAGTTTCCCCAGCTTGCAGTTGAGCAAGTTGGCTACGCGTGAACTTTCGGCCGCGTCCATCCCTATGGACACCACTTCACATTTGTGGAAGTTTATTTTTAGCCCGGACATGAGCTCGAAGCACAAAAGTATGGCCTTGACCGTGGCGATACTGTGCTGGTCCGGCTCGAAGAGGAGGAGTGTGTCATCCGCATACTGCAAGTGAGACACTCCTCCCGGAATCAGGTTACCGACCAGTCCCCTGATGTGGCCAGCGCTACGTGCTTTATCTAACATGGCGCCCAAAGCATCAGCCACAAAATTAAAAAGCAACGGAGACGCTGGGTCCCCTTGACGCATCCCTCGTTTGTTGCGGTAGAAGTTCCCTACTTCTCCGTTCACCGCAATCGCCGTTTGCCCCCCGAGACCAATTGCATCAAGCGATGAACCCACACCGACGAGAATCCCCTGTCCAGGAGGACTTGTCGGAGAAACTCCCAATTCACTCGGTCGTATGCCTTATCGAAATCTAGTTTCAGAAGGATGGCTGGTTGTCGAGTGCGTTAGAGTGAGTGAACGATCTCTTGGAGAGCGAGCGGCCCCTCCAAGATGTTGCGCCCATGGATAAAAGCCGTCTGGGTCCTACTAATGATTCGATGAGCAATCGGAGATAGACGCGTGGCACAGGCCTTAGAGCATATTTTAAACGGAACGTTAATGAGCGCTATAGGTCTAAATTGTCTAATACAATCCGCACCCTGAACTTTGGGGATCAGAGAGAGAACCCCAAAGTTCAGGCGTGAGATGTCTACGCTACCTTGCATGAACCCGTTACACACGTCGAAGATAGGCCCTTTAAGGACATGCCAAAAACGCTTAAACATCGCCATCAGCCAACCATCAGGGCCCGGGGTGGTGTCCGATTTCATCCCAAGGGTAGCCACATCAATTTCCTGAGGAAGGAATGCCAACCCTAGGCCCTCATTTTCCTCGTCCGAGACCCGCAGCGTGGTGTCCCAAACATCCGACCGTAGACGCGCGCGCGACTCCTCCCTGGAGCCCATTAATTGGATGTAGAAATCGTATATGTGGCGAATAATGTCCTGTTGGCGTAGCAGGAGCCCCTATTCCGATTGCATCTTTAGGATGGCGCACTTACGTCGCCGGGCATTGGCGTAAGCGTGAAAATATTGCATGTTCGCATCACCCTTGAGCGTCCACTTGATGCCACCACGTCTACGCCAGTACTCCTCCTCAGCCTTAAGGAGGGACTCGACTTGGGCTTCCAGCGCGTATTGCTGAGCCCACTCCTGCTCTGAGAAGCCCTGGACATCCGCAGCCGTATCCATCCGGGCCAGTTCCGTGGTTACGTGAGAACGGAGCAGTTTATCCTCGCGGCCCTGGTTAGCCCCCCAACCTTTGAGAGCCGCTCGCATTCCCGCCCCTGCGGCAATTCAAAACTCCATAGGCCCACGCGGGCACCCGAGTCTGGCCACACAGGACTCCCATTTGGATAGGAAGATTTGGTCGAATCCCGGGGATTCGAGCCATGCGGTTTCAAAGAAGAAACGAGGGCTACGCTTCAGCCTTTCCTCCCCTGAGGAGAGGATTAGTGGGATATGATCCGAGCCAATCCTCGTTTCGGCTTGTAGGGAGCACAGTGGGAATAGCACTTCCCATTCTGAGGACATGAAAACCCGATCCAGCACAGACCGAACTGGGTTAAGCTGCTTATTAGTCCACGTATACCTTGCCCCTCCCCGAGCCACTTCCCTAAGGGCCATTGCCGCTATCGCGTTATTAAATATGGACACCCTTGTCCAGTTAATAATCCCATTATTCTTATCAGCTCTCGAGCGGATCAGGTTAAAATCTCCACCCACAAGCAGTGACATGTTTTGCGTGCACAAGGATGCAACCTTCACCTGAATGTACATTGGGCCACCACTTTTGTCCGCGGCGATCCAAACGATCGGCGACGGACGTAATGAGTCGCCACGTCTCTTAGGTTGGTAGATTAGTTCTTCTTAGCCAATGTTCTTGTTGGTCCGTGTATCGATGGTGGATCTGGTCGGAATGGAGTGCTATCAATCTGGTCTATACACGCTGTCTTTGGTATGTCAGTGTCGCAATAGTCTGACCGAGTGGTGATTCCCCCCCCCCCCGACATCAATTCATCTGCCTTGTGAATTGACGAGTCCTTTAGTGGATCTGGTTTGATGTAACACAATCTGGTTCTTTCTGCTACTTGTTGCCTGCGATTTGTCAATGTTAATCAGAATGAGACCGAAGTGCTAGTGTTTTGGTCTGACGAATGAATGGTGCAGCACTTCCTGCTGTTAAGTATGCATATCTCACATGTTCAGCAGTTCGATTCTGTTGTCCTGAGAGTGCGAAATCCCTTTTGTGGATGGATTCAGTCAAAAGACCAATGTAGCAAGTTATAGTTGGATTCATTCTAAAACCAATCTTGAGTATAATTAATAGGTCCAAACTCAACCATGTAGCTGAGGTAATTGTTGTGTCGAATCTCACAAACGGCTGATAGGAAATGGCAGAGGATGGATGGGTGAACCCCGCTCAGACTCACTTCACAAGCCTACGCAATCTTGTGATATTTGACATGCTTTGTAATTACCATGGCTCATAGCAACTCTAACAGACCTCGCATCCGCCTCCGACCTACAAAATAATCGCCAAAATGTGGGTAGGGGCGAAAAAACCTGCCCGATCAGATCACGCATCCCGCCACGGCCCGCAAAATAATTTGAGGGGCGTGGCAAAATCTCGACCCCAACCCGGGAATACGCGGTTTTCCTCCTCGTGGCTGCGGTGCCCTGCGTCACAGAGAAGCAGTTGGCGGATGGGACATTTCAGCTCGCGCGCCTTTCCCCCACCTCCTTCCGTCGCCGACCGCCCTTGCTTCCGACCGTCTGCCGCCGGCGATTCCGGCCAAATCTGCGGGCGGAATCGCGCCGGGGGGGGGGGGTCCCCACCATCCCGCACCGATACGCTGCACCGACCCCCCGGATCCGACGATAGAGCTGCCCCTCGTCACTGCCGCCGCCGAGGATCGACCACCGTCGATCCCGCCCCTCGTCGCCGCTCGGGATCGCCCAGCCACATCCGCCGCCGGGTATAATTGATTGACGCGCCGGTACGCATGTAGATGTAGTTGAGCCCATGCGAGAAGTTCTTGCTCTCCGATTCGGATGATTCAGACGACTCGGATGTTGAGACCATGCTTGCGACCTTTCGGCAGCAGACATTAGCGATGACGCTTGCCTTGAAGGAGCACGAAGACGAGAACTAGAAGAGGCGGCGAGGATCGACCATCGGGTGTCTTTGCATTCCTCGGAATCGCCATCTTGGGAATGAGATGTTGATGCAAGACTATTTGGCGAAGAATCCAACATATCCACCGCACCTCTTCCGGAGAAGGTACCGAATGTGCCGATCCCTTTTTGTGAAACTTGTTCAAGATCGCGAGGAAAATTGCCGGTATTTTACTCACAGAAGAAATGCTGCGGGCTTAAAGGGATTTAGTGCATATCAAAAAATCTCCGCAGCTATGCGGGTGATTGCATATGGCATTCTGGCTGACTATGCCGATGAGTACCTTCGCATTGGTGAAGATACTACAATTGAGTTTGTACATAGATTTGCAAAAGTAATCATCCGTGTCTTTGGTCCTGAGTATCTTCGCGCATGCAACGAAGATGACACACAGAAATTGATGGCATCTAATGAGAGGAGAGGTTGGCCTGGCATGCTAGGTAGCATTGATTGTATGGATTGGACTTGGAAAAATTGCCCAAAGGCATGACAAGGAATGTATTATGGCAAGTATCGTGATGCAACAATTGTGCTAGAGGCCGTAGCATCCGAGGATTTATGGATTTGACATTGCTTTTTTGGTATGCCGGCACTCCCAATGATATCAATGTGTTGCAATGGTCTCATTTGTTTGCTAGGCTTGCTAGTGGTGATGCTCCTGCTTGCAACTACACTATCAATATGCATGAATACACAAAAAGGTATTTTCTTGCACATGTTATATACCCTCCTTGGTGCACATTTGTCAAGAGCATCAAAGAACCCAAAACTAAAAAACGGTGTGAATTTGCAAGGGTGCAAGAGGCAGCCCGAAAAGACATTGAAAGAGGATTCGGTGTTTTGCAATCTAGGTTTGCCATTGTCCGTGGTCCTGCTCATTTTTGGGATAAGAAAATCTTGAAAAATATCATGACATGCTGTGTTATCCTGCACAATATGATTCTTGAAGATGACAGAGGAATGCTTGAAATTCTTCTACGACAATGTGGCAAGCCGTGTCAAACCAGCTAGAGACCCTAACCACATTAGAGCTTTTCTTCAGATATACAAGGAGATTTAAAATGCAAACAGTCACATTCAACTTCAGGAGGATCTCATTGAGCACCATTGGCAAAGGGCTGGACATTGACTAATTTTTTATTCATTACAAGTTATGTATTGCATTATTTAAGTTCGCTACGGTGATTTGAATAATTATTTCTAACGTGGATGATTATTGTATTATGTTTGATTGGAATAATTCAGTTTGCTTTCGATTGTTGTATTATGTTGGATTTGATATTTGCGGGCCGATGAGATACGGGATGTAGCTCCGCAAAGAGCACACCCCGCAAAGCCGACCCGTAGAAAATCATATTCTGCGAATATACTTTTATACGGGTCCGTTTGAGGGGTCTACGTCTGTGGCCGTCCGCGCCGGCCCGCAAAGGCCATTTTGCGCGAACTGCAAATGCATTTTGCGGTCCGACGGGATGCGGGGTCTGCTAGAGTTGCTCTCACGAGCAACCTGTGAACTCTCTTTGTGTGTGTGTGTGTGTGTTGCAGGCGTCTACTTGGTGGTCATAGATGTGGACAGCCACAAAGGTCACAGTGAACGACAGCGTGGACACTAAGAAGGATGCAATTTTTTTTACAGTCGTAGTTGATTACATAAAATAGCAGGGGCTATCCACAAAAGTGCACTGTTGACCGGCTGAACAAGCATGGCACCACTTTGTTGGGCCCTAATCGGCTTTCAACCAAATCATCACATCGCGTCCAAGTTCCTGGATGGCATGGTGGAGTTTTTTTAAGTTGTTGGACTAAATCATCACACTTCGTGCAAGCTCGGATATGTGGTGCTATTACCTTCAAAAGAAAATAGGTGCAAAGATTTGATGAACATGTTTGATGGTTCTTTTTTTTGCCAGGAGCATGGTTGGATGGTTGACTCATGTGTCTTACTACGCGTCTGAGAACAGATAGTGAGTTCGATTTGAAAAACACGGTTGGAGATGTCCGAACCCCCTAATGTATCACATTTCAACCACATCAGCTGCTCACCTCTAAAATCGAAATTTTAGTCACCCAAACTTTGTAATACCGAATAAAACACCCATCTGTTGTTGTTTTTATCTTGCACTCTGGCTCGGCGATCTCAGCGGCTTGCCCTACCTCTTCAATTCCCAAATCCTATCCGTGCCACAGTCATTATTCTCCATCCCCGTTGGGGACTCCGAGATCAACCTTGCCTACACACGATGTCTTTGCGCCTTCATAGAGCTCTGATGTGGCCCCCACCCGTTCCTCACGACCCACAGCATCATAGCGTGTGCCTCCATCCCCTATTCCTCGACGGCCGTAGAAAACCATGGCGGCATAAAAAAGTTATGGTGGAGACGTATGACTCAGTAACCAAGGGACAACCTTCAGAGTCCTCATCGGAAGAGGAAGCGTGATTACCTGGGCCGTGTACTTGTGTTTCATAGTATATATATAGGATGGGTCTATTATGATAACACCCCTTAAGAGTCCTATTCTGCACATCAATTTCTTATTCTGCTAACACCCCTACCCCACATTGTCGCTACGCCACCCTCCCTCGCGGCCATAACCGCACCCCTCCCGGCGCCGGATCCGGTGGGATCCGTACTGCCCGCGCTCCTCTTGGTGGACAACGGCGGAGGGCGGCGGCTCCTGGATAGCAACAAAACAGTCGGTCTCCACCTTCCCTGTCCCTGTTGCTTGCTTCATGTCGACGGGCGCGCTGCACGCCTCTGATGTGGCCTCCTTCCGCTGCACGCCTCTGCTTGCCGCTGAACACTGCCGGTCCGGCAAGGAAGGGGATCCATGCGGGGAAGGACCCCCCCCCCCAGATCCATGCATGGCCATCATCCTCCCCCATGCGTCTGTTCACCTCGTCCTGGGCTAGATCCAGACAAGTTTACTGGAGGACCCCCTGTAGCTCTATTCTCCCCATTCTACAGTTCGTCTGCTGAGCACTTGCTGAATCGGCAAATTTTCGTGTGTATAATTAGCTGAGCCCATTTGTATGATTGAGCGGAAGGTTCAGATCACTTCAGGTCTGAAAAAACCTTTGCACTCAATTCCGAGTCAAATGTTATCTAGCTGCGCTGCTCGCCGGTGGATGTGCAGAAAACTATAGCAGTTCATTTTTGGTTTTTCTTTTGAAGCTCCCTTTATTTTGTTTTGTAGTTCTCTCGACTAAAAAATGAGCCAAGTTTCCTCGCGCGACGCCAGTCAGTTCGACAAGCCATGGCATGCAGTATGCTCGCATGGACTGCAGCGGTGGCATATTTCATCTTTCCCTGTTCGTCTAAAACAAGGGGTGCAGTGCGGAGACGCCGAAACGACATCTTCAAGTTGAGTTTTTCTCTATTGCCATGCAGTTCGGCAGCCCCACAACTGAGTGGCATTTTAAATTGTTATTAAATTTGTTGCGAAAAAATGTTATTAAATTTGTTGAGAGAAACAAATGCAGTTCGGCAACCCCACGCGTGCAGTCCATTGTGTTTTGTAAAAAAAAATTGAGGGAGTACTAGTCAAACATGGTGCAAAACATCTGGAAAATTTCCCGTTTCACAAAAGAAAGCACACAGTTCGGTTGTCCATGTGATGCAGTGCGGTTTTCAGTCTGAAAGCAGTGCGATCGGCCGTCTGATGTTGTTCATCTCGTAAGTGCAAAAAAATGTTTCCAAAATGACAAAAAAAAAGTAATGAGGTTCACTGCTCGATAGTGTTGCGGTTCACTTACACCTGACGGGAAGTGCGGTCCACTTTCTCGTCTGGAAAAATTTACGTCTAAATAAAAGAAATCATGCAGTTCACTTGCCCATCTGACGCGGTGCGGTTTCGAGTCCAAAGCAGTGCGGTTTTCGGTCCGATGCGATTCACTCGTCGATTTTGTTGTCGCGAAAAACAGAGTGTTCGCATTTCGGTAATTTCAAAACTGCTATGAAACCGTAAGGAATTAAATAGAGTATTCTACATGAAAAAGTTGCGCCTCGTCGATATCTTTCCGACGGTGTATCATTTGAATCATTCCAACGAGCGGTTTGCAAAAATTTCGTGAAAAACGTCTGCTGCCTCTCGTCGTCAGCTGCACGTTTTTCAAAATTAACTAAAAACTGTAAGGATTATCAAAAATATTTCAACATATGAAAGTTGCGCCTCGTCCGTAGCTTTTCAATGGCGTATTACACGCCTCATTCCGACAAACGGTTAAAAAACTGCAGCGAAAACAATACCCAAAAAATCAAAAAAATTGAAAAACAGGATTCCGTTTTTAGTTAATTTGAAACTGCTCTTAATCCGTGATGAACTAGAGAGTGTAATCTACATGAAAAAGTTGCGTCTCGATGATATCCTTCCAACGCCGTATCGCTTGCTTCATTCCGATGCGCGGTTTAGAAAAAATCACGTAAATATGCTCGCTGCATCGCGTCATGCGCAAACTATTTTTGAAACTGTTGTTAAACCGCGACGAATCGCGAAAAGTGTTCAGCTTGACGGAGCTGCACATTTTCCATAGCTATCCAACTATATATTATATGCTTTGTTTCGACTAACGGATTAGAAACTGAACCTAAAACAGTGCCGAAAAAAATGCAAAGCGTGACCACAAAACCCTTATGCTGGTGTTGATGCCGAAGTAGGCGACGGTGAAAATGACTCCATGGGTGATAGACGGTGATGCGTCCGCCTCCTGGCCGGCAAGGCGGTTGCTGTGCCCGAGAGGCAATCATGGGGGACTTAGGGCCAGTTTGGTTGACACCCTGAGGTACGTGTCTGAAAAAAATCCGATGCCTGGACTGCGTCCGGTAAGATGGCGTTTTCTTGCCAGTAGGTTAGCCTGGAGACGGCTTGTTTGGATACCAACATGACCTGCTGCTGTATCAGCGTGGGAATAAAGAATGTTAATTAATAGCCAGGCTTGCTGCAGGACGTTCAAGCGCAGAAAACTGGACGCCTGGGCTAAAATTCTTTTTCTTTTCTTCTAGTTTTTTAACTTGATCAGGCTAATCATGGTGCTGTGCAAGCCAGGCCATGCGTGCATTTTCTTTTCGTGGACACCAACCTATCCAGGCCAGGCGTACAACGGCAAGGATGCCAACAAAACACGCTGTTTGAGCAACTCCACATTTTTCCTTAAAAAAACATCCCATAAAACTGGTTTTACGGGGTGTTTGTACATTTGAGGGGAAGTTCCCTCAGAGCCATTTTTGCCAGATCCCATAAACTTCTTCTTCTAAAATATGTTTTTATTTTTCCATTAAATAAAACTAGATAATGGCCTAGGGCCCGCCATCAGTTACAAACATGACAGCCTCTGACGAGACAGTGCGATGGCCGCCGACGACAGGTGGTGTGGTGATGCGGGGCAGCCCGACAGCGGGAGTGGCACAACATGGCGACAAGAGGCATCACGGGGCGGCGGCGGTGACGCCGTGACCCATCGGCAGGGCAGTGGCGACGAAGTGAGCAGTGGCGGGACAACTACATTACGGTGGGGCGACAACACGTCGACGGCATTCAAGCAGGGCAACGTCGGTGGGCGGCAGGGACGGCATTTCAGTGGGGCGGTCGCGGCGCATGCGCGTGATGATGTTTCAGGCGGTTACCTTGCCGCTAAAAAGTGTACTGAAAGCTCCCTAAACTAGAGGGAAGTTGTTGTCAAGTTCATAGGACCGTGTAAATTTATCCACGTTTTGGGATTCGTTGGAGACGTTTTTGCCCCAAAACTTCCTTTAAACATATTTCTTTACGGATATGAGATGTGTTGGAGTTGCTCCTAGCGCGCTTGGACATCTCATTGGCGGCGACAGAGATGAGGGCACGACACTTGGTCAGGTGCACGGCGGCGACCTTGAGCCACTCTGAGCCCAGGTTCAGGTGCGAGACGAGGCTGAGAGCATCAAAATCCGTGTCTCTACTGTGTGTTACGGAGTGCGCGTCTAGTCAGTACTCCAGGCCAGGCGACCAAAGCCAGGTCCAGATATACACGGACAGGAACACCGGCCTATGAAACACTCTTGTAAAAGTACGCGACGAACCGAGCCATCGGCGCGGTCGAGTTCGAGCTCCTCCCATGGACTGACACGGGAAAACCGGCGCGGTGTGGTCCGTCGACGCGGGCAGCCCCGCGAGTCCTCGGCTTGGCGGGATTTCACAGTGTCGCACCGCACCGCACCGTACCGCACTTCCATCAAGTCTGACAAGGCCGATCTACTATGCGTGCCGGCTGCAGACCGTTGTTTCCAGCTGGTGCGCCCACAACGGAAGCAAGCGCCGAGCCTAACGGAATCCTCCCCCAAATCCCCTGCCCTTCTGGCCAAATTCAGCTTTTACCACATGGATTGAGCTTTAAACTTCTCCTGGTCGGACAAACAAGGTGACAAGCCCGGGCATGTGAGGTGAAGGCCCCTGCCCACATAGTCTTTGTGTACATTAATCATCTGAATACTACAATATTTCTTACATTTAAGGGCCCTACTGAATATGCAATAAAAAATGAATATCTAGGCAGAACACACGAATCAATTTATAGTCCAAAATATAAATCAAGTTAAGTTAGGCTACAAGTCTTCCTCAAGTGGATCATTTACAAGTGGTACGGAGTAGACACACATAACCAATAGATTACCAAACCCATTATAATATGTATGACATATTTGACCAAAAATGATAAGGTAGTGTGTCAATGATTAAGTGACAAGGTTCTCGTAAACATCTTTTGTAATCTAGATTCTTTATTTCCGTAAGTCTAATCATAGACCGCTATCAAGATATTTCATATACCATACACTATAGAGATCTATTTTTTAGGGATACACTATAGAGATCTATTGTAAGACCTCGGACTAAAAAAAGTGTGCTTCTTTTTAAGAATGCACACAAAAACATATATGCTACATTCATGCAATAGTCACAAATTAATTGAATAAAACATGTAAATTATTAATTTATTATTTTCTAATATTTAAGTAAATTTGGTGCAATTACTTTTAAGGTGCATTATGTTAAAATTATATATAAATGTGATTTCACAAAAGTTATTTATAAATAAGCACTACTGTTTACTGTAAATGATTATATTTATTTTGATTCGCCCCTCCTCCACCGCCGCCCTCTACTCGTCCCCTTCCTCTTTTCCTCCCAGGGATGGAGCTTGTTGCGGCGGGTAGCCAGACGGCGGCACCGTTCGCGCTATGCCCAGGCCACCATCTTCTCGCTGTCGGGATGGCAGCGCAGGGCCGCGGTGACGCCGAGAGATGGGAGTCACCGGTCGGCGTACTTCATGTTCTTCGGCCCAGCGGCAAGCACCCCCTTGGAGGCCTGCTGCAGGTGATTTGTTTGGTAGGAGCTCCAGGCTTCGCAGACTGGCGTGTTCCGCCGCATCGATGTGCTACACCGCACTTCCATCAAGTCTGACGAGGCCGATCTATTGCACGCACATGTATGAAGCGTTTACATTGGTTTTATGGATTAATCTAATGTGAAACTCTATCGTTGGGCATCGGATGGGCAAACCGGCCCATCCGTTGAAATTCAAAGTATAAGTTTAGTTAGTTGAAAGGAGCCCGTAGGAACACAGGGCTAGCTTTTGTGCTCATACAGGTACCCCCTCCATTTATTTCAAGCCCGCATATAAAATTTGTCTAGAGTCAAGCTTCATAAAATTTGTCCAACTTTATAAAAAAATAACAACATGGACAATACGAAATTAATATCATTAGATCCATCATGAAATTATTTTCCATACTATATAACTTTAGTATTGTTGATGCTGATTTTTTTCAAACTTTACGTGGTTTGACTTCAACATATCTTATTTGCGGACTAAAAAGAAATAGACGGAGTACAAGAATGAATACTATCACCAAACACACACATTATAATGCAATGTAGCCCACGACTCCTTTCCCAACATTGCACACGGAAACCTAGAAAATACAAAGAAGGAACGGTCCATGATTTTATCAACAATGGACAAAACTCCATCTCAAAAGGAAATTAGGCCAAATTAAAGTGCATTGTATATCCATATCGCATGTTCATCGCTTGCCCCATACGCGATAGACAAGCAGAGTGGCAATACATTTGAACTTTGAGCATCTCAGACGATTGGAGGTAGCTTTCAGCTTTTACCACATGGTTTGAGCTTTAACTTCTCCTGGTCGGACAAAGAAGGTGACAAGCCCGGGCATGTCAGCTGAAGGCCCCTTCCCACATACTAATTGTGTATATTAATTATTTGAACTGCAATATTTCTTACATTTAAGGGCCTACTGAATATGTAGCAAAAATTGAATATCTATACAAAACAGACGGATCAATTTATAGTCCCAAATATAAATCAAGTTAAGTTAGGCTACTAGTCTTTTTCAAGTGAATCATTTACAAGTGGTACGGGGTAGACACATATAACCAATATATTACCTAACCGATTATAATATGTATGACACATTTGACCAAAAATGATAAAGTATTGTGTTAATGATTAAGTGACAAGGTCCTCGTAAACATCTTGTGTAATATAGATTTCTTTATTTGCGTAAGTCTAATCAAAGACCGCTATTAGGATATTTCATATACCATACACTATAGAGATCTATAATAAGACCCTGGGCTGAAAACAGTGTGCTTCTTCTTAAGAGTGCACACAAAAACATATATGCTACATTCATGCAATAGTCACAAATTAATCGAATAAAACATGTAAATTTTTATTTTATTATTTTCTAATATTTAAGTGGATTTGGTTCAGTTACTTTTAAGGTGCAATATGTTAAAATTATATATAACTGTGATTTCACAAAAAGCTTTTTATAAATAAGCACTACTTTTTAGTGTAAATGATTATATTTATTCTGATTCGCATCGGGCCTAATATTCGGTTGGATTGGCCCCGCCTCCACCCCCACCTCCATCGGGCCTAATATTCAGTAGTCTTATTTTATTCATTACCGTATTTCCTGATTCCAAATGTTACTATAGTTCCATGGCTGCTGAAGATCTAGGGCTTTGGTCTTATTTTATTTATTTCTGAAAGATGTAGTTACAACATGTGGATTGTTATCAGAGATCAAGGAGATCATAAAAGGTGCCACTGATGGCCAACATGGTTGTTTTTGTAAAACGGCCAAAAACAATACCATCTAGCTGATCTCTCGCGGTAGATCCCCAAAGGGTGACTCGATGGACTTAGATCCTGCTTGACGCCAGAGATCAATATATCCCTTTTGATAGCCTCTAGTATGTGAACTTCATAAGCAATTTTTTCTCTGAAAGTGCATTTGTTTCTCTCCTGCCAAACCCTCCATAAGATGATCATTGGGAGGGACCTTAATGCTTTCCTATGGCACGACTGGGCGGTAATGGCCACGACCGAAAATATATCCAGGGAGTGCTTCTTGGAGCTCCAATTATGTTGGGCATAGGAGCTTCATCCTACCCAAAGGGAAGCCTTGTTCCAAAGAGCAATGGCAACCTTGCATTCCCATTTGGCCATCCTCTTCTTTCAATCTATCGTTCCACCATAGCCACTGGCTTCGATGACGGAGCCATGCGGATCTGGAATCCCGATGATGTTCTTCCATTCAAAAAACTCTCTCCCTCTATTTGATTCAACCGCGATTTGGGTTTAGTTTGGTAGGATTGTAGAAATATATATGCCACTTGGACTGCTTGTGTGTCTTGGTGGTTTGGGCTATTTGGTGTGAAAGGAATGCTCACATCTTCGACAATAAAATCACTCCGATTCTACAGGCCCTCCACCAGCTCAAGGTTGATGTTGAGTTCTGGTTCAGGAAGCTTTAGGGGTTGTTTGGTCTTTGCAAATGTTGGCCTTGAAAATTGCTGGTTCACCAAATAATTTGCGCTCGATTTTCCCTCCCGTGCCCTGCCAAAAAGTTGGCTGAAAACTGAACTAGAGCTGCCCCTCAGCCATGGGTGCACCAATTATTTGATCCCCATCCAAATGAACACCCATGCTGGGTCAATGTCCAATATTTTGCTAGGGCTTCTCAGGGAAGTGAACCAAATAGCCCCTTGTGTTAGTCTTTTTTTAGTGTAGTTTGTGTGGCCTCCTGGTCGTTGCTACTTATGTAGTTTAGTTTAGCTGGTCTACTTGGTTCAAGATGGCTGTAAGGTTGTTGCACTAAGACTAGGGACCTTGATTGTTGATATCATTTGCATATTTCATCTTGCACTTCTGTTGTAGATATCCTGATATTGAATTTGAATCTGTCTTACTTAGTGCCATTTGCTGCTAGTGCAACTGGGATTTGGGTGAGGGAGTTCCGGAGAAGCCTAAAGTTGTATGGAGACTGGACAACGATCCTGAAAAAGCGCTTACTCAGGAAGTAGAATTGTGCTTGTGTTTTCAATGCCATGTGTGTCTGTGCATGATACGTCTCCAACGTATCTATAATTTTTGATTGGTCCATGCTATTAATTGTGATGTTTTGGATGTTTAATGGGCTTTGTTATACACTTTTATATTATTTTTGGGACTAACCTACAAATCCAAAGGCCCAGTCCAGATTGCTGTTTTTTGCCTATTTCAGGGTTTTACAGAAAAGGAATATCAAACGGAGTCTAAACGGAATGAAACCATCGGGAGAGATATTTTTGGAGAAAATCATGCACGGGAGACTTGAGAACCACGGAGTAGGGCACACGTGGCGCCCACGAGGGTGGGGGTGCGCCCCCCCTATAGGGCGCACCCCCTGCCTCGTGGGCCACACGTTTGGCCCCCGGTGGCCTCCTTCCTCCTATATATACCTACGTACCCCGAAACAATCAGAGCAACAGAGAAAACCCTAGTTCCACCGCCGCAACCTTCTGTTCCTGTGAGATCCCATCTTGGGGCCTGTTCCGGAGCTCCGCCGGAGGGGGGGGGGAGGGGTCTACCACGGAGTGCTTCTACATCATCATCATCGCCTCACCATGAGTTGTGAGTAGTTTACCACAGACCTTCGGGTCCATAGCTAGTATCTAGATGGCTTCTTCTCTCTCTTTGGATCTCAATACCAAGTTCTCCTCGGTCTTCGAGGAGATATATTCGATGTAATCTCTTTTTGCGGTGTGTTTGTCGAGATCCGATGAATTGTGGGTTTATGATCAAGATTATCTATGAGAAATATTGGTTTTTTCTGAACTCTTTATGTGTGATTATAATATCCTTGCAAGTCTCTTCGAATTATTGATTTGGTTTGGCCTACTAGATCTGTAGTTCTTGCAATGGGAGAAGTGCTTGGCTTTGGGTTCAATCTTGCGGTGTCCTTTCCCAGTGATAGTAGGGGCAGCAAGGCACGTATTGTATTGTTGCAATCGAGGATAAAAAGATGGGGTTTATATCACTATGTTTGAGTTTATCCCTCTACATCATGTCATGTTGCTTAAGGCGTTACTCTGTTCTTATGAACTCAATACACTAGATGCATGCTGGATAGCGGTCGACGTGTGGAGTAATAGTAGTAGATGCAGAATCGTTTCGGTCTACTTGTCTCGGACGTGATGCCTATATATAATGATCATGCCTAGACAGTCTCATATTTATTCGCTTTTCTATCAATTGCTCGACAATAATTTGTTTACCCGCCGTAGAATATCGCTATCATGAGAGAAGCCACTAGAGAAAACTATGGCCCCCGGGTCTATTCTCAACATATCAATCTACAATCTACTTTACTTTCCCGTTTTTACTTTCTGTTCTTATATCCAAAAATACCAAAAATATCAAACTATCATCTTTATTAGATCTCACTTTCGTAAGTGACCGTAAAGGGATTGACAACCCCTTATCGCGTTGGCTGCGAAGTTCTTATTTGTTTGTGCATGTGCGAGGGACTCGCGCGTGGTCTCCTACTGGATTGATACCTTGGTTCTCAAAAACTGAGGGAAATACTTACGCTATTGTGCTGCATCAACCGTTCCTCTTCGAGGGAATACAACGCAAGCTCGAGAAGTAGCAAGAAGAATTTCTGGCGCCGTTGCCGGGGAGGCTTACGCAAAAGTCATATACCAAGTACCTATTACAAACCCTTATCCTTCGCATTACATTTATTTGCCTCTCGTTTTCCTCTCCCCCACTTCACCCTTGCAGTTTTATTTGCCGTTCTTCTGCCCTGTGTTTACCGTTCGCCTTTCTGTTTGCTTGTGTTGCTATGTGCTCTCAATTAGCTTGCATCTTCACTTGCTAAAGTATGGATCCTCATCCACTTGCTAATCTCTTTAAAAGATCCAATTATGTTAAACCAATTGCTAGTGAGTTGCGTGCACTAGATTATCTTTAGGAGGTTTTGCTTGAAATTTATGAATCTGAAAATTGTGATGAAGTATTGAAAGAAAATTATAAAGTGATTCACGATAGCTCCTTGAGTAAAAAGCATGATTGCAAAGATGTTATTATAAATTCTCTTAATGTCAATTGTGTTAATGATATGCAAAACCCTAAGCTCGGGGATGCTAGTATTGCTATGCCCACTACTTGTTGCAATGATCATGATTGGTGTGATTCTTCTCATGATCTTGGAAATTTATTTAAGCTCCATAATGAATATGAGATTGATAATAATGTTTGCAACAATATTGAAAGTGAGTTTGGAAGAGTGTCAACTTTAGATGCCACATATTTGGAGCATGATCAATTTTATGTTTTTTTTTGATAAAAGTGGGTTTGGAGAGGTCATGACTTTAGTTAATGTTAATCCCACTATTTTGGAAGAGTGTCAACTTTGCATGCATGTGGATTGTGTTGAGAATATGTTATGTGATAGCTATTTTGTTGACTTTGCTTATGATCCTACATGCAATTATTATGAGAGAGGAAAATATGGCTGTAGAAATCTTCATGTTACTAAATTACCTCTCTTCATGTTGAGATTGATCTTGTTTCTTTCTTCTTCCTTGCATATGCTAGATCTTGCTTGTCTTGCTAATTTGTTTTCCTATAAAATGCCTATGCATAGGAAGTATGTTAGACTTAGATGTGATTTTCACATGCTATATGATGCTCTCTTTGTCCTTCAATTCTTATCTTTGATGTGAGCATCATTGAATTATCAATGCCTAGCTAGGGGCGTTAAACGATAGCGCTTGTTGGGAGGCAACCCAATTATATATTTTTTGTTTTTGCTTCTGTTTAGGAATAAATATTGCATCTAGCTTCTGTTTAGATGTGGTTTGTGTTTTAATTAGTGTTTGTGCCAAGTAGAACCTTTGGGAAGACTTGTGTGAAGTTTATATGATCTTGCTGTGAAAAACAGAATCGTTAGTGCTCGCTAGAATGGTCACCAGATTTTACTGGAGCGTGCTATTTAGTCGATTCCTTTTGCACATAATTAATAGAAAAATTCTCACATTTACCAATTTAGTTTGATTTTTTGGAGTTACAGATGTATGCGAAACCTGCAGATTACTACAGACTGTTCTGTTTTTGACAGATTTTGTTGTTCGTGTGTTGTCTGCTTATTTCAATGCATCTATGAGTAGTATTGGGAAGTATGAACCATAGAGAAGTTGGAATACAGTAGTATTAACACCAATATAAACAAAGAATGAATTCATTGCAGTACCTTTGAGTAGTGGTTTGCTTTCTTATACTAACGGAGCTCACGAGAATTTTGTCTAAGTTTTGTGTTGTGAAGTTTTCAAGCTTTGAGTATTGCTTTGATGGACTATGGAACAAAGAGTGGGACGAGCCTAAGCTTGGGGATGCCCAAGGCACCCCAAGGTAAAATTCAAGGATAAACAAAAGCCTAATCTTGGGGATGCCCCGGGAAGGCATCCCCTCTTTCGTCTTCATCCATCGGTAACTATACTCGGAGCTATATTTTTATTCACCACATGATATGTGTTTTACTTGGAGCGTCTTGTATAATTTGAGTATTTGCTTGTTAGTTTGCCACAATTATCCTGGAGACACCTATTTGAGAGAGATAAATATGGCCTAGGAATTGATAGAACACTCTATGTGCTTCACTTATATCTTTTAAGTTGAATAGTTTTTGCTCTAGTGCTTCACTTATATCTTTTAGAGCACGGTGGTGATTATATTTTGTAGAGATTGTTGGTCTCTCATGCTTTACTTATATCCTTTTTAGAGTCTATTAAAACAGCATGGTAATGTGCTTTGGCTATAAAACTAGCCTTCACATGATAGACATCCAATATCAATGTAGTAAAAACTTTCACACTAAGTGCATTGAATATGATGAGAAGTTGGATGCTTGATAATTGTTTTGAGATATGAGGATAGTGATATTAGAGTCATGCTAGTGGAGTTATTATGAAATTGATAAATACTTGTGTTAAGGTTAGTGATTCCCGTAGCATGCACGTATGGTGAACCGCTATGTGACGAAGTTAGAGCATGAGGTATTTGTAGAGTGTCATCCTTTGTGTGGAGGTCAAGGGCGCGCGATGGTTTACTCCTACCAACCTCCCCCCTAGGAGCATGTGTTGATTGCTTTGTTTTGACGACTCGTAGATTTTTGCAATAAGTATATGAGTTCTTATGACTAATGTTGAGTCCATGGATTATACGCACTCTCACCCTTCCACCATTGCTAGCCTCTCTTGTACCGCGCAACTTTCGTCGGTACCATACACCCACCATATACCTTCCTCAAAACAGCCACCATACCTACCTATCATGGCATTTCCATAGCCATTCCGAGATATATTGCCATGCAACTTTCCACCATTCTGTTCATATGACACGCTTCATATTGTCATATTGCCATGCATGATCATGTAGTTGACATCGTATTTGTGGCAAAGCCACCATGCATAATTTTTCATACATGTCACTCTTGATTCATTGCACATCCCAGTACACCGCCGGAGGCATTCATTTAGAGTCATACTTGTTCTAGTATCGAGTTGTAATATTGAGTTGTAATTCAATGAAAGTGTGACGATCATCATTATTAGAGCATTGTCCCATGTGAGGAAAGGCTAAATCAATAAAGCCCCTCCAAAAAAGAGAGAGAAAAAAAGAAAAAAAAGGAAAGGCCAAAGAAAAAAAAGGCCCAAAAAAAAGAAAAGAAAAGAAAAGGGACAATTGCTACTATCTTTTTCCACACCTGTGCTTCAAAGTAGCACCATGTTCTTCATGATAGAGGGTCTTATGTTTAGTCACTTTCATATACTAGTGGAATTTTCATTATAGAACATGGCTTGTATATTCCAACGATGGGCTTCCTCAAATGCCCTAGGTCTTCGTGATCAAGCAAGTTGGATGCACACCCACTAGTTTCTTTTGTTGAGCTTTCATACATATTTAGCTCTAGTGCATCCGTTATATGGCAATCCCTACTCACTCACATTGATATCTATTGATGGGCATCTCCATAGCCTGTTGAAACGCCTAGTTGATGTGAGACTATCTCCCTCCTTTTTGTCTTCTCCACAACCACCTCTCTATTCCACATAGTGCTATGTCCATGGCTCACGCTCATGTATTGCGTGAAAGTTGAAAGGTTAGAAAGAATAGAGTATGAAAACAAGTGCTTGGCTGAAATCAGGGTTGTGCATGATATGAATATTTTGTGTGATGAAGAGGGAACATAGACAGACTATATTATTTTGTAGGGATAACTTTCTTTAGCCATAGTATTTTGAGAAGACATGATTGCTTTGTTAGTATGCTTGAATACTATTATTTCTTATGTCAATATAGACTTTTGTCTTGAATCTTTCATATCTGAACATTCATGCTACAATTAAGAGAATTACATTGAAAACCTATGTTGGTTAGCCTTCCACATCAAAAAATTCCGTTTTTACCATTTACCTACTCGAGGACGAGCAGGAATTAAGCTTGGGGATGCTTGATACGTCTCCAACATATCTATAATTTTTAATTGTTCCGTGCTATTAATTATGATGTTTTGGATGTTTAATGGGCTTTGTTATACAGTTTTATATTATTTTTGGGACTAACCTACTAACCCAAAGGCCTAGTCCAGATTGCTGTTTTTTTGCCTATTTCAGGGTTTTACAGAAAAGGAATATCAAACGGAGTCCAAACGGAATGAAACCTTCGGGAGAGATATTTTTGGAGAAAATCATGCATGGGAGACTTGAGAACCACGGAGTAGGGCACACGTGGCGCCCATGAGGGTGGGGGGCGTGCCCCCCTATAGGGCGCGCCCCTGCCTCGTGGGCCCCACGTTTGGCCCCCGGTGCCCTCCTTCCTCCTATATATACCTACGTACCCCAAAACTATCAGAACAACAGAGAAAACCCTAGTTCCACGACCGCAACCTTTTGTTCCCGTGAGATCCCATCTTGGGGCCTGTTCCGGAGCTCCGCCAGAGGGGGGATCCACCACGGAGTGCTTCTACATCATCATCATCATCGCCTCACCATGAGTTGTGAGTAGTTTACCACAGACCTTCGGGTCCATAGCTAGTATCTAGATGGATTCTTCTCTCCCTTTGGATCTCAATACCAAGTTCTCCTCGGTCTTCGAGGAGATCTATTCGATGTAATCTCTTTTTGCGGTGTGTTTGTCGAGATCCAATGAGTTGTGGGTTTATGATCAACATTAGCTATGAGAAATATTTGGTTCTTTTCTGAACTCTTTATGTGTGCTCATAATATCCTTGCAAGTCTCTTCGAATTATTGGTATGGTTTGGCCTACTAGATCTATAGTTCTTGTAATGGGATAAGCGCTTGGCTTTGGGTTCAATCTTGCGGTGTCCTTTCCCAGTGACAGTAGGGGCAGCAAGGCACGTATTGCATTGTTGCCATCGAGGATAAAAAGATGGGGTTTATATCACTATGTTTGAGTTTATCCCTCGACATCATGTCATGTTGCTTAAGGCATTACTCTGTTCTTATGAACTCAATACACTAGATGCATGCTGGATAGCGGTCGATGTGTGGAGTAATAGTAGTAGATGCAGAATCGTTTCGGTCTACTTGTCTCGGACGTGATGCCTATATATAATGATCATGCCTAGATAGTCTCATAATTATTCGTTTTTCTATCAGTTGCTCGACAGTAATTTGTTTACCCGCCATAGAATATCGCTATCATGAGAGAAGCCACTAGAGAAAACTATGGCCCCCGGGTCTATTCTCAACATATCATTCTACAATCTACTTTACTTTTCCGTTTTTACTTTCTGTTCTTATATCAAAAAATACCAAAAATATCAAACTATCATCTCTATCAGATCTCACTTTCGTAAGTGACCGTAAAGGGATTGACAACCCCTTATCGTGTTGGCTGCGAAGTTCTTATTTGTTTGTGCAGGTGCGAGGGACTCGCGCGTGTTCTCCTACTAGATTGATACCTTGGTTCTCAAAAACTGAGGGAAATACTTACGCTACCGTGCTGCATCACCCTTTCCTCTTCGAGGGAATACAACACAAGCTCGAGAAGTAGCAGTGCAACAAGCATGTGTGTTCGCCGCCCTGATGTATGCATAGGCGTGAGAAAAATTATTCATCAAGTATGATTGATCTGTTACAAGAAGAGGCAGGGGAGGCGCTCTTTGTGAGATCAAAGAGTGCACTAAGAAGACTAAACAAGCAACTAGTCCAACTATCCACGGGAGAGCTCCCCTTGCCAGCCTGGCGGGGCTGGTGGGGTCGAAGCCAAGCCTGGGAGCGAGGCTGAGCAACGCCCGGCAAGACCACCAAAGCCGTCAAGAACCAAAGCGGAACCTGAAAGCGGAGGCCCGGCAGGATCCGTGCCGACAAGTCACATGCTAATCTCCACCTCTCCACCTCACCGAGACTCCAGTCACTAATCAATGCGGTGTCGATCCCCTGAGTGCTTGATGTCTACTATGCAACTTTATTCTGGTAGACTCGTGTTGGGCCTCCAAGCAAAGTTTTCTAGGACAGTAGCAATTTTCCCTCAACTGGATGACGTAAGGTTTACCAATCCGTGGGAGGCGTAAGATGAAGGTGGTCTCTCTCAAGCAACCCTTTAACCAAATAACAAAGAGTCTCTTGTGTCCCCAACACACCCAATAGAATGGCAAATTGTATAGGTGCACTAGTTCGGCGAAGAGATGGTGATACAAGTGTAATATGGATAGTAGATATTGATTTTTGTAACAGTAACAATAAAAACAGCAAGGTAGCAAGTAACAAAAGTGAGCACAAACAGTATTGCAATGCTTGAAAATGAGGCCTAGGGTCCGTACTTTCGCTAGTGCAATCTCTCAACAATGATAACATAATTGGATCATATAACAATCCCTCAACGTGCAACAAAGAATCACTCGAAAGTTCCTATCACGGAGAACATAAGACAAAATTTCTTGTAGGGTACGAAACCACCTCACAATTATTCTTTCTGATCAATCTATTGGGCTATTCCTATAAGTGTCACAAACAACCCTAGAGTTTGTACTAGAATAACACCACGTGACACGCATCAATCAATCCTAATGTCACCTAGATACTTCAATGCCACCACAAGTATTTGTGGTCTAACTATACAATGTGCATCACACAATTTCATATTCATAATATTCAATCCAACACAAAGAACTTCAAGAGCATCCCGAGATTTCTATAGGAGAAAAGAATATGAAAATGCGTACCAACCCCTATGCATATATTACCCCAATGTCACCACGGGAATTCGCAAGTTGATAACCAAAACATACATCAAGTGAATCAATAGAACATTGATACATCTCCGTCGTATCTATAATTTTTGATTGTTCCATGCTATTATTCTACTCGCTCACATTGATATCGATTAATGGACATCTCCATAGTCGTTGATTTGCCTAGTTGATGTGAGACTTTCTCCCTCCTTTTTTCTACTACCACCTTCTATTCCACCCATAGTGCTATATCCATGGCTCACGCTCATATATTGCGTGAGGGTTGAAAACGCTGAAGCACGTCAAAAAGTATGAACCAATTGTTTGGCTGACACCGGGGTAGTGCATGATTTATACTTTGTGTTAAGAAGATGGAGCATGACAAGGCTATATGATTTTGTGGGGATAGCATTCTTTAACATTGATACTTTGAAAAACATGATTGTTTGTTGGAATGCCCGAGTATTAAATATTTTATGTCAAATGATAGACTATTGCTTTGAATCACTCGTGTCTTAATATTCATGCCATGATTAGATTACATGATCAAGATTATGCTAGGTAGCATTCCACATATAAAATTATCCTTTTTATCATTTACCTACTCGAGGACGACCAGGAATTAAGCTTGGGGATGCTGATACGTCTCTGTCGTATCTATAATTTTTTATTGTTCCATGCCAATATTCTACAACTTTTACATACTTTTGGCAACTTTTTATACTATTTTGGGACTAACATATTGATCAAGTGCCCAGTGCCAGTTCCTGTTTGTTGCATGTTTTTTGTTTTGCAGAAAATCCATATCAAACAGAGTCCAAACGGGATAAAAACTTGCGGAGATTTTTTTTGGAATATATGTGATTTTTGGGAAGAAGAATCAACACGAGACGATGCCCGAGGGGGCCACAAGGTAGGGAGCGTGCCCCAGGAGGGTGGGCGCGCCGCTGACCCTTGTGGCCTGATACGTCTCCAACATATCTTTAATTTATGAAGTATTCATGCCATGTTTATAACAATTTTATATGGTTTTGGTACGATTTGCATGGAACTAACCTGGACTGATGCTGTTTTCAGCAGAACTACCGTGGTGTTGTTTTTTGTTCAAAAATGAAAGTTCTCCAAATGGTCTGAAACTTTTCGACGATTTTTTGGAACAAAAGAGGCCCCCGAAGCTTCGTGGAAAGACCAGAAGGTGAAGGAGTAGGGCACAAGACACAGGGGCGCGCCTGGGCCCTTGCCCGTGCCCGGTGGTTTGTGCTCACCTCGAGGCCCATCCGGATGTGAGACCGACGCCAAAAATTCCTATAAATAGATAAACCATTAGAAATAATCCTAGATCAGAAGTTCCGCCGCCGAAAGGCCTCTGTAGCCACCGAAAACCAATCTAGACCCTTTCCGGTACTTCGCCCTAGGGGGAAATCATCACCGGTGACCATCTTCATCATCCCAGCGGCCACCATGATGAGTGATACGTCTTCGTCGTATCTATAATTTTTTATTGTCCCATGCCAATATTCTACAACTTTTACATACTTTTGGCAACTTTTTATACTATTTTTGGGACTAACATATTGATCCAGTGCCCAGTGCCAGTTCCTGTTTGTTGTATGTTTTTTGTTTCGCAGAATATCCATATCAAACGGAGTCCAAACGGGATAAAAACGGATGGATATTTTTTTGGAATATATATGAATTTTGGGAAGTGGAATCAACATGAGACGATGCCCGAGTGGCCCACGAGGGTGAGGTGCGCGCCCAGGGGGGCCAGGCTCACCCTGGGCCCTCGTGCCCACCAGTAAGGCGGTTGGTGCCCTTATTTTGCCGTAAGAAAGCTAATATCTGGATAAAAATCATTTTCAAAATTCATCCCAATCGGAGCTACAGATCTCCGGGAATTTAAGAAACGGTGAAAGGCCAGAATCTGGGAGCGCAGAAACAAAGAGAGATAGATCCAATCTCGGAGGGGCTCTACCCCTCTGCCGCCTTGGAGGCCATGGACCAGAGGGGAAACACTTCTCCCATCTAGGGAGAAGGTCACAGAAGAAGAAGAAGGAGGGGGTTCTCTCCCTCGCTCTCTTGGTGGCGCCGGAACGACGCCTGGGCCATCATCGTGCGACGACGATCTACACCAACACCTCCGTCATCTTCACCGACATCTTCATCACCTTCCGCTATCTATCTACAGCGGTCCACTCTCCCGCAACCCGCTGTACCCTCTACTTGAACATGGTGCTTTATGCTTCATATTATTATCCAATGATGTGTTGCCATCCTATGATATCTGAGTAGATTTGCGTTGTCCTATCGATGATTGGTGAATTGCTATGATTGATTTAATTTGCTTGTGGTTATGTTGTTCTCCTTTGGTGCCCATCATATGAACGCGCGCGTGGATCACACCATAGGGTTAGTTGTATGTTGATAGGACTACGTATTGGAGGGCAAGAGTGACAGAAGCTTCAACCTAACGTAGAAATTGATGCATACGGGATTGAAGGGGGACCAATATATCTTAATGCTATGGTTGGGTTTTACCTTAATGAACGTTAGTAGTTGCGGATGCTTGCTAATAGTTCCAATCATAAGTGCGTAGAATTCCAAGTAAGGGATGACATCCTAGCAGTGACCTCTCCCACATAATACTTGCTATAAGGTCTAGTAACGTAGTAAATTGCTTAGGGGCAATTTCGCAACTCCTACCACCACTTTTCCACACTTGCTATCACTAACTTTATTGCTTCTTTATCTTAACAGCCCCTAGTTTACATTTACGTGCTCTTTATATTCTTGCAAACCTATCCCACAACACCTACAAAGTACTTCTATTTTCATACTTGTTCTAGGTAAAGTAAACGTCAAGCGTGCGTAGAGTTGTATCGGTGGTCGATAGAACTTGAGGGAATATTTGTTCTACCTTTAGCTCCTCGTTAAGTTTGACACTCTTACTTATCGAAAGAGGCTACAACTGATCCCCTACACTTGTGGGTTATCAAGACCTTTTCCTGGCACCGTTGCCGGGGAGCGATAGCGTGGGGTGAATATTCTCGTGTGTGCTTGTTTGCTTTATCACTAAGTAGATTTTATTTGCTGTTCTAAGTTCTTTTCTATCTTTAGTTATGGGTAGGAAATGCAAAATACCACAAAAATTAGTGGTACCTACTAATCCAATGTTTGAAGAACAACCCAAAATCTATCACACTCCTGAAGCTTTTTACTTGGATCATCTTTGATCCCTATGTGCTCGTGCTGAAACCCCAACTAGCTTAGTTGAGGGCAAATCTTTAGATGAGCATGCTTGTTATGTGCGACACCGCTTATCTCAAAAAGGGAAACTTTTACTGGATCAAATTCATCGTTTGCAATGCTATGCTTGGAATTTATGTGAAATATATGATTTTACTTGTTGTTCTGAAGACCCTAAGAAACACCTTCCCTACCAATGTGAGTTTAGTGATAATGGAATCGTATCTTCGTATGCTAAGGGTGTTTATAGTTACTATGATGTTCAGCAAATTGAAGAATTTGTTGCTTTTATGGGTGCTTATGAAATTGCTTCTTTGATTGAAAAGTATGATGCTACTCTTTACAAATATGATTTTTTTCCATATTTAAATATTATTATGATAATTATGCTTCCAATGCCTATGTTAAACCATATATTGAGGACTCCTTCGCTGTCCAAGAAGAGACTAATATTTTGTAGGAGTCTACGGAAGAAAAAATTAATGACATTGTGAGCTCATTAGATGAAAAAGATGAGGAGGAGAGCGAAGAACAAAAGGAGGAAGAGCGGATTGATCACCCGTGCCCACCTTCTAATGAGAGTAACTCTTTATCTCATACATTGTTTAATTCCCCTTCGTGCTTACCGAAGGATGGATGCTATGATGATCGTTATGACCCCGTTAATTCTTTTGAAATATCCCTTTTTGATGATGCTTGTTGTGCTTGTGGCCAAGATGCTGATACGTCTCCAACGTATCTATAATTTTTGATTGTTCCATGCTATTATATATTATTTTTTGGATGTTTAATGGGCTTTATTATACACTTTAATATTATTTTTGGGACTAACCTACTAACCCAAGGCCCAGTGCAAATTGCTGTTTTTTTTGCCTATTTCAGAGTTTCCCAGAAAAGGGATATCAAACGGAGTCCAAACGGAATGAAACCTTCGAGAGAGTTGTTTTTGGAACCGTATCTACCCAAAAGACTTGGAGTACACACGAGGGAATGAAGGAGGCGGCCACGAGGGTCCAGCGCGTGCCCCCTCCCCCTGGGCGCGCCCCCACCCTCGTGGGCCCCCTCTGGCTCCCCCGATGCCCTCCTTCCTCCTATATATATATATATATCTTTACCTAATAATAAAGAAAATAGGGTTTCAGCCCGTCCGTCAGATCATTTTGCAAAAAAGCCCCTCAGTTTTATAGAAATCAACCCGCACTCCCCTAGAGCCCGGCCGTTAAGTGAAAAAAAAAACGTTTCGTGTGAAGCCCGTCCTTGAAATTGCCCCCCCCCCCTGCACGAGAACGCGAGGGATCCTTCCGCCGCCGCGCCCCGATCCAACTGCTCCGCCCCGCGGCGATTTCTGATGAGATCGACAAGATCCGCGCATCTCGCGCGACGCTCGATCCGGGCGACGAAACCAACAACGGACTCCCTCCTTCGGGTTTGTTCTCTCTCACAATTATTGTCTACTAGATCGAGATCGAGAGATATTTGAGGGGAATTTACAGGGGCAACAGCGATGGGAGGGCGGGGAGGGGTGTCGTTGTGATGGAGGCGAGCGACGCCATAGAGAAGCGATGGGGGCGCCTTGCGGCCCTGGTCGACCGTGCAGCACGCCCGCCCCCGACCGCATCCCGCGTGCCGTCAAGCAACGCAGCCCATGGTCCCTCTGGCCGGCAGCGGCGGCGGCGGGCTTGCCACAGCAAGCCCGCGTTGCGTCAGAGGCGTGGAGATCCCTCTGGACTCGAGGAAGTTGGTGCAGGGCCTGAAGTGGATCCAACCCGACGACGTGGGTCGCTACTGTTTCTTTCACCTGTGTTGCCTCTACATCTCCCCTGCAACCGTCTGCTTCATGTCCTGCTAATTTGTTTTTACCCTTCAATACAAAAATTTATGTCGGCTGATATCCACATTGTGAGCACCATTAATCAATAGCATCCATGGAATACAACAGGATAGAGTTCAGTAACCTTTAGATTCAGATTCTGAATCATTGGTATTAGGTTCAGATTTTGATATGCAAGGTTCAGATTCAGGTTCCAAATGAGCGGAGTTGGGCTCCATCGATTCCAAATCATTGTTTTCTTATTATTATCCTTTAGATTCAGATTTTGATAGTAGAGATAATATAATCTACTCATTTGGTCCAGCGACGTGGGCAGGGTGGTGGCCGTTGACGCTCCGGATATGGTTCACGCCAACGATAACTTGTTGGTTCCGTACCCTGACAAGGTACATAGTACTGGGTCACCTTGTCATCATATGGTCTTGGTGCTGTTCGCTCAATGTGAATGTGTTGTTTGCTGCCCGTGTTTCGGTGGTAGGGTGATTTCTGCCTTTGTTTGGTTATGGATGCTGCAAGGGAATCCAGTTAGTAAGATGAGGGCGAAGGTAGAGATGATGGTGCTGCATGCAGATAGTTATGAGTACGATGGGATGCAGACATGTATGCTACAGCACTGAAATCTGTTCTGGCCAGGCCTTTCAAGCGCATTGAGGTTCGTTCCTTGATTTGCAAGGTATCCCTGGGCAAGGTATTTAGAGCTATTGTTTGTTCATTCCAGTTTTACTTCTCTTTAGAAGACTTCACAATGTACTTTCGTATTGATATGATTAGCAAGTGCATATACAGATGCATAGATGTAATAGGAGTTATGTGTAGCTTCAAGTCTCATGTGGCTAGACTAATTTTGACATGTCAAATTCCATTGGCAGTTATGTGGTACCAGGTTCAGGCTGACCTCGGTAGTAGGGAGGGAAATTTAAGTACGAGTAATACGTTCAATCTCTATTTTTTCATATTTATTTTCTTCAGCGGTATATTGCATTGCATAGTCTCTACACAAGCCAGATGCAAATGTCACCTGTTGTCGATGTTTATGACCGATGTGTAGCACTGAGCCCTGCTACGTAATTACACTGCTGAATTTTCCACTTCATATTTTTTGTTGTACAACAGTTATCCTAAATATGATTTGTTTGTTATGTAAGTTTATTCCCTTCAATGCTGCTAAATTACTGATCCAGGGTTCCTTTTTTCTGTACCTTCTAATGTTGTCTGAACTCTCAATGCAACTCAGCAGATGATTGAATGCGAGGCATGAATCTTAGCGGCAGGCAGAAGCAAAGAATTCAGATAGGCCGAACATTGTATCAAAATGCTGACACATGTTTGTTCGATGATCTGTTCAGCGCAGTTGACACTCATACAGGATCCCACGTTTTCAAGGTATAATACAATCTCTTTTTGTTCAATAGAAGTTTTAGAACAAGTTGCTTGAGGCTTTGGCTGAAAAACAACGGTTTATGTCACTCACCAGATTGAATGGCCGCGTGGAGCCGATCTTATTTTGGTGAGAAGTTCATTAGTAAATGTCTCATATAAATTTTATTGTCATAAATTCTTTGCTTCTCCTTATAAGGTAATTTTAATGCAGGTAATGAAAGGTGAGCGAATAGTACAGACAAATCCAACAATATACTTGGTTCAGGAAAGGAGCTAATGCGAACTATTGGTGCTCACCAAGATTCTCTCATAACATTGGACGGGATTATTGTAGCTAATGGAGGCAATAAGCTGTTCTCTTCCAGCCTATCCAAGTCATTGTCCTCGGTTGTCATCGCTTGTACATATTCTCATAACGACAGTTGAAATGCATGGGTATTGGATGGCCTGTGCTTCTACTGTGTCCAAAGACGCTGAGACTACAGTGATCACGTCGACACTGATCTATGTCTTTGCGGCATTGGTTGTTGCAAGTTCGTTGTGCATACTCGCGAGGGCATTTTTTCTTGTGACGGCTACATACAAGACAACAATTCTGTTGTTCAACAAGATGCACATAGCCATATTCAGGACTCCTATGTCTTTCTTCGATTCACTCGAAGTGGGCACATCTTGAATAGCGTAATTCATTTGCATTTCCTCAAATTTCCTGGGAAGTTTCATTTATTTACTTCAACTATGCTGACTCAAGAATTAACTGTTCATTATTGGTAAATAGGCTTTAACTGAGCGAAGTGAAGTGGAGACCAACATCACTTACAACTAGCATCGACACCTCTATTGGTAAATTTTTATTGCATTATTATATTAATATAAAATATCTTATGTATTCTGCCGAGCATGTGTTTGAGGCAGGAACAGTAACTAGCATCGACCAGGAGGAGCAAGAAGCGGCAACAACTACTCCATTGCTGGCTAAGCTAGCTGGTAGGATGCCCCCTCTCCCTCATATACATGGGTTTGTAACGCCCAAAGCACTCAACAATCCGTAGTTGGGTGAATTATTTCTCCTCAACCTCGATGATTTGGGACGGTTTGTGGGCAACTTTGCAATTTAGCAGAATAAGTACTAGAAACGTCTTCTGAATGTTACAGCCAATGGGCTAGAAAACTATAAAGATTTGTTTCCATGTCTACCTTTCAGTATTCAGCCTTGGGAGAGAAGGTGCCTCATGGTTGAAGCTTGACATAGGCTTGGCCTTCAATGCCAGTATTTTTATGAGTAGCCTCAGCCTTCTGTCCTACCTACAGATTCAGAATTCAAAAGATCAATGGGAGTTTGTTTCAGAAAGTAAAAGATCAATTTACTGATGCATTTCAATTGTCGTTGTGTGCTTTAACAAAAGAATACCTTCTGATGTTTTAATGGCCAAGTGTTATTGATTTTGATGTACGTTATTGGTCGCTGTTTCTGAATAGATGGTGTTTTGTTTACTTCGTGAAGAAACATTGCATGCAAGGCACCATAAAAAAGTCCTGCTCCCGCTGATGCTTCCTCGCAGAATCACAACTTGATGGGGGCATGATGCACCTCTGGAACAAGTAGCATCTTACAAAGAGCATCTCGAAGGCTCGAACAAATGTACATAATGAAATTTAGAGTTTTAACAGTACATATGTGCAAGAGCGTAGTTCACTTCGAACTTGCTCGGGGTGGAGACGTTCCATCAAGACAATGAGTGAGTTATAGGCATGAAAAATTATGTACTAACTTTTATTAAACCTAGGACTTGGCAAATCTGAATTTATATCCCATGTGATGTTGTAATCTGAGAAAATTGGGCACCATTCTATCTGATAATGGGTTGTTTCCAAGAATGGATCTTGGTACTCGATCTTGAGTAATTTCTAACTATTTTTTGCTACTTGCAGAGTTGTTTGAGTGGTATGCGCAAAAAAATTGTTCGAGTGTTAATTTGTTTGATAGGTTTCCAAGCATATGTTTATTTATTTTGACAGCCACCCTACCCCCAAGAAGCACATCTATGCGGGCTTGGGCGATACAAATAGGATAGAGTAGGAATCATGTGACAAAAAAAGCCGCCATTAATCACCGGTGAATCTGGTCCACGACATTAAATATTGACGCCCATAGCGCTAGACGGTGCTTTTCGGAGCAAGCAACCTAGCAAGTGCATTGGTGATTAATTAATGTCAATTTGGCTCGAAGCATGTACATTTCCCTGCTACACTTCCTTTCAACATGCAGACATAGATGTGCTTAGGGACAAGATTTTTTATCCGTTGCAACGCACGGGCCTGTTTCCTAGTATATATATATATATATATATTCATGTACCCTGAAAACATCGAGGCAACAGAGAAAACCCTAATTCCACCACCACCACCGCAACCTTCTGACCTCGTGAGATCCCATCTTGGGTCCTGTTCCA
>LR738715.1:98579925-98604848 GCA_902687465.1 Secale cereale
GGGGGGGGGGGGGGGGTTACCACGGAGTGCTTCTACATCAACGCCAATGAGTCGTGAGTAGTTTACCACAGACCTTCGGGTCCATAGTTATTAGCTAGATGGCTTCTTCTCTCTTCTTGGATCTCAATACAAAGTTCTCCTCGATCTTCAAGGAGATCTATTCGATGTAATCTTTTTTGCGGTGTGTTTGTCGAGATCCGATGAATTGCGGGCTTATGATCAAGATTATCCATGAACAATATTTGATTCTTTTCTGAAATCTTTTATGTATGATTTTAGTATCTTTGCAAGTATCTTCTAATTATTTGTTTGGTTTGGCCTACTAGATCTATAGTTCTTGCAATGGGAGAAGTGCTTGGCTTTGGGTTTAATCTTGCGGTGTCCATTCCCAGTGACAGCAAGCGCAGCAAGGCACGTATTGTATTGTTGCCATCGAGGATAAAAAGATGGGGTTTATATCATATTGCTTGAGTTTATCCCTCTACATCATGTCATCTTGCTTAAAGCATTACTCTGTTCTTATGAACTTAATACTCTAGATGAATGCTGGATAGCGGTCGATGTGTGGAATAATAGTAGTAGATGCAGAATCGTTTCGGTCTACTTGTCACGGACGTGATGCTTATATATAATGATCATGCCTAGATATTCTCATAACTATGCGATTTTCTATCAATTGCTCGACAATAATTTGTTCACCCACGGTAGAATTCTGCTATCATGAGAGAAGCCACTAGTGAAACCTATGCCCCCCGGGTCTATTCTAAATATATTAATCTTCCGTCTACTTTACTTTGCTTTATTTACTTTCTGTTCTTATACAAAAAATACCAAAAATATCATACTATCCTATCTATCAGATCTCACTTTTGTAAGTGACCGTAAAGGGATTGACAACCCCTTATCGCGTTGGGTGCGAAGTTCTTATTTGTTTGTGCAGGTGCGAGGGACTCGCACATGGTCTCCTACTGGATTGATTCCTTGGCTCTCAAAAACTGACAAAAATACTTACGCTACTGTGCTGCATCATCCTTTCCTCTTCGAGGGAAAACAACGCAAGCTCGAGAAGTAGCAAGAAGAATTTCTGGCGCCGTTGCCAGGGAGGCTTACGCAAAAAGTCATATACCAAGTACCTATCACAAACCCTTATCCTTAGGACTACATTATTTGCCTCTCGTTTTCCTCTCCCCACTTCACCCTTGTTGTTTTATTTGCCCTTCTTTTTCCGTGTGTTTACCGTTCGCCTGCTTCTTGTTTGCTTGTGTGTTGGATTGATTGCTTGTCACTATGGATGAAAACAATACTAGATTGTGTGACTTTTCCAATGCCAACAATAATGATTTTATTAGCATTCGATTGCTCCTATTACCGATGCTAAATCTTGTGAGATCAATGTTGCTCTGTTGAATCTTGTCATGAAAGATCAATTTTATGGCCTTCCTAGTGAAGATGCCGCTACCCATCTAAACAACTTTGTTGATTTGTGTAGTATGCAAAAGAAGAGGGATACGGATAATGATATTGTTAAATTGAAGCTATTTCCGTTTTCACCTAGAGATCATGCTAAAATTTGATTTTCCTCTTTGCCTAGAAATAGTATTGATTCATGGAATAAGTGCAAAGATGTCTTTATCTCTAAGTATTTTCCTCCCGCTAAGATCATCTCTCTTAGAAACGATATCATGAATTTTAAGCAACTAGATCATGAGCATGTTGCACAATCTTGGGAGAGAATGAAATTTATGATACGTAATTGCCCTACACATGGTTTGAACTTATGGATGGTTATACAAAATTTTATGCTGGCTTGAATTTTTCTTCTAGAAATCTTTTAGATTCGGCCGCGGGGGACACTTTCATGGAAACCACCTTAGGAGAAGCTACCAAACTCCTACATAATATTATGGTTAACTACTCTCAATGGCACACCGAAAGATCTACTAGTAAAAAGGTGCATGCTATTGAAGAGATTAGTGTTTTGAGTGGAAAGATGGATGGACTTATGCCTTTATCCACATTGATTGAAAATAATAATGAATCTTTGGATGTGTATTTTGTTGGTAGGAATAATTTTGGTAACAATGCTTATAGAGGAAACTTTAATCCTAGGCCTTTTCCTAGTAATTCCTCTAATAATTATGGTAATTCCTACAATAACTCTTATGTAAATTTTGGTAAGATGCCCTCTGAATTTGAAACTAGTGTTAAAGAGTTTATGAATTCACAAAATAATTTCAGTGCTTTGCTTGAAGAAAAATTGCTTAAGATTGATGAGTTGGCTAGAAACGTGGATAGAATTACTCTTGATGTTGATTCTTTGAAACTTAGATCTATTCCACCTAAGCATGATATCAATGAGTCTCTCAAAGCCATGAGAATTTCCGTTGATGAATGCAAGGAAAGAACCGCTAGGATGCGTGCTAAAAGAGAGAATTATATAAAAGTGTGTTCTTCTAGTTATCATGAAAATAAAGATGAAGATCTGAAAGTTATTGATGTGTCTCCTATTAGATCCTTGTTTTCTAGTATGAATTTTGATAAAGATGGGACTGGAGATGAGTCTACTTTAGTTAAAAGGCGTCCCAATGATTCGGAGTTTTTAGATCTTGATGCTAAAATTGTTAAAAGTGGAATTGAAGAGATTAAAACTTTGCATAGTGATGAACCCATTATTTTGGATTTCAAGAGATTCAATTATGATAATTGTTCTTTAATAGATTGTTTCCTTGTTGCAATCCGTACTAAATTCTCCGCATGCTTATAGTCAAAATAAATCTTTTACCAAACACATAGTTGATGCTTTGATGCAATCTTATGAAGAAAAACTTGAATTAGAAGTTTCTATCCCTAGAAAGCTTTATGATGAGTGGGAAACTACTATTAAAATTAAAATTAAAGATCATGAATGCTTTGTTTTGTGTGATTTGGGTGCAAGTGTTTCTACAATCCCAAAAACTTTATGTGATTTGCTAGGTTTCCATGAGCTTGATGATTGTTCCTTAAATTTGCATCTTATGGATTCTACCATTAAGAAACCTATGGTAAGGATTAATGATGTTCTTATTATTGCCAATAGGAATTATGTGCCCGTAGATTTCATTTTTCTCGATATAGATTGCAATCCTTCATGTCCTATTATTCTTGGTAGACCTTTCCTTAGAACGATTGGTGCAATTATTGATATGAAGGAAAGAAATATTAGATTCCAATTTCCGTCAAGGAAAGGCATGGAATACTTTCCTAGAAAGAAAATCAAATTACCATATGAATCTATTATGAGAGCCACTTATGGATTGCCTACCAAAGATGGCAATACCTAGATCTATTCTTGTATCGTGCCTAGCTAGGGGTGTTAAACGATAGCGCTTGTTGGGAGGCAACATAATTGTATTTTCTTTGTTTCTGCTTTTGTTCAGGAATAAATATCGCATCTAGCTTCTATTTAGATGTGGTTTTGTGTTTTAATTAGGGTTTGTGCCAAGAAGAACCTTTGGGAAGACTTGTGTGAAGTTTATATGATCATGCTGTAAAAAACTGAAACTTTAGCACTCACGAGATTAGCTACCATATTTTACTGGAGAGTGCTATTTAGTTGATTAATTTTCAAGATGATTAATATACAAATTCCTCACGTTTACCAATTTATTTCAATTTTTTGGAGTTACAGAAGTATTCAAAAGTTACAGATTACTACAGACTGTTCTGTTTTTGACAGATTCTGTTTTTTCGTGTGTTGTTTGCTTATTTTGATGAATCTATGAGTAGTATTGGGGAGTATGAATCATAGAGAAGTTGGAATACAGTAGGTTTAACACCATTATAAACAGAGAATGAGTTCATTACAGTACCTTTGAGTGGTGGTTTGCTTTCTTATACTAACGGAGCTCACGAGATTTTTGGCTAAGTATTGTGTTGTGAAGTTTTCAAGTTTTGAGTATGGCTTTGATGGACTATGGAACGAAGAGTAGCAAGAGCCTAAGCTTGGGGATGCCCAAGGCACCCCAAGGTAAAATTCAAGGACAACCAAAGGCCTAAGCTTGGGGATGCCCTGGGAAGGCATCCCCTCTTTCGTCTTCATCTATCGGTAACTATACTCGGGACTATATTTTTATTCACCACATGATATGTGTTTTGCTTTGAGCGTCATGTATGATTTGAGTATTTGCTTTTTAGTTTGACACACTCATCCTTTCTGGACACACCTTTTGAAAGTGATAAATATGGTTTAGAATTTATTAGAATACTCTATGTGCTTCACTTATATCTTTTGAGCTAGATAGTTTTGCTCTAGTGCTTCACTTATATCTTTTAGAGCACGGTGGTGGTTTTATTTTGTAGAAATTGTTGATCTATCATGATTCACTTATATCCTTTTGAGAGTCTTTTATAACAGCATGGTAATGTGCTTTGGTTATAAAACTAGTCCTAATATGATAGGCATCCATGATGAATATGGTAAAAACTTTCATATAAAGTGCATTGAATAAGACGAGAAGTTTGAAACTTGATGTTGTTTTGAGATATGAGGATGGTGATATTAGAGTCATGCTAGTGGAGTAATTATGAATTTGAGAAATACTTGTGTTAAAGTTTGTGATTCTCGTAGCATGCACGTAAGGTGAACCGCTATGTGACGAAGTTAGAGCATGAGGTATTTATTGAGTGTCATCCTTTGTGTGGATGTCGGGATCGCGCGATGGTTATCTCCTACCAACCCTTCCCCTAGGAGCTTGCGTTGAATACTTTGTTCTGATGACTCATAGAGTTTTGCAATAAGTATATGAGTTCTTTATGACTATTGTTGAGTCCATGGATTATGCACACTCTCACCCTTCTACCATTGCTAGCCTCTCTTGTACCGCGCAACTTTCGCCGGTACCATACACCCACCATATACCTTCCTCAAAACAGCCACCATACCTACCTATCATGGCATTTCCATAGCCATTCCGAGATATATTGCCATGCAACTTTCCACCGTCCCGTGCATATGACATGCTTCATCATCATTCACATAGAGTCATATTTTGTTCTAGCTTTGAGTTGTAAGTCAATAAAAGTGTGATGATCTTCATTATTAGAGCATTGTCCCATGTGAGGAAAGGCCAAAAAAAAGAGATGGCCCAAAAAAATAGAGAGGTGCTAAAAAAAAGAGAAAGCCCCTCCCAAAAATGAGAGAAAAGAGAGAAGGGACAGTGCTACTATCCTTTTCCACACTTGTGCTTCAAAGTAGCACCACGATCTTCATGATAGAGAGTCTCTTGTTTTGTCACTTTCATATACTAGTGGGAATTTTCATTATAGAACTTGGCTTGTATATTCCAACGACGGGCTTCCTCAAATGCCCTAGGTCTTCATGAGCAAGCAAGTTGGATGCACACCCACTTAGTTTATTTTGATGAGCTTTGATACACTTATAGCTCTAGTGCATCCGTTGCATGGGAATCCCTACTCACTCACAATGATATCTATTGATGGGCATCTCCATAGCCCATTGATACTAGTTGATGTTTGACTATCTTCTTCCTTTTTGTCTTCTCCACAACCACCACTCTATTCCACCTATAGTGCTATATCCATGGCTCACGCTCATGTATTGCATGAAAGTTGAAAGGTTTAAAAATTGGAGTATGAAAACAATTGCTTGGCTGAAACCGGGGTTGTGCATGATATGAATATTTTGTGTGATGAAGAGGGAGCATAGCCAGACTATATGATTTTGTAGGGATAACTTTCTTTGGCCATTTTATTTTGAGAAGACATGATCGCTTTGTTAGTATGCTTGAAGTATTATTATTTCTTATGTCAATATAGAATTTTGTCTTGAATCTTTCGGATGTGAACATTCATGCCACAATAAAGAAATTACACTGAGAATTATGTTGGTTAGCATTCGACATCAAAAAGTTTGTTTTTATCATTTACCTACTCGAGGACGACCAGGAATTAAGCTTGGGGATGCTTGATACGTCTCCAACGTATCTATAATTTTTGATTGTTCCATGCTATTATATATTCTGTTTTGTATGTTTAATGGGCTTTATTATACAATTTTATATTATTTTTGGGACTAACCTACTAACCCAAGAACCAGTGCAAATTGCTGTTTTTTGCCTTTTTCAGAGTTTCACAGAAAAGGGATATCAAACGGAGTCCAAACAGAATGAAACCTTCGGGAGAGTTATTTTTGGAACCGTATCTACCTAGAAGACTTGGAGTACACGCGAGGGAACGAAGGAGGTGGCCACGAGGGTTCAGGGCGTGCCCCCTCCCCCTGGGCGCGAGGTGGCCACGAGGGTACACGCGAGAGATCTATTCGATGTAATCTTTTTGCGGTGTGTTTGTCGAGATCCGATGAATTGTGGGTTTATGATCAAGATTATCTATGAACAATATTTGATTCTTTTCTGAAATCTTTTATGTATGATTTTAATATCCTTGCAAGTCTCTTTGAATTATTGGTTTGGTTTGGCCTACTAGATCTATAGTTCTTGCAATGGGAGAAGTGCTTGGCTTTGGGGGTAATCTTGCGGTGTTCTTTCCCAGTGACAGCAGGGGCAGCAAGGCACGTATTTTATTGTTGCCATCGAGGATAAAAAGATGGGGTTTATATCATATTGCTTGAGTTTATCCCTCTACATCATGTCATCTTGCTTAAAGCATTACTCTGTTCTTATGAACTTAATACTCTAGATGCTTGCTGGATAGCGGTCGATGTGTGGAGTAATAGTAGTAGATGCAGAATCGTTTCGGTCTACTTATCACGGACGTGATGCCTATATATAATGATCATGCCTAGATATTCTCATAACTATGCGCTTTTCTATCAATTGCTCGACAGTAATTTGTTCACCAACCGTAGAATTCTGCTATCATGAGAGAAGCCACTAGTGAAACCTATGGCCCCCGGGTCTATTCTCAACATATTAATCTTCCGTCTACTTTACTTTGCTTTATTTACTTTCTGTTCTTATACCAAAAATACCAAAAATATCATAGTATCCTATCTATCAGATCTCACTTTTGTAAGTGACCATAAAGGGATTGACAACCCCTTATCACGTTGGCTGCAAAGTTCTTATTTGTTTGTGCAGGTGCGAGGGACTCGCGCGTGGTCTCCTATTGGATTGATACCTTGGTTCTCAAAAACTGAGGGAAATACGTACGCTACTATGTTGCATCACCCTTTCCTCTTCGAGGGAATGCAACGCAAGCTCGAGAAGTAGTAGATGCCAATATGAATTATGCCTATGGAGATGAACTTGCTATAGTTCCTTATGTTAAACATGAGATAGTTGCTATTGCACCCACACATGATAGTCCTATTATCTTTTTGAATTCTCCAAACTACACTATATCGGAGAAGTTTGCACTTATTAAGAATTATATTGATGGCTTGCCCTTTTCTGTTACACATGATGATTTTGATGAGTATAATATGTATGTGCTTGCTGCTCCTACTTGCAATTATTATGAGAGAGGAATTATATCCCCGCCTCTCTATGTTTCCAACACGGTAAAATTGCAAGAAACTGCTTATACTATGCATTGGCCTTTACTTGATGTGCATGAATTGTTCTCGTATGGCATGCCTATGCATAGGAAGAGAGTTAGACTTCGTTTTTGCATGACACATATCACTTTGTGCTCACTAATAAATGCCAAATCATTGCTAATTAAAATTGGCTTTGATATACCTTGGGATCCGGGTGGATCCATTACTTGAGCACTATGTGCCTAGCTTAATGGCTTTAAAGAAAGCGCTGCCAGGGAGATAACCTAGAAGATTTAGAGAGTCATTTATTTCTGTTGTGTGCTTTTATAAAGTTTAAAAACAAAAAATAAAGAGGGGAACCTAAATTGTTTTCAAAAAGAAAAGTGAAAGTAAGAAGGACGAGCACCGTTGAAATGGAGGAGCTCCTTGAACTTTGTTCATGCCCATGGAAACTTTGCAAATCTTGAATTACAGAAAAATTTCAACAAAAATAATTATCCCCTTGTACAATTCCATTGAATTATAAAAATAATGTGCCAAGAGTTTCCTTTAGGATGATTAAACTGCTTGTTGGTTTGTGCGGTGCAAAAACAGAAACTTTGGCTGTTGTGCGTGATTTTACACTTTTTTATTGAAATGTCGAAAGGATTTGAAAGTTTTTGCAAAGTCTTGCTATACAAATTTTTGATTTTTCCTAATTTTGCCATAATTTTTAGGGTTACAGAAGTATGGTTAATGTTCAGATTACTACGGACTGTCCTGTTTTCACAGATTGCTGTTATAACTTCATTTTTTTGCATATGTTTGAATTCTTGTTGAAGCCTCCTTGACTTGGGGCCATAGAATTGTGATAGCATACAGTGGGTAATGTTAGTTTATAATTATACAATAATTTTAGAGCAGTACATGATGGGATTTCATTGATCATATGCACTAACCCCGCCACTAAAAGTTCAGTTAGGTTTTGTGTGGATGAAGTGTTCGAAGATCGAGGAGGTCTCGATGTGAGAAGAAGGAGGAGAGGAAAGAGTTCAAGCTTGGGGATTCCCAAGGCACCCCAAGTAAATATTCAAGGAGACTCAAGCGTCTAAGCTTGGGGATGCCCTGGAAGGCATCCTATCTTTCTTCAACAAGTATCGGTATGTTTTCGGATTTGTTTCATTCACGTGATATGCGTAAACTCTTGGAGCGTCGGGTGCTTTTTATTTTTCTTTTAATAAAAGCACCATGCCGGTATGAGATAATCCTTGGTTGATTTATAGAATGCTCTTTGCACTTCACTTATATCTTTTGAGTATGGCTTTATAGAATGCTTCATGTGCTTCACTTATATCATTTGAAGTTTGGATTGCCTGTTTCTCTTCACATAGAAAACCGTCATTTGTAGAATGCTCTTTTGTTTCACTTATATTTGTTAGAGCGTGGGAATAACTTTTGTAGAAAGAACTAAAACTCTCTTGCTTCACTTATATCTATTTAGAGAGAGGAATTGGTCATTCATATGGTTAGTCATAAAATCCTACATAAACTTGTAGATTGCTGAATATGATATGTTTGATTCCTTGCAATAGTTTTGCGATATAGAGATGCTAATATGTGGGAGGTACTAGTGAATGATTTTGGTTTAGTAAAAATATTGGTGTTAAGGTTTGTGATTGCCCAAGCATGCACGTATGGTCTCCTAACTATGTAACCAAATTGGTGCGCATTGTATTTTGATTGTTTATCTTTGCGTGAAGGTCGGGGGCGCGCGATGGTTAACTCCTACCAACCTCCCCCCTAGGAGCATGCGTCGTAGTATTTTGCTTCGAGGGCTAATAGATTTTTCACAATAAGTATGTGAGTTCTTTATGACTAATGTTGAGTCCATGGATTATACGCACTCTCACCCTTCCACCTTGCTAGCCACTCTAGTACCGTGCAACTTTCGCCGGTGCATCAAACCACCTTATATCCTTAGCCACCATACCTACCTATTATGGCATTTCCATAGCCATTCCTAGATATATTGCCATGTGACTCCACCGTTATGTTTATTATGACACGCACCTTCATTGTCATATTGCCTTGCATGATCGTAAGATAGCTAGCATGCTGTTTTCATGGCTTGTCCGTTTTTTAATGTCATTGCTACGCTAGATCATTGCACATCCCAGTACACCACCAGAGGCATTCATATAGAGTCATACTTTGTTCTAGTATCGAGTTGTAATATCGAGTTGTAAGTAAATAAAAGTGTGATGATCATCATTATTAGAGCATTGTCCCTTGAAAAAAAAGAAGGAAAAAAGGAAAAATAAAAAAAAGAAAGGCCAAATAAAAAAAGGAAGGCCCAAAAAAAAGAAAAAAAGAAAAAGAAAAAGAAAAAAGGGACAATGCTACTATCTTTTTTCCACACTTGTGCTTCAGAGTAGCACCATGTTCTTCATATAGAGAGTCTCCTATATTATCACTTTCATATACTAGTGGGAATTCTTCGTTATAGAACTTGGCTTGTATATTCCAACGATGGGCTTCCTCAAATTGCCCTAGGTCTTCATGAGCAAGCAAGTTGATGCACACCCACTAGTTTTCTTTTGAGCTTTCATACACTTATAGCTCTAGTGCATCCGTTAAATTGGCAATCCCTACTCACTCACATTGATATCAATTGATGGACATCTCCATAGTCCATTGATTTGCCTAGTCGATGTGAGACTTTCTCCATAGTTTTGTCTACTACCACCTTCTATTCCACCCATAGTGCTATGTCCATGGCTCACGCTCATGTATTGCGTGAAGAGTTTAAAAGGTTCGAAAAAGTAAAGTATGAAAATAATTGCTTGGCTGACACCGGGATGGGCATGAGGGGTACCTTGTGTTAAGAAAAGGGAGCATAAAAGGATATATGATTTTGTAGGGATAACGTTCTTTAGCATTGATATTTTGAAAGACTTGATTGTTTGTTGGGATGCCAAAGTATTAAATTCTTCTATTTCAAATGATAGAATGTTGCTTTGAATCACTCGTGTCTTAATATTCATGCCATGATTTGATTATATGATCAAGATTATGCTAGGTAGCATTCCACATAAAAAATTATCCTTTTGATCATTTACCTAATCGAGGATGAGCATGAATTAAGCTTGGGGATGCTGATACGTCTCCATCGTATCTATAATTTCTTATTGTTCCATGCCAATATTCTACAACTCGTACATACTTTTGGCAACTTTTTATACTATTTTTGGGACTAACATATTGATCCAGTGCCCAGTGCCAGTTCCTGTTTGTTGCATGTTTTTTGTTTCGTGAAATATCCGTATCAAACGGAGTCCAAACGGGATAAAAACAGACGGAGATTTTTTTTGGAATATATGTGAATTTTGGGTAGTGGAATCAACGTGAGACGATGCCCGAGTGGCCCACAATGGTGAGGGGCGCGCCCAAGGGGAAGGCGCGCCCTGGCCCCTCGTGGCCACACCGTAAAGCGGTTGGTGCCCTTCTTTCGCCGCAAGAAAGCTAATATATGGATAAAAACTGTGTCCTAAATTCAGCCCAATCGGAGTTATGGATCTCCGGGAATTTAAGAAACGGTGAAAGGCCAGAATCTGGGAGTGCAGAAACAGAGAGAGATAGAGAGACAGATCCAATATCGAAGGGGCTCTCGCCCCTCCACCGCCATGGAGGCCATGGACCAGAGGGGAAACCCTTCTCCCATCTAGGGAGAAGGTCAAGGAAGAAGAATAAGGAGGGTAGCTCTCTCCCGATGGCACCGGAATGCCGCCGGGGCCATCATCGTGCGACGGCGATCTACTCCAAGACCTACGTCATCTTCACCAACATCTTCATCACCTTTCCCCATCTATCTATAGCGGTCCACACTCCCGCAACCCTCTGTACCCTCTACTTGAACATGGTGCTTTATGCTTCATGTTATTATCCAATGATGTGTTGCCATCCTATGATGTCTGAGTAGATTTTCATTGTCCTATCGATGATTGGTGAATTGCTATGATCGATTTAATTTGCTTGTGGTTATGTTGTTGTCCTTTGGTGCCCATCATATGAGCGCGCGCATGGATCACACCATAGGGTTAGTTGTATGTTGATAGGACTACGTATTGGAGGGCAAGAGTGACAGAAGCTTCAACCTAGCGTAGAAATTGATGCATACATGATTGAAGGGGGACCAATATATCTTAATGCTATGGTTGGGTTTTAGCTTAATGAATGTTAGTAGTTGCGGATTCTTGCTAATAGTTCCAATCATAAGTGCATAGAATTCCAAGTAAGGGATGACATGCTAGCAGTGGCCTCTCCCACATAATACTTGCTATCGGTCTAGTAACGTTGTCAATTGCTTAGGGTCAATTTCGCAACTCCTGTGACCACTTTTCCACACTCGCTATCACTAACTTTATTGCTTCTTTATCTTAACAGCCCCTAGTTTATATTTATGTGCTCTTTATATTCTTGCAAACCTATCCCACAACACCTACAAAGTACTTCTAGTTTCATACTTGTTCTAGGTAAAGTAAGCGTCAAGCGTGCGTAGAGTTGTATCGGTGGTCGATAGAACTTGAGGGAATATTTGTTCTACCTTTAACTCCTCGTTGGGTTTGACACTCTTACTTATCGAAAGAGGCTATAACTGATCCCCTACACTTGTGGGTTATCAATGAGAAGGGAGTAGTCCACCCTCGGGGCTGAGGGTTTGTACTAGTAGCTATGTGTTTAATCTCTCTCTCTCTCTCTCTCTCTCTCTCTCTCTCTCTCTCTCTCTGTCTCTCTCTCTCTCTCTCTCTCTCTCTCTCTCTCTCGTGTTCTTGATGGCACGATCTTGATGTACCAGCGGCTTTGTTAATATAGTTAGATCATATGGTGTTTTCCCCTCTCTATCTTGTGATGAATTGAGTTTTCCCTTTGAGATTTCTTTGGATTGAATACTTGTATGGATTTGAGAACACTTGATATATGTCTTGCAATTGAATACTCGTGGTGACAATGGGGTATCGTGTTGATCCACTTGATATATGTTTTGGCCAACTTGTGGATTCCCGAAGTGACATTGGGGTAATCTATGCATAGGGGTTGATGCATGTTCTTTTCTTTGTTTCTCTGGTTTTTGTGTTATCTTAGTACGAAGTCTTGATAGATCGATCAGGAAGGATAACTTTGTGTTATCTTAGTACGAACTCTTGAAAGATTGATCGGAAAATATAACCTTGTGTTATTCTAGTACGAACTCTTGATAGATAGATCGAAAATGATAACTTTATGTTGTCTTAGTATGAACTCTTGATAGATTGAACGGAAAGAATAACTTTGAGGTGGTTTCATTGAGGGGTGGTTATATGATCCAATTATATTAGCACTGTTGAGAGATTGCACTAGCGAAAGTACGGACCCTAGGCCTTGTTTTAAAGCATTGCAATACCATTTGTGCTCACTTTTGTTACTTGCTACCTTGCTGTTTTTTATTGTTCGCACTAAAAAAATCAATATCTACTATCAATATTACACTTGTATCACCATCTCTTCGCCGAACTAGTGCACCTATACAATTTCCCATTGTATTTGGTGTGTTGGGGACACAAGATACTTTTTATTATTTGGTTGCAGGGTTGTTTGAGAGAGACCATCTTCATCCTACACCTCCAAGGGATTGATAAACCTTAGGTCATCCACTTGAGGGAAAATTGCTACTGTCCTACAAAACTCTGTGCTTGGAGGCCTAACACGTGTCTACACGAATAAAGTTGCGTAGTAGACATCAAGCTCTTTTCTTGCGCCGTTGCCGGGGAAGTGAGTGCTTGAAGGTATATCTTTAGATCTTGCAATCGAATCTTTTAGTTTCTTGTTTTATCACTAGTTGGGTCTATAAAAGAAAACTATAAAAAAATGGAATTGAGGTTGCATCATATTATTGATCGTCTTTATAATATCTTTCTGGAAAATGATGGATCGGAAAATTGTGCTCAATTGTTAGAAGAAGAAGTCAACAAAATGCTTGGCACAAAAATATTTGAATGATGAGCATGATTGCAATGTTGTTAGCATGAATTCTTTGAATATCCGTGATGCTAATGATATGCAAAGCGATAAGCTTGGGGATGCAATAGTTGATGAATATGATATTTTTAGTCCCCCAAGTTTTGATGAGAAAATTTATTATGATGATTGCATGCCTCCTATTTATGATGATTATATTGATAAAAGTGGATTTGGAGAGGTCGTGACTTTATTTAATGATGAATCTACTATTTTGAAGGAGGTTGCAATTGATTATGGCGACAAAGTTCCTATCTATGATGATTATGGTGATGACATGTATGCTATATTGAATAATAATAACCATGAAACTGGTCATCATGACTTTAATTTTCAATCTCATAATAGTTATTTTGTTGAGTTTGCTCCCACCACTATTCACGAGAATAAATTTGCTTATGTGGAGAGTAGCAAAATTTCTATGCTTTTGTATCATGAAAAGAATGCTTTATGTGATAGTTATATTGTTGAATTCATTCATGATGCTACTGAAAATTATTATGAGAGAGGAACATATGCTCGTAGGTATTTCAATAATATCAAGTTTCCTCTCTATGTGTTGAAAAGCTTGAAGTTGTGCTTGTTTTGCCTTACTATGCTAGTTGATTCTTGCTCCCATAGATTGTTTGATCACAAAATCCTTATGCATAGGAAGTGGGTTAGACTTAAATATGCTAGTCATATGCTTCATGATGCTCTCTTGCATGTTTCAATTCATATCTTTTATGTGAGCATCATTGAAATCATCATGCCTAGCTATAACACATTAAAGAAAAGCGCTTGTTGGGAGACAACCCAACACTTATACCTACTTTTTGTGTGTGTTCACATGGTTAAGCTACTGTAGTAATCATGTTTTACATGTTTTGTTTCAATAAAGTGCCAAGCAAAGCCTCAGGATCATGTTGGGTGTTAGTAGATTTGATCTTGCTGAAGAACAGAAACTTCTGCGCTCACGATTTTTTTTCGCGTTTTTAACAGAAGAGTGATTTTGAGTTGATTCTTTTTGCAGAAGATTAATATAAAAATTGCTCACGTGGTCATATTTTTTTCAAGATTTTTAGAGTTTCAAAAGTATGGTGAATGTTCAGATCATTACAGACTGTTCTGTTTTTGACACATTCTGTTTTCAATGCATAGTTTGCTTGTTTCTAGTTTCTATGGCTTATATTGATCAATATAAATTGTAGAAATGATATGCTAAAGTAGGCAATGTGTGGAAACAATTATGAATCTTGTCTTTGACAGTACCCAAAGTGAATGATTTGTTTTATCATACTAACCCATCTCACGAAAGTTTTGTTAAGTTTTGTGTGATTGAAGTTTTCAAGTTATGGGTGAGATATCGATATGAGAAGAACAAGGAGTGAAAAGACCCTAAGCTTGGGGATGCCCAAAGCACCCCAAGGTAATATTCAAGGAATATCCAAGCAACTAAGCTTGGGGATGCACCGGAAGGCATCCCCTCTTTCGTCTCCAACATTATCGGTAACCTCACTTGGAGCTATGTTTTCACTCGTCACATGATATGAGTTTTGCTTGGAGTGTCAACTTATTTTGTTAGAAATTGCTTGCTGGTATTTAAAATAATGTTTTACATCTTTTATTTCAATAAAAGTGTCAAGGATAGCCTTTACCATGCTTATTTTTCAAGTATACATGTTGCTGTTTGAAAACAGAAAGTTTTCTATCATTATCTGAATTCTTCTGGATTGTCAGAACGTGATAAATTTATGAAATATTTACAAAGTTAGTACGAATAAGTTCTCCATAACGTGGTAATTTATCAGAATGTTTAGAGGTAGGGAAGTATGAGAACAATTCCACTCTTTATAGACTGTACTGTTTTGGCAGATTGCTGTTATGTTTGCATTGTTTGCATATGTTTGCTTGTTTAATGATTCTATTTGAGGATAGGAGTATTAAATATGCAGAGGAATTTAGTATGCAATGTTGAATAATAATTTTAGTGATTTTCTACAGTAGAGGATGTTAAGGTTTTGCATTGATTTATACTAACTTATCTCACAAGTTCTTGTTGAGTTTTGTGTGGATGAAGCTTTTGAGATTTAGGGAAATCATGAAAAGAGAAGAATTAAGGAAACACAAAATCTCAAGCTTGGGGATTCCCAAGGCACCCCAAGATAATATTTAAAGAAGACTCAAGCATCTAAGCTTGGGGATGCCCCGATAGGCATCCCACCTTTCTTCATCAACAATTATTAGTTAGTATCGATTGATCCTAAGTTCTTGCTTCTTCACATGAGATGTGCTATTCTTGAATTGTCATTTTATTTTGTTTGCTTGCTGTTTTAATAAAACACTTAGATATGAAAGTTTTAAACTAAAATAGAGCCCCCAAATAGTTGCCGGAAAAGCTAGATAAGCGGCATTCATATCCCGTCAAAGACGCTCTTTTCTAGCACCGTTGCTCTAGTGCTTCACTTATATCTTTTTGAGCATGGTGTGCTTTAGTATTTTTGAAGAAAATCTCTCATGCTTCACTTAGATAAATTTGAGAGAAAGAAATATTATGCTCATGATCTTCATTTATATCTTTTTGGAGTAGCTTGTCATTTACTCTTGTGCTTCACTTATATCGTATGAGTAAATTCTTGAATAAATTGAATGTCATGAAGTTGAAATCATATCATGCCTAGTGGTAGCTTCACATTGGGTTTAGATAGTGAAATCTTTTGAGGCTTGGCAATCACAATATTGGTCATACAAGCAATTCACGAATAATTAGTATAAGGAAGAGAATTTTCACATGCAAATACACTATCCTGGAAATCTTTTGTGATTTGTGAGCCCCCATCAAAATATTATATGCCAAAATTGGTGACGTTGGACAAGGGAGACAACGTAATGATTTATGTTTGTTCATATTCACATAGAAGTTATATTGTCATATATCCTTCAACATGTGGTGCTTGCCCCCCATCTTTGCTAGCCAAAAATTCCGCACCAAGTAGAGATACTACTTGTGCATCCAAAACCCCCTACACCCAAATCTTATCTTCAAGAGTCCACCATACCTACCGAATGATTGAGAAAGATCCTTCAAGTAAGTTGCCATCGGTGCAAAAAGGCAATAAAAATTGCTTCTAAAAGTGTTAGATCATTTAGTGTAAGGGAAAATTGAGCGTTGTACGAACTTGTGATGGCAAAGTAATAAAAGCGACAGATTGTATAATAAAGGTTGCTATCATAAGGGGCAATATAACGTGACGTTCCTTTGCATTAAGGGATTGAGCATACAAACAAATAAGCGCATGGCAACCTCTGCTTCCCTCTGCGAAGGGCCTATCTTTTACTTTTTAGTATTTACTTTTATGCAAAGAGTCAAAGTTTTTCTCTCTATTCCTTTTTATTTTTCTCCTTTGCCAAGCATCATGTGGTGAGGAAAGATATAGGCACATATCTCCAGGTGAATATGGATAGCATGAGTTATTATTGTTGACATCACCAAAAGGTGAATACGTTGGGAGGCGAAATTACAAGCCCCTATCTTTCTATTTGTCTGGTTGAAACGTTTTGCTCATGTGTATGTGGTGAGTGTTAGCAATTATAGAAGACTATATGATGATTAAGTATGTGGAGCTCTTACTTAAACTCTATTGAATAAGTTGGATTACAATTGCTTGGTGACTGAGAACATAGGTTGTTGAGTTTCAAGAGAATTCATTGTTTGAACCTGAACATGTGAATTGGTTGCTACTTTAAACATGAGAAATTTTATAAGAAAGATTTGTTGTTATGATGCTAGGAAAAGTGATTGAAATTGTCATTGATCAAACTTGTGCACTTTGCTAGCATTCACACTTGTATCTATAATTTATGGAGTATTCATGCCATGTTTATAATAATTTTATATGATTTTGGTATGATTTGCATGGAACTAACCAGGACTGACGCTGTTTTCAGCAGAACTACCGTGGTGTTGTTTTTTGTGCAGAAATGAAAGTTCTCCAAATGAGTTAAAAAAATTGATGATTTTTTTGGAACAAAAGAGGCCCCCGAAGCTTCGTGGAAGGACCAGAAGGTGAAGGAGTAGGGCACAAGACACCGGGGCGCGCCTGGGCCCTTGCTCGTGCCCCGGTGGGTTGTGCTCACCTCGAGGCTCATCCGGACGTGAGACCGACGCCGAAAATCTATCTATTATATACTTATATATAAAACGATAAAAAATGTACGGTTAAGATCCATCTATACAAAGTTAAGATATTGAACGGTTCAGATTTGTCAAGTAGAAACTCATGACACGGCCAGGTCCCATGTACAAACAGATTTTATACTATTGTGTTGGAAACGTTCAAGTGTACAACAAGGAAACTCATATATAGGAATAGCCCGTCATCGTATCTACACGGTTTCAAACAAGTCATGTCCTACTAGGACACTTTAAAGAAGCTCCTACGGTTGGAATACATTACTTGGCCGGCATGTAGTATATTATGTAATGATTGAGATTTAGTTATCAACACAAGCGCAAATACATGATATGGTCTTGGGGCATCTCCCGATTCGGATCCCAAGCAGCTGCGGGCCACATCTACAGGCAGATCACCTCAATGGCCGATGGATACAATCCCTGCATGTAAATCGGAAAAAGCTATGGTTCAACCGGCAGATCAAACGCACTGCATCCGCCGTCTCCTAAGTTCAACACGTGTCCTTATCCTTTCTGTATGTACTATCAGCCTTCATACGCCTGATCATAGTCATGGTTGCTGCTCGAGCGAGCAGGTTGGAGCTCCACTCTGGCCACCATCAATTCAGTTGCGCCGCTCCAGACTCCCCTCTCGCCCTACGTCGTCGCTCAGACCGGCGATACTTTTTATACTTTTCGCAACAAAGGCTTTGTTGCAAAAGCCGTCCCGCAACTCATCTTTCTTGCATAAATTTCTTGAATCACACAACAGATTACATCATCTTTTCAGTGAATAAATTTTTACAATATTATTCATGTTATAAAAGTCTTCCTGCAAGATCATCTATGTTACAAAAAACGTCCAGACGAAAAAAATAATTCTGCAACACCACGACTATTGCAAAAGTCTTTCCGCAACATCACCTATGTTGCAAAAAAGGCTGAAGATTTTTTTTTTAAAAAAAATAGGACGTAGATAACGTTTTGATGGTTTTGCAACAAAGCAATTGTTGCATAGCGAATCACGCAACATCTATATTGTTGAAATTCAGGTCACACCTCATTGGGTAGATCTGACGGCTATTCATGGCTCAATGCAATAAACACACATGAGGCGGCGGATCTTTTAAAAAATCCTCGGCGGACGCGTAGAGCTGCCCAATGATTATCCTCAGCCGGCTGATAATCACGCTGCGTCTGCCGCCTCCATTGTGTGCCACGCGTTCTCAGCATAAAGACAAGTGCAAACACCTTATTTCGGCAACACCAGTGGTGTTGCAAATCTTGGCGACGGACGACTACTATGATGTGATGCGGCTTCGTTTTCTAGAAATAATCCCGCGACAAGTCCTTTGTTGCAAAAAAGATTAACATCCACAACAAGCCGACCGTTGCAAAAAATTCTAAAAAATATCCGGAACAAATTATTTGTTGCAAAAAAAACCTGTAACAAGACGTCTACTATAAAAAATTCTGCAACTAAATGTCTGCTGCAAGAAATTTTCGCAACCAGGCATGTGTTGCAATGGTGGAGTAACGCTCGGCCGCTGGGTAAGTCACGTTCGGCCAATCTTTCAAAAAGATCAGCCGGCGGACGCGTAGCGCGCCCCGATTAATGGGTTAATCCAATAATTTTTAGAATTGTGTGTGTTACGACCATTTTCTAAGCATTAGTTGCAAATGTAATGAGAGGGAAAAAAATGATGCACATGCTTATATACCGTGACTAAACCGGTAATGGACGCATGTCTGTTGGGGCCGGGACAAAGTGCTTGTTTCTGCAACTCGACCGTTGTTTCAGGAATTAATGAGTGGGGAGAGACCGAGCCACGTGTCAAGAGATCTATCGGACGGCTGCGCGGGTGTAGCTTGAACGGCCATCAAGGTAGCGGATGTATCGCGCAAATCGGCCAATGGACGCGTAGCAGCGCCCATGTAAATTGAGGAGGAATCAAAGATTGGATGCACGTACACATCCAAAAGACTGGAGCTAGACGTTCGGATCACAAGCCCACGACAGCCGCAGGCCACCTCGAGCGGCAGATGATGTTCAGTGGCCGATGGGCTCCAATCCTTGCATGCAAATTAAGGTACAAGTGAAGACTTGATACACGTACACATCCAAGACGCTGGAGTACAAGTGAAGACTTGATACACGTACACATCCAAGACGCTGGAGCTATTTTGTAACAATTTAGGAGACGCTCAAGTTGACTGTGCCACTAGACATGCCTTTTTTGTACATGAAAAGTAAGGAACAGGTAATGAGATTCACAAAGGAAAATAAGATGTAATTAGTTGTCGCTTGAGTCAATTATACACTTCAGATTTCGACAGTAAAAGAGGAATGTATATTTTTAGGGCGACGCTACGCGTCCGTCGGCTGATGTTTAGACTTTATCCGTCGCCTCGATGGCCGTCGGATACCCAAGCTAATAGCCGTTCAATCTAGTGTCCGCGTTCCGCATGCCCACTTGTTATTCCCACAACAAATACTCTGTTGCAGAAACAACACTCGTGTCCCTAGCTCCGGCAGAGCTGCGCCCCGCGCGGCACCGCGGCCAACCCACCCCAAAATCTGCCCGCCACCGGCGTGCGGGAACTACTCCAGCGCACCATATGGTTGGACCAGACACAAATTGAGCTCACCGAGGGGGCCTACTTTGAGAATAGGTGTGGCCTCTACTCCAGCATGACGGCGGCGAGCTCAAGCGCCGGAAACTCTTTTGCGATTTCTGCAACTAAATCTATGTTTCTGAAACATGCGTCGTGTTGCAATTTTTGGCCTTGTATGCTCTAAGATTGTGTGCTTCTTTAACGCTTTCTGCAGCAAGGCCTATGTTTCTGAAGCAAGACCTTTATTGGAGAAAAAAATCTTTGCTTTTTTCTATGAAACAAGACCAGTGTTGCAGGAACTTTCTAAAAATAGACCATATTTTTGAAAAAACACTTCACCATCGAATACATTTTTTAGGGTTCAGTATCGTTTTGCACTCAGTGGTGTCCATGTGCTCAGTTTTGCCCTCAGATGCGAATTGTGCTCAGTTTTGCCCCTAGTCCATGCACAACGACTCGTTCCGTGAATTCTACCGTCTCCGTCAGGTCAACCTTTTGACTCGACCCTTATAGGTGGGACCAGGCGGCAAAGACAACCAATTGTATTCATATTGTTGCACGCGTGGCTTGTGCGACCCAACAGAGAGCCGTTGAGCAGAGAGCCGTTGCGGTTGTGCTATATAAGCGGGCGAAAGAGGCGCGCGGTGACCACGGCGACAGAGAGCATGCACGGTGGTGACCACGGCGAGAGAGAGAGAGAGATAGCACAGTGGTGATCACGGCGAGAGAGAGCACGACGGTAGGAAGCTAGCTGCGGAGGGCGCGGCGGCGTTGAGATCCCCTTTGGCTCCGAGTTCCATGTCTTCCTCAAGCTCCCGCGCCACCTCGCGGATGCAGAGCCGGGCGCGTGTGGACATTCCTGTCTTCATCTGTCCGCGGTGCCGGGCGGGCGTTGATCAGAGGGTTTCTCACACAACGAGGAACCAGAATCGTCCGTTCTACGCGTGCAGCGAGAATGGGGTAAGAATCGGGGAATTGCACCATTTTCGTGATCGGGATCTTTGAGCAATGGGTTGATCTGTTTATTGTTCATGCAGGTGACATGCTTCTTTCTTTGGGTCGATGCTCTGGCCAAGACACTGATGAATGAACTGCAAGAAGAGCATGAAGAATGGTTGCACATGCTGCCACGAATGACAGTGGCCGCAACACGAGCTCCGGAAGAAGAGATGGAGGGCAAAGAACACACTGACAGAGAGCTAGTTGTTGAGCTTAGGATGTTGCAGAAGAAGGTTACGAAGCTTGAAGATCAAGCACAAATAGCAATACCCATTTGCAATTACTTTTGGGCCGTGGTAGGTATGGTACTCGCACTGGTTAGAATGTTGAAAATGTATGGAAAGGCATGAATTATGGAGGAATTTGTAAGCTTGAAATTGTATGAGAAATTCACCTAGTTTAAATGTTGGTCAAAGTTGTTTAAATGTTGAAAAAAAAGAAGAAGTGACCAACAATTAATTTAGGCAGTAAATCGTAATGCTGAAACTTTTTGTTGAAGCTAATTGAATTATGGGACCCTTGAATTATTCCAGAGCCAAACAATTAAGTTTAGAATTTTTTTGTAGCTATTAAATATTTAATAGCAATTTAATTGCTCCAATTCAAATACACCGTGATTAAAATAAAATACCAAATTGTCATGGAAAATGTGCCTCAGCTCTGGTATAGGTTTACACCTGGTGCCAAAATAAATGAACATTTTTTAAGGGCATTACATTGAGAAAAAATAATTTGTCTAGAAAAATGAAGGGTGGAAAATGCAAAAAAAAATTGGTGCGGCTGGGGACTCGAACCCAGGACCACGTTGGTTTGTGGCATTTAGGGCTGCGCTGGTAACCGCTAGGACAGATTGAAAGACTTTGACATGGGTAGGGAAGGAATGTATACATAGTGAGACAGTGAATGTTTGCACACGTGTGAGAGTGGTTTTCCTTTGTTTTGCACTGAAATTTTGGAGGGTTGGAAACGTATTTTTGCACTGCCACGTGATTGTGGTTACAATGGCACTTGGTTTAGGGTTAGAGTGGCACTTGGTTTAGGATTTAAATAAAGAGGCGATTTCCTATGCATGGTGGAAACTACACACAAAAAAACTACACACTCTTTGTTTTAAGTTCCTTTTTTGATATATGAGGTGTCGCGTTTCTTATGGCATTGGCACAAGTGCATTTTCGTTATATAGAAATGACTTTTTCTGACTTCTCTTTCTCTTTTTTATTATCTTTTGGACACAAGTGCCTTTTTCTTGTGTTGAAAGGGGCTTTACTCACTTCTCTCATTCATTTTGCTTGCCTTTTTGGCATAATTGCATGTTTGCTTGCCTAGCGAGTTCAAAGTCATGATATTTTCGTTATAGAGTTATTTTGTATAGTCCAAAATAAATTATCAAAATAATTAGAGATAAAAATTGGGGCCGTGCGTAGCTACCACCGTGGGTAGCAATTGTTTTTCGAATAAATTTAGGGTTAGTTAATGACTTGTTTTTTTTAATGAAAGAGAGGGCTTCTCACTCCCCTTTGATTTTCATTTTTCATTAATGAAAGCAACAAGTTCTCGAACTTCATGACTTGGTTTAGGGAAAAATATGATATGTTTGGACACGGACATTTTTTAACACACATAATAACTTAGATAAGATGCAACACACATAATAATTAAGGGTACCCAATAATTAACTTAGATAATTAAGATGCAAAGTTCACGGACACCACACCACATAGAAAAGCAACAAAATAAAAACGATAAAACTAATTAAAACATCTTCTTCTTGGCCTCCTTCCACCTTGGCCGGCCGCGCGCCCCTTCAACGCCGTCTTCACTCCTCGTCATCGTCGTCGTAGGGAAGGGAGTGCATCTGGCCTGGAGTTGGGAAGATGTTCTCGTAGTTGGTGAAGATGTTGTATGCCGTGAAGAAGATGGACTCGCAGCCGCACCAATAGACTTGGCCGAGGAGCTCGCGCGCGTCAAACGGGTTGGTGAAGGTGACCGTGAGCAGTTGGAGGATGCCGCCGCGGTCACGAACCTCGTTGAGGGTGAACATCCTCGGCGTGCCCCGTGGGAGGTGGGCATAGCTGGCTCTGAGGAAGGCGCGGGTGAGTTCGACGGCACCCCTCCACCGAGAAGTCGCCCACACACGGAGCTCCCTCTCGACGAGCACGCCCGGCGGGTAGCGCAGCTCTGGCACGACAGGCGGACGGTTGAAGGTCGGCCAGTTGAACTGCATCTTCGCTTGTTGGGTGGAGAGGGCTCTGTCGCTTGGGTGGAGAGGGCTCGGAGAGAAGGGATCGGATCTGGCTGTGGGTGGGAGATGAAGGAAGAGAGGCACCCCATTTATAGGCCTGTGGGTGAGAGGAAGAGATGAAGGATGAGAACGGTGCGTGTGTGTGAATCCGGGCGCTGTTGTGTGAATCCGTTACGTTTTGGCTCTTAAAGTTTTGCACGAAAATGATGCATCGGGCGCGTGCGTGCATCTGAATCACTGCCGTAATGGCCTAACTACGTGCATGGCCACCTAGCTCGCCTCGCCACCTAGCTCGCCTCGCTAGCCCGCTGCATAGACTAACTAGCCTAGCTGCCTCGCTTCGCTCCGAATCAGTACATGCATGCTCGCCTCGCTCGCATGCATGCACGTCGGGCTTGCTCGCTCCCATGCATTCAGGCCTGCAAAGGCTGAGACAACGAGACGGCCTATTAACTGCGGTCTCAGGCCCAGACAACGAGACGGCCCAACGGTCCATCCAGCGCGCCCGGTTTTTCTTTTGAAAAAATAATCTTCCAGCCAATCAGATTACATCTCGCGGATTGCCCCCCCTCCCCGCAGATTCCTTCTAGAAGGGTTAGATCAACGGCCCTGGATCGCCGCTAGGGTTAGATGGACGGTCCTTATTCAGCGCTAGGGTTAGCGGGGTTTGGGAGGGGTTTGGAGCAGTCAAAGATATGTTTGACCAGATTTCAAATGAGCGTAATAAATTAAATAAAAATCCGAAAAATTAAAACCCTGCGCACATAGTCTTCTTATGTCATATATTAATGATTTAAATTGGTAAACAAGGTTTACATACATTTAAACGATAAGTTCATGTGTATTATGTGATATCTCGAGTATCTCAAACTCTCTTGTATGAGGTGAAGAGAAGTGTTTTGGTGAAATGAACATGAAAATTTGAAAAAACTCACCACAACTTCATTTTGGAGTGACTAAGAAGGATCCATGCTTAGTTTTTCATTTTGATGTTTTAGACTTGTTTAAATCTTGGTCAAAGTTAAGTTTGACCAGAATTCAAATGAGCAAAACAAATTCAAAAAAAATAAAAAAATGAAAAACAAAACAGCGCACATAGTCTTTATATATATATAATATGTGTAGGAAAGTTATTTGGCTCATTTAGACAAGGTCGAAAAAAACCTTGTTTACAAATGAGGCTGTTTACCCTATCTTTGGACCCCACTTTTTAGCACATTTTTCATGAAATTTCCAAAACCTCACCACAGCTTCCTTTTGGATTGGTTAAGAAGGATCCAGGCTTAGTTTTTCATTTTGATGTCTTAGACTTGTTTAAATCTTGGTCAAAGTTAAGTTTGACCAGAATTCAAATGAGCAAAACAAATTCAAAAAAATGAAAAATA
>LR738715.1:98604883-98656437 GCA_902687465.1 Secale cereale
ATATATATATATATATATATATATATATATATATATATATATATATATATATATATATATATATATATATATATATATGTGTAGGAAAGTTATTTGGCTGATTTAGACAAGGTCGAAAAAAACCTTGCTTACAAATGAGGCTGTTTACCCTACCTTGGACCCCACTTTTTAGCACATTTTTCATGAAATTTCCAAAACCTCACCACGGCTTCCTATTAAGAAGGATCAGGCTTAGTTTTTTATTTTGATGTTTTAGACTTGTTTAAATCTTGGTCAAAGTTAAGTTTGACCAGATTTCAAATGAGCAAAACAAAATTCAAAAAAAAAAAATTCAAAATGAAAAACATACTTCTAAGTCCAACATCATTTAAACATAGGGTACCCTTAAACATACTTTTAACATAGGTCCAACATCGCCCAACAAAAAATACAACATTATTTATAATGTTTCATAATTATTCATAAATAGCGTTGGGGCTTCTGTCTGTTCCTTGAGCCTCTTGCCATCACTTTGCTCCTCGTGCACCTTGTGCTCATCGCTTCTTCTCTTCTCCTCTTGGTTGTCGGTACCTTGCGCATCTTCTTCAAACCTACCATAGAGCTGTGCAAAACATAAAGGGTAATTAGATCATGTCAAGTGATAAATGTACAGTAGTATTTGACCCTTGCAAGATTTACATACCTAGCAGAACTCACAACAACAGAAGGTTGATCAACATTTGGAGCCTCACTTGGATCACCATGATCAACATTTGGAGCCTCACTTGGATCACCATGATCAACAATTGGAGCCTCACTTGGATCACCATTTGGAGCCTCACTTGGATCATCATTTGGAGCCTCACTTGAATCATTATTTGGAGGATATTTTGAATCATCGTCAAAATCATGCGGCTGTTGACCATCATCATTTGGAACCTTGTCAAAATCCTCATCTGATGCAACCGGGTGACCATCATTTTCATCATCTGTTGAGGCAACCGTCTGCTGACCAACATTTTCATCGAAGCCTTCATCGAAACTCTCTCCGAACACTGGATCTACTGTGTTATCACAATACTTACCGAAATGACCAGACCCACCACACCTTGTGCACTTACGCTTCCTCGCTCCAAGTCCAGCCCCTTCGCTGCGAGGTCTAATCCGACTCTTCCTTGGTTTACCTGCTGCTCTCTTCAAAACTGGAGCGCAAATCTTGAATCCAGGGTCCATTATGTCCCATTGTTGTTTTCCCTCCATAGCAGGCAAGGCATAAGCATATGTGGCTTTGAACCTTGCAACAGAGTAGTAATCATGCACATACTGCTGTATGTTCCCTGCTGGACCTGGGAGAGAAGTGATGAAAAACAAGGCATGAATGCATGGCAACCCAGTTATTTGCCATTGCCTACAACTGCAAGTTCTAGCTTCTAAATCCACTGGATATCTCCATTCCCTCTTCTCTTTATCCAAATATGATATCTCTGCTGTGGTACCTGTCAGGGATATTACTAGCAGGTATGAACCGGCTAGTATAATCCGGATTATAGTAAATATGTGTGATTGTAATATTTAGTAGAGGCTACGGCCCATGAGATCTTAGGCCCATGTATAGAGTTATGGTTTGTAAACCGCCTGATGATGTAACTTGAGAGATAAGGAAGAAAAGAGCAGAGACCGAGGCGGACACGAGTATGAGCCGGCCTCGGGACTCTGTAAACCGGACCAGGCATCACCTCTATATAAAGGGACAACCCGGCGACGGTTCAGGGACAAGCAAGAAAACAACCCATCGAGACAGGCAAGCAAATTGCTCCCTGTTCATCGATGCCCAAGCAATACCAAACCAAACTAGACGTAGGCTTTTACCTTCATCGAAGGGGCCGAACTAATATAAACCCTCTGTGTCCTTTGTGTGCTTTTAACCCCTTCAGGCTAACCTGTGCGATGGTTCCATCATCAAGTCCGCTAAACCGGACATCTGCCGTATTATTTCCACGACAGTTGGCGCCCACCGTGGGGCCTCCACACGATGGTTTCGAGTTCTTGAAGGGCAACTTCGAAGGGCTCAAGGGCTACGTGGTCAGCCGGATGACCAAGAGTCGCCGCGGCGGCCAGATCAACATCGACGACGCAGGTTGGGGACCGGAGGCCGATTCAATCGAATACGGGTACCGGGTTCCCTTTAGTGGCATCCACATCTTCATCGGCAAGATCGGCGAACCGGGACCTGAGCCGGACATCTTCCCCGACATCGTCGAGCCGGCTCAGCGTGCGAGATCGGCCCGGATTCAGCCCGCCATGAAGCACGTCTTCGTTGGAGCAGTTCACGGGGTCCAAACCGAGGACGGATCAGAAACTGGTGGCGTAACAGTTGTCTACTCCTACGACGAGTCTTCATCCGGAGAGACTGAGTCTTTGTATCAGTTGCAGGACGGCCGGTCTGAGGGTGAGTCCGACGGGAACAGTATTCCGGACTCCTTTGACCCGCCAAACCAGGTGGCTGTCTTTATGGCCGGTTCACAACCCACGCAGCAATCCACGGTGAACGGGGCGACAGCAGAAGCTGGTGTAGGGGGGAGTGGCCAGGCCCTCTCACCCGCTGACGTTCTATCCACCTTAGTCGAGGAGTTCACAGCCCGGGCCATGGCAGAGGTAGCTCCAGCAGACAAGGCACAACATGATGCAGAGCTCCTTCAGTTAAAGGGCCGGGTTGACCAAGTAAGGGATGATCTGAAAGCAGAGAAGGCTATGATAGCGATAAGGCAAGCGGAATTGAATGATCAGGCTTTTCACCTAAAGATGGAGCAGGCCTCTACACAGGGAGTAAGGAGTCGGAAGTACCAATCCCGTCTACCGCCGGTTTATGAAGCGACGGATCTGTTCAGGACGCCAGGGGCAGGGACTAGCAATAATCCAGCTTTAAACCGGAGGGCACCCCCAGCGAGGGACGAGCCGGTTCAGCAGCCTACTGCAGAGCAAGATCGACGGATCACATCTACACCTCACATTCCTACCCCTCCGGGTCATTACTCGAATCCTTTGGACAATATCGTTGCAGCTGCTTCACGCTTGGCCGCTTTACCTATTGAGGGGACATCTCCGGTGGCATTGGAGGCACGCAGGGTTAAGGATCTACTCGACACGGCGTTGATACAACAACAAGCATATTCTCATAGCAGGGAGAGGTTACATTCAACACCACGTCCCAGCCGGAGTTACACTAGGCATTGGGAAGAACCGGAAGTGTCTATTAGTGAATGCAGGCGACATCGGCACAAACAGGATAATCCGGCAGGCGCGACTGCACAAGCTCATGATGTAAACCGGGTTAGGTCGGTAGCCCGGGAGGAAATACGTCAGACGAAGCCGGTTCACACGAACACGGCGGAGACAGGAGTCACAACGAGTTCCTTTGGGGTATAGTGTCTTATCCCCGCTTTACGGAGCGTGAAGCTGCCCAAGGATTTCAAAGGGCCACGTAAGGTGCCTAATTACACCGCAGATTTGGCTCCTGAAGTTTGGGTTGAGAGTTACGAGATGGCCATTGAGATGCTGGATGTAGATGAAGCGGCTTGTGCAAAGTACTTTACTATGATGCTTGAAGGTACAGCCCGGACCTGGCTAAAGGGTTTACCCCCAAATTCCATCGGGTCATGGGGAGAGCTACGTCGCCAGTTTATCAAAAATTTCAAGGATACATGCAAGCAGCCGATGTCAATAGTGGATCTAGCAGCATGTGTGCAAGGAGAGCAGGAATCTACAAGTGCATGGGTGCGGCGAGTATCAGAGATCTTGCATTCTTCGAATAGTATCAATCCCAGTACGGCAATAGTGACTTTAGAGAACAATTGCCGGTTTGAATCTCTAAAGCTAAAACTGGGACGGCTTAAACGAGATTGTAACAATATGGGAACTCTCATGAGTGCTCTGGTGAAGTATGGGGACTCGGACAACACTAAGTACCCAGAAGCAGAGGGAGACAAAGCAGGGAAAGTTAACAAACCCGGTAAACCGGCGCAGGGTAATCCGGCTACAATGAACTTCTTGGGCAAGCGAAAGGCGGAGGGCGGCTCCGATTTCGTGGCCAATACCCAAGTTCAAGAAGGTTTCCAGCGCAATAGGGGCAAACCACCCCCACAAAACCGGCGGAGGAAATGTTAGTTGGGACCAGGAGTTAAGTCAGCCTTGTCCGAAACATAGCACAAGGGGACGACCAGCGAAACACACTATAGGAGAATGCAGGCCCTTGATGGAAGCCATAGCGGGCCGCTTCAATTCTAATGACAGGCCTCCGAATGGTGGTTCAGGCCCAGGGTTCTATGGTCCGGGTCATCAGGGAAACAGCTCCGGATCAGGATATCGGGGCAATAGCAATGGTTATCATGACCGGGCCAATAATCAATATGGTCAAGGTGGTTATAATAACCAGGGTAATCCGCCGCATGGTCAGGGTGGCTACAATAACCAAGGCAGCCAACAGCAGGGCCAAGGTAATCACAATAACCAGGGTAATCAGCAGCTCCTTGGGTTTTTGGTGTCAAACAGAGGAATAGAAGCTAATCCGGAGAAAATCAAGGCAATCACATCTTTAACAAAACCGGTTTGCATTAATGATGTTCAGCGTATCGCTGGCCGGATCACAGCATTGAGCCGGTTTATTAGCCGTTTGGGGGAGAAGGCAATTCCGCTTTATCAGATGCTGAGAAAGACGGATCGGTTTATATGGAGTGATGAGGCAAATGCTGCGTTTGAGGATTTGAAGCGACAGGCGGCAAGGCCACCGGTCCTGGCTGCCCCTGTTGATAACGAACCTTTGCTGTTATACGTCGCCGCTAACGAACGAGCAATTAGTGTGGCGATCGTGGTGGAACGCAAGGAAGCAGGGAAAGAATATCCGGTTCAGCGTCCGGTTTATTACGTGAGTGAGGTACTCATTGAGTCTAAGCAGAGGTACCCACATTGGCAGAAGCTGGTGTATGGTGTGTTTATGGCAAACCGGAAGTTGAAGCACTATTTCCAGGGTCATCCGATAACCGTGGTTAGTTCAGCATCGTTGGGGGACATAATCCAGAACAGAGAAGCTACGGGTAGAGTGGCGAAGTGGGCCATTGAGCTCAGCCCGCATGAGTTGAAATATGTGCCACGCACCGCTATAAAATCTCAGGCATTGGTGAATTTCATCAATGATTGGACGGAATTACAAACACCAGAGGAGAAGCCGGATCTTACTTACTGGACGATTCACTTTGACGGTTCAAGACAGTTAGAAGGCTCGGGGGCTGGAGTTGTTTTAACTTCCCCGCGAGGTGATAAGTTTTGTTACGTCCTCCGTTTATTATTTCCTTGTACTAATAATGCAGCGGAATATGAAGCGTTACTTCATGGCTTATGGATGGCAAAGGAGATGAACTTGAGCCGGGTCAAGTGCTTTGGCGATTCAGATTTGGTGGCACAGCAAGTTTCAGGCAAGTGGGATTCAAGAGATCCTCTCATGGCAGCTTACAAACGAGAAGTAGAAGCAGTGGCTGGATATTTCAAAGGGTATCAAGTGGACCACATAGACCGACGAAGGAATGAAGCGGCTAATGCTTTAAGCCGGCTGGGTTCTCAACGTAAACCGGTACCACCAAATACTTTTTTGGATGAGTTGCACAGTCCATCAGTACAAGTACCAACAGAGGAAGACCTGGCTGTCCCTGATCCGGAGGCACAGCTAGTAGCGGCACTTCATGTTATTCCGGATTGGACGCTGCCCTATTTGGTGTATCTGAGCCGAGGGGAGTTGCCGGATGACGAAATAGAGGCACGACAGATAGTCCGGCGTTCTAAGTCCATGACAATTGCAAACGGGGAACTTCATCATCGCAGCGTCTCTGGAGCATTTCAGCGGTGTGTATCAGCCGAAGAAGGTTGCGAGATTCTTCGCGAGATCCATGAAGGGGATTGTGGTCATCATGCCGGTTCAAAATCATTGGTGGCTAAAGCTTTTCGACATGGGTTCTATTGGTTAACAGCTCATGCTGATGCGGCGGATTTAGTCCGGAAGTGTGATGCTTGTCAGAAGTTTTCACGACGTGCTCTTGTTCTGGCAGAGGAGCTCCGGATGATACTGATAACCTGGCCGTTTGTGACTTGGGGGCTTGATATGGTTGGACCCTTTATCCCAAGATCAGAAAACTCATCTACTTGTGGCGGTGGATAAGTTTACAAAGTGGTTTGAGGCAGAGCCTGTGAGCAAGTGTGATGCAGCCACAGCAGTCAAATTCATCAAAAAGGTAAATTTCCGGTTTGGTTTTCCACACAGCATCATCACAGACAACGGCACCAATTTATCTAAGGGTGAGATGGAAGAATTTTGTCAACGAGAACATATTCGCCTAGATGTATCTTTTGTGGCCCACCCTCAAACCAATGGTCAAGCTGAAAGAGCAAACCAGGAGATTCTGCGAGGTATCAAGCCCCGGCTTATGACTCCCTTGCAAAGAACCCCGGGATGTTGGGTTGAGGAATTACCATCTGTCCTTTGGAGTATCAATACTACGCCAAACCGGTCCACAGGTTATACACCTTTCTTTATGGTGTACGGTGCTGAAGCGGTCCTTCCAAGTGATATCCGTCATGACTCATCAAGGGTGACAGCCTATGTTGAAGCGGCCAACGAGCAGGCGAGACATGACAGTTTAGACCGGCTGGATGAAGAGCGTGATATAGCAGCAGCACGGTCTGCGATTTATCAACAAGACTTGCGCAGGTATCACAGCCGCCGGATCAAGAGCAGGACATTCTAGGAGGGAGACTTAGTACTCCGGCTCATCCAAGACCAAACAGATATGCACAAACTATCCCCACCTTGGGAAGGGCCCTTTGTGGTCAGTAAGAATCTGCACAACGGTTCATACTACCTGGTGGACGTTCGAGAACACAAGGACTCATAGACATCGGAAGAGGAGACAAAGAGGCCGTGGAACATCGCCCTCTTACGGCCCTACTATACCTGAGCCATGAGCTCCACTGTATTCTATGTATATATTATGATTAATGAATAAACCGGCACCCTCGGTAAACCGGGGGTTCATCCTTTTTTCCAATACAAAGATCTTATGAGGACAACCATATTTATATTATTATATGTCATGTTTCAAACATATCGATCGGTTTAAAACTGATTTTGCAGAATATATGTACTCAGAAGCAATAAAACTCCCTGAAGAGCGTAAGGACATATCCGGCTCAAAGAGGACGCTTGACGGAAGCCCTCTGGATGGTAATCCATCCAGTGATTGGCTCAAAGTTTACCCATGGTTCTATGGAACCATGGAGGCCCTCTGGACAGGCGACAGCCATCCAGTGATTGGCTCAAAGTTTACCCATGGTTTCATGGAACCATGGAGGCCCTCTGGACAGGTGACAGCCATCCAGTGATTGGCTCAAAGTTTACCCATGGTTTCATGGAACCATGGAGGCCCTCTGGACAGGCGACAGCCATCCAGTGATTGGCTAAAGGTTTACCCATGGTTTCATGGAACCATGGAGGCCCTCTGGACAGGCGACAGCCACCCAGTGATTGGCAAAAGAATTTTCTTATGGTTCCTATGGATGATTCGGCCACATCCATCGACCGGCCCTCTGGATGGCAAGCCCATTCCATTGATTGGCTGAACCTTGCTTTGAGCCTGGCAGCTCGTAAAAAGCCTCGACTACACGGTTTTATTTGCAAATTTGCATTTCTGATCCTTATGTGTTATGATTCTCTAAACCGGAGTGGAACAGCTCCAGAAGTTGACCACATATATATATAAAGTTAAAAGTCTGGGTCATGAACACCAGCATGAGTTAAAAGTCTGGGTTACAAAACACCAGCAAGAGCCAATCCAGTGTTCATCATCACCCGGAACAATCATCTTGATTTAAACCGGCAATCTTTATAAGACCCGGGATTATTAATGGGTCTATCAAAAGACTCCCTTCAAAGAGGCAAAATTCGCCGGATTAAGAGTATCAAGTATACTTGATCTCAGGTAAAAAGTTATCTTTGGTATAAGCATACACTTGTTTGATATGTTGTGAGAACAATTTAATGGGTCCAACGGTAAAACCGTTAGGACATATCTTCATTATCTATGCAGGAACATATGATATATAAGATAATCCATATCAGACCAAGTTGGCAATATCAAAACAAAAGCCGAAATATCCGGATCAATGCAGACAAATGTTTTCAGCTATCCTATTACAAGGCATAGCAAGCCTGGCGGATTAATTTTTTTCCGGCAAGATGAGGCTGCAACTACAAAGATATGCTATGAGCTACGCTCCCTCCCGCTGAGACGGCTGGGCATCAACTTGATCCGGAGTCTCCTCCTCTTCTTGAAGCGGCTGGAAGTCAGGGATGCACCAGTCGATTTTCGTTAAAGTACGAAAGTACATTTCTTCGTTGATGAGTTCAGACGGATCGATATCTGGAGCGAAGGTATGAGGGCGCACTGGGGGGATTAGATTGACGGTATCATAAACCGGCCGCTCCACCCGTTCGTTTTGCAAGTCATATCCCGGATGATACCTGGATAAATCTGATTCGGCCGCAAGTTTGCTGGCCAGAGGACGCATCTCCTTCGTCAAGACATGGAGATCCTTTGCGGTGAAAGCCGATCCGTCTTCTTTGGTATTTGGATACCCATTAAAGGATTCTTCCGGATCAAAGTCCGGAACCCACGCCTTTGCTCTGGTAAGCGCCACGAGGGAACCGGCTCGAGCGACAAACTTCTTAACTTCCTCCAAACGCACCGGCAAGACAGACAACTTTTGCAATGTGCCTTGGATGGTAGTAGGGGCCGGTTTATTGAATGATGTTGCACTTATGATCCTTTGAGCGCCGGAATACAGCTGCTCGACCAAAGTATAACATGCCTTGAGTTTTTTCCGTAAGTCATCCCCAAGATGGGTGACACGGCGCCCTGCATATGATTATCACAATTAAACCGGCACGGATAGAAGATTGCAAGGATGAAAGTAGGAATACATATTAAATACTTACCGAAGATTGCAGAAGTCATCAACTCTATTTGCCGCTTTAAACCGGATAACTCTTCAGTCACCGGATTAAGAGCTTCTTCAGCATCTTTGGCCCTTTTCTCCAGATCTTTCTTTTGAACCTCAAAGGCGGAATACTCTTCTTCAAAGAATTTCTTCAGCTGTTCAGCAGTCTTTAAACTCAGCTTCAAATCTTTCTTGGCCTTAGAAGCAGCAGCCTCCGTTTCAGCAAGTCTGCTCCGGAGTTCACTGATTTCTTCGTCCCTCCGGTTTAAATCAGCCTACAAGGAAGATCAAGTGGTAAGCGGAAGTAATTTAAAGACAAAGTCTCAAGCACACAAACAAGTTGTCTACTTGACACTTGGGGGCTAATGGGCAGTTGAAGCAATAAGCAGAAATAATTCAAAGACAAAGTCTCAAGCAAACAAAACAAGTTGTCTACTTGACACTTGGGGACTAATGGATAATTGAAGTATTGAGGGAAAAGTCAGGCAAGTCCCAGGCACATAAACTGAGTTATGCCCCTGGCACTTGGGGGCTAATGTAAGATCATTTGATTCATCAGGAAGTACCGGTTCAGCTTCTAAACATAGCTAAACCGGAACTTGGGGGCTGATATGGTATAGACATAAAGGCATTGAAAGTCAAAAGAAGATGCAAGGGATTACCTCATACTTGTCTTTCATCATGTTAATCAAGCCTGCTTCATAATCTCGACCAGTGTGGAGCCGGTTCAAGTACCCGGAATAGAGTTCCTGGGCACTCATGTCAGCAAAGCTGGACAATTCAGTACTCCATTTACCCTTTTCTTTGTGCAGCTTCTCCGCTTTAGCCGTATGTTTGGATAAGACAGTGGGCTTAGCAGGAGCGATATAAGCTGTGTGAGTTATTTCCACCTCCGGAGAAGCAGTTGTCGGGGGTGGGGTTGCAGTGCGAACCGGACTGGGAGGAGCCGGATTGGTCTGAGGAGAATTGGCCCGGGCAGGACTTGCCGGTTCACGAACATCCTCAGCATTAGGATTCTCAGGCAGTGTAGTGTGATCGGCAGGAGCAGGATCTTCAAGTGGAATTGTAGGTTCACCTTCCGGAGGGATAGCTGAGTCCGGATCAGCCGCCGGATTATCAATGGCAGTCTCAGCAGTTGGTTGGTTGACTTTTGTTTTTTTGCTAAGCTTTGGCTTGCTGAAGGAAGTTGGAAAAACAAATTAGAGCTATAAGACAAAGTGCAATCATAAACCGGATAAATTTAAAGACTTACCCTGGGACAGTTTTCAGGGGTGGAAGCTGTGTGGCAGTTGATTCATCGGAAGAAGATAACGGAGTCTCCTGATAATCAGGGTCAGACGGTTTAAGAGGTTTGCGTATAAGCCCGGCCTTGGGATGAAGAAGGGTTGGAGAGAGTATAACCTCAGAGCGGCGCTTCCGGGCCGGAGTAAGAGATATTCCGGATGATTCCACAGCAAGGCCGCTGTGGCGAGTGGTCCGGCGAAGAGCTTCATGTTGCTGTTTCTTCAAAAGAAAATTAGGATCCAATAGCATACGGGTGAGAAAACTGATATTTCCGGACTGTCCGACGACTTTTTTGAGGAAGTGGTTCCGAATCAGAAGAAAGGATAGTTACCTCAATTTCGGCCGGTTTATCTCCTTCATCCAACTCCTGTAAAAAGTTATCATTAGATACAGATATGGGTAAAAAATGAGCAAGTTAAAGCCGGATCAATTCATGCCTCAGAGTCCGGATCGTCGTCCTCAGCGTGAGAACTGGAGCCACCGACTGCTTTCCTCTTCTTGGAGGCAAAGGTTTTCCGGTGTGGTACTTTTCCGGCCTTTTCCTCAGGCTTCCTTTTCCAGAAAGGATCATTGGCCTGTTCAAAAAGGTAAAAGATAAATTGAAAGAACCATTTAAAGGAACGGATTACAGGCATAAGAAAGAAAGTAAGACATACCGCAGGCAGCTTATTTTTCTTGTAGTATGGAGCCAGTCCGGTTTGGCTACATTCTTCTAAAGTGATGTTAAGCATTTTCTTGGCGGACTCAGTGACTTCTGACTCAGAAAGTTTCTCCTTAGTAAAACGTTGAGGGTCATCCGGTTTACCAGAGTATTGACACATCAAGCTTGTGCGCCAGCTCAGAGGAAGGATACTCCAAGAGAGCCAGCAGCACATGAAATCCACGCCGGTTAAACCATTAGCCATAAAGGCCTTTAACTTGGAAAGTTGAGAGGCAAACCGGGGCCGCTCTGAGGAGCTGAGGCGCTGCGGCAGAGGGTGATCCTCCGGAAGACGGTGCTCGCGATAACCCGGCAATGGGTTTTCCCCCGCAGGTGAAGTATCAATACAGTAAAATCAAGATTTATTCCAGTCCTTGGGATGTGTGTGGAGAGCGGCATGAGGAAAGACTGCATATTTCCTTTTGTGAATACTGACCCCGCCTAGTTCTTGATGTGGTCCACTAGTGAATTCAGTCCGCCGATTTAAGTGGAAGAAATCCCGGAACAAGTCAACTGACGGTTCTTCTTGCAAATACACCTCAGAAAACACTTGGAAATCACAGATGTTGGAAACAGAGTTGGGACCTATGTCCTGAGGATGAAGCTGGAAAGCAGCAAGTACATCTCGGAAAAACTTCGAACCAGGAGGAGTAAAGCCCTGAGAAATATGATCAAAGAAGACAATAACCTCCCCCTCTTTGGGAGTGGGAGGACACTCGTCTCCTGGAGCTCGCCACTTTAAAACGGATTGAGGGCCTAAAGTGCCAATTGACACAGCTTTGGCTAAATCGTCTTCCGTAATAACGGAAGGAACCCAATTGCAAGACACAAATTGTTTGGCCATGGCAGCAGAAGAGCAAGTGCTGAAAGGGTAAAGTGTAAAACCGGGTTATTCGAGTACAGCGGTATAAACTGGAAGATATATGCAAAGATTACGCAACGGTTTAAGCAAGGGACTAATGATACGGATAACCCGGCAGTAACAGGGAGCTATGTTACTACCGGTTCATGACAGCAATAGAGGAAGAGCTAAACCATCGCGTTTGTCTTTAAAAAATTTACGCGGCATGTACATGACAGTTTAAACCGGAGTATACTTAACAGATCTATAAAGGAGAAGAAACAGGTTTTCACAGACAGCTAAGGCAGAACAGATCTGAGCGCGTAAGAAAAAGAAAAACAAATACAAGGATATACGGGAAGAACTACAAGGGTCCTATACAGAGCGGATAAATCTACAGGTTGAATATGAATGACGAAGATCTAAAGCATACCGCAACGGAATAGAGGTAAATTTTAAAAGGGAAAGATCTAAAGGTTATTACTGAGAACTTGGTGCCTAAGATGAATAAGGTAAAGCTTTCACTGAGGTTCTAATGGCGGAGATGCAAAAGAACCCTAGAGGTTACGGATCTACAGTGAGGAAGAAGATGGAGTACCTGAGAAGTGGCGGCGGAGTTTTCTCTGGTCAAGCTCAGGTCGATGCAGCGGCCGGCGAGGACTTGGATTCGGCGGTCGACGGCGGCGGTTCGAGCTTAGGCGACAATGGAGTCTTGAGCTCGGGCGATGGAGGAAGAAGAACGAACGGAGGAAGATAAAGAATGGGGCAGCGGTATTTATAGAGAGGCAGATCCGAAGCGACAAGTGCAGGATTCGAGGAGGCAAAGGATTGGATAAAGATCCTCTGTCGCCTCGATTTTCGGAACAACCCTTAAACAGAGCCGATGGACAGCTCACGGCGTTAAATGCGGAAGTGATGTCACAGTCAGATTAAGTGATTTTCGAGGATGACGCCAGGGCCAGTTTACAAAAATGAGAAGTCACAAGAAGGAAAAATGCAAGACAGGGGAGATTGATGTGAACAAGTTCAAATCATTCTGGGGCCTAATGTCAGGGATATTACTAGCAGGTATGAACCGGCTAGTATAAACCGGATTATAGTAAATATGTGTGATTGTAATATTTAGTAGAGGCTACGGCCCATGAGATCTTAGGCCCATGTATAGAGTTATGGTTTGTAAACCGCCTGATGATGTAACTTAAGAGATAAGGAAGAAAAGAGCAGAGACCGAGGCGGACACGAGTATGAGCCGGCCTCGGGACTCTGTAAACCGGACCAGGCGTCACCTCTATATAAAGGGACGACCCGACGACGGTTCAGGGACAAGCAAGAAAACAACCCGTCGAGACAGGCAAGCAAATTGCTCCCTGTTCATCGACGCCCAAGAAATACCAAACCAAACTAGACGTAGGCTTTTACCTTCATCGAAGGGGCCGAACTAGTATAAACCCTCTGTGTCCTTTGTGTGCTTTTAACCCCTTCAGGCTAACCTGTGCGATGGTTCCATCATCAAGTCCGCTAAACCGGACATCTGCCGTGTTATTTCCACGACAGTACCCGAGCAAAGAGTCATGTTCATTTCCAAGCCTGTTGTTTTCTGCTTCAGTTCATTCATCACGGCTGGAATGATAATGTGGCCCATGAACTTTGCCTCGGCTATTCCTGCACGATAATGAAATTTCTGCATGTATTCTACCCTTATCCTGTCAAGCAAATCCACCACATAATGACCCTTTAGTTTCCGGATCGTTGAGTTGAAAGACTCTGCTAGATTATTGTGCACATAGTCAACTTTGCTCAGTTCACTGAATTGGCTTCTGGCCCATAACTTGGAGTGGTGTGTTTCCAAGTATTCTTTCACTTTGGGATTCATGTATAACTGTCTCAAGTGGTACTTGTGCTTCTTCACACTGCAAGTCAAAGATGCTGGCCATAAATTGTCGGTATACACCTTTCCTTTGAATTTCTTCATGAAATTTACAGCAAGGTGACACATGCATTCCCTATGCTCTACTCCAGGGAACACATTGTCCACGGACACTTCTAAACCTTTGTAGGCATCTGTTTGAATGACTAACCCATTGGGATGTGCAATAGCCCGTCGAAGATTGTCGGTGTACTAAGGTAGGGGTACCTCAGTACCCCAACTTGTGCACGGGCAGTTGCAGCTTCCCGCGGCAGGGTTTACTGCGTGCTCGCCGGGGGCCTTCCTGCTCCCTATTAAACCATTCAAAAACAAAGTATACAAGACATGAGATCGAGACCCCGGCAAGAGGAGCTTGCCGGGAAGGCCGTACCAGGCTCAAGACTGCCCCGCTAACACAAGACCCTGGCAAGAGGAGCTTGCCAGGAAGACTAGAAGACAACGCCTCGGCGCTGCATGCGCCCCGGCAAGGGCCCGGGGAGCGGCAAGCTCCCGGGCCCGGCAAGATCAAGGCCCCGGCAAGGTGCTTGCCGGGAAGACTGCGCTGTGTGCCCACGCTCCAGCTCATCGGCCCACGCGTCGCCCTGGGGCCTATCCAGGGACGCGTGGCGGATGGCTGTGCAGCCTGGGGTACACGGTGGCACTCCACGGTGATGAATCCATCGCCGTGGCAGACGGAGACGCTAAGGCGGGAGCTTTCGGGGTCGACGGCGACGGGTATTAAATGCCCTTGTCCCCCACTGTTAAAGTAGGTATAGACCACTGTCCTGTACTGTAGCTCCACTGTTCCCGCACTGTTACAACTACCACCTCTTTTACATTTTTACCCCTTTCTCCTACGTTGACACCTGTCGGTGACCCCTTGCACTATAAAAGGAGGCCCATGCACAACGTGGAGGGGGTTCGGAACCTAGATCACTCTCACGCTCGGTGTAGCTGCTTCTTCAAGCTCCCGATCGCCCAAACTCAATACACAACCAAGCAGGAGTAGGGTTTTACGCGTCTACCGCGGCCCGAACCTGGGTAAAACTGCCCGCGTGCTCGCTACGATCTGCTCTTTGTGCTCCCTCCGCCCTCGTACCGCACAGACAAGGGGCTCCGGTCCCATAGGTGTTCGTGGCGGACAGTTTCCCCCGACAAAGATTATGCAAAAACCAAGTCCAACTCTCCTCTGATTCTGTCTCCAGCACACCGTAGGCAACTGGAAATACAAAACTGTGTGCATCAACTGCACAAGCTGCTACTAACTGTCCTTTAAACCTCCCTGTGAGAAAAGTGGCATCAATAGCCAAATAAGGCCTGCAGCCTGCCAAAAAACCCCGGCGACAAGCCTCAAAGCAGACAAAAACCCTCCTAAAGCATTCCTTGGTCTTTGTCACTCCCCTGAATGTGTACTCCACGGTGTGGTGATCAATATCTACAATACTACCTGAAAACTTTCCTGGCAGTTACCATAAATAGAATTCATAGCATGTTGTTTACCATTGAACAACCTCATGTATGGTAAATCTATCTTGAACTTATCTTTAATGTTCTTCTGCAATTCCTTTGGACCCACTTGCTGGTTTTCTTTCACCCACTTCTTTACTTCTTCTGCCACCCATCTTGATTTGGCTCTACTGATTGTATCCTTCCTAAGGGTTGATTCCTGGCATGTGTGCTTAAAAGGGTTCACTTTGACCTGAACATTAGTGCTATTTTGCATTTTAGATGCAAGCAGCCTCCATGGACAACCCTTAGTAGGACAGTGCACTCTGTAACGTACTTGATCGCTCTTGTCAACTTTGAAAGTACGTTCTACCTTGATGCAGTATGTCACAAGTGCATTTCTATACTCAGTCATGGATGCAAAAACGGTACCTTCTTCCATTTGAGGGTTCAAAGGGTCCCATTCAACAGCTGCAAGGTCTTCGTCCTCACCCACCGCGTCATCGTCCACACGGACTGCATTGTGAGCCTCATCTTGGTTTTCAGCCCGAGGTGCCCGTTGTAAATTCTGAATAACATCAGAATATAGCTTCTCTTCATCAACCCCAGAATTGTAGTCATCAGGCTCCACTTCTAGGGGGACCCTACTGCAGTTGCTCACACTTGTCGAGCCACCACGTCGCCGTGCACCAACCGAACTGTTCTGGCTAGAGATGCCATTACGATGACTTGGTTCTCCCCGAGATGTTGCACCAGTCATCCTAGGCTGCTCAAGCACATCAATTTGCAGCCTCACATGAAAATTATCTTTCTCTTTATGCTTAGCAAACATGGTAGCCAGCTCCTCATCATTACTAACTGTCACCCATTTCTTTTCCCCATCATAGTATTTGTATACCACTTCATCACTCAAACCCCAAGGATATTGACTACAAATTACCTCCCCAAATTGTCTGAAACTCCCATTACTAGCCATTGGCAACAGATAATCGAAACCTCCTTGGTATTTCTTCTTATCCTTTGCATCAAACATGTACCGGTCCCTTCTAATGTGCATCAAGAAAGCAAACCGCAACTCCATCCTAACCGACGAAAAACAGAGACACAATCAACATACTAATTGGGCAAACCTACTCGAATCGACTGTTCAAGTGCACAACTAAGCTCAATCTAAACAGGAGGCGTGACTTACCCCTCGGGAACCCAGTCGTGGACGCGGTGGATCTCCGGCCCGACGCCTGCCTCGCCGACGCATGCCTCGCCAAATACTCCGGGGTCGCCGCTGCTCGCCATTTCGCCCTGGGGTTCTTCCTCCTAGCTCAAACAGCTCCAGCAACCCCCTACCTTTGAGCGCTCCGGCCGGGCGCACGGAAGGAGGCCGCGCTGCGGGTCGAGCAGCTGGCTGGCGCCCCACCCGTGGCATCGCAGGAAGGTGGCGGGCGTCGCAGGTAGCGGTGGAGCGTCGGCGCAGGACGGTAGCGGCGGAGCAGGCCGTGCAGCTGGTGGCGGGGCAGGTGCGGGCCGCGGCGCAGGTGGCGGCCGTGGCGCAGGACGGTCGGCCGATGGATGGGCAGGGTGGGCATCGATTTGGCCGGCTAGCTCCTACGAATGATTTGGGGACTTTTTTCCAAGGGCCCACATGTCAGCTCCGGACCGACGTCCATGCGGTCCCACGTGTAAGGTCCAGACCCACTACCCCTAACGGCGGCGGACGGAATGGACTCAAAGCTGGCCGTTTGGCCTCGTCATAGTAGCTGTGCATGGACTAGGGGCAAAACTGAGTACAATTCGCATCTGAGGGCAAAACTGAGCACATGGACACCACTGAGGGCAAAAGGATAATTAACCCCATTTTTTATTTCTGAAACAAGGTCTTTGTTGCAAAAAGGATACACACATCTGCTTGTGCAGCCATCAACGACCTCAGATCCCGTCGTCATCGCCATCGCGACTGGTCTGCCGCGGTTGCTTAGCCGCTATCGACCACCCAGCCGCCGCCTCCGTCCCAGCCGCCCGGTGCTCCGCCTCCCCGCTGCTGGATCTAACCACCATAGAGCCCCGCAACAAGCGCTCTGTTGCAGAAAGCGTTTCTGAAACAGCAGCTCAGCTGCAGACCCATGCACGTGGGTGCGGGTGCTATCGGCCGGTGGATCAAAAGATGATCCGACGGACACGGAGCCGGCGGATGTGGGCTCAAGATCGACCGGCAGAAGGTAAGCTTTTTCCTTAGATTTAAAGAAATCTAGAGACCTTGATGTTGTGCTTGTATGTTTTTTGCTTTTTTGGCAAGCCACGTTCAGAAAGAAAAAAAGCCTTGATTGGATTAGAATACAGTAATGGATATCGTCCAAAAGTCATGTAATATACATCTAGCACAATAACGTGGAGTTATCTTCATAATGCCCAGAAAAAAAATCTTATATTATCGAAGAGCTTCCCGCTCGCACATGCCATGGGAGCCTGCACTGGTGAATGACACAACAAACATGGCAGCATCAAGCCTTGTGCGCATGTGTGGCGCTCCACATTATGGTAGCGCCCCTCACAGCAGCAGGATCCACAGGTTATCTGTGGCTCCAACCGGCGCTTGAGATTCAGCATGTCATGGTACCATGTTGGGCGACCGAAGGATAATGGCGAGGGTTACAAGAAGCCCAAAACAAATTCAGAAGCTATCGTGTGTGCAAATTAAGAGGCGAGAATACATATGTGGGCTGTGGCAAGGCACTTGCGCTACCAGTAAACTTAGGTCAAATGGCTGTCTAATTTGTCAAAGTTCACACGTGATCAATCATTCGACTCTCACAACAGGAACAAACAAGGTTTGCCTGTTTACTAAACCATCCATAACTATATTTTTTTCATTTTTCTTGAACAATGTAGCTAGGAGGATTGCATCTATTGTATTATCACCTACACCTAATTGGAAACTAGCCATCTATAATATGATGTATCGATTCGCAAAAAAGAGGATAATATGATGTATTGATGCCCATTGTTTCTTACAATTTATACCACACTGCAGACTTATAGGAATACATTGGATACGATAACAAACGGAGAAACGAAACCAGCAGTGTGAAACCGCACATTCCGTGCACACTATACTTTTTGGCCATAGAGAAATTATATTCCCAAAATAAGTGATCGAACAAGCTAATGTGATTCTCTGAGGAAACAAAAGGGCCCGTGCAACCGGACCACACACATATACGTTTAAAACTAGAAAAAAGAGGCACTTATTAAAAATAGAGCACCTCTCCCACATGTATTGTTTAGTTCCTTCGTCTAATACACATAGATATGTCAAGATTTAGAGTGTGAGGTTATTTAGCAATTTTTTATTATTACACATGAATAATTTTATATTGTATTAGATAGCTAAGCAATACTATATTGGCATGTGTAGAATTGTAGAAGCATCTCTGGATATGATATAGCACAATGCAATTGTAATAATGACGAGGCAAAACATTAAAATTATATTATAAGTTTTATTGGGGAGTCTTTTAAAAGTTGACAGTGAAAAAAAGGGCATTTATCGAAGAAAGGCAAAAACCAATCGATTAGAAGAAGATGAAAAGTAAAACATGAAAAAAACTGCATATAGATTAGCATGTCATGCCGACATCACAATCCCATGGTTTTCTATTGTCGCATACAAAATAGGTTACTGCCAACACAATAATACAAACTCAATAGGGTCCGCTGATATATGCCTTGCTTTGCTTTTTTTGATAAATGTGTATTGTATTTTTGTTATATGTGTACTTCTTACCAACATATTGATACATCCATTTTGCACCATGCTTATATGTTGATATTTATTGCATTATGGGCTGTTATTACACGTTATGTCACAATACTTATGCCTTTTCGCTCTTATATTACAAAGTTTACATGACGAGGGAGAATGTGGGCAGCTGGAATTCTAGGCTGGAAAAGAAGCAAACTCTGGAAACCTATTCTGCACAACTCAAAAAGCTCTCCACAGGACACCATTTCAGAAAATATAAAAAATATCTGGCGAAAGAAGATCACTAGGGGGCCACCACCTGTCCACGAGGGTGGGGGACGCGCCCCCCCTCTGGGCGCGCCCCGTGCCTCGTGGGCCCCCCGATGCCCATCTTCTCCTATATGAGGTGTTTTGACCTGAACAAAAACCATAAGTAGGCTATCGGGACTAGACGCCGCCGTCTCGAGGCGGAACCTTGGCGGAAACCAATCTAGGGCTCCGGCAGAGCTGTTCTGCCGGGGATACTTCCCACCGGGAGGGGGAAATCGCCATCACTGTCATCACCAACAACTCTTCCATCTTGGGGAGGGCTATATTCATCAACATCTTCACCAGCACCATCTCCTCCCAAACCCTAGTTCATCTCTTGTATCCAATCTTTGTACCCAAACCTCAGATTGGTACTTGTGGGTTGCTAGTAGTGTTGATTACTCCTTGTAGTTGATGCTACTTGGTTTATTTGGTGGAAGATCATATGTTCAGATCCATTATGCATATTAATACCCCTCTGATCATGAACAATATCATGTCTTCTGAGTAGTTACTTTTGTTCCTGGGGACATGGGAGAAGTCTTGCTATAAGTAGTCATGTGAATTTGGTATTCGTTCGATATTTTGATGAGATGTATGTTGTTTCTCCTCTAGTGGTGTGTCATGCCCAAGTTGCGATTCTATCCCGATCACGTGACACATTCGTTATTGGGGCACAACCGCATTTTGGGCACTTAGAAAGATGGATATAATTACATCGTACCATTACATACATACATGGGGGGATACAACAATTCAAACAAGTCAAATGAATACAACAACATCAATACAAGGCATCCGACTACGGATGCAAATATGAAAAACACAACGACATCCATCTTCTATCCTAGGCTGCCGACCCGGAACCTAACCCAAGACTGACGAAGAAGAAGATGAAAGAACTCCAATAGAAAGAACAATGCTCTCACGTCAAGTCATTGAAAACCTGCACCTGCAACTGGTGTTGTAGTATCTATGAGCCACGAGGACTCATCAACCCCATAACCATGGGTATCAAGACTAGCAAAGCTTAAAGGGAAAGGAGAGGTTAAGGTGGTGAGGTTGCAGCATTGGCTAAGAAATATATGGTGGCTAACTTACGAGTACCAGAATAAGAAGATCATCTACGCAAATGGTCGCAAACTAGTAATGATCACTAAAGATCCTGAACTACTTATGAGTCAAACATAACCCCACCGTGTTCTCTTATCAAAGTGAAAAGAGACGGTCACTGTAACTCACACGGTTCATGTATTTTACTTCGGATCCTCTGTCAAGTTTTCTACAACCGGACATTAACAAATTCCAATCTTCCACATAACCGCGGGCACGGCTTTCAAAAGATCATAACCCTGCAGGGGTGTCCCAACTTAGCCCATCACAAGCTCTCACGATCAGCAGATATAATAATATATTACCCCTTATCTTAGGGACAATCCGATCAGGCTCGGAATCCCGGTGAACAAGACATTTCAACAATGGTAAAACAAGTCCAGCAAGACCTCCCGGCATGCCGACACCCTGATAGTAGCCGCGCGTATCTCGTCTCAGGCCACCACTGGATGGGTGATGCTATAGGAGCCAGATACCTCGAGGCTCCCCGTGGCGGCCCTGTAGGACCCCCGTTTGGGACCAACACCATCAGCACTGGCCCCCTGTATGTAGAATAGTCCTCGGGTAGCGCTAACTCTCTATGCAATTAATTAATTAATTAAGTTTTTAATATGTTGCAAATTAAAACCAATGTTGGGCCTTGCTGGAGGAGTTTTATTCAAAGACGAACTGTCAAGGGGTCCCCAAATACCCAACCGCGTTAGGAACTCAAAATCAAGGAACATAACGGCGGTTTATCGGCTCCTAAGGTGGCATGAGTGGAACAAAACACCGAGCAAAAGGCCAAGCTTTCCACCCATTGCCAAGTACATAGTTGTGTTCATATATATAAGATATATTGTGATATTCCAACCACGTCCAGATCCAACATGGAGCAAGCTTCATCTTCACCTGCAACTAGCAACGCTATAAGAGGGGCTGAGCAAGCGGGTAACATAGCCAAACAACGGTTCGCTAAGAAGGTGTCAAAAGTTCGAGGTTTCATGGCAACAAGGTGAGGGGCTGACAATAAATGATGGGTAGCGTGACATATAGTGATAGCATCGAGACAACTAGCATGGCAATGATAGTAAAGGTATCTAAGGGGATGGTCATCTTGCCTGAGATCCTGCAAGGAAGAAGAACGAGGCCGTGAATAAGATGAAGAAGAAGCCACGAAGACAGACCAAGTGAAGTCGAACGAATCCTCACGATCGTAACGGAAATGAACTAGCGAGAAGAAGCACACAACATGGTAAACACACCACTCAAGAACATGACAAGATGCTCAATCAAGTATGATGCAAGACAAGTCTATATGATGCAATTCATGCAAAGGGAGCACACAAGAACAACTCAAACCAACAAGTTTAAATGAGGCCGGAATCAACATATAACAATTCCGGTAAGTCCTCATATGCACGTTTCAAAATGGGTCCAGATCTGAACAAACCTTAAGTTCAAGTTTTTAAACATCAATTAACATGAACCATGATGATCTACTCGGAATTCTAGTCAATTTACATACAAAGTTTGTTTAACACGGAGCTACGGCCTAGAAGATATGAGCAAAACAAATCAAGCATGGCAATTATGCAAGATGCATCCAAACAACAAGCAAACACACTCCAAGCATGTAAACAATAAGATATTATGCATCTACATGCAAAAACATACATGTTTCATATATGACACGCTCAAAACGGAGCAACGGCCTAGAAGATATGAGCAAAACAAGTTACACTGCAAAGCTGAAGTTAACAGCAACATAGCAACTTTGGAGCAAGGTATATATATGCTACAGCACTCAAACATGATAACAAAAGGCATGGATGTGAAATATACATGATTCTTAACAAGCATGAACTTAGAGCACACCCAAAAACTTGCTGGAACACAATTAAACAAGCATGACAAGATTCAATAAGTTTATAGATTTCTCAGACTTAGCCAAAATCTGGGAAGGCAAAAACATCATCACGATGCTTCCTTCGGAGGCACAAAACAACAAGCATATCAACTCTACTAATTATATAAGGATCATGGACATGTAATAGACATAGCATACATCAAACAACTCCATTGGAGGCATGGATCAATAACAATAAGCTTCACCAAATTGATCATGCTGATAACAGTCTGACAAGTACATTTATTGCAACTTGAGAGCAAGAAATAAATAAGCTACAACATGTAATATATGCAAACAAGGACATGGATGGAAAGAGCATAACATGGACAACAAGACATGATCATTTGACATACTAAAACTGCAAGGATTTGAGTGGGGCATCAAGCAAACATGGCATCAGGTTTAACAGTTTCAGACTTAGCAGTTTTTTAACAAGTCTCAGAAAATAACAACATCGAGTAGGCCACTTTGAAAGCTTGGTGCAAACACCACAAGGCATATCATGAAAAGTCGATTGCACCACAGCAAATATGGCATGATTCTGCTTCTAAAACATATTGACATGTGGCATAAAGACAAACACACCAATAGCTATGAGCGAGACACAACATCATCTCATAACAAGTTTCAGCACTTAACAGTCACATGCACTTTTGCAACAGAGATTAACATGGAAATATGGCACCTAACATGAATGCTACAACAACCATCATGTAGAGCACTTCACAATGAACATTTTGACATATCACACACTCCATTTGGACCAACATGCACAAAGTTATGATCACCACAAGCATGCAACAAAATTACAGTTATCAACAGTTTTAAACATTTAACACTCTTGCAACGAGGATTAGGGCATCAAGATGAACTCAAACAAGAATGCCACAATACAACAATATGAAGAGCATATCACAACGAACATTTGGACATATTATTCACTCAAAATGGAGCCACACACAAAAAGTTAGCACAAGCACAACATGCACATATTTTTACAAAAACTAGGGACTTAGCCATTTTTGGGGAAAAAAACTAATGAGCGCAGCATAACTAAATGTCGCCCGAGGCGACAGGTAGCACGATCGGCGGCTGCTCACCTTAGTGGGCTTGGTCCAGGACGGAGGGGCGGAGCAGGCCGGCTGGGCCTAGGGAGGCCGAGCGGATGGGCCTCGCGGCTGGGCTGGTGCGCTGGCCAGGCCGAAGCGGAGCGCTGCCACGGTCGATGAAGAGGTCAACGCGGAGCGCGCCTCAGGGTCGAAGCACGGCGGCCGGCGAGTTTGGGACTGCGGCGAGCCGAGGCGAGGCTGGGAACGGAACGAGGGGCCCTTGATCCGGGGCTTCCGGCCGGATCCGACGAAGTCGAGGCCGGCGACGGCGATCCAAGGCGGCAAGGTTGGCTCGAGGGAGAGCGTGCCCGTCGATGGCGGCCGCGGGGAGAAGCTCCTGCGGAAGACGGGACAGAGGTAGGTCGTGAGAGAGGGAGAAACGAAGAAGGAGAGGGGGAAGGGAGAGAGAGAGCACTGGGCGGCAGAGAAGGTGGTCGCCGGCGGTACTCCAACGAGGCACCGGGGAAGGAGCGGATGACGGGGTCGGGGTCGAGGGGCTCCTCCCCTCGATCCAGACCGCAGTGAGGCGCGGGGCGCTTGGGCCCGGGGCGGCGGCAGAATCCGGGCCCGGTTCGGCTACAACGGGCCGCGGAAGGGCTCAGCGGGCCTAGCGCGGTGGGGAGGCGCTGGAGGGTGATGTGGCAGGAACAGATTGGAGGGAACGGTTGCGCGGCAGCGGCTGCCCTGTGGGGCGCTGCCAAGTGGCGGGGACGCGGTGGTCGGGCGCTGAAATTGAGGAGAAGATGTGGGAGGCGGCTGGCTGCAGGTAGGGGCTAGGTTAGGCCATATTTGGCAAGGGGGTTGTTTATATAGGGTAGGGGGTCTAGGGACTACGGTTTTTAGACCGTTTCGGGCCCTCGGATCGCGATCCGACGGATCCGATCACGGGAAGGTTAGCAAGGCCAAGGTGGGCTGTGTAGGGGTGTGAGTGGGCTGTGAGGAGAGGAGAGAGGAAGTGGCCTGCGGGGTTTTTGGAGACCGAAAACGTTCGACGATTTAACCGGCTACTAGTGCCGCTATAGTTTAACGGTTGGGCTATCAAACGAGCTCCGAATGCGACGAAATATGACAGGTAGTCTACCTATGCTATAATAAGACCACACACCAAGTTTCACCCCATTCCGAGAACATTTGCCGGCCACTTATAAAATAAATATTCGGAGGTGCCGCGGGCGTGTGCAAGTGTGTCTGGGCTCAGAACGGACAACGGAAAGGACGGGCAAACTCGGACGGAGGCAAGTTTTGAAAACATGCTGATGCAATGCACATGATGACAAGGCGAAGATGCAACATGCAAGTAGATGACATGGCAACGACGACGAATAACTGACTGACACCTGGCGCATCGGTCTCGGGGTATCACAACACTCCCCTACTAACAAGAGATCTCGTCCCGAGATCTTAGGAACGAGACGGAAGGGAAAAAGGAAGAACAAAGTTCTTTGAGGACAAAAGAGTGAAACCAAAGAACCTTGAGAGGTTGAGCCACTTCGAAAGAAAGAAAACAACGGAGATGAGCGAGATTGAGAAACACCGTTACTAAAGAGGAACAAGGAACACACGAGAACCTTGTGAGTTGAAAGGAATGAAACTAGAACTGAAGGAGGAAGAATAAGTTCGAAACCACTCCGGTTAATAAGAGATAGAAAGGAATTTCCACAAAGTAATTTGGGTAGCACTCCGGCTAAAAATGGAAGGAATAGGATATCAGTTGAGATGAATTGAAACAACACAATGCCTTCGGAAAGAATTACTAGAGTGAAATGAAAAGAACGGATAGGAGAACAACAGGTACCACCGCGAATGAATTTGAAAGAGGATCTTCAAGAGAAAGACTTGAACGGAGTTGTTGAGAAGATCAACAAAAGAATAAGCTTGTTGTGGACTTATGGTACACATCTCAAAACTTGAGGTGAAATATGCCACAACGAAAAGATGGATTAGCTGAGAATGAAGAAATGCAAAACTCCACTTCAAAAGAATAAGGAAAGTTATTTGCAACTCTAGACACAAAAGAATAATGCTTGTGCTTGAACCAAAAGAATTTTATGAACACTCGAAGAGTGATTTGAATCGCGATGAACCACCATGAAGAACTCCGGTAACTAAAGAGTGATGATGATGATGGATGAAGAGAATAAGATTCAAACCTTGCGATGATTTAGAAAGAGCCTCCGACGGTATAACCGAGAAAATTTGAACTCCGGAAAAGAAAAGATTAAGGCACTTGGAACTAGAATTTATTCATCAAGAATAAACTCGAAGGTAAATCAATTTGATGAAAAAGAATAAGAATTATGTAATGCTTATCCTCCACCAATTAAATTGATTAGAAGCAATGGATTCGCATACTACTTATTCTCATTGAAATGATTAAAGAGGGATATATCGTCAACTTGCGAAAATCTTCAGGAAACACCGGTAGGATTGGAATAAAAATGAATGGATTAATATGATAACAACGGAGAAGAACTCTTGAGCGAACCACCGTAAGAATTGAAGCCGAGTGAAGAAAAAGAAAGAACCACCGAGAAGAATTAAATCGAGTGATGAAGGATAACAAACCACCGTAAGGAATTGAATTTGAGTGAATACCACAGAATGGATCGCCGGGAAGAATTAAAACACTTGAGGAAATTTAGATACAAGAGAGCGAAGAGATCGCGAACTGATTAAAGAATGCTTGAACGAAGCACCGGAAGAATATGAAGACGATCGAAGAGACATTAATGAAGAATATTTGGAGGACGAAGTTGAAAACTGGGAATGAAGAAATCTTCTGAAATGATGGCCTTCAGAGGAACACAATGAAAAGAATTCATGAAATAGTCCGTATGGTTAGGAAACAAATTTATGACGAATGGAATAGCTTGAGAGGATTACATTAAGGTAGTAGCACGAATCTCCGAGAGAACGGACAAGATTCAGAGAAAAACGCTTCTTCGTTCTTCAAATGACGATGAGAAACACCACCAAAATTATTGAGATACTCCGGAAGAATAAAAAGAGGGAATGTTGAGCCAAACATGAAAAAGATTTTGAAAGCGATCTTGGAGAAGGCACATGACTGATGGAATCCATACTTACGTCATACATGAAAAGAATTTCGGAACACTCCGGGAAATTAGAAGAGTCAGGTAAGATCCTGAGAAAAGACCTATGGGTTATGAGCCCACCAAAGAGAAACACCGTTGGAAGGATTATTCGAGTGAGAAATGATGCACCGGAATAATTCAAAGACTCGAATGAGGTGACAACCTTGAATTAATTAGAACAGAAACGAATCTCCTGAGCTGTCTTCAGAACTCCGGACAATTAAATGGTGAGAGGCAAACGAGCAAGTTGAAACATCTGAGCCGAGGGAAAAGATAAGATCAACACTGAAAACTTGAATTGAAATCCGCCGGAAAGAAAAGAGATGAAGAAGGACGAACTAGACGAGAATTCACCAGTTGAAATAATTTATGAAAGAAAGCAAAGACTTCACACGAGTAGGATGGATACTCGATTAAAGACTCCGGCTCCGAGAAGAAAAGGGGTGGGCGGGTGGGAAAAAAGAAAGACAACTTCGGAAGGGGAAACAACACCGGTTGGAAAGAACTGAGGATTGAAGCAAAAGACGAGGAGGTCATATCGATTTGACGAGAGATGCACCAGATGAAAAGAACTGACATCGCAACGAACGAAAACTAACCGCGTGATCCTAAAAAAAATTGAAGGGGAAGAGAAGTAATTCAAAACACCTATGTCAAGATTCCTCACCAGAGCGACGAAGGGGCTGAGGAGTAAAAGGAATTCCTACTCTCCGATATAACAAGACTCTGAATTTTTTTTCTTCTAGACTCGACAACGGCCAGACTACGATCAATCAAGGGGGCTCCTATGGTCGGTCGAGGCTCTGATACCAACTTGTCATGCCCAAGATGCGATTCTATCCCGATCACGTGACACATTCGTGATTGGGGCACAACCGAATTTCGGGCGCTTAGCAAGATGTATATCATTACATCGTACCATTACATACATACATGGGGGGATACAACAATTCATACAAGTCACATGAATACAACAACATCAATACGAGGCATCCGACTACGAATGCAAACATGAAAAACACAACGACATCCATCTGCTATCCCAGGCTGCCGACCCGAAACCTAACCCAAGACTGACGACGAAGAAGAAGAAAGAACTCCAACACAAAGAACATCGCTCTCACGTCAAGTCATCGGAAACCTGCACCTGCAACTGGTGTTGTAGTATCTGTGAGCCACGAGGACTCAGCAATCCCATAACCATGGGTATCAAGACTAGCAAAGCTTAAAGGGAAAGGAGAGGTTAAGGTGGTGAGGTTGCAGCAGCGGCTAAGCAATACATGGTGGCTAACTTACGAGTACCAGAATAAGAAGAGCATCTACGCAAACGGTCGCAAACTAGTAATGATCGCTAAAGATCCTGAACTACCTATGAGTCAAACATAACCCCACCATGTTCTCTTCTGAAAGTGAAAAGAGACGGTCATGGTTACTCACACGGTTCGTGTATTTTACTTTCGATCCTCTGTCAAGTTTTCTACAATGGGACATTAACAAATTCCAATCTGCCACATAACCGCGGGCACGGCTTTCGAAAGATCATAACCCTGCAGGGGTGTCCCAAATTAGCCCATCACAAGCTCTCACGATCAGCAGAGATAATAATAATATTACCCCTTATCTTAGGGATAATCCGACCAGGCTCGGAATCCTGGTGCACAAGACATTTCGACAATGGTAAAACAAGTCCAGGAAGACCTCCCGGCGTGCCGACACCCTGATAGTAGCCGCGCGTATCTCGTCTCAGGCCACAACCGGATGGGTGATGCTACAGGAGCCAGATACCTCGAGTCTCCCAGCGGCGGCCCTTCAGGACCCCCGTTTGGGACCAACACCATCAGCACTGGCCCCCCTGTATGTAGAATAGTCCTCGGTAGCGCTAACTCGCTATGCAATTAATTAATTAAGTTTTTAATATGTTGCAAATTAAAACTAATGTTGGGCCTTGCTGGAGGAGTTTTATTCAAAGACGAACTGTCAAGGGGTCCCGATATACCCAACCGCGCCAGGAACGCAAAATCAAGGAACATAACGGCGGTTTATCGGCTCCTAAGGTGGCATGAGTGAAACAAAACACCGAGCAAAAGGCCAAGCCTTCCACCCATTGCCAAGTACATAGGTGTGTTAATATATATAAGATATATTGTGATATTCCAACCACATCCAGCTCCTACATGGAGCAAGCTTCATCTTCACCTGCAACAAGCAACGCTATAAGAGGGGCTGAGCAAGCGGGTAACATAGCCAAACAACGGTTTGCTGGGAAGGTGTCAAAAGTTAGAGGTTTCAGGGCAACAAGGAGAGGGGCTGACAATAAATGATGGATAGCGCGACATATAGCGATAGCATCGAGACAACTAGCATGGCAATGATAGTAAAGGTATCCGAGGGCATGGTCATCTTGCCTGACATCCCGCAAGGAAGAAGAATGAGGCCGTGAAGAAGACGAAGAAGAAGCCACGAAGACGGACCAAGTGAAGTCGAACGAATCCTCACGATCGCAACGGAAATGAACTAGCGAGAAGAAGCACACAACATGGTAAAAACCACTCATGAACAAGACAAGATGCTCAATCAACTATGATGCAAGACAAGTCTATATGATGCAATTCATGGCAAGGGATGAATCACACAAGAACAACTCAAACTAACAAGTTTAAATGAGGCCGGAATCAACATATAACAATTCCGGTAAGTCCTCATATGCACGTTTCAAAATGGGTTCATATCTGAACAAACCTTAAGTTCAAGTTATTAAACATCAAGTTAATATGCACCATGATGATCTACTCAGAATTCTAGTCAAGTTACATATAAAGTTTGTTTAATTCGGAGATACGGCCTAGAAGATATGAGCAAAACAAGTCAAGCATGGCAATCATGCAAGATGCATCCAAACAACAAGCAAACACACTCCAAGCATGTAAACAACAAGATATTATGCATCTACATGCAAAAACACACATGTTTCATATAGGACACGCTCAAAACGGAGCAACGGCCTAGAAGATATGAGCAAAACAAGTTACAATGCAAAGCTGAAGTTAACAGCAACATAGCAACTTTGGAGCAAGGTATATATATGCTACAGCACTCAAACATGATAAAAAAAGGCATGGATGTGAAATATACATGATGCTTAACAAGCATGAACTTAAAGCACACCCAAAAACTTGCTGGAACACAATTAAACAAGCATGGCAAGATTCAATAAGTTTACAGATTTCGCAGACTTAGCCAAAATCTGGGATGGCAAAACACCATCATGATGCTGCCTTCGGAGGCACAAAACAACAAGCATATCAACTCTACTAAGTATATACGGATCATGGACATGTAATAGACATATCATACATCAAAAAACTCCATTGGAACAACTCCATAGGAGGCATGGATCAATAATAACAAGCTTCACCAAAATGATCATGCTGATAACAGTTTGAGAGGTACATTTATAGCAACTTGAGAGAAAGAAATAAATAAGCTACGACAGGTCATATATGCAAACAAGGACATGGATGGAAACAACATAACATGGACAACAAGACATGATCATTTGACATACTAAAACATGCAAGGATTTGAGTGGGGCATCAAGCAAACATGGCATCAGGTTTAACAGTTTTAGACTTAGCAGTTTTTCAACAAGTCTCAGAAAATAACAACAACGAGTAGGCCACTTTGCAATCTTGTTGCAAACACCACAAGGCATATGATGAACAGTGGATTGCACCACACCAAAGATAGCATGATTGTGCTTCTAAAACATATTGACATGTGGTATAAAGACAAACACACCAATAGCTATGAGCAAGACACAACCGCATCTCATAACAAGTTTCAGCACTTAACAGTCACATGCACTTTTGCAACAGAGATTAACATGGCAATATGGCACCTAACATGAATGCTACAGCAACCATCATGTAGAGCACTTCACAATGAACATTTTGACATATCACACACTCCATTTGGACCAACATGCACAAAGTTATGATCACCACAAGCATGCAACAAAATTATAGTTATCAGCAGTTTTAAACATGTAGCACTCTTGCAACGAGGATTAGGGAATCAAGATGAACTCAAACAAGCATGCCACAATACAACAATATGAAGAGCATATCACAACGAACATTTGGACATATTATTCACTCAAAACGGAGCCACACATAAAAAGTTATCACAAGCACAACATGCACATATGTTTACAAAAACCAGGGACTTAGCCATTTCTGGGAAAAACTAACGAGCGCAGCATGACTAAATGTCGCCCGAGGCGACAGGTAGCACGGTCAGCGGCTGCTCACCTGAGTGGGCTTGGCCCAGGACGGAGGGGCGGAGCAGGCCGGCTGGGCCTGGGGAGGCCGAGCGGCTGGGCCGACGCGCTGGTCAGGCCGAAGTGGAGAGCTGCCGCTGTCGATGTAGAGGTCAAAGCGGAGCACGCCTTAGGGTCGAAGCACGGCGGCCGGCGAGTCAGGGACTCCGGCGAGCCAAGGCGAGGCCGGGAACGGAACGAGGGGCCCTGGATCTGGGGCTTCCAGGCCGGATCCGATGAAGTCGAGGCTGGTGACGGCGATCCAAGGCGGAAAGGTCGGCTCGGGGGAGAGCATGCCCGTCGATGGCGGCCGCGGGGCGAAGTTCCTGCGGAAGATGGGACAGAGGCAGGTCGTGAGAGAGGGAGAAACGAAGAAGGAGAGGGGGAAGGGAGAGAGAGCACCGGGCGGCAGAGAAGGTGGTCGCCGGCGGTACTCCGATGATACACCGGGGAAGGAGCGGACGACGTGGTCGGGGTCGAGGGGCTCCTCCCCTCGATCCAGACCGCAGCAAGGCACGAGGCACTTGGGCCCAGGGCAGTGGTAGAGTCCGGGCCCGGTGCGGCTGCAGCGGGCCGCGGAAGGGCTCAGCGGGCCTAGCACCATGGGGAGGCGCTGGAGGGCGACGTGGCAGGCACAGATTGGAGGGAACGGCTGCGCGGCGGCGGCTGCCCTGTGGGGCGCTGCCAAGTGGCGGGGACGCGGTGGCCGGGCGCTGAAATCGAGGAGAAGAGGTGGGAGGCGGATGGCTGCAGGTAGGGGAAGAGTAGGGGCTTGGTTAGGCCATATTTGGTAAGGGGGGTTGTTTATATAGGGTAGGGGGTCTAGGGACTAGGGTTTTTAGACCGTTTCGGTCCCTCAGGTCACGATCCGACGGATCCGATCACGGGGAGGTTAGCAAGGCCTTGGTGGGGTGTGTAGGGGTGTGAGTGGGCTGTCAGGAGAGGAGAGAGGAACATGCCCGCGGGGTTTTCAGAGACCGAAAACGTCCAACGATTTAACCGGCTACTAGTGCCGCTATAGTTTAACGGTTGGGCTATCAAACGACCTCCGAATGCGACGAAATTTGACAGGCGGTCTACCTATGCTATAATAAGACCACACACCAAGTTTTATCCCATTCCGAGAACATTTTCCAGCCACTTATAAAATAAATATTCAGAGGTGCCGCAGGTGCGTGCAAATGTGTCTGGGCTCAGAACGGACAACGGAAAAGACGGACGAACTCGAACGGATGCAAGTTTTGAAAACATTTTGATGCAACGCACATGATGACAAGGCAAAGATGCAACATGCAAGCAGATGACATGGCAACGAAATGAATAACTAACTAACACCTGGCGCATCGGCCTCGGGGTATCACATGGTGTCATGTGAAAGTCTACTACATGACACTTCACCATTATTTGGGCCTAGAGGGAGGCATTGGGAAGTAATAAGTAGATGATGGGTTGCTAGAGTGACAGAATCTTAAACCATAGTTTATGCGTTGCTTCATAAGGGAATTATTTGGATCCACTTATTTCATGCTATGGTTAGGTTTACCTTAATACTTCTTTTGTAGTTGCGGATGCTTGCAATAGAGGTTAATCATAAGTGGGAGGCTTGTCCAAGTAAGGACAGCACCCAAGCACCGGTCCACCCACATACCAAGTTATCAAAGTACCGAACATGAATCAGATGATCGTGATGAAAACTAGCTTGACGATAATTCCAATGTGTCCTCAGGAGCGCTTTCCTTCATATAAGAGTTTGTCCAGGCTTGTCCTTTGTTACAAAAAGGATTGGGCCATCTTGCTGCACCTTATTTACTTTTACCTTTCGTCACTTGCTAGCAATTACCTTATCACAAAACTATCTGTTACCTATAATTTCAGTGCTTGCAGAAAATACCTTACTAAAAACTGCCTATCATTTCCTTCTGCTCCTCGTTGGGTTCGACACTCTTACTTATCGAAACGACTACGATAGATCCCCTACACTTGTGGGTCATCAAGACTCTTTTCTGGCGCCGTTGCCGGGGAGTGAAGCGCCTTTGGTAGGTGGAATTTGGTAAGGAAATATTTATATAGTGTGCTGAAATTTATTGTCTCTTGTTACTATGGCTCATAATCCTTTGAGGGGCTTGTTCGGGGTATCTTCACCCCGACCAGAAGAGCAAATAGTTGCTCCTCAACCTACTGCACCTACTGAAAATGTTTGCTTTGAAATTCCTTCGGGTATGATAGAGAAACTGCTAGATAATCCCTTTACAGGAGACGGAACACTGCATCCCGAGTGACACCTAATCTATGTGGATGAAGTTTGTGGGTTATTTAAGCTTGCAGGTATGACCGAGGATGTTATCAATAAGAAGGTCTTCCCTTTATCTTTGAAGGGAGATGCATTGACATGGTTTAGGCTATGTGATGGTATTGGATCATGGAACTATAATCGTCTGAAGTTGCAATTTCATCAGAAGTTCTACCCTATGCACCAGGTTCATCGTGATCGTAATTATATCTATAATTTTTGGCCTCGTGAAGGAGAAAACATCGCTCAAGCTTGGGGGAGGCTTAAGTCAATGTTATATTCATGCCCCAATCATGAGCTCTCAAGACAAATGATCATTCAAAAAATTTATGCTTGGCTTTCTCTCAATAATGGCACCATGCTCGATACTTCTTGTTCTGGCTCTTTTATGATGAAGACTATTGAATTCAAATGTGATTTATTGGAAATAATTAAACGCAACTCTGAAGATTGGGATCTCGACGAAGGTAAGGAGTCAGGTATGACCCCTAAGTTTGATTGTGTTAAAGCTTTTATGGATACCGATGTTTTCCGTTAGTTTAGCACTAAATATGGACTTGACTCTGAGATAGTAGCTTCTTTCTGTGAATCATTTGCTACTCATGTTGATCTTCCCTAGGATAAGAGGTTTAAATACCATCCCCGCATTGAAGTAAAAGTAGTTGAACCTGTTAAAGTTGAAGAAAAGACTATCACTTATAATGTTGATCCTATTGTCCCTACTGCTTATATTGAGGAACCACCTTTCTCTGTTAGGATATAGGATCATGCTAAAGCTTCAACTGTGGTTCGCAAGAGTAGTACTAGAACACCTACACCCTCTGAGAAAACCAAAGTTGAACCTAGTGTTTCTATGGTTAAAGATCTCTTGGTTGAAGATTTAGATGGACATGTTATTTACCTCCAAGAGGAAGCTGCTAGAATAGCCAAACCCGACGCTGGAAATAAACATAGACCTGTTGTAGGCTTGCCTATTATCTTTGTTAAAATAGGAGATCATTGCTATCATGGTTTATGTGACGTAGGTGCTAGTGTGAGTGTAATACCTATATCCTTATATGATGAAATTATGCACGATATTGCACCCGTTGAGCTAGAAGGTATATATGTTACTATTAAAATTGCTAATAGAGACACTATGTCACCAATTGGGATTGTTAGAGATGTTGAAGTCTTGTGTGGGAAAGTTAAATACCCTGCTGATTTTCTTGTTCTTGGTTCCCCACAGGATGATTTTTGTTCCATTATATTTGGTAGACCCTTCTTGAATACTGTTAATGCTAAGATAGACTGCGTGAAATATATTGTTACTGTTGGTTTAGGGGATATGTCTCATGATTTTAACTTTGCTAAATTTCGTAGACAACCCCTTGATAAAGAATTACCTAGTAAGGATGAAATTATTGGTCTTGCTTCTATTGCTGTGCCTCCTAATGATCCTTTAGAACAATATTGGCTAGATCATGAAAATGATATGCATATGAATGAGAGAAGGGAAATAGATGAAATATTCTTTAATCAGGGACCCGTATTGAAAAATAACTTGCCTGTTAAAATCCTAGGGGATCCACCTCCACCCAAGGGTGATCCAATGTTTGAACTTAAACCTTAGCTGATAATCTTAAGTATGTTTATCTTGATGAAAAGAAGATATATCTTGTTATTATTAGTGCTAACCTTTCAGAGCAGGAAGAGGAAAAATTATCGAAAACTCTGAAGAAGCACCGTGCTGCTATTGGATATACTCTGGATGATATTAAGGGCATCAGTCCCACTTTATGCCAACACAAGATAAAATTGGAAGAAAACGCTAAACCGGTTATTGATCATCAATGATGGTGAAATCCTAAGATGAGAGAAGTGGTAAGGAAGGAAATACTAAAGCTTCTAGAGGCAGGTATTATCTATCCAGTTGCTAATAGCCAGTGGGTAAGTCATGTCCATTGTGTCCCCAAGAAGGGAGGTATAACTATTGTTCCTAATGATAAAGATGAATTGAACCCACAAAGAATTGTTACAGGTTATAGGATGGTAATTGATTTCCGCAAATTAAATAAGGCTAGTAAGAAATCATTACCCCTTGCCTTTTATTGATCAAACGCTAGAAATGTTATCCAAACATACTCACTTTTGCTTTCTAGATGGTTATTCTGGTTTCTCTCAAATACTTGTGTCAAAAGGGGATCAAGAAAAGACCACTTTTACTTGTCCTTTCGGTACCTTTGCTTATAGACGTATGCCTTTTGGTTTATGTAATGCACCTGCTACCTTTCAAAGATGCACGATGGGTATATTCTCTGATTTTTGTGAAAAGATTGTTGAGGTTTTCATGGATGACTTCTGTGTTTACGGAACTTCTTTTGATGATTGCTTAAGCAACCTTGATCGAGTTTTGCAGAGATGTGAAGACACTAATCTTGTCTTGAATTGGGAGAAGTGCCACTTTATGGTTAATGAAGGCATTGTCTTGGGACATCAATTTTCTGAAAGAGGTATTGAAGTTGACAAGGCTAAAGTGGATGCTATTGAAAAGATGTCGTGCCCCAAGGACATCAAAAGTATACAAAGTTTCCTTGGTCATGCCAGGTTTTATAGGAGGTCCATAAAGGAATTCTCCAAAATCTCCAGGCCTCTGACTAATCTCCTACAAAATGATATTCCTTTTGTCTTTGACGATGATTGTCTAGAAGCATTTGAAATACTTAAGAAAGCATTGATCTCTGCACCTATTATCCAGCCTTCTGACTGGAATTTACCTTTTGAGATTATGTGCGATGCTAGTGATTATGCTGTAGGTGATGTTTTAGGGCAAAGAGTAGATAAGAAATTGAATGTAATCCAATATGCTAGTAGAACTCTAGACAGTGCCTAGAGAAATTATGCTACTACTAAGAAATAATTTTTAGTAGTTGTATTTGCTTGTGATAAGTTTAGACCTTATATTGTTGATTCTAAAGTAACTATTCACACTAATCATGCTGCTATCAAATACCTTATGGAAAAGAAAGATGCTAAACCTAGACTTATTAGATGGGTTCTCTTGCTGCAAGAATTTGATTTGCATATTATTGATAGAAAGGGAGCTGAGAACCCCATTGCAGATAACTTGTCTAGGTTAGAGAATATACTTGATGACCCACAACCTATTGATGATAGCTTTCCTGGTGAACAATTAGCTATCATAAATACTTCTCGTACTGCTCCATGGTATGCGGATTATGATAATTACATTTTTGCTAAGTTTATACCCCCTAGCTTCACATACCAGCAAAAGAAAAAGTTCTTCTATGATATGAGACATTACTTCTGGGATGACCCACATCTTTATAAAGAAGGAGTAGATGGTATTATTAGACGTTGTGTTCCTGAGCATGAACATGAATAGATCCTACACAAGTGCCACTCCGAAGCTTATGGAGGACACCATGCTGGGGATAGAACTGCACATAAGGTATTGCAACTTGGTTTTTATTGGCCTACTCTCTTCATGGATGCCCGTAAGTTTGTCTTATCTTGTGATGAATGTCAAAGAATTGGTAATATTAGTAGACGTCAAGAAATTCCTATGAATTATTCACTTGTTATTGAACCATTTGATGTTTCGGGCTTTGATTATATGGGACCGTTTCCGTCCTCTAATGGGTACACACATATTCTAGTTGCTGTTGATTACGTTACTAAGTGGGTAGAAGCTATTCCAACTAGTAGTGCTGATCATAACACCTCTATTAAGATGCTTAAAGAAGTTATTTTTCCAAGGTTTGGAGTCCCTAGATACCTAATGTGTGATGGTGGTTCACACTTTATTCATGGTGCTTTCCGTAAAATGCTTGCTAAATATGATGGTAATCATAGAATTGCATCCCCTTATCACCCACAGACTAGTGGTCAAGTAGAACTAAGTAATAGAGAGCTGAAATTAGTTTTGCAAAAGGCAGTTAATAGGTCTAGAAAGAATTGGTCCAACAAACTCGATGATGCATTATGGGCCTATAGAACTGCATACAAAATTCCTATGGGTATGTCTCCATATAAGATGGTTTATGGAAAAGCTTGTCACTTACCTCTTGAGCTAGAACATAAGACATATTGGGCTATTAAAGAGCTTAATTATGATTTCAAACTTGCCGGTGAGAAGATGTTATTTTACATTAGCTCTCGTGATGAATGGAGGCCCCAGGCTTATGGGAATGCCAAGATGTTTAAAGAAAAAGTTAAAAGATGGCATGACAAAAGGATACAAAAGCGTGAGTTTAATGTAGGTGATTATGTATTGCTATACAACTCTTGTTTAAGATTTTTTGCAGGAAAACTTCTCTCTAAGTGGGAAGGACCTTACGTTATCGAGGAGGTCTATCGTTCCAGCGGCATAAAAATCAACAACTTTGAAGGCACAAATCCGAAGGTGGTGAACAGTCAAAGAATCAAACATTATATCTCAGGTAACCCTATATATGTTGAAACCAATGTTATTGAAACCGTAACCCCAGAGGAATACATAAGGGACACTTTCCAGAATGATTCAGACTCAGAAAAGGAAGAGGTATGTGGTACGGTAAGTAAACCGACTCCAAAACAGTTCTAAAGGCAATTTTTCACCGTTTTGGAATATTTAGAAAAATAGAAAAATAAGTGGTAGTCCGGAAGAGACATGAGGCGTCCACGAGGGTGGAGGGCGCGCCCCCTGCCTCGTGGGCACCTCATGTGCCTCCCGGACTCCGATTGCTTGTATGTTACTCCTTTTGGTCGGTAAAATTCATTATATATACCCCCGAAGGTTTTGACATCTGTATCACGCAAAAATCCTCTGTTTTTGTTTCGAGCTATTTCTGTCGTAGATAAAAGCAACATGTCCTCCCAAGATTCGGGGGGAGAAAGCTACGTGGCTGATTCCCTTGCTGACCCTAAGGTCTATGGGGACTGGGAGCATTATGGTTGGACCACGGAAGAAGAAGACCATGATTCCAAGGGGAAGGATTGGACGAGCTCAGATGAAGGTGAAGTCCCACTACCTCAACCTGGAGACATGCATGTGGAGTTCAAAAAGTCAAGCATCCCCGACAGAGCAAACAAATTTAAGATCGAATTTATCCCTTTTCACCTCTTGCAGGAAAACAAGCAGACACTATGCAAGAAAATATTAAACCTTGAGCAGGAGATCAATGACCTAAGGGAGCAAAATTCTGCCCTTAAGCGCAAGTTAAGGAAGAAGCCATCATCACCACCCCCGAAGAAGGAGACATAATCATATGGGTATGGGCACTCCCCTTGGCAACTGCCAAGCTTAGGGGAGTGACCCCGGTATCGTATCACCATCACTCCTATCTTTACCGTTTTTCCTAGTTCAATCCTTTTGGTAGTATCTTGATCTAGTAGATCATGATCTAGTTGTGAGCTTTTGCTTTATGATCGTTACCCTTTGTAATCGAGTCCGTGAGCTATATAATAAAGATTAGTGTTGAGTCAAGGGCTTGATTTCCTCACCTTGGTCATGATAGAATAAAAGAAAATATACAAAAATATATATCAAGAAATCATATTGATCTTATATGAAGTAATGACTTCACATATAAACAGTATGATGAATAAAAGTTGTTGGGAGTTGACAAACATAGTTTTGGTCATCGTTGCAATTAATAAGAAGTAATAAAGAAAGAGAGGCTTCACATACAAACATAGTTTATGATTGTAAGCACTCATTAAAATATGACATGCTAAAGAGTTAATGTTGGACAAGGAAGATAACATTATGGGTTATGTTTTCTTATATCCGAAATAAAGTATATTGTCATGGATCATCCAACATGTTGAGCTTGCCTTTCCCCCTCATGCTAGCCAAAACTCCTCGCACCAAGTAGAGATACTACTTGTGCTTCCATACGTCCTTAAACCCAGTTTTGCCATGAGAGTCCACCATACCTACCTATGGATTGAGTAAGATCCTTCAAGTAAGTTGTCATGTTGCAAACTCGCTAAAATATGTATGATTTATTAGTCTGGAGGAAATAAGCTTTATATGATCTTGTGATATGGAAGTAATAAAAGCGACGGACTGCATAATAAAGGTCCTTATCACAAGTGGCAATATAAAGTGACGTTCTTTTGCGCTAAGACTTTGTGCATCCAACCATAAAAGCACAAGACAACCTCTGCTTCCCTCTGCGAAGGGCCTATCTGCTATCCTTGCCTTATAAGAGTCAAGGTGAAATTCATCTTTCCTTTTTACATTTTATCCTTTGGCAAGCACATTGTGTTGGAAATATCCTGACATATATACCCACTTGGATGTAAGTTTTCATGGTCTATTACTGTTGACATTACCCTTGAGGTAACAGGTTGGGAGGCAACACCATAAGCCCCCATCTTTCTCTGTGTCTGATTAAAACTCCATAACCATAAGTATTGCGTGAGTGTGAGAAATTGTGAAAGACTATATGATAGTTGAGTACGTAGGCTTGCTGAAAAGCTCTTATGTTGACTCTTTCCAAAGTTATGATAAATTGCAATTGCTTCAATGACCGAGACCATAGTTTGGTGGTTTTCAATGAAGTTTCTGATTCATACTTGAGATTGTGAATGAATTGTTACTTTAGCATAAGAATCATATGACAATATATAATATGTTGATGTTATGAGAATGATCATGATGCCCTCATGTCCGTATTTTATTTTTATCGACACCTCTATCTCTAAACACGTGGACATATTTTTCGATATCGGCTTTCGCTTGAAGACAAGCGAGGTCTAAGCTTGGGGGAGTTGATACGTCCATTTTGCATCATGCTTATATGTTGGTATTTATTGCATTATGGGTTGTTATTACACGTTATGTCACAATACTTATGCCTTTTCTCTCTTATTTTACAAGGTTTACATGAAGAGCGAGAATGCCGGCACCTGGAATTCTGGGCTGGAAAAGAAGCAAACTCAGGAAACCTATTCTGCACAACTCAAAAAGCTCCGAAACTCCATAGGACACCGTTTCAGAAAATATAAAAAATATATGGCGAAAGAAGATCACCAGGGGGGCACCACCTGTCCACGAGGGTGGGGCGTGCCCCTGGGCGCGCCCCCTGCCTCGTGGCCCCCCCGATGGCCATATACTCCTATATGAGGTTCTTTGACCTGGAAAAAATCATAAGGAGGCTCTCGGGACCAGACGCCGCCGTCTCGAGTCGGAACCTTGGCGGAAACCAATCTAGGGCTCCGGCAGAGCTATTCTGCCGGGGATACTTCCCTCCGGGAGGGGGAAATCGTCACCGCCGTCATCACCACCAACCCTCCCATCTTGGGGAGGGCTATCTTCATCAACATCTTCACCAGCACCATCTCCTCCCAAACCCTAGTTCATCTCTTGTATCCAATCTTTGTACCCAAACCTCAGATTGGTACCTATGGGTTGCTAGTAGTGTTTATTACTCCTTGTAGTTGATGCTAGTTGGTTTATTTGGTGGAAGATCATATGTTCAGATCCATTATGCATATTAATACCCTTCTGATCATGAACAATATTATGTCTTGTGAGTAGTTACTTTTGTTCCTAAGAACATGGGAGAAGTCTTGCTATAAGTAGTCATGTGAATTTGGTATTCGTTCGATATTTTGATGAGATGTATGTTGTTTCTCCTCTAGTGGTGTCATGTGAACATCGACTAGATGACACTTCACCATTATTTGGGCCTAGAGGAAGGCATTGGGAAGTAATAAGTAGATGATGGGTTGCTAGAGTGACAGAAGCTTAAACGCTAGTTTATGCGTTGCTTCGTAAGGGGTTGATTTGGATCCACTTGTTTCATGCTATGGTTAGGTTTACCTTAATACTTCTTTTGTAGTTGCGGATGCTTGCAATAGAGGTTAATCAAAAGTGGGAGGCTTGTCCAAGTAAGGACAACACCCAAGCACCGGTCCACCGACATACCAAGTTATCAAAGTACAGAACGCGAATCAGATGATCGTGATGAAAACTAGCTTGAGGATAATTCCCATGTGTCCTCGGGAGCGCTTTCCTTCATATAAGAGTTTACCAGGCTTGTCCTTTGTTACAAAAAGTATTGGGCCATCTTGCTGCACCTTATTTACTTTTACCTTTTGTCACCTGCTACCAATTACCTTATCACAAAACTATCTGTTACCTATAATTTCAGTGCTTGCAGAAAATACCTTACTGAAAACTGCCTATCATTCCCTTCTGCTCCTCGTTGGGTTCGACACTCTTACTTATCGAAAGGACTACGATAGATCCCCTACACTTGTGGGTCATCACATATCAGTGCCAATATGGATATAAAAGGCACATAGGAAATCTAGCCACGCAAATGCGCGGGTAACACCGCTAGTTCCTATAAATAGAGAAACCATGAGAAATAACCCTAGATCAGAATTTCTGCTGCCGCAAGGCCTCTGTAGCCACTGAAAACCAATCTAGACCCTTTTCGGTATTCCGATGGAGGGGGAAATCATCACCAGTGGCCATCTTCATCATCCCGGCGGCCACCATGATGAGGAGGGAGTAGTCCACCCTCGGGGCTGAGGGTTTGTACCAGTAGCTATGTGTTTAATCTCTCTCTCTCTCTCTCTCTCTCTCTCTCTCTCTCTCTCTCTCTCTCTCTCTCGTGTTCTTGATGGCACGATCTTGATGTATCGGGGGCTATGTTAATATATTTAGATCATACGGTGTTTTCCCCTATCTATCTTGTGATGAATTGAGTTTTCCCTTTGAGATATCTTTGGATTGAATACTTTTATGGATTTGAGAACACTTGATATATGTCTTGCAATTGAATACTCATGGTGACAATGCGGTATCATATTGATCCACTTGATATATGTGTTGGGGAACGTACTATTTCAAAAAATTCCTATGATCACGCAAGATCTATCTAGTAGAAGCATAGCAATGAGCCGGGAGAGTGTGTCCACATACCCTCGTAGACCGAAAGCGGAAGTGTTTAGTAACGCGGTTGATGTAGTCGAACGTCTTTGCGATCCCACTGATCCAAGCACCGAACGTACGGCACCTCCGCATTTAGCACACGTTCAACTCAATGACGTCCCATGAAATCTTGATCCAGTTGAGGTCGAGGGAGAGTTCCGTCAGCACGACAGCGTGGTGATGGTGTTGATGAAGTTACCGACGCAGGGCTTCGCCTAAGCACTACGACGATATGACCGAGGTGTGTAATGGTGGAGGGGGGCACCACACACGGCTAAGAAATCAACTTGTGAGTCTATGGGGTGCCCCTTGGCCACGTATATAAAGGACGAGAGGAGGAGAGGGCCGACCCTCCTATGTCACGACCAAGGGGGGAGTCCTACGCCCGCTAGGAGTAGGATTCCCCCTTTTCCTAGTAGGAGTAGGAGAAGAAGGAACGGGAGGGAGAGAAGAGAAGGAAGGAGGGGGCGCCGCCCCTCCTCCTAGTCCAATTCAGACTAGGCCATGAGGGGGAGACCTTCCCTAGGCTGCATATCTCTCTCTCTCCCCTAAAGCCCAATAAGGCCCATTGACTCCCCACGGGGTTCCGGTAACCTCCCGGTACTCCGGTATTTATCCGATGACCCCCGGAACCCTTCCGGTGTCCGAATATAACCTTCCAATATATCAATCTTTATGTCTCGACCATTTCAAGACTCCTCGTCATGTCCGTGATCACATCCGAGACTTCAAACTACCTGCGGCACATCAAAACACATAAACTCATAATACGAAGATCTTTATTGGTTCCTACATATTCTACGAAGATCTTTATTGGTGAAACCGCATAGCAACATACAATGTTCCCTTTGTCATCGGTATGTTACTTCCCCGAGATTCGATCATTGGTATCATCATACCTAGTCCAATCTCGTCACCGGCAAGTCTCTTTACTCATTCCATAATACATCATCTCGTGACTAACTCATTAGTCGTTTGCTTGCATGGTTTATTACGATGTGTATTACCGAGAGGGCCCAGAGATACCTCCTCGAAACTCAGAGTGACAAATCCAATTCTTGATCTATGCCAACACCGCAAACATTTTCAGAGATACCTGTAGAGCATCTTTATAATCACCCAGTTATGTTGTGATGTTTGATAGCACACAATGTGTTCCTCCGGTATTCGGGAGTTGCATAACCTCATAGTCAGAGGAACATGTATAAGTCATGAAGAAAGCGGTAGCAGTAAAACTGAACGATTATAGTGCTAAGCTAACGAATGGGCCTTGTCCATCACATCATTCTCATAATGATGTGACCCCGTTGATCAAATGACAACACATGTCTATGGTCAGGAAACATAACCATCTTTCATTAATGAGCTAGTCTCGTAGAGGCATACTAGGGACACTCTATTTTGTCTATGTATTCACACAAGTATAAAGTTTCCTGTTAATACAATTCTAGCATGAATAAAAGAAATTTATCATGGTATATAAGGAAATATAAATAACAACTTTATTATTGCCTCTAGGGCATATTTCCTTCAGTCTCCCACTTGCACTAGAGTCAATAATCTAGATTACATTGTAATGATTCTAACACCCATGGAGTCTTGGTGCTGATCATGTATTTCTCGTGGAAGAGGCTTAGTCAACAGGTCTGAAACAATCAGATCTGTATGTATCTTGCAAATTTCTATGTCTCCCTCCTTGACTTGATCGCGGATGGAATTGAAGCGTCTCTTGATGTGCTTGGTTCTCTTGTGAAACCTGGATTCCTTCGCCAAGGCTATTGCTCCAGTGTTGTCACAAAAGATTTTCATTACACCCGATGCACTAGGTATGAAAACTAGATCGGATATGAACTCCTTCATCCGGACTCCTTCATTTGCTGCTTCCGAAGCAGCTATGTACTCCGCTTCGCACGTAGATCCCGCCACGACGCTCTACTTGGAACTGCACCAACTGACAGCTCCACCGTTCAACAAAAATACATATCCGGTTTATGACTTAGAGTCATCCGGCTCAGTGTCAAAGCTAGAATCGACGTAACCATTTATGACGAGCTGTTTGTCACCTGGATAAACGAGAAACACATCCTTTGTCCTTTTCAGGTACTCCAGGATGTTCTTGACCGCTGTCCAGTGATCCACTCCTGGATTACTTTGGTACCTCCCTGCTACACTTATAGCAAGGCACACATCAGGTTTGGTACACAACATTGCATACATGATAGAACCTATGGCTCAAGCATAGGGAATGACTTTCATTTTCTCTTTATCTTCTGAATTGGTCGGGCATTGAGTCTGACTCAACTTCACACCTTGTAACACAGGCAAGGACCCTTTCTTTGACTGATCCATTTTGAACTTCTTCAAAACTTTATCAAGGTATATGCTTTGTGAAAGTCCAATTAAGCGTCTTGATCTATCTCTATAGATCTTGATGCCCAATATATAAGCAGCTTCACCGAGGTATTTCATTCTAAAATTCTTATTCAAGTATCCTTTTATGCTATCCAGAAATTCTACATCATTTCCAATTAACAATATGTCATCCACATATAATATCAAAAATGCTACAGAGCTCCCACTCACTTTCTTGTAAATACAGGCTTCTCTGAAAGTCTGTATAAAACCATATGCTTTGATCACTTCATCAAAGCGTATATTCCAACTCCGAGATACTAGCACCAGTCCATAGATGGATCACTGGAGCTTCCACACTTTGTGAGCACCTTTAGGATCGACAAAACCTTCTGGTTGCACCATATACAAATATTCTTTGAGAAATCCATTAAGGAATGTAGTTTTGACATCCATTTGCTAGATTTCATAATCATAAAATGCGACAATTGCTAACATGATTCGGACAGACTTAAGCATCGCTACGCGTGAGAAGGTCTCATCGTAGTCAACTCCTTGAACTTGTTGAAAACCTTTCGCAACAAGTTGAGCGTTGTAGAAAGTAACATTACCATCGGCATCAGTCTTCTTCTGAAATATCCATTTATTTTCTATGGCTTGCCGATCATCGGGCAAGTCAACCAAAGTCTATACTTTGTTCTCATACATGGATCCCATCTCAGATTTCGTGGCCTCAAGCCATCTTGCGGAATCTGGGCTCATCATCGCTTCCTCATAGTTCGTAGGTTCGTCATGGTCTAGTAACATGACTTCCGGAACAGGATTACCATACCACTCTGGTGCGGAACGTACTCTCGTTGACCTATGAGGTTCGGTAGTAACTTGATCTGATGTTTCATGATCATCATCATTAGCTTCCTCACTAATTGGTGTAGGCATTAGGGGAACGATTTTCTGTGATGAGCCATTTTCCAATTCGAGAGAAGGTACAATTACCTCATCAAGTTATACTTTCCTCCCACTTACTTCTTTTGAGAGAAACTCCTTCTCTAAAAAGGATCCATTCTTAGAAACAAAAGTCTTGCCTTCATATCTGTGATAGAAGGTGTACCCAACAATTTCTTTTGGGAATCCTATGAAGACGCACTTCTCCGATTTGGGTTCGAGCTTATCAGGTTGAAGATTTTTCACATAAGCATCGCAACCCCAAACTTGAAGAAACAACGGCTTAGGTTTCTTGCCAAACCACAGCTCATACGGTGTCGTCTCAACGGATTTAGATGGTGCCCTATTTAACGTGAATGCAGCTGGCTCTAATGCATAACCCCAAAACGATAGTGTTAAATCGTTAAGAGACATCATAGATGGCATCATATCTAATAACGTACGGTTACGATGTTCGTACAGACCATTACGCTGTGGTGTTCCATGTGCCGTGAGCTGTGAAATTATTCCACGTTGTTTCAAATGAAGACCAAACTCGTAACTCAAATATTCGCCTCCGCGATCAGATCGTAGACACTTTTTTTCTTGTTACGATGATTCTCTACTTCACTATGAAATTGTTTGAACTTTTCAAATGTTTCAGACTTATGTTTCATTAAATAGATATACCCATATCTGCTCAAATCATCTGTGAATGTCAGAAAATAACGATACCCGCCGCGAGCCTCAACACTCATCTGACCGCATACATCGGTATGTATTATTTCCAATAAGTCAGTTGCTCGCTCCATTGTTCCGGAGAACGGAGTTTTAGTCATCTTGCCCATGTGGCATGGTTCGCAAGTATCAAATGATTCATAATCAAGTGATTCCAAAAATCCATGTGCATGGAGTTTCTTCATACGCTTTACACCAATATGACCGAAACGGCAGCTCTACAAATATGTTGCACTATCATTATCAACTTTGCATCTTTTGGCATCAATATTATGAACATGTGTATCACTATGATCGAGATTCAACAAAAATAGACCACTCGGCAAGGGTGCATGACCATAAAGATATTACACATATAAATAGAACAACCATTATTCTCTGATTTAAATGAATAACCATCTCACAACAAACAAGATCTAGATATAATGTTCATGCTCAACGTTGGCACCAAATAACAATTATTTAGGTCTAAAACTAATCCCGAAGGTAGATGTAAAGGTAGCATGCCAACAACGATCACATCGACTTTGGAACAATTTCCCACGCGCATCGTCACCTCGTCCTTAGCCAATCTTCGTTTAATCAGTAGCCCTTGTTTTGAGTTACAAATATGAGCAACTGAACCAGTATCAAATACCCAGACGCGACTACGAGCATTAGTAAGGTACACATCAATAACATGTATATCAAATATACCTTTGTTCACTTTGCCATCCTTCTTATCCGCCAAATACTTGGGACAGTTCCACTTCCAGTGACAAGTCCCTTTAAAGTAGAAGCACTCAGTTTCAGGCTTAGCTCCAGACTTGGGTTTCTTCCCGGGAGTAGCAACTGGATTGCTATTCTTCTTGAAGTTCCCCTTATTTCCCTTGCCCTTTTACTTGAAACTAGTGGTCTTGTTAACCATCAACACTTGATGCTCCTTTTTTATTTCTACCTCCGCAACTTTGAGCATTGCGAAGAGCTCGGGAATTGTCTTCTCCATCCCTTGCATATTATAGTTCATCACGAAGCCTTTATAGCTTGGTGGCAGTGATTGAAGAACTCTGTCAATAACACTATCATCTAGAATATTAACTCCCAGCTGAGTCATGTGGTTATGGTACCCAGACATTCTAAGTATGTGTAGACTGACAAAACTGTTCTCCTCCATCTTGCAGCTATAGAACTTGTTGGAGACTTCATATCTCTCAGCTCGGGCATTTGCTTGAAATATTAACATCAACTCTTGGAACATCTCATATGCTCCATGACGTTCAAAACGTCTTTGAAGTCCTGATTCTAAGCCGTAAAGCATGGCACACTGAACTATCGAGTAGTCATCAGACCGCATTTGCCAGACGTTCAAAGCGTCCACATTAGCAGGAGGGGCTCGTCACCTAGCGGTGCATCAAGGACATAATTCTTCTGTGCAGCAATGAGGATAATCCTCAAGTTACGGACCCAGTCTGTGTAGTTGCTACCATCATCTTTCAACTTAGCTTTCTCTAGGAACGCATTAAAATTCAAGGGAACGATAGCATGGGCCATTGATCTACAACATAGATATACAAAAACTATCAGGACTAAGTTCATGATAAATTAAGTTCAATTAATAATATTACTAAAGAACTCCCACTAGACATCCCTCAAGTCATCTAAATGTTCACGTGATCCAAATGTACTAAACCATGTCAGATCATCACGTGAGATGGAGTAGTTTTCAATGGTGAACATCTTATGTTGATCATATCTACTATATGATTCACACTCGACCTTTCGATCTCTAGTGTTCCAAGGCCATGTCTGTACATGCTAGGCTCGTCAAGTTTAACCCGAGTATTCTGCACGTGCAAAACTATCTTACACCGACTATATGTGAACGTAGAGCTTATCACACCTGATCATCGCATGGTGTCTCGGCATGACGAACTGTCACAACGGTGCATATCCAGGGAGAACACTTGTACCTTGAAATTTTAGTAAGGGATCATCTTATAATGCTACTGTCATTCTAAGCAAAATAAGATGCACAAAAAGATAAACATCACATGCAATCAAAATATGTGACATGACATGGCCATCATCATCTTGTGCTTTTGATCCCCATCTCCAAAGCACCGTCATGATCTCCATCGTCACCTGCTTGACACCATGATCTTCATCGTAGTGGCGTGGTCGTCACGCCAACTATTGCTTCTACTACTATCGCTAACTCATTGTGATAAAGTAAAGCAATTACATGGCGTTCGCAATTCATACAATAAAGAGACAACCATAAGGCTCCTGCAGGTTGTCGATAATTTACAAAACATGATCATATCATACAATAACGTATAACTCATCACGTCTTGACCATATCACATCACAACATGCCCTGCAAAAACAAGTTAGACGTCATCTACTTTGTTGTTGCAAGTTTTACGACGCTGCTATGGGCTTTTAGCAAGGACCATTCTTACCTACGACACAAAAACCACAACGGTGATTATCAAGTTTGTTGTTTTAACCTTCAACAAGGACCGGCCGCAGTCAAATTTGATTCAACTAAAGCAAGAGAGACAGACACCCACCAGCCACCTTTATGCAAACAAGTGGCATGTAACGGTGGAACCGGTCTCATGAACGCAGTCATGTAATGTTGGTCCGGGCCGCTTCATCTTACAATACCGCTCAATCAAAATAAGACGTTGGTGGTAAGTAGAATGAACATCACCGCCCACAACTCCTTTGTGTTCTATTCGTGCATATCATCTACGCATAAACCTGGTTCATGATGCCACTGTTGGGGAACGTCACATGCTATTTCAAGAAAAATTCCTACAATCACACAAGATCTATCTAGGAGATGCATAGCAACGAGGCAGGAAGAGTGTGTATACGTACCCTCGTAGACCGAAAGCGGAAGCGTTAGGATAACACGGTTGATGTACTCGAACGTTTTCGCAATTCAACCGATCAAGTACTGAATGTACGGCACCTCCGAGTTCAGCACATGTTCAGCTTGACGACGTCCCTCGTGCTCTTGATCCAGTAGAGGGTCAAGTGTAGCGACCACGATCCGAATGGTCCGAAGTCTCTGTGTTTCATTGTCATCCCTGGATCGATAATGCTGACACACACAGTATTTGAAGGATTTATAACCGAGTGGCAACCACACACTTATTACATCGAATGTCTCAAAAGAGAACTTATTACAAAATAACAGCGGAAGGCTTGAAAGATAAGTGAGTCCATCAACTCCAACGGCATAGCTGAGTGCATGACAAACGACCTAGCACGTCTTACTCCTCGTCTAAAAAGTCTGCAACGTAACATGTTGCAGCCCGAAACGGGTCAGCACATGGAATATGCTGGCAAGATAACACAGTAGAGCAAGTAACAAAATAAAAGCTAACACTATATGCATATTTGGCTGGTGGAGGCTCTAAGGTTAAAGTTTTTGCGAAAAGCCAATTTTTTACCTACAACAAAGGAATATATTTTATTTTAACTATCATGGTAGTTTAAACATCATTGAGAAGGTACCTCGAACTCAATCCCAATTAAAGTAATCATTATTAACCCAACAAATTAATTTTAGAGTGATGAGATCAACCAATAATTCAAGTACCGGATACTCAAGAATGTCCATAACCGGGGACATGGCTAATCATGATTAGTTTGTACACTCTGCAGAGGTTTGCGCACTTTTCCCCACAAGACTCGATCTCCTCCGTTGGATTTGTCACACTGGATGGTGTTTGAGAAACGGATGACCGAGACACAGTCTTTCAGAAGAATTCACTCTTTACCCCGGGTGGACCGGTACACCTACTTTCCTCTACATCTGCTAGTCCACGACTGAAAGAGCTCACACAACTTACTCATACTATGCCAGAGCCCATATAGCATTGTGGCTGAACACGGAAGTTTCTAGCATGAATAGTTTTATGATCCCTTTGAGCCTGGGTGGCATTCCATAGGATAATCACACGATTCCTCCGGGATTTCCTAGGACAAAACTGGATTCTGCAGGTGCCCTGCAACCAATCCACCCAGATGTGTATTCAAGTAGCCACCTTAAGTTGAACCATTAATTAACAACTCACATCTGTCATGGATTTCACTCAAACCCAAACCACCTTTACGAGCCTAGCATGGCAACCTAGGCATAAAGTAGAAGTAACTCCCAAGGGTTTGAAAATAATGTAGGTAATAGGTTCTACCTCAATCTACTTCCCAGACGCACAAGTTAAACATATCCTAGTCATCCAATGTGTGAGGGTTTGATCTAATGCATAAAAACTGGGTAATAAAGGGGTATGATCAAAGTGTTACTTGCCTGGCTGATGATTCGCAAAACCTAGAGACTCGTAGTAGCACGCTTCGCACTTCGGGAATTCTATCGCAAGCAAAGAATAGCATACATAAGCAATCAAGCAAAGATGCACAAACAGAACTCAAAATAATAAGATCTAACTAGAAAGTTCAACTTAAGAACTCCGGTTTGCAAAAAGAATCAAATCAAATGGAGCAACAAAACTCAAACTGCTAAAGAAACTAGATCCATTTACTAGATTGATCTAAAGTCAAATTTTACAGTAGCAAAACCTTGTTCAAGTTGGTTAAATGGAAAGAGGGCTTCGAGACGAAGATCTGGGCTTTTGAATTGCCCGATTCCGACTCTCGAGCGAAAAGATAAACTAAAAACAAGATCAGGGCAGAATCGCGATCAAAAATAATCGCGGAAAAAGCCCCGAAAAAGAAAACTAACGAACAGGCTAACGAACGAACGTTCGCTGTCTGTAACTAACGGGCGAACAATGTTCGTTAAAATGAACGTATGGAAGAATGTCTGCTAACTAACTAAACCAAAAAAACCGAACCGATCTATTAAAAAAATGGATCTAGGGTTCCAAAAAAACCAAACGATTTTTACGAAAAACCGGCGCCTACCTCGGGTCGACGAACTCCGGCGAGAGCGCCAGCGGCGGCGGTCTCCAGCGACGGCGGCGGGTGGCTTCACGGACGGCGGCGGCTGCGAGTGGCGGCGCGAGCGGCGGCGGGCGGCTGGCGGCGACGGGGCGGCGAGAAGGCGACGGCGGGTCGCGGGCGGCGGCTAGGGTTTCGGGCGCTGGGGCTGGGACGGCTCGGGCCTCGGGCCTCGGCTTATAAAGGCCAGCCGGGCTGAGGTGTCCTGGTTGGACACGGCCCAAAGTAGCTTTCCCTTTTTTTAAAGAATCCTAACGCACTAAAACAGACGAAAAAAATACTAAAGGGACTCCAAAAATTCCGAAATAAATTTTCACCGTCCTCTAATAATATTTGGAGAAGTCATATTATCTCCGCTCATATATTTTATTAAGAAATATTTTTAGGGAGTGAAAATAATTAAAACCAACGTGATCCCCTACCGGTATTCGAGAAAACTCAAATACGAAAACAGTATAATTCCCAGCTCTCTCTGTAGGTCCTTGAGTTGCTTAGCATTTCCTAGGATCGCCACGCACAAAATGCAATAAAATATGCAATGCAATATGATCTATATATTTCCAAATTGAAAATTTGGGATGTTACAAACCTACCCCCCC
>LR738715.1:98656527-98774163 GCA_902687465.1 Secale cereale
CCCCCCCCCCCCCCCTTAGAATGAATCTCGCCCTCGAGATTATGCTTGGCTAGAGAACAGGTGTGGGTGGTCCTTGCGTAGATCGTCCTCTCGTTCCTAGGTGGCTTCTTCCTCGGTATGGTGACTCCACTGAACTTTGCAAAACTTGATAACCTTACTGTGGGTGACTCTGCTCGAAAACTTGAGAATCTTGACGGGTTTCTCCTCTTAGGTCAGATCACTATCCAACTGAATTGCCTCCAGAGGTACTGTGTCTCTTAGCAGAATATCGGCCATCTCCGAATAGAACTTCTTAAGCTGAGAAACATGAAACACATCGTGCACTCCGAACAATCCCTCGGGTAACTCCAACTTGTAGGAAACCTCTCCCATGCTTTCCAAAAACACGGTACAATCCCACAAATACTGGGGCTAACTTTCCCTTAACTCCGAAACGTTTAACTCCTCGTAGAGGCGACACTCTCAGGTATGTTCTGTCTCCGATTTTGTAGGCTACCTCCTTGCGCTTCGAATCTGCATAACTCTTCTGCCTGGACTGAGCTACCTTCAGTCTAACTCGAATTAGCTTAACCTTCTCTTCTGACTCTTTGATCAGATCTGGTCCAAATAACTGACGGTCTCTGACTTCATCCCACATCAACGGCGTTCGGCATCTCCTCCCGTACAATGCTTGGAACGGTGCCATCTTCAAACTGGCCTGGTAACTATTGTTGTACGAGAACTCCGCGAAGGGCAAATTGTCATCCCAACTAGATCCATAATCTAGCACACAAGCTCTCAACATGTCTTCCAGAACCTAATTTACTCTCTCGATCTGTCCATCTGTCTGCGGGTGAAAAGCTATACTAAATTCCAGCCTCGTTCCCAAAGTTTGGTGTAACTGATGCCAAAACTTTCAGGTGAACTATGTTCCTCTATCTGATACAATGTTCCTCGGAACTCCATGCAGACATACGATCCTGGTCATGTATATCTTGGCCAACTTCGCACTGGTATACGTGGTTTTCACGGGGATAAAGTGGGCTACTTTGGTCAAGCGATCGACTACTACCCAGATTGAGTCATATCCTGATTTGGTCCTGGGCTATCCGGTGATAAAGTCCATGCCAAGCTTATCCCACTTCCATTCGGGTATCGGCATAGGCTGTAGCAATCCTGCTGGCTTCTGATGTTCCGCCTTCACTCTCTGGCATACATCACATACGGCTACATAGTCGGCAATATCCGTCTTCATTCCCGTCCATCAGAAACGTTCCTTCAAATCTAAATACATCTTGGTGTTTCCGGGGTGTATCGACTATGGTGAATCATGTGCTTCCTGCAATATCAACTTCCTGATCTCGGGGTTGTTGGGCACATAGATTCGATCCTCAAACCACGAGGTGTCATGTTCGTCCTCATGAAAACCCTTGGCTTTTCCTTCACTCATCTTCTCCTTGATATCGGCAATCTCTTTGTCATCCTTCTGGGCTTCTCGTATCTTTCCCAGCAATCTTGACTGAACCTCTAGCGTTGCAACAACACCTTTAGGAACTATCTCCAAACGAAGCTCCCTGAGATCTTCCGCTAATTCCTTTGGCAATCCCCCCTTCACTAGGGTATTTGCATAACTCTTTCGGCTCAAAGCATCTACAACGACATTGGCCTTTCCGGGGTGATAGTGCAGCTTCATGTCCTAATCCTTTTTTAAGCTCCAACCATCTCCTCTGTCTGAGGTTCAGCTCCTTCTGAGTGAAAATGTACTTCAAACTCTTGTGACTCGTGTACACATCACAACGATTTCCAATAAGGAAATGTCTCCAAGTTTTGAGCGCATGTACAACTGCTGCTAGCTCCAAATCGTGCGTCGCATAATTCAATTTGTGCGGTTGAATTTGACGAGATGCATAAGAAACAACTCTTCCATCCTGCATGAGTACTCCTCCAAGTCGTAAGCGTGAGGAGTCGCAGTACACTTGGAAATCCTTGCGTATATCTGACAAGATCAGCACTGGGGCTGTCGTCAACCATTTCTTCAACTCCTAGAAACTTTCTTCGCACTCTTCAGTCCGATGAAACTTTGTGTCCTTCTTCAACAATGTCGTCATGGGCTTTGCAATCTTGGAGAAATTCTCTATGAATCTCCGGTAGTATCCCGCGAGTCCAAGAAAACTCCGGATCTCTCCAACTGAAGTGGGTGCCAACCACTCAGTGACTGCTTGCACTTTGACGGGGTCCACTGCTATACCTTCTCCTGATATAACATGACCTAAGAATCCAACTTCCTTGAACCAAAACTCGCATTTGCTAAACTTGGCGTACAACTGTTGTTCTGTGAGCTTCTCCAGTACCAAACGCAAATGCTCCGCGTGTTCCTCTTCGTTCTTTGAGTACACCAAAATATCATCAATGAATACCACGACAAACTAATCCAAGAACTCCATGAACACCTTGTTCATCATACTCATGAAATAGGCAGGGGCGTTAGTCAATCCAAATGACATAACCGTAGCCCATACCTTGTCGTGAAGGTTGTCTTAGGTATATCCTTCTCTCAAATATTCAACTGGTGGTATCCTGATCGTAGATCAATCTTGGAGAATACTTTCGCTCCTTGAAGTTGGTCGAACAAATCATTGATCATCGACAGCGGGTACTTATTCTTAATCGTCACTTCATTCAGCGCCCGATAATCAACGACCATCCTTAAAGATCCATCCTTCTTCTCGACCAAAAGCACTGGGGCTCCCCAAGGTGATGAACTTTGTCGTATAAATCCTTTCTCCAATAGCTCCTTAATCTACTTCTTGATCTCCTCCAGATCATTCGCTGGCATCCGATACGGTCTCTTCAATATTGGTCCGATGCCAGGCAATAGCTCAATCAAAAACTCAATATCCCTATTCGGTGGCATGCCTGGTAGCTCCTCTAGAAACACATCCGGATAATCCCTTACTATGGGCACTTCCTCCTGAACAACTCCCGTGAGAGAATGTACTTGTGTCCTCTTAGGCGAATGCCTAGAAACATACTTGATCCTTTTTCCCTTCGGGGTGGTAAGTAAAATAGATTTACTGGCACAATCGATGTTCCCTCCATACATCGATAGCCAATCCATTGCTAGTATCACATTCAATCCTTATGACTCCAAAACTATCAGGTCTGAGGGGAAAACATTGCGTCCAATGACCAATGGCGTCTTAAAGCATCCTTGATGTGCCATATACTCTGCTCCTGGGGAACTTACTAACATGGGGGTCTTAAGGACTTGGGTGGGCAACTTATGTCTATTTACGAATCCCCTTGAGCTGTATGAATGCGATGCACCAGTATCGAAAATAACTATTGCGGTAAATGACTTAACCAAAAACTTACCGACAACAACATCTAGTTGCTCTTCAACCTCCTCCACGGTCACGTGGTTCACTTGTCCTTTGTTTAACGTGTTGGGCTTCTTCCCGGCGCTTCCATTCTTAGCTTCAGGGCACTCCATGGCGTAGTGTCCATTCTTCCCGCACTTGAAACAGGTAACGTGGCTCAAATCCCTCTTAGCGGGTGTGGATGGGGTAGAGCGGTTATGATTATTGTTTGCTCCGTTTCCATTCCCATTCTTGGGGCCATTGTGGTTGTGAGAACTTCCTCCATTATGGGTGTGGCTTCCATGGTTATGGGTGTATCCTTCCGAATTCGGGGTGAATCGGGGCTTCTGCTGGGCTCCAGAATTATTCTTTCCTTGTCCATACTTCCTCTTGCGGCTCTCAATCTGCTGCTGCTTCCCTTCAATCATAAGAGCTTTGTCTACCAACTCCTGGTAGTTGTTGAAGGTTGCCACCATCAACTGTACGCTCATCTCATCATTCAGCCCTTCCACAAACATTTCCTGCTTAGCGGCATCTGTGGCCACATCATCCGGGGCATAACGAGATAGGGTACTAAACTCATCTACGTACTGAGCCACAGTATGATCTCCTTGGCGCAAGTTGCGAAACTCTCGCTTCTTCATGCTCATAGCTCCAGTTGAGACATTTGCAGTGCGAAAAGCTTGCTGAAACTGATCCCAAGTGACATTGGCTACAGTCAAAGTGGCTATGTAATTCTCCCACCATGCTGCTGCTGGTCCGGCCAACTGATGTGCGGCAAATTGCACCTTCTCATCATCCGTGCAATTGGCAGTGGTCAAATCCCTTCCAATCTTGCGCAGCCAGTCATCAACAACTATTGGTTCAATGCTGCTAGCAAACACCGGTGGTTGCAACCTTAGAAAACGTGTCAGGTTGTCCACGGGTGGTGGTGGTGGAGGGTTGTTGTTGTTGTTGTTGTTCTGATTGTTCTGATTGTTCTGGACAGGAAGTTGCATCAAAGTGTTCTGCTGCTGGATCAACTGAGTAAACTCAAGGGGAAACTGAAATCCGGGCTCACGCCTCGGAGGCATCTGATGGGTGTAGAGGGAAGAGATTAGAATAGAAATGAGGTCTAGGGGAAATTCACTACCCATATGCACATGAGACAAAGACAATCATATCACACCAATCAATTCAAACAAGGGCTTACAAAGATCTAACTAACGTTACAAAAGTGCTCTATATTCTACTTTATGGGGAAAACAACTAGTCATGGGGTGGTCATCTAGAAATTCTGATCAGCGGAAGATTCCATGATATCTGCTCCAGCTTCATCTTCATAGTCTTCATCACTATCATCGGGGTCTGAGTCCGTGTCGTCGATGATGATGTAGTCCTCAGAACGAATCTCCTTGGGTTCTTCTTCTTCTTCCTCTCCTCCGGGTGCTGGATCTCCCATGAATACTCCTAGCTTCCTAGTCAAGTCATCATTCTTCTCCACAAGTATCATCATCTCTTCCTCGTAGCCGTCACGTGTAGACTTGAGTTCCTCTTCTAGCTCCAAGTTCCTGGTTAGCGTCTTCTTTAATTCTATCATCCCTGCGCACATCTGGTGCTCCTGTGTGTGCTGGTTTAACTCCTGGATGAACGCTGCAATGGACCTGTCCTTCCGAGTATTGATCGTGTCCCATTGCTCGTCTCGGCATCCACAAATCTGGTAGATAGTGTCCTTCAGCTCTTGCTTGTAGACTTCTCCAATCCGTCCCATAGTAATGTGGGCTTCCATACTCTTGCCTAGGCTCCAGGTTGGTGCATCAAAAGAAAACTCTATTGGCTCAGTGGATGGTGCGAAGGTTCTCCTTGGAATTTGAACTTGAACACTCCATCGCTCCTCTTCTGGTAAAGTGGCGGTGTAGGTCCCGGAAAAGCTTGGTATTCCTATGTTTAGGTACCTAATGACTTCCTTCAAGTGTCATCCAAAAGGCGTGTCTTCATCTGGTTGAGTGAACTTGTTCCTTGGGTCCACCATCCTAAAAGAGTAGAAAATGGAGAGGAGACATAAATGAGTAGAGAAGAGTGACCTAGGGTTTATCTTAGTGGTCGTGTCCTATAGTCAGCGTGTGCTCTGATACCATCTTGTAGCGACCACGATCCGAATGGACTGAAGTCTCTATGTTTCAGTGTCATCCCTGGATCGGTAATGCTGACACACACAATACTTGAAGGATTTATATCAGAGTGGCAATGACACACTTATTACATCGAATGTCTCAAAAGAGAACTTATTACAAAAGTCTATGGCTTAAGGCCATCTAACAAAATAACAGCGGAAGGCTTGGAAGATAAGTGAGTCCATCAACTCCAACGGCATAGCTGAGTGCATGACGAACGACCTAGCACGTCTTACTCCTCGTCTGAAAAGTCTGCGACGTAACATGTTGCAGCCCGAAACGGGTCAGCACATGGAATATGCTGGCAAGATAACACAGTAGAGCAAGTAACAAAATAAAAGCTAACACTCTTTCCATATTTGGCTGGTGGAGGCTCTAAGGTTAAAGTTTTTGCGAAAAGCCAATTTTTTCCCTACAACAAAGGAATACATTTTAATTTAACTATCATGGTAGTTGAAGCATCATTGAGAAGGTATCTCCAATTCAATCCCAATTAAAGTAATCATCATTAACCCAACAAATTAATTTTAGAGTGATGAGATCAATCAATAATTCAAGTACCAGATACTCAAGAATGTCCATAACCGGGGACACGGCTAATCATGATTAGTTTGTACACTCTATGGAGGTTTGCGTACTTTTCCCCACAAGACTCGATCTCCTCCGTTGGATTTCTCGCACTGGATGGTGTTTGAGAAACGGATGACCGAGACACAGTCTTTCAGAAGCATTCACTATTTACCCCGGGTGGACCGGTAAACCTACTTTCCCCTACATATGCTAGTCCACCACTGTAAGAGCTCACACAACTTACTCATACTATAGCAGAGCCCATAATGGCATTGTGGCTGCACACGAAAGTTTCTAGCATGAATAGCTTTATGATCCCTTTGACCGTGGGTGGCATTCCATAGGATAATCACACGGTTCCTCCGGGATTTCCTAGGATAACACTGGATTCTCTAGGTGCCCTGCAACCAATCCACCCAGATGTGTATTCAAGTAGCCACCTTAAGTTGAACCATTAATTAACAACACACATCTGTCATGGATTTCAGTCAAACCCAAACCATGTCTACGAGCATAGCATGGCAACCTAGGCATAACGTAGAAGTAACTCCCAAGGGTTTGAAAATAATGCAGGTAATAGGTTCTACCTCAATCTACTTCCCAGACCCACAAGTTAAACAGATCCTAGTCATCCAATGTGTGAGGGTTTGATCTAATGCATAAAAACTGGGTAATAAAGGGGTATGATCAAAGTGTTACTTGCCTTGCTGATGATTCGCAAAACCTAAAGACTCGTAGTAGCACGCTTCGCACTCCAGGAATTCTATCGCAAGCAAATAATAGCATACATAAGCAATCAAGCAAAGATGCACAAACAGAACTCCAAATAAGAAGATATAACCAGAAATTTCAACTTAAGAACTCCGGCTTGCAAAAAGAATGAAATCAAACGGAGCAACGAAACTCAAACTGCGAAAGAAACAAGATCCGTTTACTAGATTTATCTAAGGTCAAATTTTACAGTAGAAAAACCTTATTCAAGTTGGTTAAACGGAAATAGGGCTTCGAGACGAAGATCTGGGCTTTTGAATCGCCTGATTCCGACTCTCGAGCGAAAAGAAAAACTAAAAACAAGATCAGGGCAGAAATCACGATCGAAAATAATCGCGGAAAAAGCCCCGAAAAAGAAAACTGACAAACAGGCTAACGAACGAACGTTCACTGTCTGTAACTAACGGGCAAACAACATTCGTTAAAACGAACGTACGGACGAACGTCCGCGAACTAATTAAAAAAAATCGATCTATTAAAAAAACGGATCTAGGGTTCCAAAAAAACCTAACGATTTTTACGAAAAACCGGCGGCTACCTCAGGTCGACGAACTCCGGCGAGAGCAGCGACGGCGGCGGTCTCCGGCGACGGTGGCGGGTGGCGGCGCGGACGGCGCGGCAGCGGGTGGCGGCTGGCGTCGGCGGGGCGGCGAGCAGGCGGCGGCGGGCAGGCGGCGGCGGCGGGTCGTGGGCGGCGGCTTGAGTTTCGGGCGCTGGGGCTGTGGCGGCTCGGGCCTCGGGCCTTCGCTTATAAGGGCCGGCCGGGCTGAGGTGTCCTGGTCGGACACGGCCAAAAGTCGGTTTCCCATTTTTTTAAAGAGTCCCGATGCACTAAAACAGACGAAAAAAAATACTAAACGGACTCCAAAAATTCCGAAATAAATTTTCACCATCCTCTAATAATATTTAGGACAAAGTGAACATTTTTACCGGACCTAAATGCAATTTTGAAAAACGCGCATTTTTCCTATGCAAATAAAATCGCAAATAGATCCTGGAAAAAAATAATCCAAAAGTGATTTTAATATTTTTCCTCCAATATTTATTTTATTTTGGAGAAGTAATATTATCTCCGCTCATATATTTTATTAAGAAATATTTTTAGGGAGAGAAAATAATTAAAACCAACGTGATCTCCGTACCGGTATTCAAGAAAACTCAAATACGAAAACGGTATAATTCCCAACTCTCTCCGTAGGTCCTTGAGTTGCTTAGAATTTTCGAGGATCGCCACACACAAAATGCAATAAAATATGCAATGCAAATTGTGTGTTCTAGGGAGAGTTCCGGAAGCAGGACGGCGTGTTGAGGGTGATGGTGAAGTAGATCGCGCAGGGCTTCGCCTAAGCACTACGTTAATATGACCTGAGGTGTAAACTTTGGAGGGGGCACCGCACACGGCTAAGAGAACAACTTGTGTGTTCTAGGGTGCCCCCTTCCCCTGTATATAAAGGAGGAGGGGAGGAGGCGGCCAGCCAAGGAGGACACGCCAAGGGGAGGAGTCCTACTAGGATTCCTACTTTATTTTCTTTTGTGGAGAAGGAAGGAAGGAAGGGAGAGGGAGAGGGAGAAGGAAAGGGGGGGGGGGCGCCCCCTTCCCCTTGTCCAATTTGGACAGCCCCTGGGGGGGGGGAAGGCGCCACCCCTTGTGGGTCCCCTCTCTCTCCCCTATGGCCCATGTAAGCCCAATACTTCCCTGGGGCGTTCCGGTAGCCCCTCGGTACTCCAATAAATATCCGAAATGACCCGAAACTAATCCGCTGTCCAAATACTATCATCCAATATATCGATCTTTACCTCTCGACCATTTCGAGACTCCTCATGATGTCCGTGATCTCATTCGGGACTCCGAACAATCTTTGGTCACCAAAAACTAATAACTCTTATATAAATCGTCATCGAACGTTAAGCGTGCGGATCCTACGGGTTCGAGAACTATGTAGACATGACCGAGACACTTCTCCGGTCAATAACCAATAGCGGAACCTGGATGCTCATATTGGCTCCCACTTATTCTACGAAGATCTTTATCGGTCAAACCGTAATGACAATATACGTTATTCCCTTTGTCATCGGTATATTACTTGCCTGAGATTCGATCATCGGTATCTTCATACCTAGTTCAATCTCGTTACCAGTAAGTCTCTTTACTCGTTTCGTAATACATCATCTCGTGACTAACTCATTAGTCATTTGCTTGCAAGGCTTATTATGATGTGTATTATCGAGAGGGGCCAGAGATACCTCTCCGATACTCGGAGTGACAAATCCTAATCTTGATATGTGCCAATTCAACAAAAACCTTCAGAGATACCTGTAGAGCATCTTTATAATCACCAAGTTACGTTGTGACATTTGATAGCACACAAGGTATTGTGGTTTTGTCACAGTAGATGTCCTAGCAAAAGGACTAAGTCGTGAGGCCATCACTACGGGCTAGCTTAAAGGGGTTAAAGCGGACAAGGACACATGGATTTTATACTAGTTCGGCCCCTTCAATGAAGGTAAAATCCTACGTCTAGTTTGGTGTAATATTGCTAGGGTTTCGATGACCAAGGAGCGAATCCGCTTTGCTTGTCTCTCGAACTGTTGTTCTCTGCCTTGAACCATCGCCGGGTCATCCCTTTATATAAGAGGTGACGCCCCATCCGGTTTACGGAGTCCCAAGGCCGGCTTATACACGTATGCGGCTCGGTCTCTATTCTTCCTATCTTACATCACAAGTTACATATCATATGGCGGTTTACAAATCATGGGCCCTCACGCCTCTTTGGCTTCAAGCTTCCTGGACTAAAGCGCCTTACTCCATGTTTAGTTGGGCTTCAGTAGAAGTAATCTCCATAGGCATAAACCGGCCCCTCCTGGGCGGTTTATACTTAGTAATAATATCCCTGACATTAGGCCCTGGATTGATTTGAACCTGTTCATGTCAATCTTCAACGTCTTGTACAGATTTCCCTTTCCGTAGCTTCAAATGCTTCATAAACCGGCGTGACATCATCTTCTCAGATCGCTTTAAACCGCCGTGACATCATCTGCACATTTCATACTTGTACCTGTTTTTTATCTTTTATTTATTAAAGCTCCGAAGATCGAGGCGACAGTATCGTCCATATCCACTTTTTTGGCTCCTCGATTCCCGCGCCTACTGTTTTATCTTTCGGCTTATAAATAGGGCAGAGGGGCATCTCTTTTCCCCCCTTACCTCTTCTTCTTCTTCCTCCGTCCATTCGCGCTCAAGCTCCACCGTCGTTCGTCAAGCCCTACGTCCTCACTAAGTCTGGCCGCTGCATCAACCTGATTGTTCCAGAGACTCGCCGGCGCTTCTCCGCACCCGTCGCCTTAGGTACATCCTCTTCTTCCCCGTTCATGGATCTCGGTTTTAGGGTTTCCTCATACGAGCTCGCGGATAGGACCTTGTTCTTCGCAGTTCTTCGCCATAGCCTAGTAGTTTCGCCGTAGATCTAACTCTCCTAGTTGATAACTATAAGAGTAACTCAGCTTCTTCACCGTGGCTTGATCTTTCCCAATATGACTAGCTAGATCACACATGCTAAGACCTTCATCGCGTCTGCTGAATATAACCTTGAATATCTCTGAATTTTCAACATGTTGTAGATCCGTATTTTTACTACTGTCCATGCGAAACCTGTTTCTTCACAATCTTCGGATCTGTAACTTATTTTCCCTTGTTGGAGGTTTAGCTTTACCAGATTCTATAATCCGGTAAATGTCACTGCGATAGCTGTTTCAAATACTTTAATCTGGTAGATACCATTAGGCCCCTGCCTAAACCGCCGCTTTGGTCAATACCTTTATAGAGCATGCCGGTTTAAACTTGCTTAGATTGTAAACCGGCTCTTCACTGTACTTTCAGACTTTCCTTCCGAAACAATGACCACTCAAGCCAAGCAGTTTGTCTCCTGCAACTGGGTCCATCCCGGATTACTGAGGATGATTTGGAGAAAATGGCCTCAATTGGCGGTTTAAGCCCAAAGAATGTCCTTCACTGGAGGGTTCCTGGATCAGAATGTCCTCCAAAGCCCAAAGAGGGACAGGTCGTTGTCTTCTTTGATCACTTGGCCCGGGGGTTCAACCCTCCTGGGTCAAAGTTCTTCCGTGATGTGTTAGCAAATTTCCAGCTCCACCCACAAGATATTGGCCTCAACTCTGTGTCAAACATTTGCAACTTCCAAGTCTTTTGTGAAGTTTATCTGCAAGAGGAGCCATCAGTGGAGCTATTCCGGGATTTCTTTCACTTAAACCGGCGTATGGAATTTCACGACAGTCCAAACACTAAACTCGGCGTGATGTCTATTCAGAAAAGGAAGGATGTTAGCTTTCCTCACGCCAGTCTCCACAGCCATCCAAAGGACTGGAACCAGACTTGGTTCTACTGCATAGAGCTCAGGGCCTTTGTAGACAATGGTCTGACAGGGGTTGACTTCGTCCGCTGCTGGCTTTCCTGGTGGGCTTTCCTGAACCGGCAGAAGATCCTGAACTTGCCGAACCTTCTGAAGACAACGTTGAGATTCCGCATGATGATCCACCTCCTATGGATCAAGACGTCTTTGTTGATCAGGGGAGCGATCCAATGGATCGTGACCTTGAACCGGCCAGCCCTGCCCGGGCTAGTCCTGCTCCTGCCAGTCTCCCTAAACAAGTGGCCGCTTCACCTGGCGATGTTGAAATCACTGGGACGGGCTTTACTACTCTAGGGGAGCCTGTTGTTTTGACCAAGCATACTGCCAAGGAGGACAACAAAGACAAGGGCAAGTGGAGTACCGATTTGTCTAGCTACGCTCAGCTCAGCGCCCAGGAGCTCCACTCCGGATAGTTAAACCGGCTATTCACCAGCCGTGACCATGAAGCTGGATTGGTCAATTTAATGAATGAGCGTTATGAGGTAACCTCTCTACCTTTGACTTGTCCTCTATTTCTGCTTGTATCTTGTAACTTTATCATTCTGCCATCGTAGCCCCCAAGTGTCGGTTTAGCCTTTTTGGGTGAACCGGGACTTTAGTAGATCCAGTAGACAGTTTTGTTTTGCACATGTGTAGCCCCCAAGGGTCGGTTTACTTCCTTTTGGATGAACCGGAACTTCTCCTTGTATTCGAAACAATGTCACATTAGCCCCCAAGTGCCAAGTATATAACTTGTTTATGTGCTTGGGACTTGTCTAAAAAATGCCTGTTTTCACTTCAAATATACATTAGCCCCGAAGTGTCAAGTGCATAACTTGTTATGTGCTTGAGACTTTGACTGAAAAATGCTTAATGTGCTTTTATTTTGGCAGACTGATTTGAACCGGAGAAACTCTGAATTGACTGAGCTCCGGGGTACTTTGGAGTTCCAAGAAACTGCGGCTCTTAAAGTCAAGGACGAACTGACACTTGCCTTAGCAAGTATAGAGAAGATGAAAAAAAGACTTTGAAGCAGAGCGGTCAGTCTGGGATGCTGAAAAGGCTGCTTTGGAGAAGAAAGCCAGTGATGCAGATGCTGCTCTTAATCGAGTGACAGAGGAGCTGTCCGGATTGAGGTAGCAAATAAATGACATGACATCTGCCATCTTTGGTAAGTACTGTTAACATAACCCTGGTAACAGTTCCGGTTTAATTCATAATTTTAACGCAGGGAGGCGTATCACTCATCTTGGCGATGATGTGCGAAAGAAATTGAAAGCTGCATACACTCTGGTGGAGCAGCTATATTCCGGCGCTCGGAGGGCTATCAGTGCCATCTCGCATAACAAACCGGCTCCTACCACAATCCAGGGTACCTTGGAGAAGCTGTCCATTCTGCCTGCCCGCTTCGTAGAGGTGAAGAAGTCGTCTGCAAGAGCAGGTGCTCTGGTGGCTTTGACTCGAGCGAAGCCTTGGGTTCTCGATTTTGATCTGGTGGAGGCGATGAATGGCTACCCAAGTATGAAGGAAGACGGATCAGCCTTTTCCAGTGATGACTTACGCGCATTAACCAAGGATATGCGGCCTCTGGCTAGCAAACTTGCTGATGAGGCTGATCTGTCTAGATATCCTCCGGGATATGATGCTGAGAACGTGCGGGCAGAGCGTCCGGCTTATGAGATTGAAAATCTTATTCCGCCCGTCCGTAAGCACAGTTTTGCCCCTGACATTGATCCGTCAGACCTCATAAATGACGAAGTTTATTTCCGAGCGCTGGCCAAGATTGACTGGACCACTATTGACTTCCAGTAGCTGGAAGAAACCGCAGAAGAACCGAAGCAAGCTGATCCACAATCGACCAGTGCTTTGAGACAGACAAATATTCTTTCGGGCTCTCCAGCGCCTTGTAATAGGATAGCTGATATACTTTGTGTTCGTCACATATTATCTTTTGTGAGATTGCTTCAGTTGGCAACTTCTTAAATATGTCCTGCTTTCAATGCTTGTGACGGTTTATTCTACCTCTTTCTGCATAAACAATGTTGAAAATGTCCTAGTGGTTTATCGTCGGACGGGTCATAATGCCCAAACACATGGTCTAAGTTTTGAACTTGAACTCTGTATAAAATAAGTATCATACATGTGATTAAGTGTATTACGATGAACCTTAATCCGGTAGGAAGAGATAATGACCCAAGGTGCAAGTGTTGATGACTCCCTTGATTGTTTGTCAGTTCATCATGAAAACCGAACCGGGTTATAATGAACTCCGGTTTAACTATAGTTAGTACTGGTGTTTATAACCCAGACTAGAACGCAGATGTAGTGGCAACTTATAGTCATCCACTCCCTGAATCAATGGACTTGGATGAATACCAATGACCTTGAGGATAAAGATTTTCTAAAACATAAAAAATAAAAAATAAATTTTTGGGCAAATAAGACCATGTAGTCGAGGCTTTTTACGAGCTGCCAGGCTCCAAATTCGAGGCTTTTTATGAGCTGCCAGGCTATTGTCATTAACCATTTTGCAAAGCCTGTTAAGATAGTCCTCAATCCTTCACCAAATCATCAATGTTCAATGCTACCAAGTTCAAAAATCTGTAAAGACTAACTAGTGTAATCACTTGATGATCGTCAATTTAACGTTACCAAGTTCAGGGTCTATAAAGATTTCCTTGTGTATACGTTCGACGGGTCGTACCAGGTTTACCGGGACGGAGTGACTTACTTAATGCAGGCAGGCTAATCCGGGGTTTTAGGTGTATACACCAAGCTTCCAAGCCATGGTTACTACAAGGGTAGTCAACTCATTGATGCTTTGCATCAGGAGCCCCTAGGTAGCATTTGAGCTATGCTCGTCGGAGCTTATGTTTAAGTTGTGCTAGGCATCAAAAACTCTCTTTTCCCCCTCATCATCATGTGGGAATCGCCTAACCAACTAGAGCTATACTCTTATGATGGCCTTGACGTGGTCGCCGGTTTAAGAGGCCATAGGAACTCCCTTGCACACAGAAGCCCCCATGTGACAAACTCTTATGAAAAAGGCGGCTGATAACCCACTTTATCGGGGGCGCTAGTTTATTATATTGATCATAATATATACATTTCAAAGATATATACATAAAGCGGAGCCTATGGCTCAGGTGTAGTAAGGTCGAAGAAGAGCGATGTTCCACGGCCGTTTGGTCTCCTCCTCCGTCGTACGTGAGTCCTTGTGTTCTGGAACGTCGATGACGTAGTATGATCCGTTGTGCAGGTTCTTGCTGACCACAAAGGTTCCTTCCCAAGGTGGGGATAACTTGTGCATGTCTGTCTGGTCTCGGATGAGCCGGAGCACCAGATCTCCTTCTTGAAACGTTCTGGTTTTAACCCGGCGACTGTGGTACCGGCGCAGATCTTGCTGATAAATCGCCAATCGAGCTGCTCTCGTGTCCCGTTCTTCATCCAGCCGGTCCAATGCATCTTGCCTTGCTTTTTCGTTATCAGCTTCGACGTAAGCCGCCACCCGCAGCGCGTCATGAAGGATATCACTAGGGAGGACCGCTTCAGCTCCATATACCATGAAGAAGGGCGTATACCCTGTGGATCTGTTAGGTGTAGTTTTGATGCTCCAAAGCATAGATGGTAACTCCTCCACCCAACTACCCGGTGTCCTTTGCAAAGGAACCATAAGCCGGGGTTTGATACCTCTCAAGATCTCTTGATTGGCTCTTTCAGCTTGGCCATTAGACTGAGGGTGAGCTACTGATGATAAATCAAGGCGGATGTGCTCTCGTTGACAGAACTCCTCCATAGCCCCCTTGGATAAATTGGTACAATTATCAGTTATAATGCTGTGTGGAAAGCCAAATCGGAAAATCACCTTTTTGATGAACTGAACCATCGTTGCTGCATCACACTTACTGACTGGTTCCCCTTCAACCAATTTGGTAAATTTGTCCACCGCCACCAAAAGGTGGGTCTTCTTATCTTGGGATCTCTTGAAGGGTCCAACCATATCAAGCCCCCAAGTCGCAAACGGCCAAGTAATTGGAATCATCCTTAATTCCTACGCCGGTATATGAGCACGCCGTGAGAATTTCTGGCAAGCATCACATTTTCTGACCAAGTCCTCTGCGTCGGCATGAGCCATCAACCAGTAGAACCCATGACGAACAGCTTTAGCCACCAAAGATTTTGAACCGGCATGATGACCACAATCTCCTTCATGGATCTCTTTAAGAATATCACAGCCCTCCTCTGGCGACACACACTGCTGAAACGCCCCAGAAACGCTGCGATGATGAAGTTCTCCATTGACAATAGTCATTGACTTGGATCGCCGGACTATCTGTCTAGCCAAGACTTCGTCCTTTGGTAACTCCCCTCGGCTCATGTACGCCAGGTAGGGAAGCGTCCAATCCGGAATAACATGAATTACCGCGACCAATTGTGCCTCCGGATCAGGAACAGCCAAGTCCTCCTCTGAAGGTCACTGCACCGACAGATTGTGTAATACATCCAAGAAGGTATTGGGTGGAACCGGTTTACATTGAGAACCCAGCTGGCTTAACGCATCAGCCGCTTCATTCTTCCGCCGGTCTATATGATCCACTTGATAACCTTTGAAGTGCCCAGCAACAACGTCTACCTCTCGTCAATATGCCGCTATAAGGGGATCTTTGGAATCCCACTTACCAGACACTTGCTGAGCCACCAGGTCTAAATCACCAAAGCATTTAACCAGGCTTAAATTCATCTCCTTGGCCATCCGTAGACCATGGAGGAGTGCTTCATACTCAGCTGCATTGTTAGTACAAGGGAACATTAAACGGAGGACATAACAGAACTTATCACCTCGTGTGAAGCGTTCTGATCCAACATGAGTTGATAAGCTCGAGCATCAAGCTCAGCCTGCTTTGCAGCCATCTTGGTTTTCTCAGCAGCTAGGTCCAATTTGGTTTGATCTATTCGGCTCTTCACCTGAGCGACTTCCGCATCATGCTGCTCTTTATTGGCCTGGGCTACCTCTGCTGTTAACAGTGCTGTTAAAGTATCGACCAAGATGGATAAAGTTTCAGCCGACGACGGATCAGGGCCTCCAACCCTAGCTCCCATCGTGTCTGATGTTAACGCCGCTGTAGTTGATAACTGCTGCATAGGTTGTGATCCGGCCATAAATACGGCAACCCGGTTTGGCGGATTGAGGGGGTCCGGAATACTGTCACCATCGGAACATCCCTCAGATCATCCGTCTTGTAGTAGATATAAAGATTCTGTCTCTCCGGAGGACGATTTGTCGCCGGAATAGACAACAGTCTCACCGCTAGAGTCTGATCCGTCCTCGGCTTGCACTCCATGCACTGCTCCAACGAAGACGTGCTTCATAGCGGGACAGATCCGGGCAGGTCTCACACGCTGAGCCGGCTCGACGATGTTGGGGAAGATGTCCGGCTCAGGGCCCGGTTCGTCGACCTTGCCGATTAAGACGTGGATGCCGCCGAAGGGGACCAGGTACCCATATTCGATTGAATCAGCCTTGGGGCCCCAGCCTGCATCGTGGATGTAGATCTTGTCACAACGACTCTTAGTCATCCGGCCAACGGCATAGCCCTTGAGTCCTTCAAAGCTACCCTTCAAGAACTCGAAACCATCGTGCGATAGCCCCACTGTGGGCGCCAATTGTCGTGGTTTTGTCACAGCAGATGTCCTAGCAAAAGGACTTAGTTGTGAGGCCACCGCTACGTGTTAGCTTAAAGGGGTTAAAGTAGACAAGGACACAGGGATTTTATACTAGTTCGGCCCCTTCAATAAAGGTAAAAGCCTATGTCTAGTTTGGTGCAATATTGCTAGGGTTTCGGTGACCAGGGAGCGAATCCGCTTTGCCTGTCTCTCGAACTGTTGTTCCCTGCCTTGAACCATCACCGGGTCGTCCCTTTATATAAGAGGTGACACCACGTCCTGTTTACGGAGTCCCGAGGCCGGCTTATACACGTATCCGGCTCGGTCTCTATTCTTCCTATCTTACATCACAAGTTACATATCATATGGCGGTTTACAAATCCTGGGCCCCCACGCCTCTTGGGATTCAAGCTTCCTGGACTAAAGCGCCTTGCTCCATGTTCAGTTGGGCTTCAGTAGAAGTAATCTCCATAGGCATAAACCGGCCCCTCCTGGGCGGTTTATACTTAGTAATAATATCCCTGACACAAGCATTCCTCCGGTATCTGAGAGTTGCATAATCTCATAGTCGGAGGAATATGTATTTGACATGAAGAAAGCAATAGCAGTAGAACTGAACGATCATTATGCTAAGCTAACGGATGGGTCATCTCCATCACATCATTCTCCTAATGATGTGACCCCGTTAATCAAATGCCAACACATGTCTATGGTTAGGAAACACAACCATCTTTGATTAATGAGTTAGTCTAGTAGAGGCTTTACTAGCGACATTGTATTTCGTCTATGTATTCACACATGTATCAAGTTTCCGGTAAATACAATTCTAGCATGAATAAATGACATTTATCATGATATATAAGGAAATATATATAACAACTTTATTATTGCCTCTAGGGCATATTTCCTTCAGTTCTCTATCTTTAGTTATGTATATGGAACACGAAATACCAAAAAATTAGGTGTACTTGCTACTTATGGAGATGGGGAACATCCTAAAACCCTCGATGTTCATTATGTGAAAGATATTATGTACTACTTTGATAATCCTGAGAAAACCCCATTCAACTATATAATGGGAGTAACGTTGGATCAACTTGAATACTTTAGGGATTATCGCTTGACTCAAAAAGGGAAACTGATATGGGATCAAATTCATATGTTGCATTGGTATGCTCGAGAGCTTTGCTTGAGATATGATTATATTTGTTGCCCTAGAATGAATGCTCCACACCTACCCTTTTCATGTAAATTTAATGATAATAAAACCTTGGCTTCTTATGCTAATGGTATATATGATTACTATGATGTGGAACAAATAGAAGAATTTGTTGCTTTTAAGGGTGCTTGTGAAATTAAATGTTTGTTTGAAGAGTATGAAAATTATGATGATGTTGTTTACAGATCGAATATCTTGCTATACTTAAATATCGCTATTTGAATTATAAATACAATGCGGATATTGATGCGTTTATTGAGAAGGTCTCCATAGTCCAAGAAGAGACTAATATTTTACAGGAAACTATGGAAGAAGGAATTGATGACACTATGAGCTCATTAGATGAAAAAGATGAGGAGGAGAGCGAAGAACAAAAGGAGGAAGAGCGGATTGATCACCCGTGCCCACCTTCTAATGAGAGTAACTCTTTATTGCATAAATTGTTTAATTTCCCTTCGTGGTTACCGAAGGATGATTGCCATGTTAATTGCTATGATCCCTTTGATTCATTGGAAATATCCCTTTTTGATGAAATTAATGCTTGCTATGCTTGTGGCCATGATGCCAATATGAATTAAGCTTATGGATAGGAACTTGCTATAGTTCCTTATGTTAAACATGAAATTGTTGCTATTGCACCCACGCATGATAGTCCTATTCTCTTTTTGAATTCTCCCGACTACACTATATCGGAGAAGTTTGCCCTTATGAAGGATTATATTGATGGGCTGCGTTCTACTATTGCACATGATGATTTTTGATAGATATAATATGCATGTTCATGCTGCTACTACTTGCAATTATTATGAGAGAGGAACTACATCTCCGCCTCTCTATGTTTCCAATACGATAAAATTGCAAGAAACTGTTTATGCTATGTATCGACCTTTACTATGTGTGCATGAATTGTTCTTTTATGACATGCCGATGCATAGGAAGAGAGTTAGACTTTGTTGTTGCATGATATATGTTACTTCATGGTCACTACTAAATCACAAATCATTGTTAATTAAAATTGGCTTTGATATACCTTGGGATCCGGGTGGATACATTACTTGAGCACCGCATGCCTAGCTTAATAGCTTTAAAGAAAGCGCTGCCAGGGAGATAACCCGGAAGTGTTAGAGAGTCATTTATTTCTGTTGAGTGCTTTTATATAGTTTAAAGACAAAAAACTAAAGAGGGGAACCTAAAAACTTTTTCAAAAAGAGAAGCGATTGGAAGGTTATGCATTGGAGAAGTGAGGGTCGACCTTGAACACTTGTGTTCATGCTCATTGAAACAATGTAGAATTTTTCATGGAAGTTTCTCACAAAAATAACTATCCCCTTGTACAAATCCATTGTATTATAAAAATAATGTGCTAAGATATGCCTTTAGGATTATTAGATTGCTTGTTTGGTTTGTGCGGTGCAAAAACAGAAACTTTGGCTGTAGTGCGTGCTTTTACATTTTTTGCTGGAAAGTCAAATGCCTCTGAAACTTTTTGGACAATTCTTCTATACAAATTTTTTAGTTTCCCCATTTTTTAGAATTTTTAGAGGCACATAAGTATGGTTAATGTTCAGATAACTACAGAATGCCCTGATTTCACAGATTGCTGTTATAGTTTCATTATTTGCTTATGTTTGAAATCTTGTTGAGCCTCCTTTGACTTGGGGCCATAGAATTGTGATAGCATACAGTGTGTAATGTTTGATTATAATCATACAATAATGTTAGAGCAGTACATAATGGCATTTGATGCTATATGTACTAACCCCTCTAATAAAAAGTTGTGTTAAGTTTTGTGTGGATGAAGAGTTCGAAGATCGAGAAGGTATTGATATGAGAAGAATGAGGAGAGGCAAGAGCTCAAGCTTGGGTATGCCCAAGGCACCCCAAGTAAATATTCAAGGTGACTCAATCTTCTAAGCTTGGGGATGCCCCGGAAGGCATCCCATCTTTATTCGACAATTATCGGTATGTTTCGGTTTCTGTTTTGTTCACATGATATACGTAAATCTTGGTGTGTCATGTGTTTTTTTAATAATGCACCATGCTGGTATGAGATTGTCCTTGGTTGATTTAGAGAATGCTCTTTGCACTTCACTTATATCATTTGAGTATGGCTATATAGAATGCTTCATGTGCTTCACTTATATCATTTGAAGTTTGGATTGCCTGTTTCTCCTCACATAGAAAACCGCCATTTGTAGAATGCTCTTTTGCTTCACTTATATTTGTTAGAGCGTGGACATATCTTTTGTAGAAAGAACTAAACTCTCTTGATTCACTTATATCTATTTAGAGGGTTGACATGAATTGGTCATTCACATGGTTAGTCATAAAATCCTACATAAAACTTGTAGATCGCTGAATATGAGATGTTTGATTCCTTGCAATAGTTTTGCGATATAAAGATACTAAAATGTGGGAGGTACTTAAATGATTGGTGTTTAGTAAGAATATTGGTGTTAAGGTTTGTGATTCCTAAAGCATGCACGTGTAGTCTCTTGTTATGCCGGGAAGTTGGAGCATAGTTTATCATTGATTGTCTATCTTTGTGTGAAGGTCGAGGGCGCGCGATGGTTAACTCCTACCAACCTCCCCCCCTAGGAGCATGCGTAGTAGTACTTTGCTTCGAGGGCTAATAAATTTTTTGCAATAAGTATGTGAGTTCTTTATGATTAATGTTGAGTCCATGGATTATACGCACTGTCACCCTTCCACCTTGGTAGCCGCTCTAGTACCGCACAACTTTCGCCGGTGCATAAAATCCTCCTTATACCTTCCTCAAAAAAGCCACCATACCTACCTATTATGGCATTTCCATAGCCATTCTGAGATATATTGCCATGTAACTCCACCATTCTGTTTCTTATGACACGCATCATCATTGTCATATTGCTTTGCTTGATCATGTAGTTGACATAGTATATGTGGCAAAGCCACGATTCATATTTTTATACATGTCACTCTTGGTCATAGCACATCCCGGTACACCGCTGGAGGCATTCATATAGAATCATACCTTTGTTCTAGTATCGAGTTGTAAGTAAATAAAATTGTGATGATCATCATTATTAGAACATTGTCCCATATGAGGTTATAATTAAACAAGCCAAAAGAGTCTCCCCCCAAAAATAGAAAAATGAAAAAGGTCTCCAAAAAAAGAGGAGCCCAAAAAAAAGAGAAGGGAAAATGTTACTATCCTTTTCCACACTTGTGCTTCAAAGTAGCACCATGTTCTTCATGGTAGAGAGTCTCCTATGTTGTCACTTTCATATACTAGTGGGAATTTTTCGTTATAGAACTTGGCTTGTATATTCCAACGACGGGCTTCCTCAAATGCCCTAGGTCTTCATGAGCAAGCAAGTTGATGCACACCCACCAGTTGTATTTTTGAGCTTTCATACACTTATAGCTCTAGTGCATCGGTTACATGGCAATCCCTACTCACTCACAATGATATCGATTAATGGTCATCTCCATAGTCTCTTGATTTGCCTAGTTGACGTGAGACTTTCTCCCTCCTTTTATCTACTACCACCTTCTATTCCACCCATACTGCTATATCCATGGCTGACACTCATGTATTGCGTGAGGGTTGAAAAAGCGGAAGCGCGTTAAAAAGTATGAACCAATTGCTTGGCTGACACCGGTTAGTGCATGATTTATACTTTGTGTTAAGAAGATGTAGCATGACAAGGCTATATGATTTTGTAGGGATAGCATTCTTTAGCATTGATATTTTGAAAAACATGTTGTTTGCTGGGATACCCGAGTATTAAATTCTTTTATGTCAAATGATAGACTATTGCTTTGAATTACTCATGTCTTAATATTCATGCCATGATTAGATTACCTGGTCAAGATTATGCTAGGTAGCATTCCACATCAAAAATTATCCTTTTTATCATTTACCTACTCAAGGACAAGCAGTAATTAAGCTTGCGGATGCTGATACTTCTCCGTCGTATCTATAATTTTTTATTGTTCCATGCCAATATTCTACAACTTTTACATACTTTTGGCAACCTTTTATACTATTTTTGGGACTAACATGTTGATCCAGTGCCCAGTGCCAGTTCCTGTTAGTTGCATGTTTTTTGTTTCGCAGAAAATCCATATCAAAGAGAGTCCAAACAGGATAAAACTTATGGAGATTTGTTTTTGAATATATGTGATTTCTGGGAAGAAGAATCAACGCGAGACGATGCCCGAGGGGGCCACAAGGTAGGGGGGCGCGCCCCTGACCCTTGTGGCCACCCCGTAAGGCAGTTGGTGCCCTTCTTTCGCTGCAAGAAAGCCAATATCCGGATACAAATCGTGTTAAAATTCCAGACCAATCGGGGTTACGGATCTTCGGGAATATAAGAAACGGTGAAAGGACATAATCTGAGAACGCCGAAACAGAGATCCACAGAGAGACAAATCCAATCTCAGAGGCGCTCTTGCCCCTCCCATGCCATGGAAGCCAAGGACCAGAGGGTAACCCTTCTCCCATCTAGGGGGAAGGTGAAGGAATAAGAAGATGGAGGGGGCTCTCTCGCCTTCTCTCCCGATGGCACCAGAACACTGCCGGGGCCATCATCGTGACCGCGATCAACACCAACAACTTCACCACCATCATCACCAACTCTCTCCCCCTCTATGCAGCGGTGTAAACTCTCTTCTACCCGCTGTAATCTCTACTTAAACATGGTGCTCAACACTATATATTATTTCCCAATGATGTATGCTATCCTATGATGTTTGAGTAGATCCGTTTTGTCCTATGGGTTGATTGATGATCGTGATTGGTTTGAGTTGCATGTTTTATTATTATTGGTGCTAACCTATGGTGCTCTCCGTGTCGCTCAAGCGTGAGGGATCCCCGCTGTAGGGTTTGCCATATGTTTATGATTTTCTTATGGTGGGTTGCTAGAGTGACAGAAGCTTAAACCCGAGTAAGTAGGTTGTTTGCGTATGGGAATAAAGAGGACTTGATGCCTTATAATGATGTGGTTGGGTTTTACCTTAATGATCTTTTGTAGTTGTGGATGCTTGCTAGATTTCCAATCATAAGTGCATATGATCCCAGATGAGAAAGTATGTTAGCTTATGCCTCTCCCTCATATGAAATTGCAATAATGATTACCGGTCTAGTTATTGATTGCCTTGGGACAAATAACTTTCTTGTGACAAAAAAGCTCTCTACTAAAACTAACTTAGTCGTGCCTTTATCTAAACAGCTCCTAGTTTATATTTATGCGCTCTTTATTATCTTGCAAACCTATCCTACAACACCTACAAAGTACTTCTAGTTTCATACTTGTTCTCGGTAAAGTGAACGTCAAGCGTGCGTAGAGTTGTATCTGTGGTCGATAGAACTTGAGGGAATATTTGTTCTACCTTCAGCTCCTTATTGGGTTCGACAGTTTTACTTATCAAAAGAGGCTACAATTGACCCCCTATACTTGTGGGTTATCAAACATCCCATTGTCACCACGGATATCCCATCGCAAGACATACATCAAGTGATCTCTCACATCCAAAGATTCAATCTGACATAACAAAACCTCAAAGGAAAAGAATCAATTCATCACAAGGTAGAGAGGGGGAGAAACACCATATGATTCAACTATAGTAACAAAGCTCGCGGTACATCAAGATCGTGCCAAATCAAGAACACGAGAGAGAGAGAGAGAGAGAGAGAGAGAGAGAGAGAGAGATTAAACACATAGCTACTGGTACATACACTGGTACAGTACCAGGTGCTATACAAATGGTTTTTAACCCCTTTCCGTGACGGTGCTTGGAACCGTCGCCAAGTGAGTGTGTGCGATAGGGGGGGTCCTTCCCACACGACCCAGAAATAGTCGGGGATAGGCCCTCCTGGCAAAAAGGCTGGGGCAAAATGAGCTCGTGTGCGATCTGGCGAGGCATCGAAACCCAATCGTTTCCATTCGTATGTACACCCCACACGGTGAATCCCAGAAAAACATTTCAGTTGGTATGTATATCACACACAATTTTGTGTGTGGAAATGTTTGTGCAAGGTGGCCTAATGCAAACAGTTCTCTGCTGGAAGCCGTGTGTGATTGTTAGTTGATCGAACACGCCTAATTTCCAGAAACCGTGTGGGTTGTTTGAGTTCATCGCCCACGATGCTGTCTGAGTAACCGTCTCCAACTGAAAACCCCAATAAGCAGGGTAATTAGCCTATTATTGATAATCCATGTACTAATCAAATTGATATTTCTTATAAAATAGACCAGATATTTCATATATGTATAACAGCAACCTGGATTTCATAATCGACTTACATCAGATAGCTTCGGCACTCAGTTACGCCATTACACAACAGCACCAAGTTTCACATGCAACATCGAAAACCTTTGGAAAGTAGCATCATACACGGTAAATAGAGAGATGAATCTCATCTGGGAAACTGCAGAAGCGTAAGGCAAATATTGAGCCTTCAGTGATGTTGAATGTCCTTGCAACTTTAGGCCAGTGGCTATGGATAATTGCCCGCCCAACCTTCGTTCTCTTCAGGAAGACTTCAGTATTGTACCGTGGGTGTTGAATGAATACCTTCCTTGCCTCTTAACCATGTAGGTGGTTTGAGAGGTAATCATCGGTGAACTGCTTTGAAAAGTACTGAAAACAAAGATATGCATAAATCGCTGTTATAAATTTTGAAATGGCGCAAGAGGTAAAAAAAGGTAAAAGAGTTAGTACCATCCTATAGTTGACTGATGTCTTCTTCATTGTGTAAATAAAGATCTTGCTATTATTCATCGCAAGTTTCTTTATCCTAACAATCTTTCTGAGTTTCTTGACTTGACTGATATTCATGGACATCTCATTTCCCCATATGCAAAATGGGTCGAACAGTGGGTCTAAGCCCCTGACAGCAGGACCTACATGTGCAAGACCAAATTGTAATAAACCTAAATATTAGAATGATTCATGCTGCTGCACAATAATGTGTTACTCCCTCCGTTCCTAAATATAAGTATTTCTAAACATTTTAAATGGACTACGACATACATATGCATATAAGCATATTTTAGAGTGCAGATTCACTCATTTTGCTCCGTATGTAGTCACTTGTTGGAATCTCTAAAAAGACTTATATGTCGGGACCCCGATCCTAAGTCACACAGGTCTAGCCTGTAACACCTCATATCACTTTGCGGTCTCACACACGGTATCCCCACGGGTGCCACCTTACCTGGCCCGGGACCGTTTGCGCATTTTGGCACACGTATATGATAGTGTCGCTAGCATCCATATGACAGAGAACCCGGGCCGACATGACCAGTTATAAACCAAAAGTGGCACTAAATTATAGAGACAGGCATACATGACCCAGCAACGAACGTGTCGGTCATCAACGTATGAACCCAAGTCGTAGCAAGCTACAAGGACTTAAAGGAACAACGCGTGACATTTCCCCTAAGGGACAGACACAGGAACGAAGAAGGACACATGCCGGCCAGCCTAAGTGTTCCGGAGCAGTAGCAAGCTACCAAGGCTCAGTGGAAGCACTAGGAGACATTTCCCTGTAAGATAGGCTACCAAGGGTAAACAACTAGGTGTCGGATCCCACACATAGCAATACACATTACTCGTACGCATAACATGCAAGTATGTGCTGTACAACATGGCATCACAACATAACTCAACAACTCATATAGATAAAGGCCCAGAAGAGCCATCATAGCATATATTACAAACAAAGGTCACATGACCCAACATACAGAGCATACAGGTAACGGAAGCATAACATGTCTGAGTACAGACAACTACAAATGAAAAAGACTAAGAAGCCTGACTATCTACAAGACCCTCCCAAGGACACAAGATCGTAGCTGAGGTAACAAGCTAAACGTCGAAGTCCACGCGGAACCACTAGCGAGACTGAAGTCTCTCTGCAAAAACATAAATTAAGCAAACGTGAGTACAAAGGTACTCAGCAAGACTTACATCAGAACTAACTACATATGCATCAGTATCAACAAAGGGGTGGTGGAGTTTGACTGCAGCAAGCCAGCTTTGACTCAGTGGTTATCCTAAACTACGACTGCAAGTAACTCTTTTGAGGTGGCGCACACGAGTCCACATATTCACCAACCAATACACCACTATGGATCCGCTTCCGTCTCCCTACGAGAAGGCCATCCATAGCACTCACACTTATCTTGCGTGTTTTAGAGTATCCACTTTCACTTGTCTATGTACCAAGTAAGCATCCAAGAAGTCCATAACCGCGGACCCGGCTATTCGAATAGATCATGTTAACCCTGCAGGGTTGTACTTCTTCACACACGATCTCGCCACTTACCGCCATGTACACGTCGTGTATCTCGGCAACCTTCAAGCGGAAGCCTTGCGAGGGTGTCGGCCACGACCTGACTAACCACACAAGACTCTAGTCCAGGTTTATCGCCTATTCGGGTTCCATCCGTGGGGAGATCCGGCCGGGGTGTCGCTCACGGCCCCAAACGATGTGCGCAGGGTTCCCAAGCCCACCTCGACGGATGGATCTACGCTTGGTACACCGTGCCATGGTGCCTAGTCTGACCCAAGCCCACATGTACCGTGTGCCACTTGGTAGACTACTAACACTACCTACAAACACCAGAAACTAGTTGCAACTCCTGGACAGAGATCGAGTTGATTAATAAGTTGAGAGGGGCACTTAAGCATTCCAATGTGTGGTAGTAGCTATGTCATTGGACAACTTACACAAAACTCAGTTCTTAAGGACGGTTCCAGTGAGACAACCCACCATGTACTCCTACATGGCCTCTCACCGCTACATTTACCAAATCGTGTTCACACACTTAGCTCACACACAGTAGGACATGTTCATCACCATTCCAATTCATCCCCGATGAATCAGACCTGACACAACTCTAAGCAATAGCAGGCATAACCAGAAAGCATGAATGAGTAGGCACAACATGGCTCAAACAACTCCTACTCATGCTAGTGGGTGTCAACTATTTACTGTGGCAATGACAGGTCATGCAGAGGAAAGGGGTTCAGCTACCGCAGCAAAAAGCAGTTCAATCGTTGTTGTCCTAATGCAGTAAAAGAGAGCAGGAGCGATGGAGTGGGATTGTATCGGGATGCTTAATGGGGGTTTTCTTGCCTGGCACTTCTGAAGATAGTAATAGTTCTTCATTGGTGTCATCGAACTCATCGTTAGAACGTCGTCTACTGAGAGGGGACAAAAACCGGCAACAGAGAAGGAACACAATCAATACGATGCATGAATGTGACATGGCAATATGATGTTTATTGAGCTAATGCAACTAGCAACACAATTAAATGAAGTTGGTTTGAACCCAAGGTTCAAATTCAAACTCCACATGTGGTTATTTAAATGCCATTCATTTGATTTGTCCTAAACAGTGGCTGTAAGTTATTCAAACATGCATGAAAAAGCCATAAACAGATTCCTTGGATTTTTTTGATCAATTTTCATATATAAATTATTTTCATCTGAGTTATAGATTATTTTTTGTGATTTTTAGAAGTTTTGGCTATTTTGCGAAATAAATATATCATTTAAGATTTATTTTAAATTCCGGAAATACTTTGTTGCGTCAGCATGACCACGTGCTGATGTCAGCAAGTCAACAGGGGCTGTTCGGGTCAAACCTGACCAGTGGGTCCCACTGGTCAGTCTCTCAGGGCTAACTAAAAGTTTAAAACTAAACTAAACAGACACGGGGCCCACATGTCAGTGTCTAATTAAGTTAATAACAGCAATTAGCACTTAACAAAAACCCTAAACTAATTTTGTCACAGGACGGCCCCACATGTCATGGACACAGGGGGGGTCCAGCCGTGGTCAAAGGGTCAAGCCCACCGGTGACTCGACGCCGGCGAGTCCAGACACGGCGGCGAGGTGTGGAAATCCTCCTCCAGCGACCAAATGGCCGGCGGAAGGCATCAACGTGACGCGGGCACTCTTCCGCATCGAGTGGTGGCGGTAGTTGTCCCTGGGGTGGCCGGAAAAGTGGTCGGTGACGAGGTTCAGCGGCGGCAACAGGTCGGGCTTGCGCGGGCACGGCGCTGCAGCACGAAAGGGAGCTAGCTGAGGTGTGTTTTAGGTTCGTAGCGACGCCAGGAGCATGTACGCGAGCTCGGACGCTAGGTTTGTCCTCCGCAACGACGGCGACGACATGGACGCCGGCGATGAGCTCACGACCATGGTTGGGAGCGAGGCTAGCGAGCGGAAACGAGAGAGGGAGAAGAGGGGTTCGACGCGGGAGCTCACAGAGGTTCCAGCAGAGCAAACGACATGGACGGGGAAGGTCTGGATGACGCGAATCGACAATGACGATCTTCGGCGGCTGGAGCTTCAAGACGAGGTCGAGTACGACGATACGGAGCTTTCGGCATCGTGTTCGTTGGTGGAGAGCATCAGGGTGACGCGGCGGAGCTGATGGACAGGCTAGCTAGGCGAGGGAGACTCGGTGGCTGCGGTGGCAGTGGACGACAGCGACGGCAGCGCTCGGGTGGCGCTCGACTGCGAGGCAGAGTGGGTTAGAGGAGGGGATGAGGCCGAGGGAGAGTGGAAGGAGGTCCAGGGGGTGCGTGGCATCCGTAGCGGCGTCGGGGAGGCAGCAGGCAGGCAGGAGGTGGCTCGCGCTTGCCGGCGTGCCGTAGCCACACGCTTCTCATCCTCCTGGCGGGAGGTTGAGGGTGACTCGCACTGCGCTGTGGGCTGGGCCGCACAGTAGCAGGCCGACTAGGCTGGACAGGTAAGCCTTTCCTTCTCTTTTTATTATTTCTGTTTTCTATTCCTTTTGTATGTTTTTGATTTAGTTCAAAGACCAAACCATTTTGATAAATCATGAAATAAATTGTGGGCACCTATTGAATTATTTCTAACAGCCCTCAACTAGTTTCACAATTATTAGAGCATTTAAACTATTTAAATAATTTAAATGCCCCAATTAAAATACAATATGGATTAATTCAAAAATTCAAAAATGTCCTAGAAATATATTCATCATTTTTGGCAGGGGTTTCCACCTTAACCAAAAATCATGAACTTTTCTTGAGGCACTTTGGGTGCAATGAAAATATTTTTAGGTTGAACCTAGTTGAATTCTTTTGGTGCTAGGGTTTGATCATTCCCCAATTCAAGTTTAGCAAAAATTTAAACATGATGACATGATGATCAGGCAAAGACCACAGGGGTTGATCTAGGGATGTGACAACTCACCCCCACTAAAACAAGAATCTCGTCCCGAGATTCAAGACGCGAGATAAGAAGTCAGAGGGGACACTAACTAACACAATCTTCTCGATTCAACTGTCCTCCTCGAAGTTGCTGATTCATTGCATCATGTTGATCTTGGCATCTTTGCTTTCGTGATCTTGGTCCAACACAGTGATAACAGAAGAAACTCTATAGAAATGATCTTCTGAAAGATCGAGCAACTCAAGATCAACTTATGGAGTGAGACGTTGAAACTTCTCTTGAGCTGAGATACAAGACACACATCCAGAGGGATGGAGTGAAACAAATGATAAGGTTCACTTGGTAGGCAATAATTCCACACCTAAGAAGATGGTGATCGATGTCACCAGACGGGGCACCTTAGCGAAGGTGACTTGTAGAGTTATTCCCTTAGGTGGCAAAAATAATTACTTTTGATATAGAGATCGTTGAAATTCCATATACCCGCCTAAGGCAAACACAAACGATCTTTTGATGGAGTTCGAGAGAACGATATTCTCCATCTAGCATGGATGATGTGCACTACCTTGTTGAAGACAACATAATGGTGATTTTTGCTTATCACCGGAAATGAAAGGGACCCATGGCAAGTCCACTTTTGAAGATGATCCTGAACAGCAATTGCTGAAAAGGCAGCCCATGGTAGATGGCACAATGGTGGTGCTAGCTGGGAACAAAATGCAAATGCTGGGAATGAGTCTGGTATCTGGGAAGAAACCCAATAGTAGAGAGTGAATCTACTCTTGGAGAGGTTATAGCATAACCAAGAACACTTGGAGCAATCCCGGTTTGTGCCGGTGATAACACCTAGTGCTTGTGCGTGCTCTCAAGAACTTGAGTATTCCCATATTTATCAAGGTTTTACCAATATCCGTGTCAAGGATCCTAGCAACACCACATACTACCATGATGAATAATGATGGACGATGCAGATGCAAAGGGAGATAACACTTTCTCAGATTTCTCCTTGGCGGAGTCAAGGGGCAAAATCTGGATGATCGATCGAGAGACATTTAGCACTCCGCTTCTAATGTTGTCCTTGATGTGCTAGCGCAACCCATTTATTTAAAATGGTTTGGTACCTAGAACATCAAGTAAAAGGTCGGACTTCAGGAGCACAAAAATCCATAAGGAACAACTAGGGAGTAAGTCCTACGAAGTCCTTATGGGGAGGTGGCCAACTTCTTCAATCAAGATACTACTACAATAGGTCTTCCGGTTGGGTGTGTTGGCCACAACATCCACTTACCGGGTTACAGAGGGACCACTATTATAGTTCTTGGGAAACGTTCAACCATGATATCTGCCTGAGATTCAGATCTGGTTGGTGTCAAGATATTCCAGACTCATCGAGTCTAGAGAGAAAATTAAAGTTTGCAACACAAATCGACGAGATGACGTTGCGAGATTCTCGGGGAATGAACTGCGATAGTAAGCTCCAAAACACGAGTTGGTTCTGCTACACACATGTGAACATGCTGTCGTAGACAAGCATGACCACGAAGTAGTCTTATAATAAAACACTACCGAGTTCTAGTTGGGAACCATTATTAATGACATCGAAGTCTCCACGCGTGGAAGTCCAGGGAATTCACCTTAGAACATACTCCTTTATCTTGAACAAATCAATCAGTGGCTTGGTGTGCTACGAAATTCATATAGAATGAAGATGATCAGTCTAACAGACCACAGAATACTTCGCACGTGCATAACTGACTTGGGATGGTTCCAGAGGAGGTAAAAACATGCTTCCTCGAATTCACGGCGGCAACTTGCATCAAATGCACATGAATCAGGGGAGGTCACTTCTTTCGTCCAAGCATATGCTTCATGAATAGGACATGAAGATAATTCTTATAAAAGTTTCCAATACTAACTGGATGTTCAACACAGATCATGGAGAAGATAACAATGTTGCTGATGGGCTCAACAACAATTCATCCAGGCTCCCCAAAAAATGGAATTCCATAACTATGTGAACAAGGCGATAGCATTGGTCAGACCAAAAGATTTAACGGTGTATGCTCGAGGGGTCAACCATGAGTAAGACAACATTACGAATATCATTGGTTCTGATTTGACTTGACAATAGCCCATACTCAAATCAAAGTTTGGATAAGATGATAGATCCATTAACTAATCACGAGGATCAATCGATGAAATACCATCTTTCTTCAACACAGATACAAAATATCCCTTTGGAGTGAGCTATGTGGATTAAGCTTTTATCTTCCAACTCTCCAAGTTGTTGTTTAGCTTAACCAACTTGCTCAGGGTATCCGACACAGATTCTTGGAGAAGGGGTGGTTTATATGTAAACCAACTTGATCAAGAGCTCAACATAACGGTCAAGGATCAACCTAGTAATACTTCCGAGAAGATATTCGGAAAATCACGAACCACCGATATGTTACTAAGCTGGCAAACAATCTTGCTTTTCAGGGTGAGATGATATGATCACAAGAGTGAGGCATTTATGCAATCCTAACTCATTGATCAAAGAGTGCACCAGAAAAATGGACTAGGTAGCACGATCAATCTTAGAATGGTGATTCAGTAACCAACACACTAAGAATGAGATTATCGTCCATTAACTACCAAGCAACGAGGTTGCTAGGAGTATTGATTTCACACATCATGATTCACTTGTCGGCGTTCCAGTTACAATAACACGGGGACCGAGGAATGAATAATGAGGGCGAAAAGTGTCACTGTATCAAGAGTTCATTGGATGGTGTGAAATTCGCATGACATTCTTGATATAAAGATGATAATACTCCAAGTTAGAACATAATCAAAAAGCTGGAATATCATTTTGATCTGCGGAGTACAACTGCTTTGACCCAATCCTGGATATGGATAAGGTACTGGAGTTTATTTCTCCTAGTTAATCCAGAATAGAATGGCTTGACGGACCACAAGGGTAAAAGGCATCAATGAACACGAGTGCATGACTACTCCTGACTATCAATTGATAGATGAAGGTCGGAAAATAACTGAAGGGAGACAACTCAAGGAACATATAACTTTCTGAGTTGTGGGTGCATAGATTAGCGTGTCGAACTAGTTCAACATATTTCTTCCGGATAACCTATGCAGAAAGGTAGGACTGGCAGAGTCACAATATGAATGGAGTACTACTCAATAGCACTCTGGTTGTGATCTTTTGGTTCGGGAGAACTTCTGCCAAGGATGGTTCATGGTATTTGGAGGAATGATATACCACGGACCTCGAGGACTATCACAAGGTTACTAATATCCTAAAGGAACGAGCAAATACTACCAACAGGAGGTAAGTGGAGTGAGTTTTGGGTTCAAGAACCCAGGAATAGAATGCCTACCAACTAAATGGCATCACGGGATGCTTTCGAGAATGACGGCCAGAATCATCACACTGGGAATATAAAGCATTGCTAGATTACTGGGTGATCTTCTAAGACACCCAGGGTCATAATAATAGCTCCAACATATATATCGAGGTAATGGAGTACCTCCACACACCGACTAGTGTGGTTAATGTGGCCTAAAAGGACATTAAGAACATGGAGGAATGATTTGCAAATGCATCAGATTGTTCAGAGACCTGGGATGACTCAGACAGCATAACGGCTGTAAATGCTCGAAAATACTTCTGAGACTCATGCACAAAGATAGCATAACCACCCAACATCATAATGTCAAGGTTCTGAGATCAACAGTTGAACAAACGGAGTAGTAGAAACTGAACTGAGGGTTGAATCCACAATTAACGTGATCCTGATAATTAGAATGAGAAGCCTAGTTCTTAATCCCCATAGAATAGAAGAAGGTGACTCAGATCAGAAGGTCATAAGGTAAAGGAGTAAAAAGAGCCTTACGTTCCCTTCCACAATCAATTCCCTTATATAACTAAAGAGTTTATAGACACGACTTCGACCACCTACCTCTAGCCGCCTTCCACCTCCATTTCCGTGCGTAGCCGCTCCCTCCTTGCCACTTGTCGCCGTCCTACAGGCCAGCCGCCGCCGGGCAACCGCGCCCCGGCCAACCGCAGCGCTCCACCTCGCCGAGCGACACCCCTCCAGCAACTCTGGGCATGCCACGTCACCCCTCTCCCTCTCTCCACTGCCACAGACCAGATCCGGCCCGCCACCGGGCTGACCGGTCCTAGATCTAGCCTCCGCCTCCCTCCCGGGCCCATTCGGCCGCGCCGCTCACCCCGAGCGCCCGCTCCCCGCAGCCCCGAGGCGCTCGCTCTCGACCACTGGCGCGCGCCGCCATAGGGTCGCCGGATCCCGCCGCCTCCTACGCCGGCGCCCTCTGCTCCATCGCCCCGCGCCGCCCCCACGTGGCCCCGCTAGACCTCGACGTCGCCCCGCAGCTGAGCTCCTCACGCCCGTCGCTCCGCCTCGCCTCGTGAAGCTCGCCGCCGCCCTTGCGGCTTCGCCCGTCGCCGGTGGCCCTCGCCACCGCCTGGAATGGACGCCCCAGGGCCAGATCCGCCCGGATCCGGCCGGGCCCCGTCACCTCGGGCTCCGCCAGACGCCCCATCTCGCACCGCCGCCATGGCCTCCTGTCCATGAGGAGCACGGGAGGAGGACGACGCCTCCAGCCGAACCCCGACCGCTAGCCACGTGGGCCTCACCTGTCGCGGCCTCGCTCCGGCCCAGGGAGCTACTCCGGCCCAGCCCAGTTTGCTAGCCTGGCTGACCTCCTTATCGGGCCAGCCCATCTCTAGACCCACCTAGGCCTGCCCCGCCTCAAGCGTAGCCGCCACCGAACCGGCCCAAGCCGCCCAATGTGAGCACCCGTCCAGTTTCCCGCCCCGGCGTCTTTTAACTATCCTGCACTCACTTTTGTTGTCTCCAAAAATGGCTAAGGCTGAGAAAATCATAACATGCTGCATTATTGTATTGGCCTTATGTTTGTGCATGTGTGTCCAAGTGGAGCATATGATATGTCCAAATGTTTGACTCGTGATGCTCTACATGTTAGTTGCATGTTCATGCATGTTACTATTCATGTTGTTGTCTTAATGTTCGTTGCAAAACTGCTATGTGATGTTAGTGTCAAGTTCTTGTTGTCTGTCAACAATATGTTAGCATGTTTGAGAGGTCACATCTTTGTGCATGTTGGTCCAAATGGAGTGTATGATATGTCAAAATGTTCATTGTGAAGTGCTCTACATGATGGTGGCTGTTGCATTCATGTTAGGTGCCATATTGTCATGTTTATCTCTGCTGCAAAAGTGCATGTGACTGTTAAGTGCTAAAACTTGTTGTGAGATGTTGATTTGTCTTTTTCATATCTTTATGTGTGATTTTTGTTTGAGCTACATGTCAATATGTTTTAGAAGCACAATCATGTCATCTTTGCTATGGTGCAATCCATTTTCATGATATGCCTTGTGGTGTTTGCAACAAGCTTGCAAAGTGGCCTACTCACTGTTGCTGATTTCTATGACTTGTTAAAAACTGCTAAGTCTGAAACTGTTATATCCTGATGCCATGTTTGCTTGATGCCCCACTCAAATCCATGAATGTTTTGGGATGTCCAATGACTATGTCTTGATGTCCATGTTATGCTGTATCCATCCAGGTCCTTGTTTGCCATTATAGCCTATTGTAGCTTGTTTATTTGTTGCTCCCAAATTGCTATAAAATGTTTATGTCAGCCTATTAACAGTAAGTTCAGTTTTGCCATGTGAATAGCTAGTGTTCTATGCATCCTATGACCATGTTCTTGCCATGAGTAGCTTCATAAACATGTCTTCTTGTTGTTGGTTATATTCCCATGCCATGATATGCTTTGAGTTGAGTTGCACAAGCTTGCAAACATGCCTACTTGTCGTTGTTGCTGCCATGTCTAGTTTATTTTCACTGTTTGTGAAACTGTGATCTTTTGCAATCTTGCCATGATGTTTTGAGCATGTTCTAGTGGTGTTTGGTAGTAGGTCAGAGGTCATGCTTGTAGTGCTGGACATGTACATGCTTTCCATGCCCTTTGTTGCCATGAAGTGTTATTGTATCATGTTGTTTTGATGTCAACTAAGTGCCGTGTTGCTATTTTTGGTCAGCTTGTTGTTATATCTTGTTTCATGTGTATGTGTTGAACCGTTGCTCCATTTTGAGTGTGTCCTATATGAAACTTGTGTGTTTTTGCATGTAGATGCATAATAACATGTTGAATACCTGTTTGGAGTGTGTTTGCTTGATTTTTGGGTGCATCTTGCATCTTTGCCATGCTTGACTTGTTTTGCTCATATCTTCTAGGTCGTAGCTCCGAATTAAACGAATTTTATATGTAACTTGGCTAGATTTTCGAGTAGATCATCATGGTGCATGTTAACTTGCTGTTTAACAACTTGAACTTAAGGTTTGTTCAGATCTGGACGCTTTTCGAAATTTGCATATGAGGACTTACCAGAATTGTTATATGTTGTTTCCGGCCTCATTTAAACTTTTTGGGTGGTGTTGTTCTTGTATGCATCATCCCTTGTCATGTTTTGCATCATATAGACTTGTCTTGCATCGTACTTGGTTGAGCATCTTGTCATGTTCTCGAGTGGTGTGTTTACCATGTTGTGTGCTTCTTCTCGCTAGTTCATATTCCGTTGTGATAATGAGGATTCGATCGACTACACTTGGTTCGTCTTCGTGGCTTCTTCTCATCTTCTTCATAGACTCGTTCTTCTTCCTTGCGGGATCTCAGGCAAGATGACCGTCACCTTGGATACCTTTACTATCATTGCCATGCTAGTTGTCTCGATGCTATCGTTATATATTGCGCTACCCATCATTTATTCTCAGCCTCTCTCCTTGTTGCCATGAAACCTCTAACCTTTGAGACCTTCCCAGCAAACTGTTGTTTGGCTATGTTACCGCTCGCTCAGCCCCTCTTATAGCGTTGTTAGTTGCAGGTGAAGATGAAGATTTCTCCATGTCGGATCTTGGTTGTTGGAATATCACAATATTTATTATTATTAACACACATATATACTTGGCAATGGGTGGAAGGCTTGTCCTTTTGCTCAGTGTTTTGTTCCACTCATGCAGCCTTAAGAACCGATAAACCGGTGTTATGTTCCTTGATTTTATGTTCCTAACGCGGTTGGGTATATGGGGACCCCTTGACAGTTCGTCTTTGAATAAAACTCCTCCAGCAAGGCCCAACTTTGGTTTTAATTTGCAACATAATAAAAACTTAATTAATTAAATTGCATAGGGAGTTAGCACTACCCGAGGATTCTTCTACATACAGGGGGGGCAGTGCTGATGGTTTTTGTCCCAAACGAGGGTGCTGCGGGGCCACCACGGGGAAACTCGAGGTCTGGCTCCCGTAGGATCGCCCATCCGGTCGTGGCCTGAGACGAGATACGCGCGGCTACTATCAGGGTGTCAGCACACCGGGAGGTCTTGCTGGACTTGTTTTACCATTGTCGAAATGTCTTATGCATCGGGATTCCGAGTCTGATTGGGCTATCCCTAAGATAAGGGGTATTATTATTTTTTACCTCTGATGATCGTGAGAGCTTGTTATGGGCTAAGTTGGGACACCCCTTCAGAGTTATGATCTTTCGAAAGCCGTGCCTGCGGTTATGTGGCAGATTGGAATTTGTTAATGTCCGATTGTAGAAAACTTGACAGAGGATCCGAATTAAAATACACGAACCGCGTGAGTAACCATGACTGTCTCTTGTCAGTTTGAGAAGAGAACACCGTGGGGTTATGTTTGACTCGTAGGTAGATCAGGATCTTTAGTGATCATTATTAGTTTGCGATAGTTTGCGTAGATGCTCATCTTATTCTTGTACTCGTAAGTTAGCCATCATACATATGCTTAGGCGCTGCCGCAACCTCACCACTTAACCTCTCCGTACCCAATAAAGCTTTGCTAGTCTTGATACCCATGGTTATGGGATTGCTGAGTCCTCGTGGCTCACAGTTACTACAACAACAGTTGCAGGTGTAGGTTTCCGATGAGTTGACGTGAGAGCGATGTACTTGTGTTGGAGTTCTTTCTTCTTCTTCTTCGTCAGTCTTGGGATAGGTTCCTGGTCGGCAGCCTGGGACAATAGATGGATGTCGTTGTGCTTTTCATGTTTGCATAGGTAGTCGGATGTTTTGTATATGATGATGTTGTATTCATGTGTATTGTATGACTTGTATGTATCCCCATGTATGTATGTAATGGTACGATGTAATGATATCCATCTTGCTAAGCACTTGGAATGCGGTTGTGCCTCAATCACAAGTTTTATCTAGTGATCGAGATAGAATCGCATCTTGGGCGTTGCAACAGTTCAGACGGTGTCGTCTCAACTTATTTAGATGGTGCCCTATTTAACGTTAATGCAGTTATCTCTAATGCATAACCCCAAAACGATAGTGGTAAATCGGTAAGAGTCATCATAGATCGCACCATATCTAATAAAGTACGGTTATGACATTCAGACACACCATTACGATGTGGTGTTCCAGGTGGCATGAGCTGTGAAACTATTCCACATTGTTTCAAATGAAGACCAAAATCATAACTCAAATATTCGGCTCCGCGATCAGATCGTAGAAACTTTATTTTCTTGTTACGATGATTCTCTACTTCACTCTAAAATTCTTTGAACTTGTAAAATGTTTCAGACTTGTGCTTCATCAAGTAGATATACCCATATCTGCTCAAATCATCAGTGAAGGTGAGAAAATAATGATACCCGCCACGAGCATCAACACTCATTGGTCTGCATACATCAGTATGTATTATTTCCAATAAGTCACGTGCTCGCTCCATTGTTTCGGAGAACGGGGTTTTAGTCATCTTCCCCATGAGGCATGGTTCGCATGCATCAAATGATTCATAATCAAGTGATTCCAAAAGTCCATCACCATGGAGTTTCTTCATGCGCTTTACACCAATATAACCTAAACGGTAGTGCCACAAGTATGTTGCACTATCATTATCAACTCTGCATATTTTGGCTTCAATATTATGAATATGTGTATTTACTACGATCGAGATTCAATAAACCATTCACCTTGGGTGTATGACCATAGAAGGTTTTATTCATTTAAACATAATAACAATTATTCTCTCACTTAAATGAATAACCTATTGCAATAAACATGATCCAATCTTGTTCATGCTCAACGCAAACACGAAATAACATTTATTTAGGTTTAACACTAATCCCGAAAGTACAGGGAGTGTGCAATGATGATCATATCAATATTGGAACTACTTCCAACACACATCGTCACCTCACCCTCAACTATTCTCCGTTCATTCTGCAACTCCTGCTTCGAGTTACTAATATTAGCAACCGAACAAGTATCAAATACCCAGGTGCTACTATGAACACTAGTGAGGTACACATTATCAATATGTATATCAAGTATACCTTTGTTCACTTCGCCATCCTTCTTATTCGCCAAATATTCGGGGAAATTCTCCTTCAAGTGACCATTTCCTTTACAGTTAGAAGCACTCAGTTTCAGGCTTAGGTACAGCTTTGGGCTTCTTCACGGGAGTGATAGCTTGCTTGCCATTCTTCTTGAAACTAGTGGTCTTGTTAACCATCAACAATTGATGCTCTTTCTTGATTTCTACCTTCGTTGATTTCAGCATCATGAAGAACTCGGGAATCATTTTCGTCATCCCTAGAATATTATAGTTCATCGCGAAGTTCTAGTAACTTGGTGACAATGACTAGAGAACTATGTCAATCACTATCTTATTTGGAAGATTAACTCCCACTTGATTCAAGCGATTGTAGTATTCAGACATTCTGAGCACATGCCCATTGGTTGAGCTATTCTCCTCCATCTTGTAGGCAAAGTACTTGTCAGAGGTCTCATACCTTTCAACACAGGCATGACTCTAAAAATACTATTTTCAACTCTTGGAACATCTCATGTGCTCTGTGGCGTTCAAAACGTTTTTGAAGTCCTGGTTATAGGACGTAAAGCATGGCGCACTAAACTATCAAGTAGTCATCATACCGAGCTTGTCAAACGTTCAGAACGTCTGCATCTCCTCCCGTAATAGGTTTGTTACCTAGCAGTGCATCAAGGACATAATACTTCTGTGCAGCAATGAGGATAATCCTCGGATCACGGACCTAGTCCGCGTCATTGCTACTAACATCTTTCAACTTAGTTTTCTCTATGAACATATCAAAAACATAGGGGAGCTATAACATGAGCTATTGATCTAAAACATAATTTGCAAATACTATCAGGACTAAATTCATGATAAATTAAAGTTCAATTAATCATATTACTTAAGAACTCCCACTTAGATAGACATCCCTAAAGTCATCTAAATGATCACGTGATCCATATCAACTAAACCATGTCCGATCATCACATGAGATGGAGTAGTTTTCAACGGTGAACATCTTATGTTGATCATATCTACTATATGATTCACGCTCGACCTTTCGGTCCCTGGTGTTTCGAGGCCATGTATGTATATGCTAGGCTCGTCAAGTTTAACCCAAGTATTCTGCATGTGCAAAACTGTCTTACACATGTTGTACCTTGAAATTTTGTAAGGGATCATCTTATAATGCTACCGCCATTCTAAGCAAAATAAGAAGCATAATAAGATAAACATCACACGTAATCAAAATATGTGACATGATATGGCCATCATCATCTTGTGCTTTTGATCTCCATCTCCAAAGCATCGGCATGATCTCCATCGTCACCGGCTCGACACCATGATCTTCATTGTAGCATCGTGGTCGTCTCACCAACTATTGCTACTACTACTATCACTAACTCATAGTGATAAAGTAAAGCAATTACATGGCTTTCGCAATTGATACAATAAAGAGATAACCATACGGCTTCTGCCGGTTGCCGATAATTAACAAAACATGGTCATCTCATACAATAACGTATAACTCATCACGTCTTGACCATATCACTTCACAACATGCCCTGCAAAAACAAGTTAGACGTCATCTACATTGTTGTTGCAAGTTTTACGTGGATGCTACGGGCATAGCAAGAACCGTTCTTACCTACGCATCATAACCACAACGTTTTTTTCGTCAAGTGTGATGTTTTAACCTTCAACGAGGACCGGGCGTAGTCACACTCGATTCAACTAAAGTTGGAGAAACTGACACCCGCTAGCCACCTATGTGCAAAGCACGTCGGTAGAACAAGTCTCATGAACGCGGTCAAGTAATGTCGGTCCGGGCCACTTCATCCAACAATACCCACGTATATAAAGGAGGGAGGAGGAGGAGGCCCGCCTAGGAGGGGCGCGCCTATAGGGGGAGTCCAGCTTGGATTCCCAATCCTAGTTGGAGTCCCCTTCCTTTTCCAAGAGGTGGAGAGAGGGAAGGAGGAGGAGAGGGAGAAGGAAAGAGGGGGGCGCCGACCCTTCCTTGTCCAATTTGTACCAGCCCATGGGGGCACGCTGCCTTCCCTTGTGGCCCTTCTCTCCTTTCCACTAAAGCCCAAGAAGACCCAATACTTCCCCCGGTGAATTTAGACTCCCCGGTACTCCGAAAAATACCCAAATCACTCGGAACCTTTCCGATGTCCGAATATAGCCTACCAATATATGAATCTTTACCTCTCGACCATCTCGAGAGTCCTCATCATGTTCGTGATCTCATCCAGGACCCCGAACAAACTTCGGTCATCAAAATCACATAACTCATAATATTAACCGTCATCGAACATTAAGCGTGCTGTCACACCCTGCATTTTGTAGCATGTCATTTGCATCAATAAAGCATGAATATTTGGACCAGCAAAAAATTTTGGTATCATTTGGCTTTTATTTGAAATCAAGTATTTCTCTCTGTGTTTTTTTCAAGTCTCTTTAAAGTCAACTACTCCCTCTTGTAGATTTCATCTCCTTACCCAAAACTTCTGCCCAATGGTCATACCAAGTGTTTATAGCAGTATAGTATTTTCTTATAAAATTAATTTGGCCAAAATATATTTCAAAAATTAGTTTTCCAAAAACCGCCTGAATTGAGGTTTGCACTGCAAGTGCTTGATTTAGGGTGAGGAAAATATTTCAAAGAGTATATTTGAAACCTAGTAGATATAGGACTCCCATAAACCACGAAAATATAATTTTAAAAGTTATTTTCCTATTTTATTTAAAGGCTTTTTCTTAAGGCCGGAAATGGTCTTTAATAGGGAAAAATTATTTAATTATTTCAAAATATTTGCCAAACTTCAGGGAGACTCATAGGACATATATTGTCCATATATAAGAGTTTCAACACTTGGTCATGTTCAAAATATTGGACAAATCCCTCAGAAACCCTTTCTAGATATTTCAAGCTTTTGAAATATTTACAAAGGAAATATTCTCTAAAAATTCCAGGGAAGTTCTATCATGTCATATGTGACATATTTGATGATCTTTCAAAGCCCCATGCTTTGGGAAGCAAGAAAACATCATCAAGACCCCTCAAAACCATTCTGTCCATATTTGAAGTTTGAGCAACTTTACATTGCCAAACTTGTCCAAATGCTCTCAAACTTGGTGCACATGCTAGAATTGTCTAATAAGGCACCTAGACCAAATGGCACTAGCTTTGGAGAAGGGTAACTTGATCAGAGTACCCCAAAACCATTTTTGTTCAAATTCAAATTTGAACAACTTTACATTACCAACTTTTTACTTGGGGCTTCAAACTTTGTGGGCATGATCATAACCCCAAATGATGACACTACACTAAGTGGTGCATCAAGGGAAGATGATTAGCTTGACTCAAACATGGTGAAACCATTTCTGTTGATTTCTAGGGTTCACCAAAGTTACATTGGCAAGTTTCTTCAAATAAGCCCAAACTTGGTGAAACACCCTATTTCCATATGACATTTAATCCTGTTAAGTGTCATGGCTAGTGGAGATCATTTGATGGCTCAAAACCACATCAAACACCTTCTGGTGATTTTCTAAAGTTACCATTTTCACCTCTTCTCTTGATCTCCTTGAGCCCAACTTTTCACCACAGCTTCCCTAGGTTCCCTTGCGCCTCTAGTAACTTCCCCATGGCCAGAGCTCAATAATTGGGGGGTGAAAACCCCATTTTACTCTGCTGGACAGCCCAGTTTTCACCTTCCCTCAACCTCCCTCCTCTTTCATTGGGTAACCAGGGCATCCATGACCACAACACACTTGTTTACTCCTCACCTGACCCCCCCAAACAAGGTAGCCGCGTCCAGCAAGCCAAAGGCATGCCCTGGCATGCAATAGGCGTGCTCCAGAGCGCGCTACAGTGCACACCCGCACTGTAGCCTCCTCCAATCAGCCACCCCCGACCACCTCGTGCTTCCCCCTCGCGCCACTCGATGCGCCTCGACGTCCGCAACACGCCCCGGCGCTGTCCCCCTCCTCCTTCTCCCTCCTGTGGCTGCCCTCACATGCGCGCCGGCCGCCCGCAAGATCTAGTCTTCGGCCTCACACGCGCGCTGCTCTGGAAGCTTCCCCCGCTCTCTCTCTTCCTCTCCCCGGCCCTGGACCGCATCCAGCAACTCCGTAGACACCACCCCAGCTCCTCCCGAGCCCTATGGCAACGGGCAGAAGCTCGCCGGCGCACAGGTCCACGGCACCTCGCCGTTCGCCTATAAAAAGACCCCCTGCGCTCCTCCTCTCCTCACCAACTGCTCTCTCACCCACCTAATCTTCCCCCTACGCCACTCACTCCACTCCAGACAGGCCCGAGGTCGAGATCGAGCTCGAGCTCCGCCGCGGCGCTCGCCGTCGTCCGCTTGGTACTTGCCCTCCCCGCTGCTCCTCTCACTCGATCTAGCACCACGAAGACTCACTGATCCTTTTCCCCCTCTTTTCCCTCTCTGCAGCTGCCGGAAACGACCGGAGCAACCTAGACCCGACGCCCCTCCGCCGCGTGACCTCACCGCCGGCGAACCAGGCCACTCCGGCGACCCACTCCACCACCACCAGATCGGCTATTCCTCGTTGATTCCGTCCCTGCCCTTAGCTCGCCCTATCGTGCCTCGAATCGTTGCCGGTGAGCTCGCCGGCCCTCTGTCGGAGGGTTAGGGATGACAGGTGGGCCCCGCCTGTCAGCCTCCCCTCGCCCTCGACTCTCTCTCCTCTCATGGACACTCGGCCCCGCCCGTCAGGTTTGAAGCATGGCGCGCGCGCTGGAGCCCGTGTGGTGGGCTGATTCCCCCTGGGCCTGCTGCACTGTGGCCGTTCTGGCTCAGTTGCACAGGAACCTTTTTATTTTACTTTTCTGTGGGATTTTTAAATAATTCCACAGGATTAAATATTTATCCAAATGAATTAATTCTAGTTCCTAAAAACTTGTAAAAATCCAACCTATTTAATGATGTCACTTTCACCCATATCCATGGACCTTTTCTGTTCTGTTCAAATTTAAATCCATATTTGAACACTAAAACCTCTGTTCAAAAATCCATGTACCCCATTCTGTCACTCCAAATCTCAAACTAAGAAATTTTGCCATCTTAGTTTTCCCTCTAGTATTTGATAAAAATAAGTTGACATTTTTCTGAGCACTTTGGTTTTTCTGTTTTTATTATGGTCTTATTTTCCCGTTGTTTATTGCGACGATTAGATACCGTGTTTGACGAGGTTGCTGAAGAAGAAGGAGGGGAAGGATTTGAAGACTTTGAAGACCAAGCCAATCCAGGCAAGCAGCCCTTTGACCATGATACCCTTGTGTTCCTCGGAACCCTTTTATTTCCGAATGCATGATGATAAGAGTGACGGTGGTGACCTTGTTGAAAGCCACCACATGATGCATACCCTACTCATGATCTTTACCATGTGTTTAGATGCAATGACAAATGATTAGTAGTGATGCCTAGTGATGCATGTGTGCCATGAATCCTTCGTGGTTGCAATCTTTTGCAAAACCCCATCGGGTGCCCCTTATGCCCGAGGGTGATGTTGAGTTAGGTCATCACTTGAGGAAGAAGTGGTGTGCCAAGAAAGATCTTGTGTGTGGGTGAAATGATGGATTAGATTTACGTGTGATTACCGTCCCAACCAAACATGTGCAACCACTCTACCCCTTATGGGACGGGGCATTATTGATTACTTAGGCTGCTACTAGCATGGTGCCCACATTACTAGTGACGGGGAAGACTTGAGGTCACTCCCGGGATGGGGTCGTGCTTGGATAGGTGACCATGACTGTTTTTACAGGGCACCGGACATACCGTTGGTCCCTTCGTGTACGTGTGACATTGAAAAAGGGCAAGTCCCATGATCTATTGTTTGTACTCGAGGGCCGTGCACCAACGAGTGGACCCTATGTTAGTGTCGTCTAGGGAAAGATAATGACCGGGTGCTTCCCCCAAGTACTTAAGGTACTGCGGTATCGTGGGTGACACGAAAGCTTCCCGGATCTTGTGGGTAAAGTGCGCAACCTTTGCAGAGTGTAAAACTATTCGAATAGCCGTGTCCACGGTCATGGACAGTTGGGAGGTGCTACTTAAACTATGTCCAGAATTTTACAATCTCGGTGAAAGTATGTGTGTGTGTTGAGTCAAGGTGGTGACTTGACTCGTTGAATTAAACTCTATTCATGTTGATATCTGCAACCTGTCTTCGAGGTTACCCAAACTTATTGATGCATGTTACATGATGGTATAATATTTAATCTAGCTTGTGGCTAGGTTGCTCATTGTTGTACAATTGCATTGTTACCTTGAACCAAATCATGGGTTGCTTGCGAGTACATTCAAAGTACTCATTGGCTTGCCACTGGTTATTTAATTGGCTAGGCATGGAGGAGCAAGAATTTGAAGAAGAATTCTATGGAGACGAACATGCGAACTAGGATGCTTTCCGAGTCAGAATGCATGTAGGGTTAAGGCAGATGGCATGGGTTCTACTTATCTACGAAGACTTCCGCTATTCGAGTTATTTTCTATTCAGCCCTTGAGGCTTTATCTATGTAAGACCTGGCCGTAATGGTCATAATTTGTGTAAGACGGTATGTATGGATGTAAGACTCTTGTTATTCAGCTTCTGTGTGTTCAGTGAGCATTGATCTCTGGGATCACTATACACGTGCATTCGGTGATCTCGACTCTTAAGTCGGGGTCCCCACACGTGCGAACCCTACGGGTTCGAGAACTATGTAGACAAGACCGAGACACATCTCCGGTCAATAGCCAATAGCGGAACCTGGATGATCATATTGGCTCCTACATATTCTTCGAAGATCTTTATCGGTCAAACCGCATAACAACATATGTTGCTCCCTTTGTCAATGGTATGTTACTTATATTTCCATATATCATGATAAATGTTTATTATTCATGCTAGAATTGTATTAACCGAAAACATGGTACTTGTGTGAATACATAGACCAAAACAGAGTGTCCCTAGGATCGAAAGTATGTCTAGAGGGGGGGGGTGATTAGACTACTTGTAAATATAAAAATTCTGCCTTTTGATCATGAACAGTTTTTGGCAGATTCACAATTATGATCAAGACAAGCATCACCCTACACATGCAATTCTAGAGTATAAGCAGCGGAAAGTAAATTGCACATGTAGTAAAGAGAGGTGGAGAAGATCAAACGCAATTTGGAGACGCAATGATTTTTCCCGTGGTTCCGATAGGTGGTGCTATCGTACATCCACGTTGATGGAGACTTCAACCCACGGAGGGTAACGGCTGCGCGAGTCCACGGAGGGCTCCACCCACGAAGGGTCCACGAAGAAGCAACCTTGTCTATTCCATCATGGCCTACGCCCACGGAGGGCTAGCCTTACTCGGGGTAGATCTTCACGAAGTAGGCGATCTCCTTGCCCTTACAAACTTCTTGGTTCAACTCCACATCTCGATAACGGAGGCTCCCAAGCGACACCTAACCAATCTAGGAGGCACCACCCTCCAAAAGGTAATAGATGTTGTAGATGATGATGAACTCCTTACTCTTGTGCTTCAAATGATAATCTCCCCAACACTCAACTCTCCTCACTGATATGGCTGTGGTGGAAGAAAGGATTGAGTGGAAAGCAACTTGGGAAGGTTAGAAATCAAGTTTCATATGGTAGGAATGGAGCAACTTGATCTCAACACAAGGGTAGGTAGTTCTCTTCTCAGAAAGTGTAAGGTAGGAGTGGTAGTTCTTTCTGATGGCTCTCTCCACGAATGAAGAGGGGGTGGAGGGGTATATATAGCCTCCACACAAAATCCAACCGTTACACACATAATTGAGCAATCTCGGTGAGACCGAAGTTGACAACTCGGTCAGACCGAAAGTTCAAATATAGTGAACGTTGGGGTTTTCGGTGGGACCGAAAATACCATCTCGGTTTGTCCGATTTGAGTAAAGATAGGAACTTGCCAGTTTCGGTGAGACCGAAATCATCAACTCGGTTATTCCGATTTGAGGACAAACGGTTACAGAAGCTTGGCAGCCCGTATTTCGGTGAAACCGATCTCAAACTCGGATTGACCGATTTTTCTAGAGTTTGGCTTATGGCTGAGGTGGTTCATCTCGGTGGGACTGAGTTTGGAAAATCGGTTGGTCCGAGATTACTTATGAGTGTGTTTAGTAGTGAAAGTTGCTGATAGTTAAAGGAGATATATCACTAAGCACTTGAGCAACCAGATCATCAACACAACCTCATCCCCTTTTAATAGTATTGGCTTTTCCTATGGACTCAATGTGATCTTGGATCACTAAACCAAAAATGGAATCTTGAGCTTTTGCCAATGCTTGCCTTAGCATTTTGAGGGGTCCACTTCTTCAGACATTGCCATACCCATATCACTGAACTTCTCTGAAATGATTCTCAAGTAACTATTAGTTCAATGATATATATGTTGTTATTAATTGCCAAAACCACCCGGGGATTAGTTGCACTTTCAATCTCCCCCTTTTTGGTAATTGATGACAACATATAGATCAAAGCTTCGACAAAGGATATAATCAATGAATAATATCGTCGCTTTGAGAAGTATGTGATAAGCAAGAGCTCCCCCTAAATTTGTGCATTATTTAAGATTTGCGTTTGAATGCAAATGCACAATCGATTAGGATCATGGGTCACTCTTCCATGTCACATACATCTTGGTGGAGCGCACAAAATGATAAGAATGAATAACATGCACCCAATCACCAAGACATGAGTAAATAGCCATACAAGATAGGAATAGCAGATGATAAGCATTAAGCACACATTAAAGCATAGTATGACCAAGCACTCATAAAAGTAGCAACAAACGTAGTATCAAGCACACTGAAAGTTTCAAGAACCAAAAGGACCAAATGAAACGGCAAAAGAACGAAAGAGCACTCTCTCTCTCGAAGCCCAATGATCTATACAATTTCTCCCCCTTTGGCAACAAGTTACCAAAAAGTTTGAAAAAGCATAGAGCTAAACGTCACTGTGGGCTCTGCTGGCGGCTCCTGTCTGGGTAGATGTCGGAGTAGATATGACGGCATCGGCGAAGACTTCAGCTGATGTCTGCGCTGAAGGAGTGGATACTGGAGCTGTGGCTGGAGCTGTAGGAGGTGCTGAAGTGGTAGTCCTGGAGTCAGTCACTGGAATAGCAGCTGATCGGGATCCTCTGGGAACCGGAGCAGTCTGGCGATGAGAGTCCTGGACTAGGTCATCCTGCATGAGCTCTGCCTTGTCCTGCCTAGCTTCCTCCATGTCTGCCTCAAGCTTGTTGACGGTCACCTGAAGTTCAGTCAGCTTCACGTCCAGAGCGTGGATCTTGTCGTCAACAATCCTCTCTAGGCTCTCCTGAGATTGTTCAATGCTGGCCAGGCGTTGTTCAATCCTCTGGGTAGCTTCAAGAATCTGCTCTCCGAAGCTCTTTGGTTTAGCTGCTGCTGCTGCTGCCTCTTTATCAGCTTTGGATTTCCTAGCAGCTTCAATCTTGGCGTGACCTTCAACCGAAGTTGGATCCTCCTCATCCATCACAACAACATTATCTTCATGCTCTGGCTGCAGTGGCAAGTGCTTCCTATCCAACATGAATTTGCCCGTGCCAAACTTGGCATTGATAAGCATCTGAATCTGCGGGGCAAATCCACATGACCTCTTCTGGTCAGCTGCAGTCCTCTTAATGGTCTCTACCATTAAGTCCATCACCTTGAAAGGTGCCTTCTCATCAAGTATGTGCAGCATGTTGATAGAATAGCCTCTGATCATGCGATGGTCTCCAGACTTGGGCATCAAAGTATGCCTCAAAATAGTGTTAGTGGTAGGTAGACCTGCCTGGAGATAGTACACTGAGCCAAGCTTCCACACTTCCAAATCTGCTGCGGGGATCTCCTTGTACATGTTCTTCATGGAATCATGGTTCTTCTTAGGAATCCCATAGACATCAATGTCGTCCTCTCTTTGCACTGGAGCATTCAGAAGTTCTGCCCATTCTTCAACAGACGAAGAAAACCTTTGACCTTCAGTCATCCAGGTGATCTTCCCATCAGGATAGAAATGAGCCGTGGCATAGAACTGCATAATCATCTCGTCGTTCCAGTCTGTCAGCTTCTGACCCACAAACTCATCAACTCCACATGCAGTGAAGCTTTCATGCACATGGGGAAAGATGTCTCGGTGCTCTTCACTGTCAATGTACTTCCAGTCAACATATCTGGTATCTGCAACAATAGGCTTCTTATCCATTAGCACAGTCTCATAGAAGTCCTGCTGCTCTCTGGTGTGGAATCTGGGGTCCACAGCAGTCCTTCTCCTCACGGCATATGGATCAGACTGTCTCCATAGCTTGAGACCTCGATCTTTCCTTGCCTTCATATCCTCGGCTTGAGGATGAGCATCATTGTGGAGTGGCAGTTTTGGACGGAGTTTCAGCAACACGTGTTCTTCTTCAGACTCAGACGGTGGCACATCACCTTTGTTCTTCTCAGACGCTAGAATGTTCCTGGTTGTCCTCTTGGGCTTGGTAGTAGGCTTTGCTGGAGCTGCCTTAGCTTGAGCAGGCTTCTTGGGCTTTGAAGTGGCTCCAGCCCTAATAGCATCACCCATGAGCTTAGCCTTCTGAGGAGGAGGCTGGGGTGCTTCTTCTTCTTCTTCTTCAACTGCTGCATCTGCATGAGGTTCAGCATACACTACCCTCTTCCTCTTGGAAGTTTTCTTCACTTTACTTGGAGCTGGCTCTTCCAAGTTCAGCTTCTTGGCAACAGCTGACTGCTTGACCTTGCTGGTGCCTTTCTTTGACTGATGCCCTTGGTGCTCTTTGGCAACAACTTTTCTCTTAGGCTTGGAGGATACTTCTTCCTCAGCTACAAAATCAGAATCTTCATCATCTGAGTTCCTCTCCTTTCTGGTTCTGGTGGCTGCAGGAGGCAAGCCACTAGGTGTACTCCTCTCACCATCATCAACTGGACTACTAGCCTCAGGACTAGTATCTGCCTCAGGAATCTCTGCAAAAGGTGACTCTGACCTGTTCTGGCTGTCACTGGCATCTGACATGGCTGACAACCTGTGAATAGATAAGGTATAGGCAGAGTAGAAGAGTTATCACAAACTGCAGAAGTTTTTGCAAACAAAATGAGTTCAAATCTTAGTTTTAAGTTTTCACAGAATGCATTTCGGTCAAACCGATTTTCAGTTTCGGTGAATCCGAAGTGTATACAGAGGCTTACCACACCACTTTCGGTCAGACCGAAGTGGGTCTCGGTCCTGCCGATAAACTAGGGTTTCACTAAAACTGTACTTCGGTCACACTGATTTGCACGACTCGGTTAGACCGAAGTGCAGTGCAATGGCCAGAGGCCGAATCGGTCACACCGAAAATTTAAATTCGGTTTCACCGAGATGTGTTCCGTGGAAACCTAACCCTAAGAATTTTTCTCGAAACAAGAACCGATCTGATGTTAAGGAAGATTTCAAACGTGGCCAGATATAGGGCAAACCAATCGTGCATTGAATCAGATGGGGAGCACGACAGGGATCGAGACTCACCCTAACTTGGTGGAGTCCCACTACGGCGGCAACGGCGCGGAGGAGAATTCCGTTGACGGCGGCGGAGTCCTGCGGCGAGGGCGCACAGGCGACGACGGCGACGATCCGGAGATCACGGCGATGGCAGCAGGGGACGTGGGAGCGAAAACGTTTGAATGATTAATCAACGCGCGCTGCCCTCAGTATTTATATCCCCTTGCTGTCGGTGGGACCGAGTTGAAAAACTCAGTGACACCGAGATGGATAACTGCTATGCAGTTATGCATTTCGGTCCCGCCGAGATTTAGAACTCGGTTTCACCGAGATGAAACCTAGATCAGTCTAAGTGTTTCGGTTTGACAGAGTGGGAGAAGTTGGTCTGACCGAAATTTACTTAGAAGGTTTTGGAAGTCAGCCCTAGACGGATCGGTGGCTCTGAGTGCTCCTCACTCGGAGGGTCCGAAAATGACTTGTTCAAAGTTTGTGATATAAGCATGAATAGAATTTGAGACAAGAAAGCATAGATAGCTAGGGGAGGTACTTAGGCATTCTTGTCCATCCATTTGGCCAGAAAAATCAAAACAACCAAAACAACAAATGGATGTCCTCAAATGGATAAAATCATGCATTCAACATGCTCACACAATAAGATGGCAAATGAAATATGTGTCAAACATGCACAACCAAAACTCTAGCTACTAGCACACAATTTGTCGATGACTAGGTCATCTTTATATGAGTATTTTGACTTAGGAGCCAAATGAGAACATTTGATCATAGGTCATACTCATCGTTTAAGCACAAGTGGGGTTACCACTTTTACATAAAGCATTGATGTGTTCACATCATTTGGAGATGCTTTAGGTCAATTTTTAGAGCAAAGCTCCCCCTAGATGTGAGAACCCCTTTTAAAGGGTCAAACTAACCTTGGGTTGTCGTAGAAGACTTCATGTAGATGTTGAAGATGTGGATGCTCAATGTTGATGTAGATCATCAAGAGTTGGGAGCTATCCTTTGGATTAGGGCACTTTCAATACCTACATAGGTTAGTCCCACAAGGAACAAACAAGGATATCCATAGACATAGATTGAAGTCCACAAAAGATGATGTCCATGAAAGCAATGATTACCTTGTCCCTTGACTTACCAACAGGAGGGTTTGTGACTCCATGAACTAGTGCATGATGTGGAAGTTGATTGCACAAGTTGCCAAAATGAATGTGAGTGAAGTATGTTGGCGGAGTCACCCTCAAGAACCTTCTAGTTCTTCTTCTTTGGGATCCACATCATCTTGATGGGAATCCTTGGGGTTGTAGTTGAGATTGACGAAGTAGAACTTGACGTGTCCTTGGGAACCCACTTGACCATGGCTTGAGGTGCTTCAATGAATGCATCAATCTCCTCTTGCAGCTTGTCCTAGGCTTTTAGCTTGTGGTCTTGTGGTGGAAGGTCATCTTGAGCTTGTTCCACATTGGAAGAAGTAGGATCATACTTCTCCTTTTGAGAAACAAACTGTGGAGTAGGGTATTGACCTTCTTCCCACTCAACACCTTCGGCGTTGAACTTTCGCTCAAAACCAATCCCTTGATTCTTCCGGTGCCTTCCTTGTTTGCGAACAATTTCCTCAAAGTTCTTGCTTCCGGCAAGACTTTTGTAGACACCTTTCTCTATGATTTCCTTCAATAAGCTATTCTCTTGCTCAAGTGTAACTTGGCTTGAAACATTGTTAGTGGAATCAAGAGAACTACTAGAAGTAACAACATTAGATTTAACATGGTTATTGTTACTACTAGAGGAAGAATTTTTCTTATGCTTGTCATGCTTAGTCTTAATAGGTGGCAAGAAATTAGACAAGAGAAGTCGTTTGGCAAGATATGAAGAACTCTTCTTTCGAAGATCGTCATTGATCGCTTTTAGAAACTCATGTTCTTGCTCTAGAGTGAGCTTCTCGAAGCGTAGCTTCTCATGAGATCTTAGGAGCTCTCTATGATCTTCTTGAGTTGTTTCATGAGCTAACTTAAGAGTTTTTAGTTCTTTAGTTAGACGCTCAATCTCCTTCATAGCATTGTCATTCGACTCTTCTCGACTATAAAGACTACTAGCATTTTCATCGTTACTAAGCTCACTAGATTTATCATGCAAGAGCTCATCTTCACCAAGTAAGTCATCCTCATCACTATTGAAGTCAATGAATTCAGGGTGTGATACCTTGGGGCCTTTGGCCATGAAGCATCTTCCAATTCCCTCATTTGGTGAATCAAATAAGTCGTAGGAGTTGGAGTTGGAGGATACGAGTGCAAGACCGGCAACACCTTCATCTTGACTGTAGTCGGAGTCGGAGTGATAGCTTCCATCGGATTGATTGTCGGAGTCGGAGCCGGAGACCCATTCACCTACATGAGCTTGATGTCTTCTTCTTGTGTAGCTCCTTGATGACTTGTCTTTCCTCTCCGAAACCTTGCTTCTCCGAGAGGGTCTTCGTTCATAACGATCATCTCTACTCCTTCTCTCTTTCTGAGGTGACTCATCTCTTGATCTTCTTCTTGGAGATTCTTCTCTTCTCTTGTGGGGATCCGTACACTCATTTGAGAAGTGTCCGGGTCTTCCACAATTGTAGCAGTTACGATCACGACTAGAAGATCTCTTTTCATCATATGATCTAGACTTTGAGCTTCTCTCTTTGCCTCTATACTTGTAGAATTTGTTGAAGTTCTTAACCATTAGGCTTATCTCTTCATTGGAAACTAACTTGTCACTTGAGGTTGTAGGAGCATCACTTGTAGCTTTGTAAGCACCGCTTGACTTGTTGTGAAGCTCTTCCTTATCCTTAAGTGTCATCTCATGAGCAACAATTCTTCCAATGACTTCAGTTGGCTTGAGAGTCTTGTAGTTTGGCATCATTTGGATCAAAGTGCACACGGTGTCATACTTTCCATCCAAAGCTCTGAGAATCTTCTTAATGATGAATCGGTCAGTCATTTCTTCGCTTCCTAAGCCGGCAATCTCATTTGTGATGAGAGCAAGCCTAGAGTACATTTCAGCGACTCCTTCACCATCCTTCATCTTGAACTTGTCAAGTTGACCTTGAAGAATATCTAGCTTTGATTCCTTCACAGACTCGGTACCTTCGTGCATTTCAACCAAAGTATCCCAAATCTCTTTAGCATTCTCAAGACGGCTGATTTTGTTGAACTCCTCGGGACACAAAGCATTGAAGAGAATGTCACAAGCTTGAGCATTGTTTTGCAACATCCGCAACTCTTCCGGTGTAGCTTCGCGATCCAGAACTTTTCCTTCCTCGAAGAATTCACCTTGCATACCAACACAAATAATGCCCCATGCGGCTGGGTTATGACCAAGAATATGCATTTTCATTTTATGTTTCCAACTAGCAAAATTTGTACCATCAAAGTAAGGACCTCTACGATAATTACCCTCACTAGACGCCATACTCTCCTAGGTTGTGAAACCAAGCTTATGGAGTCCAATGCAATGGAAACCAATAGAATGGAGACCAAAGCTCTGATACCACTTGTAGGATCGAAAGTATGTCTAGAGGGGGGGTGATTAGACTACTTGTAAATATAAAAATTCTGCCTTTTGATCATGAACAGTTTTTGGCAGATTCACAATTATGATCAAGACAAGCATCACCCTACACATGCAATTCTAGAGTATAAGCAGCGGAAAGTAAATTGCACATGTAGTAAAGAGAGGTGGAGAAGATCAAACGCAATTTGGAGACGCAATGATTTTTCCCGTGGTTCCGATAGGTGGTGCTATCGTACATCCACGTTGATGGAGATTTCAACCCACGGAGGGTAACGGCTGCGCGAGTCCACGGAGGGCTCCACCCACGAAGGGTCCACGAAGAAGCAACCTTGTCTATTCCATCATGGCCTACGCCCACGGAGGGCTAGCCTTACTCGGGGTAGATCTTCACGAAGTAGGCGATCTCCTCGCCCTTACAAACTTCTTGGTTCAACTCCACATCTCGATAACGGAGGCTCCCAAGCGACACCTAACCAATCTAGGAGGCACCACCCTCCAAAAGGTAATAGATGTTGTAGATGATGATGAACTCCTTGCTCTTGTGCTTCAAATGATAATCTCCCCAACACTCAACTCTCCTCACTGATATGGCTGTGGTGGAAGAAAGGATTGAGTGGAAAGCAACTTGGGAAGGTTAGAAATCAAGTTTCATATGGTAGGAATGGAGCAACTTGATCTCAACACAAGGGTAGGTAGTTCTCTTCTCAGAAAGTGTAAGGTAGGAGTGGTAGTTCTTTCTGATGGCTCTCTCCACGAATGAAGAGGGGGTGGAGGGGTATATATAGCCTCCACACAAAATCCAACCGTTACACACATAATTGAGCAATCTCGGTGAGACCGAAGTTGACAACTCGGTCAGACCGAAAGTTCAAATATAGTGAACGTTGGGGTTTTCGGTGGGACCGAAAATACCATCTCGGTTTGTCCGATTTGAGTAAAGATAGGAACTTGCCAGTTTCGGTGAGACCGAAATCATCAACTCGGTTATTCCGATTTGAGGACAAACGGTTACAGAAGCTTGGCAGCCCGTATTTCGGTGAGACCGATCTCAAACTCGGATTGACCGATTTTTCTAGGGTTTGGCTTATGGCTGAGGTGGTTCATCTCGGTGGGACTGAGTTTGGAAAATCGGTTGGTCCGAGATTACTTATGAGTGTGTTTAGTAGTGAAAGTTGCTGATAGTTAAAGGAGATATATCACTAAGCACTTGAGCCACCAGATCATCAACAAAACCTCATCCCCTTTTAATAGTATTGGCTTTTCCTATGGACTCAATGTGATCTTGGATCACTAAACCAAAAATGGAATCTTGAGCTTTTGCCAATGCTTGCCTTAGCATTTTGAGTGGTCCACTTCTTCAGACATTGCCATACCCATATCACTGAACTTCTCTGAAATGATTCTCAAGTAACTATTAGTTCAATGATATATATGTTGTTATTAATTGCCAAAACCACCCGGGGATTAGTTGCACTTTCAACTTGTCATTTGATCAACGGGATCACATCATTAGGGGAATGATGTGATGGACAAGACCCATCCGTTAGCTTAGCATCTTGATCGTTTAGTTTTAATGCTATTACTTTCTTCATGACTTATACTTGTTCCTCTGACTATGAGATTATGCCACTCCCGAATACCGGAGGAACACCTTGTGTGCTATCAAACGTCACAATGTAACTGGGTGATTGAAAATATGCTCTACAGGTGTCTCCGATGGTGTTTGTTGAGTTGGCATAGATCGAGATTAGGATTTGTCACTCCGATTGTCGGAGAGGTATCTGTGGGCCGTCTCAGTAATGCACATCACTGTAAGCCTTGCAAGCAATGTGACTAGTGAGTTAGTTGCGGGATGATGCATTACGGAACGAGTAAAGAGACTTGTCGGTAACGAGATTGAACTAGGTATGTGATGGCTTCTCGCCCCTCGTTGGTTACCCCAAGTGGAAGGTTTGAGATGCAGTGAAGCGGTAGTTTTCCCTAGGCAAAGATACCAAGGATCGATTTCCCCTGAGACTCCTAGTTTCAACAAGAAGGTGTCAACTGCTAACGGCGCCAGATATTAGCAATCAACATGGACCTACACACAGATACAAATAACTTTGCTCCCAACGAGTACAGAGAGGTTGTCAATCCCTCCGGCCTTGTCGTTTACAAAGGATCAAACGCAAGTGATAATAGTGATAGGTATTGCTGCAAATAGTAAGTAAAAGCAGAAAGTAAATAGCGGATGTGCTCAGTGATGGTAATATGGACCGGGGTCCCATGATGTTCACTAGTGATGTCCCTCTCCCAAAAGACGATAAAACAGCTATGTGAGGTAAACGAATTACAGCTGGGCAATTGACAGAATTATGTGCGCAAACCAATGCTAACTATGTTGCAAGAAAGGTAGATTTTCAAAGCATGGGCGGTACGCCAAGGCAAGTAGACCGAAATCCATCTGCATGTACTACTAATCTTCCACCTTGAGATATCTATCCAGAACATCTCGCTGGTATTAAGTTGCGAGTCCCACCCATAGTGTAAACTCAAAGCAACAGACAACTGCATTAAAAGAACTTTGCGTAAAGTAAACAATCCTTGCACCCGCGGGCACAAGCACCGTTGTTTTCCCCCTTGTGGCAACAGCACATCCCCTAGACTCATGTTTCTGTCACTCAAGCTAGTCATCGAGAGGCATGAACCCACAATCGAGCATAACGTTCCCTCTTGGAGTCACTACCTACTACTTGGCCAAAGCAATAAATAGCAACGAAGAACATGCAAGAATTACTTACGAACATAAATATAAAAGAGGTAAATCAAATATATTACTCAAACACAATCTGAACATAATCTCACAATCCATTGGATCCCAACAAACTCAACATAGCAACAGCATAAGGATTATATATGTGCCTCGATCATGTAGGGCAGCTCACGAGGTCTAATTAGTGAAGCACAAGAAGGGGAGGAGAACATCACATAGCTACTGGTCATGGACCCATGGTCCAAGGGAGACTACTGACAACTCATCCGGGAGGTGTCCATGGTGGTGGAGAGGCTCCCGGTGGTGATCCTCCCCCCCCCCGGCAGGGTGCCGGGAAGAGTTCTCCTGGTGCTCCCGATCTTGGAAGCACGGCGGCGGCGGAACAGAGATGAGATCCCGAAAAAGGGTTCCGTCCTCGAGGGTTTCGGGACGCGGTATAAATATATGCCAAAGGGGGGCATCAGCGGAGGCCTGGGGGGCCCAGGCATCCCCCCGGCGCGGCCAGGAGGGGGGCCGCGCCACCAGGGCGCCTGGAGCCCTGGTGGCCCCCCTCCGGCCCTACTTCGGCCGTGTGGAAGCTTCCGGAACGCTGATTTTTTATATAATTTTTTCGGGATTTTTCTGATAGTTTTCGTGACGGGAAAACCTGAAATACAAAAACAGCAGAAAACAAAAACTGGCACTGGGGTGCACTGAGTTGATAGGTTAGTCCAAATATGATCAAAAGTGTATGGAAGTGTATAAATATCATAGCAATATCACCCAAAAGAGGCATGGAACAAGCAGAAATTATAGATACGTTTTAGACGTATCAACATCCCCAAGCTTAATTCCTGCTCGTCCTCGAGTAGGTAAAGTATAACAAGAATAATTTCTGTGGTGACATGCTATTAACCATATAAGGACTTTTCACAGTCACATGACAAAAGCTTACTGAGACAATGAATCTGTAGTAATTAAGTTGCCTTATGAGAAAATCACAAAGAACTGAAAGTTTTACAACATGATACTGAAACATCAAAAAGATTAGTAATGAGCATGGTGTGCAAATATGATAAAGTGATATCTCGCTTGCCCCCTTCAGTGAAGCAAAACATAAATGCAGGGGCACCTCCAAGATTTAAGTGATGACTAGATACAATGATTTCAGAATAAGCGATATCATAATCATGCAATAGACAATGCTACTTTGGGACAATGCACATTACACTCAAAATGACAATCATGCTCTTAATAGTTCGTGCTTTAAAAGAAGGTGGAGACTCTCGAACCGTGGCTTTTGTTGGCAAGGTTGAAAACCCGTGGTCGAAAACAAAGACAAAGCATGTACCAGAGCTCTTGGTTTTAAAAACAGAGGTAATAATTATTTTTTTTAGATTATGCATGTTCCGTCAACGAATGCTAGCAGATAACTCAATCACTTCTTGAGATGGACAAGTTTCGAGGAACGGCTCCCGAATGAGGACGATCACATCCTCTTAATCTCCTTTGTTTATCACTGCCAAAGTTTTCTGATTTCTCATGAACAAAGCGTGAAGGAGGGTTTGTTTGTTATATTAATTTTGAGCCGGGCGCACTATTTGCCAGTTCCTTCTCGTATTATGGGTTTGCACATTAGACATGCAATCCCGGGGTGAAGCTTGTCCAACTTAAAAATATCATGAATTAACTACTACTTCCTCATGAACTAAAACAGAGGCACAAAATAGGAATGCTTTTTTTTGAATAATTTCGAGATGGTACATGAAAGTCTCCGTTAGGAATGGCAGGTAAATACCATGTATAGGAAGTTATGGTGGACTCATATGGCATAACTGGTTTAAAAGAATTTGGATGCACAAGCAGTCTGTCCGCTTAGTACAGGTGGAGGTTAGCAAAAGACTGGGAGCGACCAACTAAAAGAGCAATGACGGTCATAATCATGCAGATCGACAAAGCAACATTGAATCAGGCATGGAAGTTATATCGCTACTCAGAAATAAAGATCATCAAGGCTTGACAGACTTTCTTTACAGTATTTAATATGCGTGAGCATACGCTAAGTCAATCAAAATAAATTCTTGAAGGAAGATATTACTAATCCATACCACATCATAGGCAAAAATATCATGTTGGTATTCCAATAACACATTGGGAACCCCCAGCTATTTGAGACTAACCATAAGAAAACATGAACTACTAAGCGCCATTATGCACGTAGCATTTTTATCATATACATATCGACCAATGCAACAGAAGCAAACTCTCTTAATAAGATAAGCATGATAACTAAAGAGAGTTCAAGCAACCAACTAAACAAAAGCTCTTTAAAAAGATAAGCATGAAAACTAAGAGCTAAGCATGATAGTAGCTATTGAAAGACAAAGAACACGCACAGCAAAGATAGACATGAAAATTCTATGTTATGTTCTAGGTTGAAGTGGAGCGTGTTTCTCTCCCACACAAAGAAAGCTGAGTTCCGACTCGTTATGAAAAGCTAAAGAAAACTAAAAAGGAAAACTAAAAGCAAGACGCTCCAAGCATAGCACATAACACATGAAGTGATAAAAATATAGTGGAACGAAAGACGAACTAATAATGTTGATGGAGAAGGGGATGCACGGGGGCATCCCCAAGCTTTAGACGCTTGAGTCTTCTTGAATATTTCTTGGGGGTGCATGGGGGCATCCCCAAGCTTGAGCGTTTGACACTCCTGAATCTTTTTATCATCTTCCCTCGTACACTTGAAAAACAATTGATCCTTGCTGGAAATAAGGATATTCTTGAAGGTTTACTGTTTCTCAAGATTGCCAAAAGGTTTTTGCAAAGAAAAAGCAAGCTCAAGGTTTGCAAAATGAAGGAAAGGCAAAACAGGACAGAATCTGTGAAAAACAGAACAGCAGCTTGTAAATGATTTTTTCGGGGCACTTCTGCAACTCTAATAAAAAAACTCAGAACAGATGCACGAAAGACAATTGTATAGGGCACGCTGTCGAAAAAATTCAGACCAAAAAGATGATCTGGTGATTTTATATGAATTTTTCTATCCAAGGACAGAATCTGTTTCCTGGACAGGACGTCACAACTTTTGAACTTTCTTGCAATCAGAGGCTACACTTGGCACAAAGTTGAAAAGCAAAGATACAATGATGATGCTACTTTAGTAACAACATCAAGACACAACAACAGCAAAATAAAACTTTATTCATTGTGGGCTGCCTCCCAAAAGCGCTTTCTTTTATGCCTTTAAGCTAGGCATAATGCATAGAGATCAAGTTTTATCAAGAGTAAAAGAATAGCTAGCCAGTATAACGGACTCAAAGGGTAACTTAATCTTCTTTCTAGGGAAGTGTTCCATCCCTTTCTTGAGAGGAAATTGGAATTTTATACTCCCCTCTTTCATGTTGTCGGGGGAAACTGTCCGCCACGAACACCTATGGGACCGGAGCCCCTTGTACGTTGCGGTAAGGGAGCGGAGGGAGCACGAAGAGCGGATCGAGGAGAGCACGCGGGCAGTTTACCCAGGTTCGGGCCGCGCGGACGCGTAAAACCCTACTCCTGCTTAGATTGTATTGAGTTTTGGGGCTCGGGAGCTTGAAGAACTAGCTACACCGAGCGAGAGAGCTGTCTAGGTTCCGAACCCTTTCTACGTTGTGCATGGGCCTCCTTTTATAGCTCAAGGGGTCACCGACAGGTGTCAACGTAGAGGAGGGTAAAAATGTAACTTTGGTGGTAGTTGTAACAGTGCGGGAACAGTGCGTGAACAGTGGATGAACAGTGGTCATCACCTACTTTGACAGTGGGGGACAAGGGCATTAAATGCCCGTCGCCGTCGACCCCAAAAGCGCCCGCCCATGCGTCTCCGTTTGCCACGGCGGTAGCCTCGTCACCGTGGAGTGCCACCGTGTCCCTCAGGCTGCACAGCCATCCGCCACGCGTCCCTGGAAGGGTCCCAGGGCGACGCGTGGGCCGATGGGCTGGAGCGCGGGCACACAGTGCAGGCTTCCCCCGGCAAGCACCTTGTCGGGGTCTTGATCTTGCCAGGCCCTGAAGCTTGTCGCTCCCCGGGCCTTGCCGGGGCGCATGGTGCGCCGAGGCATGTCTTCTGAAATGCAGTCTTCTGGTCTTCCTGGCAAGCTCCTCTTGCCAGGGTCTTGCGTTAATGTGATGGTCTTGAGCCTGGGACGGCCTTCCCGGCAAGCTCTACTTGCCGGGGCCTTGATCTTCTGTCTTGTATACTTTGTTTTTGAATGGCTTAATAGGGTCCAGAGAGGTTTCCGGCAAGCACGTGGTAGACCCTGCCGCGGGAAGCTGCCACGCACAAGTTGGGGTACTAAGGTACCCCTATCTTAGTACACCAACAGGAGGCCCCGGGCCTGGGCCACACACGGTGCCGATCGCTATTGGGCCAGGCCCAAAACAGTGCACGGGCACGCGCGGCCCACGGCAAGCCGTAATTCCCCTTCCGCATCCGCCGTGCCCCTCCCTAACGGCACGCATCGATTGCGGCGCCGTGGGAGAGATCGTGGCCATGTTCTTTAATGGGAAATGCGGAGCGTCCCCCACTTCCCCCATAAAAGCTTAGGAAGCAGGGGCAGTTTCCCTCCTTCGCTTTCATTGCTTCTTCAACCTCCAGAAATCCCCCGCTGCCTCTTTGCCTCCACTCCTCCTCCGCATCCGCGGCGCCGTCGAGCTTCTCGCCCCCTCCCCCGCCACCTCCGCCATGGCTCCGAAGGCCGAGAAGGCGAAAGCGGAGAAGGCCAAGAGGGAGAAGTCCGAGCAGGCGGCGAAGCTTGCTCTCCTGCGGAAGAGGAACGTGGTCTTCGCGCCGAGGCTCAGCGCGAGGGAGCTCTGGAACAAGTATTACCTCTTCTGGGCCAAGGAGACCAAGGCGCATCCTCGCACACGAGTCTACCCGGCCGCCGCCAGAGATCTGTACCCCGGCGAGTATTTCTTCTTTGCTGTCTTCTTTCACTGCGGCTTGTGCCCTCCGTTCTCGGAGTTTTTCTGCGATATTATGAACACATACAACCTCCACCTCCTAGACTTCACCCCCAACGCCATCCTTACGATGGCGGTTTTCGCACATCTGTGCGAAAAATACATAGGGATCTATCCAAACGTAGCACTCTTTCGCCATTTCTTCATGCCTAGAGTAGAGGCCGGCGCTCCCCTCTCCGGGGGTATCTTCTGGATCTTCCGCTTGAACAAGAAGGAATCATATCTGAAAGGAGAACTCCGCGGCAAGTGGGAGGAATGGCGCGCAGATTGGTGCTGGGTAGTGGAGGACCAGCCAGAGCCTTTCACTGCGCCGCGCACAACAGCCATAGTGCGCGGCAGGGACTGGAGCGAGTTGGCCGCGGATGACGTCAAGCTCAACGTTGCCCTCGTCCGGATACTTCGTCTCCGGGTAGCCAAGTTGACCATCGAAGAGGTAGGGGCAGATTTCCTCCGCCGCCGCATTACCCCTTTACAGGAGAGGAAAAGGCCAACATGGGAGTTCGGCAATGCGGCGGATATTATGAGGCTGCGCCCGGGACTGAATTACAACTTCACGGCGCTGGAACTGAAGGGGATGGTCCGGGAGCTTTTCAAGCACGACCCGGCCCATCCGGAGTGGTTTAGGCCTCCCCGGGGAGTGGTGCCGCTGTGCAACAGCACTGCCCGGGACGCCTTGCGCGCAATGATGCCCGCGTGTGACTCTCACGGCGTCGACCCCACTTGGATAGTGCCTACGCCGGATGCAATTATGAGTTTCTTCGACAACTTGGTCGAGGTGCCGAAGAACACCGAGGAGAACAAGGGTCTCACCCGGGCCACCACAGAGCGGGACATAGCCTATATTGCTTCCCGGATGGAAGAGGCCACCGCAGCTGCAGTAGCAGGGGACTTCGGATTCACCGTCGACGAGGCAGAGGCTGAGGACGCGTCGTGCCAAGCAGAGGAGGCAGAGATCCGCAGACTGCTCAAGCTTCCGCCCGATGAGCTTGCCGGGGTTCCCTCCCTGAGGCATGCCGGGATCCCCGGGGTTGTGAGCGAGGCCGCCGCAAGAGGCGAGGTTGTCGGAGGGAGCAGGACCACCGGAGGGAGCGGAGCCGCCGGAGGGAGCGGGGCCGCAGGGCAGGATGCTGGACCCAGTGGGCCCGCCGAGGAGTAAGAGGAGGAGGACGCCGGGGCCGACGAGGATACTGGTGGATCTCTGGGGCTTAACGACGCCTCCTCGTCCTCGGAGAACTCCCCGCCCCGGGCAAGTCCCAAGCGAACACCGCCGAAGCGCCTCCGCAAGGTGGCTACAGCGACAGGGACGCAGGCGCCCCGGCAGCAGCCTACTCGCCGGGCGACGCGCGCCACCAGAGCGAGTCAAGCCGCGACGGAGGCGCCCCGCGCAACAGCAACAGCGCCAAGCGGAGGGGGATCCTCCCGGAGCGGAGCGGCCGCTCCGCCTGCTCCCCGGGCCTCGGCGCCCACGGAGGCTGGGTCTTCGCAGCCCCCAGCCCCGGAAACCGCCAAGCACCCGAGGGAGCCTTCTCCTCCTGCTCCTCGCGCGGGAGCGCCTCAGGTGGAGTTTGATTTCTCCGCCCTCAGCGATGATGACGAGGAAGAGGAGTAAGTGTTTGTAATTTGTAACTTCTTTGATTTTGTCTTGATTCTTCTTTGATGATTCTGATCTTGTTCTCGATTTGCTTGCAGGACACTGACCCAGCGGATGGCGAAGAGGGCCAGGGTCCCCGTGGTTGAGGTCGACGACGACTCGCCCGTCGCGGCGACAGGGGACGCGCCGGCGACGAACTTGCCGGATCAACCCGCTGCTCCGAGGAGCAGCCCCCAGCGCAGCCCCAGCGTAAGTCTGGGCTTGAACTTTTCGCTCGTCGGGCGCGCTTGAGGTTTTTGCTTGTACTAATATCTTGCTGTCTTGTTTGTCTTGTGCAGAAGCGGAGCCGCAGCCGCAGGAGCAACCGGAGGTCACTCCCGAGGAACTGCAGATTCCACCCTCCCCGCCATGGGCGAACTCCCCGGCGAGGGAGGACGTCCCGCCAAGGACGGGCTCCCCGCCAAGGGCGGATAGCCCGACAAGGGTGGCCACCCCGCCAAGGGAGGGCACGGGCGGCCCTCCGCCAGCAGGGGCCACCGCTCCACCGCCAAGGGAGGACTCCCCGGCGAGGGAGCCTGTCGTCGACGAAGTCCGCGAAGGTAAGTCTTGCAACTTCTTCTCCTTGGACTTGTCTTTTTGGATATTTGCTTGATCATTTCTTTACTTCTTCTTCTGTTAGATCCCCCTCCCCCGGAGCAGATGGAGACGGAGGTCATCGTCGAGGAGGAGGGCGCGAAAGGGGACGCCGGCAATGCCACTGTCGTCGAGGACATGGCAGGAGCCGACGAGCCTGCCGCGGAGGAGACTGCTCCAACCGTAGACGCCGCGGCCGGGGAGGGGGACGGCGACCACACTGCCGGCCCGGAGGCGGCAGGAGCGTCGAGCGCTGCGCCGGCCGCCGATCCCTCCGCCGCTAAGGAGCAGTCAGGCTTCTATCTTGAGGCCCCCAATGGCGTCTTCATACAAGTGCCGTGGGGGTCTTCGTCGCGAGCCCCCGAGGAGGGAGAGACCTTTGATGGAGAGGTCCTCGCCTCCGCGGGGTTGAAGATCGTTGAAGCGCCTGGCGGGAGCGACGAGCCCGAGGAGGAGAAACTGCTTCACCGGCTCCTGGCCCTTTACCGGGCCAGGCAGGCGAAACTGGAGTCTCGGGAAGCCCTCACTGCCATGGCTGCAGCAGACTTGGAGAAACGTGCCGCAGAGCTCCGTGCCGCCAACCAGGCGGCCCTCCGCGACTTGGCGGAGGAGCGCGAGAGGCTTGCCGGAGAGCAGCAGGAGTTCCTGCTGGAGAAGGCTGAGGCCGAGGAGCAGCAGCGACTGGTCGGTGAAGCGCTGTCCCAGCGAGAAGGAGCGCTCAACCAGCGGAAGGTCGACCTCGACGCTCACGAGGACGACCTTACCGCCCGGGAGCAGGCCCTTGGTGGAGAGTTGAAGGAAGCGAAGGCCGCCGCAGCCACCGCGGAGACCGCCAAGAAGGACCTTGAAGCTAAGGTGGTGCAGCTGGAGGAGTACCTAAAGGCGAGCACGAAGAGGGTCACCGCGCTCAACATAGAGCGCGAGAAAGACGCCCATACCAACTCCGAACTCCAGGTACGCCTCTCCAAGCAGGGCGACGAGCTCAAAGCCGCCAAGGACTCAATTGCTGATCTGGAGTTGAAGGTCTCCACGTTGACTGACTCGCTGGACGCCGTCCGGGATCGCGAAACGAAGCTGAAGGACGAGCTCCGCAAGGAGCGAGGCCTGGTGGAGAGCGCCGCCACTTCAGCTAACAACTTCCGCCGGACCGTCGAAATATGGACTGAAGATCTGGTGGCTTCTGCTGCCAACATCGACAAGGAGCTGATGGCGCTGAGGGTGGAGCACCTCATATACTCTCCGGATCCAAATCTCCCCCACAGCGCCAAGCTCAGTCTTTTCTTCAGGAGGATCGCGCCGGCGCTCGCACGCCTGCAGCAGAAGCTCCCCGCGCAGCTGGCCGAGGAGTCGCGCCAGCTCTGCGCGGGTACCTTGGAGCGTGTCTTGACCAAGATTGTCTACCGCAATCCTGGTATTAATCTTGTCAACGTCCTCCGCAGCCTGCCGGCCGACGCAGATCAGGAGGCGCTGAAGGCGCAGGTCGCCCACATCATCGCCAAAGTGAACAAGATCTCCAGGCGTGAAGGCGATCGTGTAGATTAGGCCTCCTTCTCTCTATTTCCTTTGTTGCTGCATAGTGTGCCATGAACATGAATCTATTAGTCATTGCGACAAGTTATCCCTTGTAATATATTATCTTATTTTGATCAATCGATGCAGTGTTATCTCCCTTGCTTTGGTCCTTCACTTTGTATGCTTTTAACCCTATGCTTCTAGGGGACTTGCCGGCAAGGGGCCCTTGCCGCGAGCGCTGAGTGCTGGACTCCGAGCAGCCTGCTGGCCAAGGCCTTACCGGCAAGCAACCTTGCCGCGGCTAGTCGCAACGCACTTAGCTTGCTGAGCGAACTCGAAAACGAAGCAAGGGCGCGACACTTGTCGCAGCTCACTTAAGTCGTTGAGCGTACTCGAAAACAAAGTAAGGGTGCGGCTAGCCACGGGTAGGTTCCTCCGCGCACAGGTTTTCATACAAAGCGTGGTTGTTCAAGGAAGATAACAAAAAAAATTAAAAATTTGAACTGCTCAAATTCTGGTAACTTAGCTTTCATATATTGCTTGCTTCCCCGACAAGGCTTCTCTTTCTTGAACAACACTTGGTTCATCCTCCATCTCCTTCCCCCCCGGCAAACTTGTGCGCGAGGAAATCTCCTTCTGCTTAAGAGGGGAAGAAAAAGAAGAGGGAAAACAAGTATAGGGCCTTTCGGCGTGCTGATGCTTACCGGGTATGTGTGTTGCGCAAAACGCCAAATAATGCATGCTAATAACCAAAGAAAAGCACGGAAAATGGCGAATAGTGCAAAACACAAAAGCTTTACTGACGCACGGGATCTGCGCCCGGCTTTGTACAAAGGATTACATGCAACATCGGCAAGACTCCTACAAAAGGTGGTTGCCGGAGCGGATCGCGGCTACCACGCCTTATGGGTGAAACTTGCGAAGATGCTCTATGTTCCAGGAGTTGCTCACCGGTAAGCCTTCTTCGGTCTCAAGGCGGACAGCGCCGGGCCTTGTGACTTGCCTCACCCGATAAGGGCCTTCCCACTTCGGCGTCAACTTGTTGGAATTCTTGGCGGACTGAACACGTCGAAGAACAAGGTCGCCTTCCTCGAGACTCCTGGCCTTAACCTTGCGGCTATGATAGCGGCACAAGGCTTGCTGGTATCGAGCAGCTCGTACAGCAGCCTGGAGACGTTCCTCCTCAAGGAGCACTGCATCATCTTGTCGCAGTTGCTCTTGCTCAAGCTCATCATAAGCGAGCACTCGAGGAGATCCGTATACGAGTTCCGTGGGGAGAACTGCCTCTGCTCCATAGACAAGAGCAAAGGGTGTTTGTCCGGAGGCTCGACTTGGTGTCGTCCTGATTGACCAAAGAGCCGCCGGCAACTCCTCTATCCAGTTTCTTCCGCACTTGCGCAGCCTGTCGAAGGTTCTTGTTTTGAGCCGGCGCAGCACTTCAGCATTGGCCCTCTCCGCTTGACCGTTGCTCCTCGGGTGAGCAACAGAAGCGAAACAGACCTTGGCGCCAAGGTCTTGGACGTATTGCATGAAGGTGCGACTAGTGAACTGTGTGCCGTTGTCGGTGATGATCCTGTTAGGGATTCCGATATGGCAAACAATCGACCTGAAGAACCAGACCGCTGACTGTGCCGTCACCTTTCTCACTGGCTCCACTTCTGGCCACTTTGTGAACTTGTCGATTGCAACGTACAAGTACTCAAAGCCCCCGACAGCACGGGGGAAGGGGCCGAGGATATCGAGCCCCGAGACCGAGAAGGGCCAGGACAAAGGGATCGTCTGGAGAGCTTGAGCTGGCTGATGAATTTGCTTGGCATGGAACTGGCACGCTTCACACTTGGTTACTTGTGCAGTTGCATCTTGGAGGGCTTCTTGCCAAAAGAACCCTTGCCGGAAAGCTTTTCCGGCAAGTGCCCTTGCGCCAATGTGGTGGCCACATATGCCTCCATGTATCTCCGCCAACAGCTTCTGTCCATCTTCTCTGGAAATGCACTTCAACCTGACACCATTGAGCCTTCTTCTGTACAGTTCGTTGTCAACGAACTGGTACATACTTGACTGCCTTGTTATCTTCTCTATCTCTTCTGGGTCGTCGGGAAGCTCTCCAGTTTGCAGAAAACGGACGATCTGCTGTGCCCATGCCGGAGCCCGAGGCTCAACGGCAAGGACTAAAGGCATAAGGGCTGCTGCGGGGACCCCAGCTTCTACGGCAAGAACCTCGGGCTCTGCCGGAGCTGATGGCCCCCCGGCAAGCTCGCCGGGGCAAGACTTGTCGGGATCGATTGCTTCAACTGTACAGACCCTTGGATCTGCAGGAGCAAACTGTTCCTCAGCGTTCTGGTCGTTGATCTTGGGAACCTTGGAGGCGGCTTCGGGAAGATCCGCTGGCAAGTAGTCGTCGGAGACCAACTTTCTCTTCTTACTTTGCCCAACTGATGGTGTAACGGATGGCTGAGTTAGCTTGAGCAGGAAGGTCCCTAGTTCCACAGGTAACTTCATTGCAGCACACTTCGAAAGGCCGTCCGCAATATCATTCTGAGCTCTCGGGACATGCTCCATTTGCAGACCTTCAAAGTGCTCTTCAAGCTTCCTCACTTCATCAACATAAGCTTCCATCAAAGGGCTCTGGTAACTCTTGTTAACTTGTCGGACCACCAACTGAGAATCTCCCCGCACAATCAGCTTCTTGATCCCAAGTTCGGCCGCAATCCTGAGGCCGGCAAGCAAGCCTTCATACTCAGCAGTATTGTTTGTCGCTTGCTCCCTGGGAAAGTGCATCTGGATAACATACTTGAGGTGCTCTCCGGTGGGCGCTATGAGTACCACACCGGCTCCGGCGCCTTGCAGCGAGAAGGCACCATCAAAGTACATTACCCATTCACTTGTCGCTTCTTGTATGGGAACACTTGTCTCTGGAACTTCTTCATCGGGCGTTGGGGTCCATTCAGCTATGAATTCTGCCAAAGCTCGGCTCTGGATAGTTGAAGAACTCTCAAACTTGAGACCAGAGCTTGACAGCTCCAATGCCCACTCGACGATCCTGCCTGTTGCCTCTGGATTTTGCAATATCCTCTTCAACAGAAAGCGAGTGACCACTGTTATCTCATGCGCTTGGAAGTAATGGCGCAGCTTTCTCGAGGCCATGAGGAGACCGAAAAGCAACTTCTGCACCCCGGAGTATCTTGATCTAGCCCCCTGCAAGAGGGAACTCACAAAATACACCGGGCGCTGCACCATCTTCCTTCACACTTCTCCTTGTTCCTGCGCAGAGTTGTCCTTGTCGGGGCCAGAGCTTGCCGGAGCAGCCCCCTGCTTGTCGCTGGATTCGCTTGCCGGTGGTGTAGACTCTTCCTCTGCCTCCCTCTCCGCTACCAACGCAACACTAACCACTTGATTGGTTGCCGCTAAGTACAGCAGCAACTTCTCTTGTGGCTTAGGTGCGACAAGTATTGGAGTGGAGGATAGGTATCCTTTCAAGTCTTGCAGCGCTGCCTCCGCTTCCGGAGTCCATTTCATAGGACCTGCCTTCTTCAAAATTTTGAAGAAAGGCAGGGCGCGTTCTGCAGACTTTGAAATGAACCTACTGAGGGCAGCCACACAGCCTGCAAGTCTCCTTACGTCCTTGACGCGCTTCGGGGCTTCGATCTGCTCGATGGCTTTTATCTTGTCGGGATTGGCTTCAATCCCCCTTTGGGACACAAAGAACCCGAGAAGCTTGCCGGAGGGGACTCCAAAGACGCACTTCTCGGGGTTCAACTTGAGCTGGATCTTGCGCAGGTTTGCAAACGTTTCTTCCAGATCTTGTATCAGTGTATCTTTGCTCTTGCTCTTCACCACTATGTCATCCATGTAGGCTTCTACATTTCTGTGGATCTGTGGATCAAAAGCAGTGTGCACCACCCTTGCAAATGTCGAGCCTGCATTCTTCAATCCAAAGGGCATGCGTATGAAGCAATATGTGCCGCATGGAGTGATAAATGCAGTCTTCTCTTCATCTTCCTTGGCCATGAATATCTGGTGGTAGCCTGAATATGCATCAAGGAAGGAAAGTAGCTCACATCCGGCAGTGGAGTCAACAATCTGGTCAATACGCGGCAAGGGAAATGGATCCTTGGGACATGCTTTATTCACATCGGTGAAGTCTATACACAGTCTCCACTTCCCGTTGGCCTTATGCACGACAAATGGATTCGCTAACCACGTGGGATGGATCACGCCTCTAACCAGGCCTGCTGCTTCTAGTTTCTTGATCTCTTCGGCAATGAATTCTTGGCGCTCCACGGCTTGCTTCCTGACCTTTTGCTTGACGGGCCGCGCATGAGGACAAACAGCAAGCTTGTGCTCAATTACCTTCCTGGGAACGCCGGGGATGTCAGATGGTTGCCATGCAAACACATCGACATTCGCCCGCAGGAAGGCAACGAGCGCGCTTTCCTATTTGCTGTCAAGCGTAGCACTGATGGTGAAGGTACCACCAGTGCCGTCCTCCTTGGCGGACACCTTCTTGGTTGCCGGTGGAGCGGCCATCCCCTTCTTGCACTTGCCGGTGGAGCTCGATGGGACGTCCTCGACGGCAGCGCAGCACTCCGAAGAGGTGCGTTTGCCGGAGTGGGCCCCAGAGCACTTGCCGGACTTGGTCTTGGTCTTCTTCCCCCCGGGAGCTTCAGCGGTAAGTGTGTTGCTCTCCGCTGTGGCTGCTGCGTCTCGGTATATCTTGTCGGCGCAGATAAGCGTGTCCTTCTTGTCGCCATGGACAGAGATGACGCTTATCGGCCCCGACATCTTGAGTACGTTGTAGGCGTAGTGGGAAGCTGCCATGAACTTGGCGAGGGCAGGACGTCCAAGTATCCCATTGTATGGCAATGGGATATCGGCAACATCAAAGGTTATCCTCTCTGTCCTGAAGTTGAGCTCCCCGCCAAAAGTCACCGGTAGAGTGATCTTCCCCTTGGGCTTGCTCCTCCCCGGGTTTATTCCTTGGAACGAACCGGTTTCTTCGAGCTCGCCATCTGGGATCTGGAATTTCTTGATCACAGCCGAGGAGATCAAGTTCAGGCCGGCCCCGCCGTCAACCAACATTTTGGTGACCTTGAGGTTGCGGATAGTTGGTGAGACCAACATCGGCAAGCACCCGACCGCAGTTGTGCGGTCAGGGTGATCCTCAGGATAAAAAATGATGGGCGTGCTGGACCATTTGAGGAGCCTGCGTGACTCAACGGGCGGCTCAGCTGCATTTACTTCCCGCACCCACTGCTTGAGTTGGCGGTGGGAAGCATGCAGAGAGGCGCCTCCATCGACACACAGGACTTCTGTGGCCTTCTGGAACTCCTGCTCGCTGTTATCACCTTCCTCCATGTCGTCGTCGTCGTCTTCCTCATCCTTGTCGCGGCCCCGGGGAGGTCGATCACCTTGCCGCTGCTTGGCCTTGCCGCGGCGTCCTCCCCGGCCATTGAACGGCCGCTTCTTGCTTAGCTCTCCTCCGCCACCTTGGGCCTTCTCCTTGTCGCGCCGCTCGTATTCAGCTTTCTGCTGCTCTACGAGATATTCGACGCGCTTGCAGTTCGAAAGGTCATGACCCTTGGTGCGGTGGATCTTGCAATATTGCTTGTCGGAGCCGTCCTGCTTGTCGGCTGCCGCTACAGGGGCAGGCTCCTTGCCGGAGCTGCCAGCCTGTGCTGTCTTGGCGGGAGCCTCCTTGCCGGACTTCTCGACGACCAGCACTTCCTTGCTCTTCTTTCTCCTGTTGTTTCGCCGCCGGCTCTTCTTTGCCGGGGCGGCATCCTCACTGTCGCTTCCCCCTGCGCCAGCATCCTCCCCGGGGAGTCTCCTCCCCTCTTCGGCGCGTGCGCACTTGTCAGCCAGAGCGTAGAGCTCGCTGACATCCCGGATCTTTGTCATGGCCATCTCCTCCCGCATGCGGCGGTTACGCACGTTCTGGTGGAACGCGCTGATAACCACGGCGGGGTGGACGTCGGGAATGTTGTGCTGCACGCGGCTGAATCGTTGGATGTACTTGCGCAGGGGTTCTCCTTCCTTCTGGGCCAAGATGTGGAGATCACTCTCCTGGCCATGGGGTTTGTGGACGCCCGTGAAGGCGCCAACAAATTGGTGGCACAAATCTGCCCACGAAGAAATAGAGCCTTCCGGCAAGTGCATAAGCCAAGAACGAACGTTCGGCTTAAGCACCAGCGGGAAGTTAATTCGCCAGTATCTTCTCGTCGCGCCCCCCGGCAGCCTGCACCGCGATGGTGTAGATGCTGAGGAACTCCGAGGGGTGCGTCTTGCCGTCGTACTTCTCCGGTACGTCGGGCTTGAAATTTTTCATGCTGGGCCACTGGACGCGCCGCAGCTCACGGGTAAACGCAGGGCAACCTGCCATGTACGGCAAGTCGCCTGGTTCACCGGGCGCGTGCGTGTCAGCAGCGGCTCCAGCGCGATGATCTGATTGTCGCCGGGCTTCTCGGCGGCGCTCGATTGTAGTCCGAGCGTCTTCTTGTCGCCGATCGTCGAGGACTTGGCGCTGGTCCCGACGAGCCCGCGGATCCGACGACGCCGTGGAGTCATCGTCGACGTTTATCTGGCGGGGAGGCGTCTTCTGCTTCCGCGGCGGGGAGTGCACGGTGGTCGCACCCCCGGCGGTCTTGTCGCCGTCGGCCTTCGTCTTCTCGACTTGCCGCGGCCGCGATGTCGCCGGCTGCTGCGGCGTGTCGTTGTTGGCGAAGGCGATGAGACTTTGAATCGTCGCCCTCCAGTCTTCGGCTTTGTCTGCCGCTGGAGGGAAATCGAGGAGCAGTTGCGCTCTTGCGAGTGCTTCTGCTGGAGAGGAGGGGAGCGGGGGCGAGCGGTGCGAGGAGCGGGATATGCTCGGACTCCTAACAGGGTTAGAAGGAGCAGTTTCCCGCCCCGGCGACCGCGCCTTGCTCGTGCCAGGACGATTGCCTAGAGCGTCCCGCGATCCTCCGGTCTGTCCTTGGCCCGGCAAGTGGATGGTACCTCCTGTACCACGGCGCTGCTGGGTTGTCGTCTGCTGAGATGGACGTGGCGCATCTACGGACACCGAGGCTCGGTCGTCCGTCTTGTCCTTGGATTTGGTGGCGCCGTGAGTCTCCTCGCCGGCAACTACCCTTCCGCCGGCGTCTCCTCCACCCACCGTTGGTTCTGGTGGCGGTGGAACAGACGCAGACGGGCCTCCGACCTCCGAAGCCTTCTTCTTCGGGGCCATGTTGTTGTTGCTGATGAAGTTGGTGAAGCTGGAGAGGTTGATGAAGAATGCGCCCGCGTGAGCGCCAGATCAAGTTCGCACAACCTCGACGCCCCCCTACCTGGCGCGCCAAAGATGTCGGGGGAAACTGTCCGCCACGAACACCTATGGGACCGGAGCCCCTTGTACGTTGCGGTAAGGGAGCGGAGGGAGCACGAAGAGCGGATCGAGGAGAGCACGCGGGCAGTTTACCCAGGTTCGGGCCGCGCGGACGCGTAAAACCCTACTCCTGCTTAGATTGTATTGAGTTTTGGGGCTCGGGAGCTTGAAGAACTAGCTACACCGAGCGAGAGAGCTGTCTAGGTTCCGAACCCTTTCTACGTTGTGCATGGGCCTCCTTTTATAGCTCAAGGGGTCACCGACAGGTGTCAACGTAGAGGAGGGTAAAAATGTAACTTTGGTGGTAGTTGTAACAGTGCGGGAACAGTGCGTGAACAGTGGATGAACAGTGGTCATCACCTACTTTGGCAGTGGGGGACAAGGGCATTAAATGCCCGTCGCCGTCGACCCCAAAAGCGCCCGCCCGTGCGTCTCCGTTCGCCACGGCGGTAGCCTCGTCACCGTGGAGTGCCACCGTGTCCCCCAGGCTGCACAGCCATCCGCCACGCGTCCCTGGAAGGGTCCCAGGGCGACGCGTGGGCCGATGGGCTGGAGCGCGGGCACACAGTGCAGGCTTCCCCCGGCAAGCACCTTGCCGGGGTCTTGATCTTGCCGGGCCCTGAAGCTTGTCGCTCCCCGGGCCTTGCCGGGGCGCATGGTGTGCCGAGGCATGTCTTCTGAAATGCAGTCTTCTGGTCTTCCTGGCAAGCTCCTCTTGCCAGGGTCTTGCGTTAATGTGATGGTCTTGAGCCTGGGACGGCCTTCCCGGCAAGCTCTACTTGCTGGGGCCTTGATCTTCTGTCTTGTATACTTTGTTTTTGAATGGCTTAATAGGGTCCAGAGAGGTTTCCGGCAAGCACATGGTAGACCCTGCCGCGGGAAGCTGCCACTGCCCGTGCACAAGTTGGGGTACTAAGGTACCCCTATCTTAGTACACCGACCCATGTCAATGATAGCACCAACGTTGCGAAGAAAAGGACGTCCCAAAATAATTGGACAAGAAGGTTCACATTCAATATCCATAATAGTAAAATCAACGGGAACGTAGTTGTCATTGACAACGATAAGAACATCGTCGATCCTCCCCAAAGGTTTCTTTATGGAAGAATCAACAAGACGAACACCAAAAGAACAAGAATCAAAAGGTTTCAATTTAAGCATATCATATATTCTTTTGGGCATGACAGAGGTACTAGCACCAACATCACATAAAACATAGCAAGAGAAGTTATTCAACTTAATTTTAATCATAGGATCCCAAGCATCTTCTAGCTTTCTAGGTATGGAGGCTTCTACTCTAAGTTTCTCCTCCCTAGCTTTGATGAGATCATTAGTGATATGCTCTGTGAAAGCAAGGTTAAGCGTGCTAGTGCGGGGATATCTAGACATCTTGTGAAGGAAATCAATAACTTCGGTAAGAGTGCAATTATCAAAATCAAGGTCACTACTATCAAGTAAACTGGTAGTGGTGTCCTTTAGGCTCACTTGTTTGGTAGTTTCTATGGTCATAGCATCACCATGAATAGGTCCATTGGGACCTGGAGTGCATTGGGTGCTAAGAGTTTGGATATCCTCAACAACTTGGATAGTAGCAACAGTGTGGTGGGTAGGAAGGCTCTTAATTCTATCTTCTTCCTCCCTTTCTCTAGCCCATCTCTCTTTAAGTTTAGCCAACATCCTAATGTTTTCATTAATTTGCACTTGAATAGCATTCATAGGAGTGACCTTCCTCTCCTCAAGAGGAGAAGTTCTAATTTTAAGCAATTCTACCTCATGGGCTAAATTGTCTACCTTCGAAGAGAGATCATCTAGTTTGTTTAGTTTCTCTTCTACACTCTTATTAAAAGATTTTTGGGTAGTGATGAAATCTTTAAGCATAATCTCTAGTTCAGTAGTGGAGTTCTTGGTGTTAGGATAAGCATTGTTGTTCCCATAAGAATTAGAGGGGAACGGTCTAGGATTGCTACCAAAATTACTCCTATAAGCATTGTTATTAAAATTGTTTCTAGAGATAAAGTTCACATCTACTTGTTCTTGAGCAATCAAAGAATTTAAAGGAACATCACGAGGATCAACAGAAGATTGCTTTGAAAGTAGAGACATGATCAAGTCAACTTTTTCATTTAGGGAGGAAATATCCTCGACAGAGTTTACCTTCCTACCTGTTAAAGCGCGTTCGGTGTGCCATTGGGAATAATTGGTCATCATCTCATCGAGAAGCTTTGTGGCAGCACCGAATCTAACAAGTTCCGCGAGGTAAAGTTCAAGCCTGCATAAAAAGTTTGAATAACCATCCAAGTAGTCAAACCATGAGTAGTGCAGTTCTTGACAAGAGATTTCATACGTTCCCAAGCTTGGGCAACGTGCTCATTATCCAATTGTTTAAAATTCATTATGTTACTTCTTAGTTGGATAATTTTAGCAGGTGGATAGTATTTTCCAATAAAGGCATCTTTGCACTTGTCCCATGAATCTATGCTATTTCTAGGCAAAGATTGAAACCAAATTTTAGCTCCTCCTCTCAAGGAGAAAGGAAAAAGCTTAAGCTTAACAATATTACCATCTATCTCTTGGTACTTTTGCATATCATAGAGTTCAACAAAATTGTTTAAATGTAAAGCAGCATCATCTCCAGCACCGGAGAATTGATCTTTCATAACTAGATTCAGTAAAGCAAGTTTAATTTCATACGAAGGTGCTGAAGTGGCAGGTGTAGTGATAGGTGTGCAAATAAAGCCATCGTTGTTATGACTAGTGAAGTCACACAACTTGGTGTTCTCGGTGGAACCCATAGTAGCAAGCAAGCAAGATAACTATTTTTGTGATTTTCGATAAAAGATACTAAAGCAAAACTGAAAGGTAAACTAACAAGACTAAAAGCAAAGGTAAAAGATAGCGTGGAACTCCCCTATCTTGAAGAGTGGAGTCCCCGGCAACGGCGCCAAAAAACTTTGCTTGATGGCTTCTCGCCCCTCGTTGGTTACCCCAAGTGGAAGGTTTGAGATGCAGTGTAGCGGTAGTTTTCCCTTGGCAAAGATACCAAGGATCGATTTCCCCTGAGACTCCTAGTTTCAACAAGAAGGTGTCAACTGCTAACGGCGCCAGATATTAGCAATCAACGTGGACCTGCACACAGATACAAATAACTTTGCTCCCAACGAGTACAGAGAGGTTGTCAATCCCTCCGGCCTTGTCGTTTACAAAGGATCAAACGCAAGTGATAATAGTGATAGGTATTGCTGCAAATAGTAAGTAAAAGCAGAAAGTAAATAGCGGATGTGATCAGTGATGGTAATATGGACCGGGGTCCCATGATGTTCACTAGTGATGTCTCTCTCCCAAAAGACGATAAAACAGCTATGTGAGGTAAACAAATTACAGCTGGGCAATTGACAGAATTATGTGCGCAAACCAATGCTAACTATGTTGTAAGAAAGGTAGAGGTTCAAAGCATGGGCGGTACACCAAGGCAAGTAGACCGAAATCCATCTGCATCTACTACTAATCATCCACCTTGAGATATCTATCCAGAACATCTCGCTGGTATTAAGTTGCGAGTCCCGCCCATAGTGTAAACTCAAAGCAACAGACAACTGCATTAAAAGAACTTTGCGTAAAGTAAACAATCATTGCACCCGCGGGCGCAAGCACCGTTCTTTCCCCCCTTGTGGCAACAGCACATCCCCTAGACTCATGTTTCTGTCACTCAAGCTAGTCATCGAGGGGCATGAACCCACAATCGAGCATAACGTTCCCTCTTGGAGTCACTACCTACTACTTGGCCAAAGCAATAAATAGCAACGAAGAACATGCAAGAATTACTTAGGAACATAAATATAAAAGAGGTAAATCAAATATATTACTCAAACACAATCTGAACATAATCTCAGAATCCATCGGATCCCAGCAAACTCAACATAGCAACAACATAAGGATTACATATGTGCCTCGATCATGTAGGGCAGCTCACGAGGTCTAATTAGTGAAGCACAAGAAGGGGAGGAGAACATCACATAGCTACTGGTCATGGACCCATGGTCCAAGGGAGACTACTCACAACTCATCCGGGAGGCGTCCATGGTGGTGGAGAGGCTCCCGGTGGTGATCCTCCCCCCCGGCAGGGTGCCGGGAAGAGTTCTCCTGGTGCTCCCGATCTTGGAAGCGCGGCGGCGGCAGAACAGAGATGAGATCGCGAAAAAGGGTTCCGTCCTCGAGGGTTTCGGGACGCGATATAAATATATGCCAAAGGGGGGCATCAGCGGAGGCCTGGGGGGCCCAGGCGCCCCCCCCCCCCGGCGCGGCCAGGAGGGGGGCCGCGTCACCAGGGCGCCTGGAGCCCTGGTGGCCCCCCTCCGGCCCTACTTCGGCCGTGTGGAAGCTTCCGGAACGCTGATTTTTTATATAATTTTTCCGGGATTTTTCTGACAGTTTTCGTGACGGGAAAACCTGAAATACAAAAATAGCAGAAAACAGAAACTGGCACTGGGGTGCACTGAGTTAATAGGTTAGTCCAAATATGATCAAAAGTGTATGGAAGTGTATAAATATGATAGCAATATCACCCTAAAGAGGCATGGAACAAGCAGAAATTATAGATACGTTTTAGACATATCAGTATGATGATACCGACGATCGAATCTCGGGAAAGTAACATACCGATGACAAAGGGAACAACGTATGTTGTTATGCGGTTTGACCGATAAAGATCTTCGTAGAATATGTAGGAGCCAATATGAGCATCCAGGTTCCACTATTGTTTATTGACCGGAGATGTGTCTCGGTTATGTCTACATAGTTCTCGAACCCGTAGGTTCCACACGCTTAACGTTCGATGACGCTTTGTATTATGAGTTATGTAATTTGATGACCGATGTTTGTTCGGAGTCCCGGATGAGATCACGGACATGACGAACAGTCTCTAAATGGTCGAGACGTAAAGATCGATATATTGGAAAACTATATTCGTACATCGGAAAGGTTCCGAGTGATTCGAGTATTTTTCGGAGTACCGAAGAGTTATGGGAATTCGTATTGGGCCTTAATGGGCCATACTGGAAAGGAGAGAAAGGCCTCAAGGGTGGCCACGCCCCTTCCCCATGGATTGGTCCGAATTGGACTTGGGAAAGGGGGCGCCCCCTTCCTTCCTTATCCTTCTCCCTTCCTCTTTTCCTATTCCCTGTGGGAGGAGGAATCCTACTAGGACTAGGGAGTCCTAGTAGGACTCCACACTTTGGGTGCGCCCTATGAGGGCAGGCCTCCTCCTCCCTCCATTCTTTATATACATGGCCAAGGGGCACCCCATGGACACACAAGTTGATTTTAGCCGTGTGCGGTGCCCCTCTCCACAGATACACACCCCGGTCATATCGTCACAGTGCTTAGGCGTAGCCCTGCGCCGGTAGTGTCATCATTACCGTCATCATGTCGTCGTGTTGACGAAACTCTCCCTTGAAGCTCAACTGGATCAAGAGCTCATGGGACGTCATCGAGCTGAACGTGTGCTGAATGCGGAGGTGCCGTACGTTCGGTGCTTGGATCGGTTGGATCGCGAAGACGTTCGACTACATCAACCGCGTCACTAGACGCTTTCGCTTTTGGTCTACGAGGGTACGTAGACACACTCTCCCCTCTCGTTGATATGCTTCTAGTAGATAGATCTTGCGTGTTCGTAGTATTTTATTTTTTGAAATGCTACGTTTCCCAATAGTGGCATCATGAGCTAGGTCTGTGCGTAGATGATATGCACGAGTAGAACACAATGAGTTGTGGGCGATAATAGTCATACTGCTTACCAGCATGTCATACTTTGATTTCGCGGTATTGTGAGATGAAGCGGCCCGGACCGACATTACACGTACGCTTACGCGAGACTGGTTTCACCGTTACGAGCACTCGTTGCTTAAAGGTGACCGGCGGGTGTCCATCTCTCTCACTTTAGTTGAATCAAGTGTACTACGCCCGGTCCTTGTGAAGGTTAAAACATCACATACTTGACGAAAGATCATTGTGGTTTTTGTATACGTAGGTAAGAACAGTTCTTGCTAAGCCCGTAGCAGCCACGTAAAACTTGCAACAACAAAGTAGAGGACATCTAACTTATTTTTGCAGGGCATGTTGTGATGTGATATGGTCAAGACGTGATGAGTTATACGTTATTACATGAGGTGATCATGTTTTGTAAATTATCGGCAACCGGCAGGAGCTTTATGGTTGTCTCTTTATTGTATGAATTGCGAAGGCCATGTAATTTCTTTACTTCATCACTATGAGTTAGCGATAGTAGTAGTAGCAACAGTTGGCGAGACGACCACACGACGTTACGATGAAGATCATGGTGTCTAGCCGGTGACGATGGAGATCATGACGATGCTTTGGAGATGGAGATCAAAAGCACAAGATGATGATGGCCATATCATGTCACATATTTTGATTGCCTGTGATGTTTATATTATTATGCTTCCTATTTTGCTTTGTACGGTAGTAGCATGATCAGATGATCCCTTACAAAATTTCAAGGTACAAGTGTTCTCCCTGAGTATGCACCGTTGCGAAAGTTTTTCGTGTTGAGACACCACGTGATGATCGGGTGTGATAGGTTCTACATTCACATACAACGGGTGCAAGACTGTTTTGCACATGCGGAATACTCGGGTTAAACTTGACGAGCCTAGCATGTACAGACATGGCCTTGGAACACTGGAGACTGAAAGGTCGAGCGTGAACCATATAGTATATATGATCAACATAAGATGTTCACCATTGAAAACTACTCCATCTCACGTGATGATCGGACATGATTTAGTTGATTTGGATCACATGATCATTTAGATGACTAGAGGGATGTCTATCTAAGTGGGAGTTCTTTATTAATATGATTAATTGAACTTTAATTTATCATGAACTTAGTCCTGGTAGTATTAGCATATCTATGTTGTAGATCAATAGCTCGCGATGTAGCTCCGCGTTTATTTTTATATGTTCCTAGAGAAATATAAGTTGAAAGATGTTAGTAGCAATGATGCGGACTAGGTCCGTGATCTGAGGATTATCCTCATTGATGCACAGAAGTATTATGTCCTTGATGCACCGCTAGGTGACAAACCTATTGCAGGAGCAGATGCAGACATTATGAACGTTTGACAAGCTCGGTATGATGACTACTTAATAGTTTAGTGCATCATGCTTTACGGCTTATAACCGGGACTTCAAAAACGTTTTAAATTCCACGGAGCATATGAGATGTTCCAAGAGTTGAAATTAGTATTTCATTCTCATGCCCATGTCAAGAGGTATAAGACCTCTGATGGTACTTTTCCTACAAGATGGAGGAGAATAGCTCCACCAGTGAGCATGTGCTCAGATTGTCTGGGTACAACAATTGCTTTAATCAAGTGGGAGTTAATCTTCTAGATAATATAGTAATTGATAAAGTTCTCTAGTCACTATCACTAAGTTAGTATAACTTCGTGATGAACTGTAATATGCAAGGGATGACGAAAGTAATTCCCAAGCTCTTCTCGATGCTGAAATCGGCGAAGGTAGAAATCAAGAAAGAGCATCAAGTGTTGTTGGTTAACAAGACCAATTGTTTCAAGTAAAGGGCAAACAGATAGAAGAGTAACTTCAAGAAGAATGAAAAGCAAGTTGTCACTCCCATGAAGAAACCCAAAGCTAAACTCAAGCCTGAAACTAAGTGCTTCTACTGCAAAGGAAATGGTCACTCGAAGTGGAACTGCCCTAGATACTTGGCGGATAAGAAGGATGGCAAAGTGAACAAAGGTATATTTTATATACAGATTATTGATGTGTACTTTACTAGTGTTCATAGCAACCCCTGGATATTTGATACCAGTTCAGTTGCTAAAATTAGTAACTCGAAACGACAGTTCAGAATGAACAGAGACTAGTTAAAGGTGAAGTGACGATGTGTGTTGGAAGTGGTTCCAATATTGATATGATCATCATCGCACACTACCTATACTTTCGGGATTAGTGTAGAACCTAAATAAATGTTATTTGGCATTTGCGTTGAGCATGAATATGATTTGATCATGTTTGTTGCAATACGGTTATTCATTTAAAGTCATAGAATAATTGTTATTCTATTTACATGAATAAAACCTTCGATGGTTATACACCCAATGAAATAGTTTGTTGGATCTCAATCGTAGTAATACACATATTCATAATATTTAAGCCAAAAGATGCAAAGTTAATAATGATAGTGCAACTTATTTGTGGCACTGCCGTTTAGGTCATATTGGTGTAAAGCGCATGAAGAAACTCCATGCTGATAGGCTTTTGGAATCACTTGATTATGAATCACTTGGTACTTGCGAACCATGCCTCATGGGCAAGATGACTAAAACTCCGTTCTCCAGAACAATGGAGCGAGCAACTGATTTATTGGAAATCATACATACTGATGTATGTGGACCGATGAGTGTTGAGGCTCGCGACGGGTATCGGTATTTTCTGACCTTCACTGATGATTTGAGTAGATATGGGTATGTATACTTGATGAAGCACAAGTCTGAAACATTTGAAAAGTCAAAGAATTTTAGAGTGAAGTAGAGAATCATTGTAACAAGAAAAGTAAGTTTCTACGATCTGATCTCGGAGGCGAATATTTGAGTTACGAGTTTGGTCTTCATTTAAAACAATGTGGAATAGTTTCACAGCTCACGCCACCAGGAACACCACAGCGTAATGGCGTGTCCGAACGTCGTAACCGTACTTTATTAGATATGGTGCGATCTATGATATCTCTTACCGATTTACCACTATCGTTTTCGGTTATGCATTAGAAATAGTTGCATTCACGTTAAATAAGGGCACCATCTAAATCCGTTGAGACGACGCCTTATGAACTGTGGTTTGGCAAGAAACCAAAGTTGTTATTTCTTAAAGTTTGGGGCTGCGATGCTTATGTGAAAAACCTTCAACCTGATAAGCTCGAACCCAAGTCGGAGAAATGTGTCTTCATAGGATACCCGAAGGAAACTGTTGGGTACACCTTCTATCACAGATCCGAAGGCAAGATATTCGTTGCTAAGAATGGATCCTTTCTAGAGAAGGAGTTTCTCTCAAAAGAAGTGAGTGGGAGGAAACTAGAACTTGATGAGGTAATTGTACCTTCTCCCGAATCGGAAAGTAGTACATCACAGAAACTAGTTCTAGGGATTACTACACCAATCCGCGCGTAAGCTAATGATGATGATCATGAAACTTCAGATCAAATTACTACTGAACCTCATAGTACAACCAAAGTGCGTTCCGTGCTAGAGTGGTACGGTAACCTGGTTCGGGAAATCATGTTACTAGACCATGATGAACCTACGAACTATGAGGAAGCGATGATGAGCCCAGATTCCGCAAAATGGCTTGAGGCCATGAAATCTGAGATGGGATCCATGTATGAGAACAAAGTGTGGACTTTGGTTGACTTACCCAATGATCGGCAAGCCATTGAAAATAAATGGATCTTTAAGAGGAAGACGGACAACGATGGTAATGTTACTATGTACAAAGCTCGACTTGTTGTGAAAGGTTTTCGATAAGTTCAAGGTGTTGACTACGATGAGATTTTCTCACTCGTAGCGATGCTTAAGTCTGTCTGAATCATGTTACCAATTACCCCATTTTATGAAATCTGGCAAATGGATGTCAAAACTGCATTCCTTAATGGATTCTTAAAGAAGAGTTGCATATGATGCAAGCTAGCAGGTTTTTGTCGATCCTAAAGGAGCTAACAAAATGTGCAAGCTCCAGCGATCCATCTATGGACTGCTGCAAGCATCTCGGGATTTGAATATACGCTTTGATAAGTTGATCAAAGCATATAGTTTTATACAGACTTGCCGGTGAAGCCTGTATTTACAAGAAAGTGAGTGGGAGCACTACAACCTTTTTGATAAGTATATGTGAATGACATATTGTCGATCGGAAATGATTTAGAATTTTCTAGAAAGCATAAAGGAGCGTTTGAAAGGAGTTTTTCACAGAAAAACCTTTGTAAAGTTGCTTACATATTTAGCATCAAGATCTATAGAGATAGATCAAGACGCTTGATAAGTTTTTTCAATGAGTACATACCTTGACAAGTTTTTGAAGTATTTCAAAATGGAATGGTCAAAGAAAGAGTTCTTGCATGTGCTTCAAGGTGTGAAGTTGAGTAAAGACTCAAAACCCAACCACGGCAAAAAATAGAAAGAGAATGAAAAGTCATTCCCTATGCCTCAGTCATAGGTTCTATAAAGTATGCTATGCTGTGTACCAGACCTATTGTGTACCTCGCCATGAGTGTGGCAAGAGGGTACAATAGTGATCCAGGAGTGGACCACTGGACAGCGGTAAAAAATTATCCTTAGTGGAATAAGGAAATGTATCTCGATTATGGAGGTGATAAAGAGTTTGTCGTAAAGAGTTATGCCGATGCAAGCATTACACTAATCCAGATGACTCAAGTATCAATCTGGATTCATATTGAAACTATGAGCAATAAGCTTGAGTAGATCCATGCAGAGCATTGTAGACATAGAAATTTGCGAAATACATACGGATCTGAATGTAACAGACCCACTGACTAAACTTCTCTCACGAAGCAAACCATGATCACACCTTAGTACTCTTTTGGGTGTTAATCACATGGTGATGTGAACTAGATTGTTGACTCTAGTAAACCTTTTGGGTGTTAGTCACATGGCGATGTGAATCGTGGGTGTTATTCACATAATTATGTGAACTATCGATATTAAATCACATGGCAACGTGAATAGATTATTGACTCTAGTGCAAGTGGGAGACTGAAGGAAATATGCCATAGAGGCAATAATAAAGTTGTTATTTATATTTCCTTATATCACGATAAATGTTTATTATTCATGCTAGAATTGTATTAACCGGAAACTTAGTACATGTGTGAATACATAGACCAAAACAGAGTGTCCCTGTATGCCTATACTAGACTAACTCATTAATCAAAGATGGTTATGTTTCCTAACCATAGACATGAGTTGTCATTTGATCAATGGGATCACATCATTAGGATAATGAAGTGATGGACAAGACCCATCCGTTAGCTTAGCAACTTGATCGTTTAGTTTTACTGCTATTACTTTCTTCATGAGTTATACATGTTCCTCTGACTATGAGATTATGCAACTCCCGAATACCGGAGGAACACCTTGTGTGCTATCAAACGTCACAACGTAACTGGGTGATTATAAATATGCTCTACAGGTGTCTCCGATGGTGTTTGTTGAGTTGGCATATATCGAGATTAGCATTTGTCACTCCGATTGTCGGAGAGGTATCTCTGGGCCCTCTCGGTAATGCACATCACTATAAGCCTTATAAGCAATGTGACTAATGAGTTAGTTGCGGGGTGATGCACTATGGAACGAGTAAAGAGACTTGCCAGTAACGAGATTGAACTAGGTATGATGATACCAACAATCGAATCTCGGGCAAGTAACATACCGATGACAAAGGGAACAACGTATGTTGTTATGCGATTTGACCGATAAAGATCTTCGTAGAATATGTAGGAGCCAATATGAGCATCCAGGTTCCGCTATTGGTTATTGACCAGAGATGTGTCTCGGTCATGTCTACATAGTTCTCGAACCCGTAGGGTCCACACGCTTAACGTTCGATGACGATTTGTATTATGAGTTTTGTGATTTGATGACCGACGTTTGTTCAGAGTCTCGGATGAGATCACGGACATGACGAACAGTCTCGAAATGTTCGAGACATAATGATCGATATATTGGAAGGCTATATTCGGACATCGGAAAGGTTTCGAGTGATTCGGGTATTTTTTGGCGTACCGAAGAGTTACGGGAATTCGTATTGGGCCTTAACGGGCCATACGGGAAAGGAGAGAAAGGCCTCAAGGGTGGCCGCGCCACTTCCCCATGGATTGGTCCGAATTGGACTAGGGAAAGGGGGCGCCCCCTTCCTTCCTTCTCCTTCTCCCTTCCCCTTTTCCTATTCCATGTGGGAGGAGGAATCCTACTAGGACTAGAGAGTCCTAGTAGGACTCCACACTTTGGGCGCGCCCTATGAGGGCCGGCGTCCTCCTCCCTCCATCCTTTATATACATGGCCAAGGGGCACCCCATGGACACACAAGTTGATTTTAGCCGTGTGCGGTGCCCCTCTCCACAGATACACACCCCGGTCATATCGTCGCAGTGCTTAGGCGAAGCCCTGCGCCGGTAGCTTCATCATCACCGTCATCACGCCTCATGCTGACAAAAATCTCCCGTGAAGCACAACTAGATCAAGAGCTCATGGGACGTCATCGAGCTGAACATGTGATGAACACGGAGGTGCCATACGTTCGGTGCTTGGATCGGTTGGATCGCGAAGACGTTCGACTACATCAACCGCGTTACTAGACGCTTCCGCTTTCAGTCTACGAGGGTACGTAGACACACTCCCCCTATCGTTGCTATGCTTCTAGTAGATAGATCTTGCGTGTTCGTAGGATTTGTTTTTTGAAATACTACGTTCCCCAACACATCTTATAATGCTACCGCCGTTCTAAGCAAAATAAGAAGCATAATAAGCTAAACATCACATGCAATCAAAATATGTGACATGATATGGCCATCATCATCGTGTGCTTTTGATCTCCATCTCCAAAGCATCGTCATGATCTGCATCGTCACCGGCTCGACACCATGATCTTCATTGTAGCATCGTGGTCGTCTCGCCAGCTATTTCTACTACTACTATCGCTAACTCATAGTGATAAAGTAAAGAAATTACATGGCTTTCGCAATTCATACAATAAAGAGACAACCATAAGGCTTCTGCCGGTTGCCGATAATTTACGAAACATGATTATCGCATACAATAACGTATAACTCATCGTGTCTTGACTATATCACATCACAACATGCCCTGCAATAATAAGTTAGACGTCATCTACTTTGTTGTTGCAAGTTTTACGTGGCTGCTACGGACATAGCAAGAACCGTTCTTACCTACACATCAAAACCACAACGATTTTTCTTCAAGTGTGATGTTTTAACCTTCAACAAGGACCCGGCGTAGTCACACTCGATTCAACTAAAGTAGGAGAAACTGACACCCGCCAGCCACCTATGTGCAAAGCACGTCGGTAGAACCAGTCTCATGAACGCGGTCATGTAATGTCGGTCTGGGCCGCTTCATCCAACAATACCTCTGAATCAAAGTATGACATGCTGGTAAGCAGTATGATTATTATCGCCCACAACTCATTGTGTTCTACTCGTGCATATCATCTACACATATACCTGGCTCATGATGCTAGTGTTGGGGAACGTAGTATTTCAAACAAAATCCTACGATCACGCAAGATCTATCTAGGAGAAGCACAGCGACGAGCGGGGAAAGTGTGTCCACTTACCCTCGTAGAACGAAACCGGAAGCGTTTAGTAACGTGTTTGATGTAGTCGAACGTCTTCACGATCCAACTGATCCAAGTACCGAACGTATGGCACCTTCGTGTGCAGCACACGTTCAGCACGATGACGTCCCTCGAGCTCTTGATCCAGTTGAGGACAAGGGAGAGTTTCATCAGCAGAAGGCGTGGCAACGGTGATGATGATGTTCAGAACGATAACAGAGCTAAATCACATGTATAAAGTAAAATAAATACTATTACCTCAATCCATATAGCGAAAGTAACAACAAGGCTGTGGATTCCCATCAACATCAACGGCAAAGTTGAGTGTATACAACGCAACCCTAACGTAACACTTACTCGTCGAATAATTCCTTCAACATGAGACATTGCAGCCATGTAGGTCGGTACATTGAATGTACTGACAAATTCACATTGTAGCAGCAATGATGAATAATGCCTACAACTACATACATATTTGGCCGGTGGAGGCTGGAAGGTCGTTTTTTTGCATAAAGCTAGTTTTTTCCTACAACAAAGGAATAAGTTTTATTTAACTAATCAGTTGAATTAAGCAATATTGAGAATGGTTCTTCCATCTCAATCCCCAAGTTACCAAAATTAATAACCCAACAAAGTTTTATTAGATCAAGTGATGAGATCAACAAATAATCCACTTCTAGATACTCAGAGATGTCCATAACCTTGGACATGGCTAATCATGTTCAGTTTGTACACTCTGCAGAGGTTTGTGCACTTTTCCCCACAAGACTCGATCGCCTTCGTTTAATTTCTCGCTCTGCATTGTGTTTGAGAAACGAATGACCGAGACACAGTCGTTTAGAAGCATTAACTCTTTACCATGGGTAGACCGTTACACCTACATTCCCCCTACATCTGCTAGTCTACCACTGAAAGAGGTTACACAACATACTCAACTATGCTAGAGCCCATAATGGCTTGTGGCTGCACATGGAAGTTTCTAGGCATGAAAATATCATATGATCCCTTTGAGCCTGCGTGGCATTCCAATAGAGTGATCACATTGGTCCTCCGGGATCCCCTAGGGCAAACACTGGTTTCTCCAGGTGCCCGGGCAAACCACTGGATGCTCTCGGGTGCCCCAACCAATCCACCCAAATGTGTATTAAAGTAGCCACCTTAAGTTTCCCTTAAATAATATTACTCTCGCAACTTTCATGAAGTCTCACATACCAATCCATGTATACGCATGGCTAAGCAAATAGTAACAAAGCGTATATTCCCGGGGTTGATCTCAAGTCATTGGGTTCCTACCACATGAACTACAAAGCATCATCACATGTAACCAGTCCTACTCATGGAAGTGTTTGAGGATACAACTAATACAATGAAAACTAGGTATTTGAAAAGTATGATCAAAGTATGAACTTGCCTTGTACTGTTTATGTAGATTCTTCGCTCTCATAATTCGTGATAGATCTACTCGTCACACTCCGATCAATCTATCGTAAGCAAGCAATAGTAACCTCACATAAGAAATCACTCAGAAGATCGAAAAGAACGAAGAAACACTTCAGAAAACTTCAAAACCAAGCAAATAACTCTTGTCACAGAAAACAATTTCTAACAGTACCAAAATTATGTGAATTTGGCCTTATCAGAAAGTTTAGGTCAAGATCTTCGATTTGCAAAAAGAATCAACTAAATTGGAGTTACGAAACTCAAGATATGTCAAAAAGAAGTTTCACATCAAATCTGTTTGAATTCAAATTTTAAAACTTTCAAAAATATGTTTAAGTTGTTTTACTCGATAGAGGGGATCGTAACGAATAAGTGGGCATTAGTTTTGTTGGATTTGGACTAACGAGTAAAAAGTAGTGAAAGTTTGAAAGTCAAGGACTAATCTATAAATAAAATATTCACGCATGGGTCCCTGGCCAAAAATTAAAACAGAAAAAGAAAGTTCTAACGAACAAACATTCACTACTGAACCCTAAGCTATGAATACGTTCGGTACAGAACTTAAATTAGCGAACGTCCTCTAAATAACAAAACCTAATAAAAAACAATCAAAAAAAACCGAACTAAAAAAAGAAAAAAGAAACGGGGCTGTTTTTTAATACCGTTGGTGGCTTTTTGATGAAAAATCGGCGGGCAACGGTTTTCGATGGGCGGCGGCTGGCTCCGACAACTCCGGCGACGAAGTCGTCGGCGGCGGGGCTTCGGCAGTGCGGGGCGTCGGTGGGGAGGGGGTGGAGAGCGAGGCGCGGGGCGGCTGCGACGGTGATGCAGCGCGGCGGCGGCGAGATGCGCGAGGCGGCGGGGCGAGATGCGTGCGGAGGCGACGACGCTCGGGCGACGGCGGCGAGATGAGAGGGGAGAGAAGGGACGGCGGAGGTCGGCCTATATAGGAGGGGAGAGGCAAGGCTTGGAGGAGGGGCACGGTACGAGAAGGCGTGCCCGAGGCGGATGGCGGCGGCGGTTGGCGTCCTGGCGACGCACGGGGAGAAGACGGCGGCATGCTGGGCTGGGATGGCTCGCCTCGGCTGGTCCGGACCAGTTCGGTCCAGAGTTTTTTTTACAAAATAAATAAAAATAATTAAAAAAACAAATAAAAAAAATAACTAATATAGGCATATAATATATTGAAATTTTCAGAAAAAGATTTCCTACAACATGATCATTTTTCTAGCGTCAAATAAATTCCACAAAAAGTTAAATAAATAAAATAGTGCTACTGTTGCAATAAAATCAAATAAAAATCATTTTTTAAATGCCAAAATGATTTCAAATTTATTTCTCTCCAATTTTCTACTGTAGGGAATCATTTTACCCAATTTTCCATATATTTTATTTTTGGAGAAAAATAATTTGAATAAAACCCAATAACTCAAATTTTGAAAATGAGTTTCAGAGTACTTCAAAGGAACTTCCAACTCATATTTCCTATAATTTTGAAGAAGTCATTTTATCTTCTCTCGGTAAAATCATTGAGTTGCATAAAGTTTCTGAATTTAAAATATTTTCAAATGGAATTCAAATATTTTCAAACCCTTTTCATTTATTTAAATGGAAGAAGTCATATCATCTTCACTCTAGGGTTTTGTGTTGAAATGAATTTGAATTCATGGAGATCATAAATGCAAAGTGAAAGTTTGGGAAAGTCATTTCATTCCCTCTCATTTAACTTTCAAAAGTTTCAAATTTCACTAAATTTCACACATCACATCACACAAGCAATCAAAACTATCTATTTAATATAACATTCCAAAATTTAGAATTTTGGGATGTTACAATCTCGTTACCGGCAACTCTCTTTACTCGTTCTATAATACATCATCTCGTGACTAACTCATTAATCATTTGCTTGCCAGGCTTATTATGATGTGTATTACCGAGAGGGCCCAGAGATACCTCTCCGACACTCGGAGTGACAAATCCTATTCTCTATCTATGCCAACACCACAAACACCTTCGGAAATACCTTTAGAGCATATTTATAATCACCCAGTTATGTTGTGACATTTGATAGCACAAAAGGTGTTCCTCCGGTATTCGGTAGTTGCATAATCTTATAGTCAGAGGAACTTGTATAAGTCATGAAGAAAGGAACAGCAATAAAACTATACGATCATTATGCTAAGCCAACGGATGGGTCTTATCCATCACATCATTCTCTAATGATGTGACCCCGTTCATCAAATTACAACACATGTCTATGGTCAGGAAACATAACCATCTTTGATTAACGAGCTAGTCTAGTAGAGGCATACTAGGGACACTCTGTTTTGTCTATGTATTCACACATGTACTAAGTTTTCGGCTAGTACAATTCTAGCATGAATAATAAACATTTATCATGATATAAGTAAATATAAAATAACAACTTTATTATTGCCTCTAGGGCTTATTTCCTTCAGTAATCAACACTACTAGTCACCCCCTAGCAACAATCTATAGTTTCGGTAACAAGATTGAATACAAGAGATGAACTAGGGTTTGAGATGAGATGGTGCTGGTGAAGATGTTGATTGAGATTGCCCTCCCCAAGATGGGAGAGTTGTTGGTGATGATGATGACGATGATTTCCCCCTTCGGGAGGGAAGTTCCCACGGCAGAATTGCTCCGCTCGAGGACAAAATTGATCCTGTCCAGGTTCCGCCTCGAGATGGTGGCGCTCCATCCCGAAAGTCTCTCCTCTATTTTTTCTAGGTCAGAGAGGCTTATATACCAGAAGATGGGCACCGGAGGTGGGCCGCGGAGGCCACAACCCACCAGGGCGCGCTAGGGGGCCCTGGCGCGCCCAGATGGGTTGTGCCCACCTGGTGGGCCCCCTCTGGGGTTTATTGGCTCCAATATTTCTTAAATATTCCATAAAAAATCTCTCTGGAGTTTCAACTTGGTTGGAGTTATGCACAATAGGTGGCCTGACGTAGCTTTTTCAGGTCCAGATTTCCAGCTGCTGGAATTCTCCCTCTTGGTGTGTACCTTGCAAATTATGAGAGAAAATGCATTAGAATTACTCCAAAAAGTATTATTATGGATAAAAAATTAAACATCAGTAAGAAAACATGATGCAAATGGACGTATCAACTCCCCCAAGCTTAGACCTCGCTTGTCCTCAAGCAAAAACCAAAATCGAAAAGCATGTCCACAAGCTTTGAGAGAGAGGTGTCGAGAAAAACAAAATACGGACATAGAAGGATCATGTTGATTATTATAACAACAATAGAATTAAACATAGGACTTTTATCATAGAACATGTATCATAAACTTCTCATGAATAAGTGATAGTTTTTCACACAACTGAAGTATAAAGCATAAAATCTATCAGAAACCAACAAATTATGTTTTCAGTCAACTTTTGCAACTACAATTCATCATATTTTCGGGAAGAGTCACGTATGGGAGCCTTTAGTCAAGTCCACACACTTAACCATCATATAGTCTTCTATGATTGCTAACAGTCATCGCATACACATGAGCAAAATGTTTCAACCGGACACATAGAAAGATAGGAGCTTGTAGTTTCGCCTCCCAACATACTCACCTCAAGGGTGATGTCAACAATAATAACTCATGACACCCATATCCAACTGGACATATGTGCCTAGATCTTTCCTCACTACATGATGCTTGCCAAAGGATAAAAGTAAAAGAGGAAAGAGGGAAAACTTTGACTCTTTGCATAAAAGTAAAATAAAGGCCCTTCGCAGAGGGAAGCAGAGCTTTCCATGCGCTTATTTGTTTGCATGCTCAATCCCTTAGTGCAAGAGAATGTCAGGTTGTATTGCCCCTTAAGATGACAACCTTTATTATGCAGTCTGTCACTTTTATTCTTTGGCATCCAAGTTCGTACAATGCTCAATTTTCTCTTACACTACATGATGTCACATGTTTAGAAGCAATGTTTATTGCCTTTTTGAACCGATGATAACTTACTTGAAGGATCTTACTCAATCCATAGGTAGGTATGGTGGACTCTCGAAAAAGGTTTGGGTTTAAGGGTTTTTGGATGCACAAATAGTATCTCTACTTAGTGCGGAATTTTTGGCTAGAAAAGATATTGGGCAAGCACCATATGTTAAAGGATCTATGACAATATGACTTCTATGTGAATATGAGCAAACATAAATCATTAAGTTGTCGTTCTTGTCCAACATCAAAATTTTTGGCATATAAAATTTTGTTGGGGGCTCACAATCACAAAAGATTTCTAGAATAGTATATTTATATGTGAATCTTCTCTTCCCTTATTAATTCTTTCATGAGTTGCATCATTGACCAATGCAATGTTTGTCAGTCTCTAACAAAATTTTCTACTTATACTTTTCCTTATGTGGTGCCATCACCTACCATAAGATTAGCATATGATCATCTTAATTTATTTCCTTTCTTTTCATTCAAACAATTATAACCTTTCTTTCTATTTTTCTTTTATTTATTTGCAACATGAAAGTAAAGAAAGTAAAGACTCGAGCTAACTTTATTATATAACTTGCGCATGATAACAATGATAGATCACTAAGCAAACTCTCAGAGATGAAAATATTGGGCTAAACTTTATTCATCTAAGCAAAAGAATGAACTACGATAAGTAAAAGCAAAAAAGATAGTGGGATGTTACGATGTCGGGGCACCTCCCCCAAGCTTGGCGGAAGCCTAGGGGAGTACCCATACCAGATGCTCAGTTCTCTTTTTGTGGTGGAGATAAAATTGTGAGCTCTTCCAAATTTCCCAACGCTTCCTTGGTCTCCCATTGGAAGCGAGGAGGAAGAGGCTCATCTTCTTCTTCATCCGTGGACCAAGCATGTGTAGGCTTAAAAACATAGATATCAAAAGACTCGTGGGGAGGAGGGCTCTCATCTCTTGAGCCTTGAGATGACATGATTTCAGATCTGACAGAAAAATAGCAAGAAAAGAAAACGGAAGATTGGTCCGCGATACGATGGTCAACAGGTTCGGGAAGTACATATAGATTTTTTTATCTCGGAGGACAAGTGCATGGAAGAAAAACGGAGTACAGGAGGTGTCCCAGTTGGGCACAACCCACCTAGGCGTGCTAGGCATGCCTGGCGCACCCTGGTGTATTGTGCTCACCAGGGGATGCTTCCTGGAAGTTTCTTTATTTCCAAAATTTTAAAATATTCCAGAACTTACATAAAATACTTTTGTCGATTTTTTGGAGTCTGTTTACTCACTGTATCACGTACCTCCATATTTTCACGATTCTGGAGTGTTCCGGAAGGACTTTTTTATGTGCTCTTCCGGTGTCAAAATTTGGATAACATTACTTTCAACATTAATGGGCGTACCTGAGATATAATGCTTTATTCGTTGCCCGTTAACAACCTTCGGGTTAGTACCTTCAGAATTATTTATTTTGATGGCACCAGATCGGTAAACCTCCTCAATGACATATGGGCCTTCCCATTTTGAGAGGAGTTTCCCTGCAAAAAATCTAAAACGAGAGTTGTACAAAAGAACAAATTCTCCGACTTTAAACTCTCGCTTTTGGATTCTTTTGTCATGCCATCTTTTAACTTTTTCCTTGAATAACTTTGCATTTTGATAAGCTTGGGTTCTCCATTCATCTAATGAGCTAATATCAAATAATCTCTTTTCACCAGCAAGTTTGAAATCATAGTTGAGTAGTTTAACTGCCCAGTATGCTTTATGTTCTAACTCAAGAGGCAAATGACAAGCTTTTCCACAAACCATTTTATAAGGAGACATACCCATAGGATTTTTATATGTTGTTCTATAAGCCCAAAGTGCATCATCTAATTTCTTAGACCAATTCTTCCTGGACCTATTGACAGTCTTTTGCAAAATTAATTTTATTTCTCTATTGCTAAGCTCAACTTGACCACTAGACTGAGGATGATAGGGTGATGCAATTCTATGGTTAACATCATACTTAGCAAGCATTTTACGGAAAGCACCATGAATAAAGTGTGAACCACCATCAGTCATGAAATATATAGGGACTCCAAACCTTGGGAAAATAACTTTCTTAAGCATTTTAATAGAGGTGTTGTGCTCGGCACTACTAGTTGGAATAGCTTCTACCCATTTAGTAACATAATCGACATCAACCAAAATATGTGTATATCCATTAGAGAAAGGAAAAGGTCCCATGTAGTGAAATCCCCAAACATCAAATGGGTCAAAAACAAGTGAATAATTCATAGGCATTTCATGACGCTTACCGATATTACCAATTCTTTGGCATTCATCACAAGATGAGACATACTTACGAGCATCCTTCAAGAGGGTAGGCCAATAAAATCTAGACTGCAATACCTTATGAGCAGTTCTATCTCCAGCATGATGCCCTCCATAAGCCTCAGAGTGACATTTCTATAGGATTTGTCCATGCTCATGCTCAGGTACACAATGTCTAATAATATTGTCTACTCCTTCTTTATAAAGATGTGGGTCATCCCAAAAGTAATGTCTTAAAAAATAGAAGAATTTTTTCTTTTGTTGGTAAGTAAAGCTAGGTGGGAAATATTTAGCAACAATGTAATTAGCATAGACATCATACCAAGGATTACTATTGCCAACATTTATTGCAGCCAACTGCTCATCAGGAAAACTATCATCGATAGGTAGTGGGTCATCAAGCACATTTTCAAGCCTTAGACCAGTTATCAGCTATGGGGTTCTCAGCTCCTTTTCTATCGATAATATGCAAATCAAATTCTTGTAACAAGAGGACCCAACGAATAAGTTCAGGTTTAGCATCTTTCTTTTCCATAAGATATTTAATAGCAGCATAATTTCTTTTCACAACATAAGGTCTAAACTTATCACAAGCAAACACCACTTCTAAGAATTCCTTTTCAGTAGTAGCATAATTTCTTTGAGAACTATCTAGATTTTTACTAGCCTAATGAATAACATTTAGTTTCTTATCAACTATTTGTCCTAGAACAGCACCAACAGCATAATCACTAGCATCACACATAATTTCAAAAGGAAAGTTCCAATCAGGAGGTTGAACAATAGGTGCAATAATTAAGGCTTTCTTGAGTGTTTCAAAGGCTTCTAAATAATCATGAACAAAAACAAAAGGATTATCCTTTTGCAAAAGATTAGTGAGAGGCCTAGAAATTTTAGAAAAGTCTTTAATAAATCTCCTATAGAACCCAACATGACCCAAGAAACTACAAATACCTTTGATGTCCTTAGGACATGGCATTTTCTCAATAGCATCAACCTTAGCTTGGTCCACTTCGATACCTCTTTCAGAAATTTTATGACCCAAGACAATGCCTTCGTTAGCCATAAAGTGGTACATCTCCCAATTCAAGACAAGATTTGTGTGTTCACATCTCTGCAAAACTCGATCAAGATTGCTCAAACAATCATCAAAAGACTTCCCATAAACAGAAAAGTCATCCATGAAAACCTCAACAATCATTTCACAAAAGTTAGAGAATATAGCAGTCATACACCTTTGAAAGGTAGCAAGTGCATTACATAAACCTAAAGGCATACATCTATAAGCATAGGTTCCAAAAGGACAAGTAAAAATGGTCTTTTCTTGATCAGGTTGAGAAACAGGAATTTGTGAAAAGCCAGAATATCCATCAAGGAAACAAAAGTGTGTGTGCTTAGATAATCTTTCAAGCATTTGATCGATAAAAGGCAAAGGGTATTGATCTTGTCTAGTAGCTTAGTTTAATTTTCTGAAATCAATTACCATTCTATAGCCTGTAACAATTATTTGTCGAATAAGTTCATTCTTATCATTAGGAACAACAGTAATGCCTCCTTTATTAGGGACACAATGAACAGGACTTACCCATCTACTGTCAGCTATAAGATAGATTATACCTGCTTCCAGAAGTTCTAATATCTCCGTTTTTTTTGAAATATCAACGACAGTAGGAGAGCATCCTACTGACTTCCCATATATCAACAAAGGTTACATAGTGTCGGGGTTTTCATGGAGGACATGGTGTAGACCCCTAGACCAAAAACACGGTCAGGGGCCCACCACAACGTCAAGCACCCCAAGTCAAACTGGCTAAATAAGAGTCTAGCTTTTAGTCTAGTGTTCTTAAGAAGTCTCCTACAAACTGTTCTAGGGAGGGTTTAACCCGATGTACAAGCAAACCAAAGTGTTTCTTAAACCTCTCCCGCCAGGAGGCCACCGAGGGGGGGATCGCCCTAAATACCTTGCCGTTACGCTCCTTCCATATGCTCCAGGCCGCCGTCAGAAAGATTTCCATGAACATGGGTTTGGTCCAGCGCTGCCGCCCGGAGTGTGCGATCTGCAGGCGCTCTCCATTGTATGTCCAGTCCATTCCCAGCTTCTCCCAGCAGACTCTGCTGAAGTTACAGCTAAAGAAGAGATGCTCAACAGTTTCCTCATCTCCACTCGCACAAAGTTCGCATGCTACCCCCTCAGAAACATTGTAGGGGCGCCGTTTGAGCATGTTTTTGGTGTTCACCCGATCCGCCAGCAGCAACCACGCAAACACTTTAATTTTCATTATGCATCTGCTCTTCCAGATCCATTTGAAAGCCACATCCGCTATCATTTCCTTGAAGTAGTTCGCGTAGTATTTCCGCGAGGAGTATCGGTTCCCCCACAAACAGGTCCAGGAATCATTTAGGTCATCCACGGGGGTGATGTCCCTCGATAGGTCTTGCATTTCCAGCACCTCATCCCTAGCCTGTTGAGAAAGGGGCAGATAGAACCCCTGCTGAATGTTTGTGATGGACAGGAAGTCCCTGACAGACGCATCTTCCATCGTAGTGTAGGAAAAGGCCCTTGGATGCAAGAGCTCAAAGGTTTCGGCGAGCCATAAGTCCTTCCAGAACAGCACCGATGAGCCATCACCCACCACAACCCTAGTAATTCCTCTGTATTTGTCGTTTAACTTCATCACATCTCTCCACCAGAACGAGCCGCAGGCATCCGCCGCGTGCGGGACTTGGTGTTCATAGTACGTGTCCCAGATCAGGGAACACCAGGGGGTGTCTTTTTTGTTGTAAAAGCAGTGAAGAAACTTGAGAAGAAGCCCTTCATTTTGGACTTTGATATCAAGAAAACCCAGCCCCCCATGTTTCTTAGGCCTACACACGAGATCCCAAGAGGCCAGGGAGTTACATGTTTCCCCTTGTTCTGTTTTTTTGCGCCAAAGGCATCTGCGACGGATCTTGTCCAGTTGCTCTATCAGTTTAAGCGGGAACTTGAGAGTGCACATGGGATAGATCATGAGGGAAGTAATCAGAGAGTTGAGCAATGTCAGCTTACTCCCATAGTTCATCAGGCAAAGTGAAGAGGAGAGTCTGCGTTCCGCCCTTTCCACCAGCGGCATGAGCTCGCTTACCGTAGGTTTTGTTGTTCCCATGAGCAGCCCCAGGTAGGTGAATGGCATCCCCCCAACCGAGCATTGCCAGATTTGCGCTAGTTCCGTAACAAGTCGTTCGTCCACATTAAGCGGCACCAGAATGGATTTGTTAAAATTTATCTTGAGACCGATCGAGTCCGCGTAGTCTATCAAGATTTGCTTCATGGCCCGCGCTTGAGCTAGATCGGCCGGCATGACCAAGATGGTGTCGTCGGCATACTGCACCACCGGGTAGTCCATTCCAGTGCGAGAGGGGATCGGCAGTTCGATTAAACCATTTTGGTATGCGTTGTTGATGGCAGCCTGTAGCAGATCAGCCGCAAGGACAAAGATGAGGGGAGAGAGCGGGTCCCCTTGCCGTACCCCGCAGTTACAGTCAAATTGTCTTCCGGGTACTCCGTTTAGAAGGACCAAGGATTTGCCAGATCCAAATATATTCTTGATCCATCCCATCCACCTATCATCAAAGCCCATGTGTTTCATGATCTCCAACATAGCAGAATGGTTGATGGTGTCGAAGGCTTTCGCAAAATCCAGTTTGAGCAGCACTATGGGTTTTTTCGATCGTTGGCATTGATAGATATACTCAAAGGCCCATGCTAGGCAGTCTTGTATGGAGCGGTTCTTTAAAAAACCGTATTGTTTTTTATGTATGATCTTGAGGACAACGGTCTGTAACCTATTCGCTAGTAACTTGGTAATGATCTTCAGACAACAGTTTAAAAGTGTGATTGGGCGGGAGTCATTGGCCGATTTAGGCGAGTTGGTTCTGGGGATGAGCGTGATGAACCCTGTGTTGATGCTGGTGATGTCAAGGTTGCCGTTGTAAAAGTCCTCGCACAGTTTATAGAAATCCTTCTTGACAATGTGCCAGCAGGTTTTGATGAAGTGTTCGTTGAAACCGTCAGGGCTAGGGGCTCGATCTGTGGGCATGGTTTTAACCACTCCATCTATTTCAGTGTGCGTAAAGGGGGCTGATAGTGCTTCAAGACCGTCCATCTTTTGGATGATTGAGGCTAGGTTAAACTTCATGGCCGGGGTGGAGGAAGCTCCAAGTCTTCCTTTGTATGTATCGAACAGTACCGCCTCCTTTGAGTTATGGTCTATGACCACAGAGCCGTCTTGTAGTTTGAGTGAGGAGATGAAGTTTTTTCTATAACGTTCAGTCGCCAAAGCATGGAACAACTTCGTGTTTTCTTCCCCAAATTTGATGTATCGAATCGTACAGCGCTCTCTCCAATACCGATTCTGATATTGTAGTAGTTTAAGCAGATGGGCCTTGATAATTTTCCTAAAGTTTTTCTCTGGCACCGTGAGGGGCCTCCGGTCTTCCAGCCCATCTAGCTCCGTGAGAGCCCAATTGCAGTTTTGAATGAGTATTGAGAGGCGGGAGATCCCTTTGCTCCATTTTTTAAGATCATACCGTAGGCGCTTCATCTTTTTGCATATAAGGGCAGAGATATTTTTAGCATAACAGTTCCTATCCCAGGACGCCTGCACCACTTCAAGAAAACCCGGATGGTTAGTCCAATAATTTTCAAAACGAAAGATCTTGCTCTTGGGTATGGTAGTCTTAATTTCGACCACACATGGTGTGTGATCAGACACAGGTTTTCCAAGTGGAGTGACTATTGTATTTGGGTACGACTGGGTCCAGTGACACGACGAGAGAAACCAGTCTAACTGTTCCAGCAAGGGGGTCGTCCTGCATATTGCTCCAAGTATATGATCGTCCTTTAAGAGGGATTTCAACTAAGGCTTGGGTACGTATAATATCATTGAAAGTGAATATGTCATTGGCATCCCCCCCAGGCTTATTTCTGTTGTTGGATGATCGAATGTAGTTGTAGTCGCCTACAAGAAGCCAATCTTCAGCATCTGGTATTTCCAGTTCATAGAGCCAGTCGGTGAACATCGCTCGATCATCCCCCCTGCACGGTCCATAGATATTAAAAAGTGTCCATACGTGACCAGATGCCTTCGAAGTTAACTTTACTCCTAAAGCGAAGAAATCCGAGAAAATCCTGCTCCCATCAAAGAGATAGCCATTCCAGATAGTAAGTATGCCCCCTGAGGCACCACGCGAAGGGACAAAAGCAAATTGATCAAGACGGCGTGGACAGAACGTCTTAATGAAAGCAAGATCAAAAGAAGTATGTTTAGTCTCCTCGAGGCACACGATATTACAACCCGAAGCTGCAATCGCATTTTTAACTGCTAAAGTTTTATCATCTGAATTTATACCATGGATGTTCCACACCAGCACACTCCAGTGCACTTGGTGTGCCATGTAGACTAGTTGGTGGAGGTGGTGGCAGCGGGTTGCTCCTCCTCCAGCGGCGCCATGAGCTTGGCCGGGGAGAGCTCAGCTGCAGGAATTCCATAACGCGCCGTGCCGATCATCTGGAGCTGGGAAATAGGTGTTGGTGGCGGAACATCTTCAGAAGCAGATTTTGCGTGGGTTGTAGAGACTCTGAGAGGAGCCGTTGGGGCTTGGCGTGGCCTAACCTTGGTCTTGTACGGGCGTGCTTCAGCCATGGAGGGGGCCTTGAAGCCATCATAGCGATTATTTCTCGTGCTACGCCTGAGGGTCAGTGGTGCTATCTCGCCTGCCATCTTGTTCTTCTTGACAGAGAGTTCCAGCGTCCGGGAGTCTTCAGCATATTCAGTGATCATCTCTGAAGTAGCACAGTGCACATCCCGTGGCTCCTCATTGGCTTCCATAGCAGCATCAAACTGCTAACTGATTAGTGGGGCAAAGGCTTCATCCCAACTTTTCTAATATCTCCGTTCTTACCACCTCTTTCATTTTCGGGTTTAATCGACGTTGATGATCAACAACTAGTTTAGCATTTGGCTCCATATTAATTTTGTCCTGACATAGAGTGGGACTAATGCCCTTTAAATTATCAAGAGCATATCCAATAGCAGCTCGGTGCTTCATTAGAACTTTCAATAATCTTTCTTCTTAATGTTCTGAAAGGTTAGCACTGATAATAACAAGATATATCTTCTTTTCATCAAGACAGGCATATTTGAAAGTGTCTGGCAGTTATTTTTATTCAAGCACACGATCACCTTTAGGTGGAGGGGGACCTCCTAGAGTTTCAATAGGCAAATTGTGTTTAAGCAGGGGACGTTGTTCAAAGAAAATATTATCTATTTCATTCCTTTCATGCATATGTAAATCATTTTCATGGTCTAGCAAGTATTGTTCTAACGGATCAGTAGGTGGCACAGCAATATAAGCAAGACCAATTAATTCATCCTTACTAGGAAATTATTTTTAATGATGATTTCTCCTAAACTTGGAAAAATTAAATTCATGAGACTCATCACCAAAACTAACACCGATAGTTTGTTTCTTACAATTTATTTTAGCATTGACGGTGTTCAAGAAAGGTCTACCAAAAATAATGGGGCAGAAGTCATCTTGTGGAGAACCAAGAACAAGAAAATCAGTAGGGTATTTTATCTTCCCACACAAGACTTCAACATCTCTAACAATCCCAATTGGTGATATAGTATCTCTATTAGTGAGTTTAATAGTGACATCAATGTCTTCTATTTCTGTGGGTGGTATGCCATTCATAATTTCTTGGTATAAAGAGTAGGGAATAGCACTCACACTAGAACCTATGTCACATAAACCATGATTGAAATTATCTCCTATTTTAACTGAAATAACAGGCATGCCCACAACGGGTCTATGTTTGTCCTTTTCATCAGGTTTGGCAATTCCAGCAGCCTCATCATTAAAGCAAATAATATGCCCATCTGCATTTTCTTCCAAGAGATCATTTACCATAGCAATATTAGGCTCTGCTTTAATTTGTTTATCTGGTTTAAGTGTTCTGATATAGCTTTTTTAGAGATAGTTGAAACTCTAGCATGTTCCTTAATCCTAACAAGAAAATGGGTTTTTTCAATATAAGCAGTAGGAACAACTGGATCAACATTATAAAGTATAGTTTCTTCTTTAACTGGTACCAGTTCTTTAATTTCTTCTTTAATAGGTGGGTGATATTTAAACCACTCTTATTTAGGGAGTTCAACATGGGTAGTAAAAGATTCACAAAAGGAGGCTACTATCTCAGAGTCAAGTCCATATTTAGTGCTAAACTTTGAAAAAGCATCGGTATACATAAAGGATTTAACACAATCATACTTAAGCTTAATACCTGACTCTTTACCTTCGTCTAGTTCCCAATCTCCAGAACTGTGTTTAACTCTTTCCAAAATATCCCACCAGAGTTCAATAGTTTTCTGCATAAAGGATCCGACACAAGAAGTATCAAACATGGATCGATCATTATGAGAAAGCCGAGCATAAAATTTCTGGATAATAATTTCAATTGAGAGCTCATGATTGGGCCACGAGTATAACATTGACATAAGCCACCCCCAAGCTTGGGCGATACTTTCTCCTTCATGAGGCCAAAAATTATATATGTAATTCTGATCACGATGAACCAGATGCATAGGATTTTTTTTTGTGGAACTCCATTTTCAATCGATTCTAGTTCCAAGATCCAATATCATCGCATAGCCTATGCCATGCTAATGCTTTTTCCCTCAAAGATAAAGGAAAAACCTTCTTCATAACTTTTATCCCTGGGTGGACTTGCAAGCTTAAACAATCCACATATTTGTTCCATATATATCAAGTGCATATCAGGATGTTCGGTTCCGTCTCCTGCATATGGATTAGCTAGCAGTTGTTCTATCATACCCGAAGGGATTTCATATTCAATATTTCAGTAGGTGCAGTGGGTTGAGGGGTAGCTAATTGTGGTTACGGAATAGGTGAAGATACCCCGAATAAACCCCTCAAAGGATTGTTTTCCATAGTAACAAGTGACACTAAATTTCAGCACACTATATAAATGTTTCCTCACCAAATTCCACTTACTAGAAGCGCTTCACTCCCCGGCAACGGAGCTAGAAAATAGCCTTGATGACCCACAAGTATAGGGGATCAACTGTAGCTCTTTTCAATAAGTAAGAGTGTCGAACCCAACGAGGAGCGGAAGGAAATGACAAGTAGTTTTCAGCAAGGTAATGTCTGCAAGTGTTGAAATTGTAAGTAGCGGGTAGTTTGATAGCAAGGTAATTTGTAAAGGGCAAGTAACGACAATAGTAAAAAGTATGCAGGAGGGTAGCTCAATCCTTTTGAGGCAAAGGACAGGCCAAAATGGTCTCTTATGGTAAGAAAAGCGTTCTTGAGGGTACACGGGAATTTTGTCTAGTCACTTTCATCATGTTGATTTGATTTGTGTTCGCTACTTTTATAATTTGATATGTGGGTGGGCCGGTGTAATGCCCAGGATGGGACTATACCTCCTACGTGTCGAGGCACGACTTAAAGGTATAAGCCCATTCTGGAATGATCTCAAGTTCGGTATCTTTGCACGACTCATGTAAAATAGGGATGAAATTGTAAAAGGATAGTTATCTTATACTCGCCACGTCACACAATACATTACATGAGCAAAACATCATCCAAAACATCACAACCCGACTACGGGCGAAGATCCAAACGAAAGATCATTCCAGAATGGGCTTATACCTTTAAGTCGTGCCTCGACACGTAGGAGGTATAGTCCCATCCTGGGCATTACAGTCGGTGCTTAGGTGTTGTTCCTACTTGAATAAACTTCCTACTTACGATTAACCCTCCCGCAAGCATCTGCAACTGTCGGATCTCGGGTTCCGGCAAAACCCTTAAGGTTCGAACTCTCGGGTGCGCACGAAGATCTCTCCTTCCGCCCTAGCTCGTCTACTCACCGATCCCTAAGCCTAGATCGTCAGATCTGAAGAACAAGGGACACAAGGTTTATACTGGTTTGGGCCATCGTTGTGGTGTAATACCCTAATCTAGTGTGGTGTGGTGGATTGCCTTGTAGGCAGAGGAAGAACTCGTGAATGGATGAACTGCCTCCTAAGGAGAGGAGTTCTTGCGCTCAGGTGAGCTTGCGGTGTGTTGCTTACTAACTAATCAACTCCGGTTGAGATGATCTCAATGGTGGTGGCTAGTCCTATTTATAGTGGCCCGGGTCCTCTCCCCAAATATTGAGCGGGAAGGGATCCCACAATGGCCAAATTTGAAGGGGGACAGCTAGTACAAGCTATTCTGACAAAAGGTGGACTTCGCCTGCCAAAGGCTCTGGTGGTGACACTGTCGTGGCCTCCGCGATGACATCCGTTCTGCTTTCCTGCTGGTCTTGGTCTTGTTGCACCGATATGGAAACCTTTGCCTGATGCATCGGGACTCCTCGCCTGCACCTACTCCTTTAGCACCAAAGAGGAAATTGGCACTCTGCGCCCACTGGCGCCCGCCTGGCCTTGCTCGTCACTTCTCATGTCACGAGGACCTCGTGAGGTGCCCCTCCCCTTGATATCTCCTATCCTCATGAGTCGGCCTAGTGAGGCCGCCCCAGGGGATGTCTTGCGTCGTCCGCCTCGCAAGGCGTGGCCCCTCGCGAGGGTCTTGAGTGGTTGCTGAAGATGTTGGGCCGTACCAGGCCGCCTGATGAGGCACGCCGTGGGCCACAGGCAGGCAAGTCTGGGTACCCCCGTTCCCAGAACGCCGACAGTAGCCCATGGGCCTAAGGTGTGGTCGGGCTTGGCTTCGCGGTGAAGCCAATGGTCAAGTGCAGAGCATCGCGGACCCCAAAAATCATGCGGCCTTGACTGACTCGTGGCGATTGACGGGACGTGGGCATCTCCACTTCCCCACGCAGCCTCGGCGGCTGCGCGGCTTGACAAGTCCCTTCATGCATAGAAGACCGTCATTAGCTGCGATTATGGAGGCCGGCGGTTGGCCTCCTTCTGGCAATAAATAAGGTGGCCAACGGAGTCCTCGTTCCTCTCGCTTCTTCTTCTTCCTTGCCCTTTGCTCGGCCGAGCCGCTCATGGCGCCGATCCGGCGATTTTCCGCCGCTGAGAAGGGGAAGACTCCTCGCGAGGAGCCAGAGGTACACCCTCCAAAGAAAAGACCATTCCGTCCTCATGGCGCTGCCATGAGACCGGAAGTGATGAGGCCTTGGCACGAGCGGCCTCCGCCTGGCTACCCGCTGCCCCTTTATGCTAGGGCATCGGGCCACAGAGGGGAAGTTGGCGCCCAGCGCCGCCCGCGCCATGGCCGCGCTGACCGCGCTGTAGTGGTGCACGCTGTCGTCCCGTGAGCACATGCCAGAGGCTCCTCGCGTGAGTTCGTGGTGTGGTCAGTGATGCCTCCTAGATGTTGGATTCGCTTCCCGCCATTCTCCGCCCCGGAGGTGCCACCGAGGGGGACGCTCGGACTGTGGTTGCGGCACGCCAAGTGCCGGACCCCGGCAACGAGGGCTGAGGTGGAGGTTTTCTCCCCAGGAAAGGTCTTCATGACCCGCGGATGGGGCGAGGTCGCCCGCGCCTGCGGCTCGAAAGGCGCCCTCGCCGTCCACTTCAAGTATGACGGTGCCTCCGTGCTGCTCTTCAAGGTGTTCGACGAGGAGGGACGCCGTCTGGAATGCTGCCCTGGAGGGGGCCGCCGGGGTGACGCTGCAGCTCGCGCCACACCAGCGATGGCCTCCGAAGGTCAAGCAGCTCTCCTGATTCCAACAAGTCTCCGGAGACGAGCAACGACAGCTACGCGCCCCCGAGCTCATGGCGCGCCCGAAATGCGTCGGGCTCACGAGCACGTCGCTGGTGGTGATCTGCCCAGGGTCGAAGGTGGGCAACCGTGGCCCACTGTTGATGATGGCGTCGATGATGGCGGACATAGTTAGGATCCCCTGAAGTCCTTTGTGGCGTTCCCTGCGAGGATTCGAAGGCAGCCCCACGGGGTTATGTAAAGAACTTTTAATGCTTTTGCTTCCATCTTGATGTCCTTGCTAGTGCACCCTACTCGCGAGCCTCGTTCCAGCAATACCGCCCCTTTTTTACCCTTTCGGTTGCATAGTGCTCTACGCCGACAGGCCCCAGTCCCAAGGCAAGCTGCAGCCGTCGCTGGTATGCCAGGTCGTGATGCCGTGGTTAAGGGCGGGAGGTGAGCGGCCCGAGGTCCGGTAAGAGCTCCTGAGGCGCGATGCTCAAGAGGTCCCCCTTGGCATGCAAGCGGCTCCCGGAGGTTAAAAACGTGAGGCAGCGTTGCCAACGCGTGACTATTGAATTCCGTTTTGCGAGTGAGGATGAGGCACCAATGAGTTGGCGACTTATCTTGATGAGCATGAGGTGATTCTCCAAACGGCGCGCCTGGTTTGTTTCTGATGTCGCGAGGCTGAGATTTCACGATTTCCTCCCCGCTGGCCTGAGAGTTCTGCGTCAGCAAGGCCCGACCCCACGCGTACCTCAGCCGCCGCTGGCCTTGACCAGAAACCAGGACAAGACCAGGGAGTGAGGGGCTATGGAATCAGTTAGGCCCTTGGGTCGCAATGCCCAAGGGTCCCCCTTGATGTACGAACGGACCTAGGGCAAGGGAATGCTAGACTCGAGCCTTGATGTTCTGCGTCGGTAGGGCCCAGCCCCGTGCGTACCTCAACCGCTGCTGGCCTTGACCGGAAACCAGGACAAGACCAGGGAGTGAGGGGCTACAGGACCAGTTAGGCCCTTGGGTCGCGATGCCAAGGGTCCCCCTTGACGTACAAACTGGGCCGAGCTCTCTGAGCTGGCCTCCCCTTCTCCCATCCTTCTTGATGCTCTGCGTCCTCGGGTCCCGACCTTGGAGCGATGCTCAGCCGTTGTTGGTATACCAGGTCACGATGTCGCGGTCAAGGCCAAGGGGTGAGGGCTGGAGAGTCGGTAAGAGCCTTTGAGACACGATGCTCAGGGACCCCCCCCCCCTTTAACGCGCAAGCGAATTACGTGAGGAGAGAAGACCGGAGGGACTGCCTGTCGCTGTGCTACTTAGACCCCGGTGGGTTAGCCTACAGCAGAACAACTTAGGGCCGCGCCTGCGCTGGGCTTCGGATAATTCCGCGGGAAGATGAAGGCACCGAGGACCTGGTGAGGTGACGCTTGCGAAGCGGGCCGCGGGTCAGAGCTCGGTCCCTCGGGTTTGTCAGCATTGCTGGGCTGGCCCGAGCACAAGCGTCGTGCCAACATATGCAGCCCCCGTTGCGAGATGAGTGGAAGTCCATTAGATAGCGAAGGAGACCCGAAGGTGTGACGTTCAAATCGATGAGTGATCCTAATGTTGTTGATAGAAATGGTAACGCTAGCTCAGGTGAAATGCAAGGGAGATACATGCCACAAGGAGAAACCTGTGCGGCCTAGGGATGATGCAGCCCGAGGGGCGCCCCCAAGAAGGTGAGCTAATATGCAAAAGGATAGACGTCGCAGGGACATGCCCGTGCGTCCTGGGAATGATGCAACCCGAGGGGCGCTCCCAGTTGAACAAAAAACGGAAAATTCACCTGGCATAGTTGCTGAAGTGGTGTTGGTGTAGCTGAATTGGTGTTGGTGTAGCTGAAGATGCTCGACGTAGATGATGATCCTTACGCGCCATCTGGCTCTGGCGCCTCATGAGGCTCTGGGATTCCCCAGACCTCATGGAGGGCCGAGTGCAACTCCGCCTGGATATCCTTATGCCTGGTCTCACGAGTCGCCAGGACTTCTCGCATGTGGCGCTGGTGCAAGGTCACTTGGTTCGGCAGGCCGAAGGGCATGCACACGTAGCTGTGAGGGGGACCCTGGCACCGGCCCACCTGGGAAGGCCAGTAGAGCTCCTGAGATGCGATCATGTTGAGTGCGGGGACGTTGACGCAGACGCTCGGCCCGTCTCCTAAACCCGGGCCAATAGCTGTACTCAGAGGAGCCGGGCGGCGCTCGCCCCGCATTACCCGTGGCGCCTGTAGGTCTTCGATGGTCTGCCTAATGAACTCCTGAGTGCTTGGTGCCTCGCGCCTCGTGGCCTCCGGAGGGAAGTTTGCGGCGAAGTACTCCTCCACATGGTGCCCGAGCGCCTCCCTCGTGACATTGGCTAAGTCAGAGGCCCTCCAGAGGAGAGCCCCCGAGCCGAGCCTAAGGGGGGCGCCGGGCGTGCCTTCCTATGCGAGAAAGGGAGGCGGCCTCTCCCTTGTTGTAGGTCCCGAGGTGCTGCCGCCTGGTGATGCATCCCCATGAGGCTCCAGGGAGAGCAGCTGCTTCTTCTTCTTGGGGGCGACCTCAAGTGGGTAGATGATGTTGTCACTGTCTGCATCCTCGACTGCTGCCGCCTGGTAAGCGTGCTCGAGTGAGCACACTGCATCCTTCTCCTCACAGGCGATGGTAGTGACGCCGCCGCTTCCCGGCATCTTGAGGACATTGTAGCCATGCTGAGTCACTACCATGAACTTGGCCAGGCCTGGGTACCCGAGGATGGCGTTGTAAGGGAGATGGATGTGGGAGACATCAAAGTCGATGAGCTCAGTGTGGTAGTTGTCGCGCTTGCCGAAGCTGAAAGGTAGGAGGACCTGCCCTACGGGGGTGGTGGAGCCGTCAGTCACTCCGTAGAAGGGCTTGGTAGGCACAACTGGTCATAGGGTACTTGGAGGCTGTCGAATGTCTCGATGGACAGGACATTGAGCCCTGCGCCACCGTCGATGAGGGTCTTGGTAACTTGGACATTGCTGATGACGGCCGAACAAAGCATCGGGAGGGCGCCAGCTGTAGCCACGCACTTGAGCTAGTGTGCTGAATTGAAGGTAATGGGGCACCTGGACCACCTGAGTGGGCGAGTAGCCTCGAGCTTGGGGAGAGCCGCGTTTACTTCACAAACGAACTGCTTGAAGAGGCGCTGAGAAGCTAGGGCCTGTGCTCCGCCCAAGATGCAGGCGATGGCACGTGGCTCCTGGAATCCCCCAGCCCCCTCCTCATGGTCGTCGTTTCTCCTTGGTGGTGGCAGAGGTGTAAGGCCGGCCTTGCCCTGAGGACGGTCCTCCCGAGGCTGGTCCCTCCAAGCGTCCTCGCGGGGCGGGTCGTGCCAATGGTCCTCCCGAGGTTGATCACCCCACTCCTGGCGGGGGTCGCGGTCATCCCAGAGTCCCCCGGTCCGACTTCCCCCGTGGCAGTAGCCACGGTTGCCGCGCTCGGGGCGTTGGATGACATGTCCCTCACGGAGGGCCCTAAGCTCTTGACAATCGTGAGTGTTGTGGTTGTGCACGTTGTGGAAGGCGCAAACTGCCCGGTCGTTATAGGGTGGTTCTGGGTAGTCGCGGCCGCCCTTCATCTCTGGTTCAGCTGCGAGCACTGCTGCTCCCTTGCACTTTACGTCCTTGCTCTTGGCCTTCTTGTCTTCGGGTTCAACAGCGGGGAGCTCAACGAGGGAGAGGCGCCCCTCCTCAGCTCTGGCGCACTTGGTCGCAAGGTTGAACAGCTCCAGGGACGTGCACAAATCTTCGTGGATGGCGAGCTCCTCCTTCATATTGACGTCGTCGACACTATCTGAGAACACCGAAATGATGGCCTCGTCTGTGACCTTGGGGATCTTGACACGGGCACTGTAGAAGCGTTGGATGAGCTTCTGTAGGGTTTCTCCCGGTTGTTGCTTGATACGCCGCAGGTCACCCGCGGCGGGGGGGGGGGGTCTCGGGTGCCCTGGAAGTTGGCGATGAACCGCTCGCGCATCTCGCTCCAGGTGGAGATTGATCCCGCGGGCAGGTTCACGAGCCATGAGCGCGCGCCATCCTTGAGGGCCATGGGGAACCAGTTCACCATGATCTTCTCGTTGCCGCCGGACGCTTCGATGCTCAGCTCGTAGAGTTGCAGGCACTCCGTAGGGTCGGGGGTGCCATCGTAGCGTGGAGGTAGGTCGGGCTTGATCTTCCCAGGCCAGTTGACATTGCACATCTCGGGGCGAGGGCCTTGCAGCCTGCTGTCGACACCGGAGCTTGTTGGGGAGGTTGAACTTGATCTTGGTCCTCGTGCTCCATCTCGGCGGGGGGTGCGCGGTGTCGGCACAACGGTGGAGGGAGTGCTGGCGCTCCCCCGCGGGGCCGCTGGACCTATTGGCAGCTTCCTTCTTCGTGCACCGGTGCCGCGCTTGGACGGCCACGTCGCGGGGCTACGTGCCTTGGGTCTTGGATGACGCCTTGGCGCGGGAGTAGCAGTGCAGCATCATGGGCTTCGTCGTCTGCATGGGGAGGCGGACGAGGCAGGGAGAGGGACGACACTAGAGAGCCCCCAGAGGCACTGACGAGCTTGGCGATGCGGTCAAGCCATTCTTCATAGAAGCCGTCGACGGGGCGGTAGCGCAGGAGCTCGCGTGGCATGAGCAACGCAGCCTGCGTGTCCGCGGGTCCGCGACAAGCATGGGAGGAAGAGACTGCTGGAATTAGTGATGGGGTAGCGATGTGTCCGTCACGCCGCACGGAGGGGTGCAAAGACGAGGCATGCTGCTCATGACGCGTCGGGCCGTGGCGGTGTTGGTGGCAGGCGATGGAGAACAGCGGGGTGGTCCGCCGGCAGGAGCAGTCTAAGCAACGTGGGCAGCAAGGGCAGCCCGTCGCTCAGCACGGGCTCTGCGAGCGTCGGCCATGGAACCGATGGGACGATGGAGGGCCGATCGACGGAAGGGAAGTTTCGGCACACCCCTACCTGGCGCGCCAAATGTCGGATCTCGGGTTCTGGCAAAACCCTTAAGGTTCGAACTCTGGGGTGCGTACGAAGATCTCTCATTCCGCCCTAGCTCGTCTACTCACCGATCCCTAAGCCTAGATCGTCAGATCCGAAGAACAAGGGACACAAGGTTTATACTGGTTTGGGCCACCGTTGTGGTGTAATACCCTAATCTAGTGTGGTGTGGTGGATTGCCTTGTAGGCAGAGGAAGAACTAGTACATGGATGAACTGCCTCTTGAGGAGAGGAGTTCTTGCGCTCGGGTGAGCTTGTGGTGTGCTGCTTACTAACTGATCAACTCCAGTTGAGATGATCCCAATGGTGGTGGCTAGTCCTATTTATAGTGGCCCGGGTCCTCTTCCCAAATAATGAGTGGGAAGGGATCCCACAATGGCCAAATTTGAAGGGGGGCAGCTAGTACAAGCTATTCTGACAAAAGGTGGTCTTCGTCTGCCAAAGGCTCTGGTGGTGACGCCGCCGTGGGCTCCGCGATGACCTCCGTTCTGCTGTCCTGCAGGTCTTGGTCATGTTGGACTGATATGGAAACCTTTTCCTGATGCCTCGGGACTCCTCGCCTGCACCTACTCCTTTAGCACCAAAGAGGAAACTAGCATTCTGTGCCCGCTGGCGCCCGCCTGGCCTTGGTCGTCACTGCTCATGTCACGAGGACCTCGCGAGGTGCCCCTCGCCTCGATATCTCCGATCTTCATGAGCCGGCCTAGTGAGGCCGCCCCAGGGGATGTCTTGTGTCGTCCAGCTCATGAGGCTTGGCCCCTCGCGAGGGTCTTGAGTGGTTGCTGAAGATGTTGGGATGTACCAGGCCGCCTGATGAGCCACGCCCTGGGCCGCAGGCAGGCAAGTCTGGGTACCCCCGTTCCCAGAATGTCGACATTAACTACGAGAAAAGTATTAATAAATTCTAACCATAGCATTAAACTCTAGGATCCAATCGGACCCTTCCGGAATAGTGCAACTGGGGTTTAAGTTTCTGCCACTCTCGCAACCCACCATCTATTTACGACTCCACAATGCATTCCCTTGGGCCCAAATATGGTGAAGTGTCATGTAGTCGACGTTCACATGACACTACTAAGGGAATTGCAATATACATACTATGAAAATATCGAACACATGTCTATTCACATGATTACTTGCAACATGATTTCTCCCGTGACCTCAAGAACAAAAGTAACTCCTCACAAATAATCAACATGCTCAGGATTAGAGGGGTATTAATATGCATAATGGATCTGAACATATAATCTTCCACCAAATAAACCATATAGTAATTTGTCGGCGTCCTGGGAACCAGGGTACCCAGACTTGGCTGTCTGCGGGCCGCGACGCGCTCCTACAAGCGGCCTGGAACGGCCCACCTAATCGACCAGCTGCTCAAGACCCTCGCGAGGGGCCAGGCCTTGCGAGGAGAACGACGCCAAGACCCCCTTGGGAGCGGCCTCGACAAGGCGTTCCGGAGGGGCAGAGAATCCAAGGCCAGGCCTGCCTTAGGAGGAGGCAGTGATGTCAGCAGTGACGTACCGCGCAGCGAGTGCCAGCGTCCGCCAGCGGCGCAGTTGCCATTTCGGTGCAAAGGGGACATCGCAGCCGTTGGTTCCCAAGGAGCGGGGCAAAGGTTTCCTCTTTGGTGCAACAAGACCGAAGACCACAAGGACGATAAGGAGGATGTCACCGTCGAGCCCACCACCGTGTCACCGCCTGATCCTTTTGCAGGCGGAGAGTGCTTTTGTCAGGGTAGGAACGTCCTTGTGTTCCTGCTCAAAACTGGCTGTTGTGGAATCCCTTCCCGCCTAAACATTTCGGGGGAAGAGGACCGCGGCCGCCTATATAAGTAGCTTGAACCCCCACTGCAAAGGGGGAGGAGGATCACCAACTCACACACTTGACCACTGCAGAAGGAGCAAGAACACTAACCTCCTGACCCTCCTGAGCTCGCCTCCTGAGCCCAGGAACCCTTGTACCAGTTCATATTCTAGCTTGCCCGGAGCCAATCCACCAAAGTAGGAAGTAGGGTCTTACACCACACGGTGGACCGAACCTGGATAAACTCTTGTCTGCTTGTTCGTTGTTTGCTTGAATCCTTCCACCCAGACGAGAGCGAGGCGCTAGGTAGACGTGAGTGGGAGAGATCTTCGTTCACACCCCAGTGTTCGAACTTAACGGGTTTTGTGGAGCCCTGAATCCGACATTTGGCTCGCCAGGTAGGGGGTGTGTCGAAATCTCGCCTCTCCAATGACCTCATCGCGTTCTTGTCACCGACCCTGCTCCACAGCAATGGTGGACACACGCCGAGCTCGCGCCGCCCACCGCGCTACAAACGTCGCTCACACGGCGCTCGCGGGCAACGGCGCATCGCTCCGCCCCAAATCGCCGGCCGCCAACGCCTCCACCGACCCGGCTGTCCACAAACAGTAGGACTCCTCACTGCCGCTGTCCGTGCGGTGGGGTGGCCGCACGGCAACACCTTCACCCTCGTCGGCCGCAGCGTCGTCCTCGCAGGCCTGTCGCGGGCCGGTCTACCAGCAGCCTGCGCTACTGATGGCGCGGGAGCTCTTGCGCTACCGCCCGGCAGATGATCACTACGACGAGTGGCTCCACCGCATCACCGAGCTCGTCAACGCCGCTGGGGAAGCACCTGCACCAACGCACTCCTCACGTCCTCCGTCGCCCCCGGCGGCGAAAGAGGGCCGTGGGGTCCCGGCTCCGCATCCCCTTCACCCCGCCGACTAGGAGGGCCGGCGCGAGGCCCCTCGACGTGAACAACCCCGCAGAGCCCACGCCCGCGGCGTGGAGAGTTGTCAGGTGATCCCGCACCCACATGCAGGGGCTCATGGCCCCCCTGGCCCACAACGCCCAAACCGCGCGCAACAGGAGGTGGTGGCGCCTGCACCTCAAGAACCAGCGTCACGGGTGCAGAGGGCGCCTGTGATCATGAGCGTGCGCGGGTGTGGTGCCCTAGCTCCGGAGCTACAGCGCCTTGTCTGGCCCGGCAAGTTCAAGTCGGACCTGCCTTCGCGCTAAGACGGCACCACCGACCCCACGGAGTTCCTCCAACTCTACGAGCTGAGCATCAAGGCGTCCAACAGCACCGAGCAGGTCATGGCGTACTGTTTCCCCATGGCTCAGAAGGACGATGCGCGCTCCTGGCTCCTGAACCTCCCAGTGGGCTCCATCTCCTCCTGGGGAGAGCTTCGCGAGCGTTTCGTCGCTAACTTCCAAGGCACCCGCGACCGAGCCACGGCAGCTGCTGACCTGCATCGCGTGAGGCAGCAGCCGGGAGAAACCCTGCAAAAGTACATCCAATGCTTCAACACCATGCGCCTCCGTATCCCCAGGGTCTCGGACGAGGCCATCATCTCCGCGTTCTCTGATGGCGTCCGCGACGTCAGGATGAGGGAGGAGCTTGCCATCTACGAAGACCTATGCTCAGCCCTCGAGATGTTCAAGCTCGCGGCGAAGTGCGCCAGAGCGGAGGAAGGCCGCCTCTCCCTTCAGGAGCTGCCTGAGCCGGAGGCAGACGACAAGAAAACCAAGGCCAAGGATTCGAAGCGCAAGGGACCCGCCGTGCTGGCTGCCGAGCCAGAAGTGAAGCGTGGCTGCGGCTACGATGACCTCCCCAGAGACAACCGACCGTACTGCGTCTTCCACAACGTCCACAGCCACAACACCAACGACTGTCAGGTGCTCAGGGCGATGTGCGGCAGGCACGGCGGGCAGCGCCTTGAGCATGACAACCGTGACTACGACCGTGGAGGAGGCCAAGGAGGAGGACGTTGGGACGGCAGGAACTCGCGCCAAGGGTGGCGTGAGCAACCTTGTGAAGACCACTGGCAGGAGTAGCCTCGTGACGCCCCTGGCGCGACCAGCCTCGTGAGGGTCGCCCTCAGGGCAACGGAGGCATGCCTCCGCTGCCACCACCGCCTAGGAGGAACGACGACGACCGCCAGGGAGATGGGGAAGGGGGCTTCGAGGAACCGCGTGCAGTCGCGTGCATTCTTGGAGGAGCCCATGCCCCGGCTTCTCACCGCATATTCAAGCAGTTCGCCCATGAGGTGAACGCGGCGCTTCCTAGGCCTGACGCCACGCGCAACCTCAGGTGGACCAAACAAGTCATCACTTTCGACCCCAAAGACCAGCTCAAGTGCACTGCGGCCCCAGGCGCACTCCCGATGCTCTGCACCCCGACCTTCAGCAACGTCCTCGTGACCAAGACCCTCATCGACGGTGGAGCAGGGCTTAACGTCCTCTCCGTCCAGACCTTCGAGACACTCCAGGTTCCCAACGATTAGCTCCACCCCACCAAGCCATTCTACAGAGTCACGGATGGCTCCACGCTCCCGATGGGGCAGGTCCGCCTCCCCGTCACCTTTGGCGACCGCGACAACTACCACACAGAGCTCATCGACTTCGACGTCGCCAACATCCACCTCCCGTACAATGCCATCCTGGGGTATCCTGCCCTTGCCAAGTTCATGGCGGTGACCCATCACCGCTACAACGTCCTCAAGATGCCCGGGAGCGGCGGATTCATCACAATCGCCTCCGACGAAAAGGAAGCGGTGCGTTCCCTGGAGCGTGCCTACCAGACCGGGGCGATTGAATGCCCCGATGAGGATGGAGCCGTCCTCGCCCTGTAGGCCACCCCCAAAAAGAAGAAGAACCTACCTGCCGACGGACCTCAGGACGCGGGGGCTCTTGATGACCTGGCCTCAGGAATCGTGCCTGCTGATGAGGCGCCCTCCACCCTCGCATAGGGAGGTGCGCTCGACGCACCTCTCGTGACGGGCTCGGGGGCTCTCCTCTGGAGTGTTCCTGAGCTGACCCGTGCCTCGAGGGAGGTGTTCGAGCACTACCTGCAAGCGTATCTTGATGCGCATTTTTGTGAGCCCAACGCGAGCCGTCCAGCGCTGGGGGCTCAGGACTTCATCGACCAAGTTACAGAGGAACTTCAGTACACAAGACTCATCTGGGGTGGGCGTAATCGCACAATCCCTAGTTCACCTGCTCGCAGCCCAAGCGACTGCTTCCGTGTCTGCGTCGACATCGCGGGTCTCAACTGAGCCGCTTCTCAGGAGCCCTTCTGGCCGACAGCGGTCGGCCGGAGGAGGGCCCTCCCCTGCAGCTACGTCTGCATGCCCTTTGGCTTCCGCAACGTAGCTGCCACGTTCCAGCATCTCGCGCAGCAGGCCTTGGGGGCTCGGGAGGCTCAGTGGCAGGCGGTCCGGACGGAGCGGGAGCCGGACCCGCGCGACCACTGAGAGCCTTAGGAGCCCCTGAGCCTCAGGAACCCGACGATCCTCGGGAGCGACCCGCACAGCTCGCGTCTTCAGCTACCCCAACTCTCCTTCGGCAAGTATCAGGTCACACTTCAGGTATCCAAACGAGGGCGCCTCTCGAGCTGCATCATCCTCGGGCCGCTGGGGGTTGTTCCCCCGCGGCTGTCTCCCTTTTGGCATGATCAAGGCCAGATATTTCTTTCCATTCGCATTATCTATATGCCCGGCGTCCTCAACGCCACTAAGGTCATGAGCCCTTGTGAGCCCACTCGCAATCGCCCCATGATTAAGGACTGGCACGGCGTCTGTGCTCAGGTCCGTCACTGCAGCATCGATAAACCCAAGGGTTGAGCTCTGCCTAGTGAGCCATTTCCGTGACGGCACCTCCCATGGTCCTTGGTGCCTTGTTCTCGCATGGGCTAATCGTGGATGGGTAAGTAGGGGGCCATGGCAGGTGCCTCGCTCATGCAGGAACCGCGCGTCGGCTGTTTTTCCTTTGGATCGTGGGATGAGAAGACTGGGCACGACGTCTGTGCTAGGGTCCGTCCCGGCAGCGTCGACAAATCCAGTGGCTAAGCTCTGTCTCGCGGGTTAACCCCGTGACGTCACCTCCTGGGGTCGCTGGTGATGCGGCCTTCTCATGCAATATCCCCTGGAGATGCACTCGGCGCAGGTCAACACAACAACTCTTTTTTCACATTTTGCAGAAGAAGACTCGGGCGCAACCCGCCTCAGGGTAGGGTCTCGTGAGTGATGCGTAAGCTCACGAGAACTTCCTCAGAGTCGTTCAGCTCGTCCTGAAAAAGGCCCATATACACCTTGGCTGTCCTACCGTGCAAGCCACGCGTCAGGACGGGGCTGTACACGCCCCGAAGTCTCTCCCGGTGGGAGGCTCCCTCCCACGGTCAAGTGGAAGTACCAAGCTCCACGCTGGCAGATCCAACCGAGGAGCGGTTATGCCCATGAACCAGTGGAAGCACCAAGCTCCGCGCTGGCCGATACAACCGAGGCGCGGTTATGCCCACACTCCGCGCAAGTTTGGTAGCTCTATGCTCCGCGCAAGTTATAAACAACTGAGGGTGGCCCCCAGTGGTCGCACCAACCTCAGGGAGCTTTTCAGCTCACGATGCTCACAGCTTCTCCTTGGATCGGTGTCGCGAGGGGGGCTAGGCTCGGGGGCTATGCTCAGGTCACGCCTCCTAGACGCCACCCTACCAGGTGCCCAGACACCTGGCCTTCTCGTGCCCCCACCCCAGGCGAAGGCTCGTGGGCAAGGTATGGTGCTCGTTCTCCTTCATGACAGCCATTCATACGTCAAGGGGGACCCCTGGGCATCACGACCCAGGGGCCTTACTGACCACATAGCCCCTCATTCCTTGAGCCTAGTTATGACGATAACCCCGGTCTTCCGGAGGGCTCAATGGCGATCGAGGTACGCGCGGGAGGGTTGGGCCCTGCCGACGTAGAACGAAAACGAGATCGGGCCACGTAGCCCCTCATCCCTTGAGCCTTGTTATGACGATAACCCCAGTCTTCTGGAGGGCTCAATGGCGATTGAGGTATGCGCGGGGTTGGGCCCTGCCGACGCAGAAAGAAAACGGGATCGCTTGAACGTCAAGGGGGACCCTTGGGCATCGCGACCCAAGGGCCTCACTGGCCACGTGGCCCTCATCCCTTGAGTCTAGTTACTATGGTAACCCTGGTGTCCGGAGGGCTCAGCAACGAGTCTAGTTACTATGGTAACCCCAGTCATCCAGAGGGCTCAGCGGCGGTCGAGGTATGCGCGGGGTTGGGCCCTGCCGACGCAGAGCACCTAAAGCAAATATGAAAGGAAGCAAGCATGGAATCATCTAGCTATTACAATAACGTCAAGTTTTTTCAAATTCAACCAAGTTCTTACGCCTCCCCGAGGCACTCACACTTCTCTCAATTAACAGGACGGATGAGGCATCACCAAGCGCAGCGTCACCAGGCCCCACCCCTTTGGTTGCAAGGGTAGCGGCCCAGAGAAACGTTTCCACCAACTACGTGGCTTCTGTTCCCAGGGCCTCGGGAGCGGTCACCGCCGCCTCCTCACAAAGGCGCTTGGACGCCACACCTCGCCTCAAGGGAAGGGCAGCAGGAGTCAAGCACCATCTGACCTCAGGAATTGCTAAGATAAGTTTTCAATGTTGCACCTGTTGGGGAACGTAGTATTTTTTAAATTTTCCTACGAACACGCAAGATCTACCTACTAGATGCATAGCAACGAGAGAGGAGAGTGTGTCTACGTACCCTCGTAGACCGGGAGCGGAAGCGTCAAGTGACGCGGTTGATGTAGTCGAACTTCTTCGCGATCCAACCGATCAAGCACCGAACGTACGGCACCTCCTCGTTCAGCACACGTTCAGCTTGATGACGTCCCACGAGCTCTTGATCCAGTAGAGCTTCACGGAGAGTTTCGTCAGCACGACGAAGTGCTGACGGATATGATGTATCTACCGGCGCAAGGCTTTGCCTAAGCACTGCAACAGTATGACCGAGGTGTGTTTCTGTGGAGGGGGGCACCACACACGGCTAAAACAATTCAACTTGTGTGTCTTTGGGTGCCCCCTGCCCCCCTATATAAAGGAGCAAGGGGGGGAGGCCGGCCGGCCCTCTATGGTGCGTCTAGAGAGGCAATCCTACTAGGAATAGGATTGCAATCCTATTCCTAGTAGGAGTCCACCAAGAAGGAGAGGGGGGAGGAAGGAGTGGGAGACGGAGAGGGAAAGAGGGGCCGCGCCCCCCTCCCCTAGTCCTATTCGGACTGCCCCTAGGGAGGGGGCGCGCCACCTCCTGGCTGCTGCCCTCTTTCTCCCCTATGGTCCACTAGGGACCACCATTCCCCCGGGGGTTCCGGTAACCCCCCCC